>OX454527.1:21496864-22096864 GCA_949715645.1 Portevinia maculata | reverse complement strand
AGAAAATGTTTGTGCTTATTCAGTTGAAGCGAAGTGTATGAGAATAGGTTTATAACTAATTTTTATACCACTAAGTGATAATGGTGGTCTACCACAAATTTTTTTTTTTATTTTTTTGGATTTTTTTTATTTTTTTATTTTTTTATGATTTACTATTCAAAAATACAAATAACCCTCAATTTTCAAACTTCTACCACCAACCCCCATTTTTTAATAGCGATATGAGTACTGTGATAATCTTCAACTCTCAGTGATCGATTTTTATTTATCAATTATAAGTTTGTTTATTATTGAACGACAATTAAAAATACTATTATACTCAGTGCGTGCCAAATTTTGTGCTTGACTTGGAAATTTTCATAAGGCATAATGTTATACAGTGGCCACCATTCAATGCCCAGGGAGTCCATGTATTGGAAATTAGATGAAGATACAAGAACCGCATTGGTAGCAAACAACATGTCGCGAAATCGTTTTTATGAAATCAAAAAATTCATTTTGCAGATAATAATCAATTAGATGCTCGAGACAAAATGGCATAGCTCAGACCGCTTATGAATCTTTTGTGCCAAAAATATCATCAATGGGGCTTCATGCACGAAAAATTATCCATTGATGTAGCCATGATCAAGTATTTTGGCCACTATTCTTCGAAACAGTTCATAAGAGGAAAACCTGTTCGTTTTGGTTTCAAGAACTGTATGCTGACGAATAGTTGTGGCTACCTATATACGAGTAACTTTGATACTTATTGTGGTGCAAAAATGTGAACGCTGATATATTACATATGCCACTGGGATCTGGAGTTGTACTTGAGCTTCTACGAAAAGTTATATTTCCTTCTGATCATACTATATTTTGACAACTATTTTACTTCTCATAAGCTTTGGCGATTGTTGACAGAGAAGGGCTTCAGAGCTACATGGACAGCAAGAGAAAACAGAACATAAAAAATGTCAATTGGAGCTGAAAAAAGTATTCAAGAAGGAGAGAAAGGGCATTTTGAGCAAGTATACGACGTAAACAAGAATATTCTTTTTGTAAAATGGAGTGATAATAGTATTGTCACTATGGGAACATACTATCCGCCCCATGCATTATGTCAGACATTGGTCATCAGTAGAAAAAAGAAAAGTTTTCATTCAGCAGCCGAACCTTATTGCGGATTATAATAATGGTATGGGTGGCGTTGAATTACACGACCAGTGTGTCAATGCCTATATAAAATCAAAAATCGAGACAAAAAGTGGTGGCGGGCGCTTTTTATGTCAATGCTAAGCTCTATATTGGTGAACGCTTGGAAACTTTATAAAGTCGCAGCTGATTCCGAAGATGACTTCTATCGTTTCAAAGAGATATTGCTCGATATTATCTTAGAAGATATACAGTTCTCCAACCTTCGACATCAAAACGCTCCATATCTGCAAGCGAGAGAGAATTGAAAAGTCTCTTAGATGCGGAGTATGCCACATGCGAGTCAGATGGGTTTGTGAGTTCTGCGACATAGGTCTGTGTGTCGGGAAAAAATGTGTTAAGAAATTTCATGTGAAAAATAAGAAATCATATTTTCCCATTGTACCTGCTTGGGTACAGCTTAAAAACCAATGTTACAAACAATTTTAAATTTTAGTTTTAAATGTCTTTGGTAATAAATGGGTTAATGTATATATTAGTTAAGTTAATAAAGACCAATGAATTAAAAAAATTAAAAGTTGCTGTTTTGTTATATTTATAGGCCGTCATCGTCCACAGCGCTCCATTCCTCTTTTAGTCATAGACCACATCCACACACACTTACAATCACCCCTATCGTGGAATCCGTCGAATCTGAGATTCATTTCACTTATTCGATTCACGTGAACAGAAAATTGCTATCGTGGGATCCGTCGGTAGCCTACCAAGTTCAGGCTCAATATGGCCAATGTGCCAACCCAGAATTTAATTTCATTTGGCTAAAATTCCATGTCCGTAGGCAATTAATACACTACTGTTTTATTTACAGAAGCCCCAACTTGGACAGACATTCAACTTGAGTTTGATGCCCTGTCTGATTCTATTACAAGAATTGTGACCCTTCATCCTCGCTCTGAAATCGTTATTGCGGGCGATTTCAATATACACAATTCAAGCTGGCTTCGACATTCTGGTCAGACAACACCCGAAGGAAGGTACGTCGAGATCTTTCCTGAGGTAAATAACCTGACTCAGCTTGTAAATGAGGCGACACGTATACCGGACATTAGCAGCCAAACTGCCAACACATTGGACTTGTTTCTTACCTCTCACCCTGATAAATACGCTTTGAACGTATTATCGCCTCTAGGTTCGTCAGACCATTGTATCATATCAGCAAATTTCTCGTCTCCAACCACATAGTTAAAGAACAAACTCCTAAAAGAACCGTATGGCAGTACGAGAAAGCCAATTGGGAAAAACTAAACGGTTTCTTTAAGAGTTTTAACTGGTCGCTGTACTTCCTCGACAGCGACGTGGATGCTGCTGCTGATATGGTCACAAACATAATTCACCTGGGTATGAAGTCTTTTATCCCTAACAGGATTAAAAGTATCAAACCCAAGGTTAACGCGTGGTGTGACTCGAGTTGCAAAGAGGCTATCAGGTTAAAAGAGGTAAGTTTTCGGCTATTCAAAGCCAAACCCATCTGAGGAAAGCCGTAAAAAGTTTAAACGAGCCAGAAATGACTGCAATGCCCACATTAATCGTGTCAAATTCTCCTATGACCAAAAGTTAAGGTAAAAAATACTACAAAGTCCCACTGGTAGTAAAAACTTTTGGTCATTTGTTAAAAACATCAAGAATTCGGCCTCGTCATCTATCCCGACACTCATTTACAACGACATTCCAGCTGTCAGCTCTACAGATAAGGCCAATCTGCTTGCTGCTCACTTTGCAGTCAGCTCAACGCTCCCAGATTGTGCTTGGTCTCCCCTGTACTCGAGCGCGTAGAATTCTCTATGGGACCAATCCACTTTCGCACTCGTACAGTGGCTAGAGTACTTCAAGATCTTGACGTTCACAAATCCGCTGGTCCAGATGGTATTTCCCCTATCGTTCTGAAGAGGTGTTCTTCTTCGCTGGCAAAACCATTGCGTAAGCTTTTCCAACTGTCCTATTCTTCAGGACTCTTCCCGGGAAGATGGAAAACAGCATTTGTCCAGCCTGTACCAAAAAAAGGCGAATATTCTTCTCCCTCCTCCTACCGACCAATTTCACTTACGTCCCTTTTTTCTAAGGTCATGGAAACGCTGATAAACCGTCAGCTAATGAAATATCTTGAATCGCGAAAACTTCTTAATCACAGGCAGTATGGTTTTCGCAGCAACAGGTCCACTGGTGCTTTGATGACATATCTATCCGTAAAGTGGAACCAATCTCTTCACCAAGGTGGTGAAAGTAAGATCGTTGCGCTTGATATTTCAAAAGCATTTGATGGAGTTTGGCATCAAGCTCTCTTGTCGAAAATGCGGCCATTTGGAATCGATGATACTCTTCTTCAATGGATTGGAATTACCTTTCGGACCGTTCAATTCAAGTTGTTTTGGACGGCTTCAAGTCTGCAACTCACCAAATAAATGCTGGTGTCCCACAAGGCTCTGTTCTGTCCCCGACTCTCTTTCTCATTTTTATAAATGATCTACTGTCTGTTACTTCTAATCCAATCCATTCCTTTGCTGATGACAGTACCCTCAGCTTCTCATATTCGTTTTTTGGGTCACGCCCCTCATCTTCGGGTGTGGAACTGGAACGGCAACATATGTTAAGCTCATCAAATTTCGATCTTAACAGCATAACTCAGTGGGGTAAAACCAATAGAGTGGAATTTAATGCTTCCAAAACACAATGCTGTCTCCTGTCATTAAAGCAAAACCCACACACACTGCCATTATCTATGAATGGCACTTGCATCGCTGAAACCGAAAGACTTTCCATTCTCGGTATGTGTGTTAATGACAACCTTCGTTGGAATGACCACATATTCGGTGTCGCCAAGAATGCCGCGAAATGTCTAGGCTTCCTTAAGCGTTGTAAGAAATATTTCACCCCTTCTGATCTGGCTACAATTTATAAGGCGTTTATTCGCCCGAAACTCGAGTACAACGCTCATATCTGGTCCGGTGCACCAATAACTTATTTGGAGTTACTTGACAGGATCCAACAACGCGCGATAAAACTCATTGGCGACCGTGACATCGCGAGATCGATTGACTCTCTTAGTCATCGTCGTAATGTCTCCTGCCTTTCGTTGTTTTATCGTTATTTCCACCATAAGTGCTCAAACGAAATTGCCAGTTGCATTCCTCCCCTTGAACATTTCAACCGCAATACCCGTCATGCAAGGAATGCTCATCAGTTCACCCTCAAGCCTGTGTTCGGACGTACAGTGAAGTTCAAAGAATCTTTCCTCAACCGTACAACACGAATTTGGAATGCTCTTCCCCGCTCCATTTTTCCTACACATTATAACCTACAAGCATTCAAAACCAACGTGCATCGGCATTTCTCCTTTTCGTCTTTCGTCTCACCCTAATTTTCTTAACGCCCGCGCTGTGTAGCTAATAAATTATAAGGGTCCCAACAAATCCCTTTAGTGCGGGCTTATTATTAAAAAAAAAAAAAAAAAAAAAAAAAAGAAGACGGAAAGAGAATATTTAGTCTTTCTGAGAAAACACCCCCGCCTACCCCATTACTAGTTTTTGATCCGTCGGTGTAAAAGTGGATCGATTTATCTTTCGTGCAATCAGCATCCTCCCAGAATGATCTGGGGGGGATAGTGATTTGGAAATTCTTCTCGAAATGTAATTGGGTTATGGTGTAGTCAATGTTCCTTCGTAAAGACCCAAGTGAGTCCAGAATGATAGAGTGGCCAATATTCGTATTGATCCACTTTGACGTAGCTTTTAAGCGGACAGCGAAACAGGCAGCTATTTGCCTGCTAAAAATATCGAGGGGTGTCAGATGAAGTAAAATGTCCAGTGCAGCGGAGGGAGTCGTTCGGAGTGCTCCGCTGATGCACAGACAAGCTGTACGTTGAACCTCGCTCAGCTTATCACGGTTTACCGCTTTATCCAGAGCAGTCCACCAGACAACCACCCCGTATGTCAGAATCGGTCTCACTACCGATACGTATAGCCAGTGAGATATGCGGGGCAGTATGCACAACTTATTGCCGATGACTTTTTTGCTTGAGAAAAGTACTACTGTAGCTTTATTGACTCTTTCTTGTAAATTGGGTTTCCATCTAACTTCCATCGAAGATTAGACCCAATAATTTAGCTTCATCAGAAAAGGTTAAGCTTGTACCGTTAATAGAGGGAGGGTCAATATGAGGGATTTTATATTTCCTGGTAAGGAGGGAAAGTTCGGTTTTGTGAGGGCTTACCCCCAGTCAACAGCGATTTGCCCATCTTGTTAGCTTGTTGAGAGCGTTTTGAAGAAGTTCCTAAAAGTATTGAGGTGTTTTCCTGAAACGGCAATAGCAACGTCATCTTTGCAGCCCTCCTCCTCCAGGCATATCAGTAGTTTATTCACCACCAAGTTCCATAGAATCGGGGAAAGGATACCGACACCGACTTGTGGCGTACCTCTACTGAAAGACCTCCTGGCGGATATATCGCTCAGTTTTGAGTTGATAATTCTACTTGAGAGCAAAAGATTGATCAATTCACCAAGCGAGCCATCCACATTCAGTTCTGTCAGTGCATTCGCGATTGCAGATGTGTTTACGTTGTTGAAAGCGCCTTCTATGTCTAGGAAAGCAACCTCAGTCAGGTTTGAGTAGCTTTTCAGAATCATCTCAAGTGCTGGTAGGATGATATTTTATTTATTTATTTATTTATTTTTATTTATTTATTTTTATTTAAATATTTAATGATTTACCTATACACAGCAGTAAGTTACAATATCTTATAAACTAGTGAAAGGCATACAATACTTGAAGCGAGTATAAAAAGCTACATGAGTAACAAAACGAAAAATTCATGTTGATGAGAAAAAAGAAATAATTAATAGTAAAGCATAAGCAATTATTTAAACGAAATTATAGAAAAAATCAATAAGAAATTTTAAGAATTCAAGGAGAGATACGATTTTAATTCATTTTTAAGTTTGGTTGTGTTATTTAAACTTCGGATAGAGTAGGGTAAATAAAAAACTGACGCTCAGATGTTAAACAAGAGTACCGAGGAGGGATCAATTGAGCAGATCTGCTTGAGCAGTGATGCCAGTCTTTTTGTATTGAGTTTCCCACAAGGTTGACCGAAAATTCCCTTTTTTCCCTCACGGTTTCAGAAAAAGTCCCATAACATTTCCCATGACAAAGATATTTAAAAAAAAAATAAAATTAAAAAATGCAGCCTTTTTATTTATAACAAAAAATAAATCAAGGTTAAAACAAAGAACATAACATAAATTCATATAAATTCATATTATTTATGATACAAATAACAGTAAGTAAACAAAGACCAAAGTATTTTGATCGAATAGCTTTTCATATAAATTACAAAAAAAGGTACAAAGTAGAATAGAAACAAAAAATTATATATGTATCGATATACATTGCATTTTTGGTAAACTAACTAATGTTTTTGAATCATTATTTCATCACAAAGGGTTTTTCAAAGAGATTCGAAGTGTTTCGAAATACTTATGCTTATATATTTTGTCGTTATGCAATGATAAGTGATTCTCATTAACAACCAAATTAAAACTAGTTATGTTTTTTGACTGGAATAATGATCTTACGATACAAATACCGTTTATCATATCTTACCCTAAACGATTTCTTTTTTTTGCATTTCACATCGGTGACCACGGAAAAAAAATCGTTCTGCCTCCGCGTTTGAGTGAGGTAGGATCAACGCAACCTTTATATTTTTTTCTAAACTAGGGAACAATTTTTCGTTATTAAAATTCTTCATCTTAAAAATTTCGTGCCACATTTCATCTAAAAGAAGTTGTTTTTAAGAACACTTTTGCTCCTCGCTCAATAATATAGAAATATTTTTTAACTCATCGACAGATTCATTGGCTTTTGAGAGATAATTTTTTTTAACGAAGGCTAAAATCGAAACCTCACCACTTTTTTTGACATCCAACGCGATGCTAGGGCTAAGAAATTCCATTTGAACAATAGAGTTATCTTCAAATGGTAAGCGGTTGATCATTTCTTTAACAGATGTTTTGTAAAATTTAAGACAATCTGCCTTCAACTGCTTGTGCCGTAAAATCCAATCCGACCAAGCATTCTTCACACTCACAAACAACAGCAACATTGTCCAAGTCGTGTATGGCATCTGCATCTGGATTTCTCAATATGTCAGGTTGATCATTCCATTGGAGCAAGAAAAAACCTGGCTTTTTAAAATTCCTACACATTTTAAGAACAAGAAATTTGCTCTCTTGCACAATGCAGTGAATCAAAACCTGTCTGTTCTGAAAAAGGGCATAAAAGTCATTAAAAAAAGCGTAGTGAGTATTTTAGAAAGTAAAAGTCGGCCTTAATTTGTCTTGACTTAGATCTTCAAAAATTCGAAACATAATCGTAATGGGTTGCTTAAGAGCTTAGAGTATGAAAATTGTTTTTCATACTCTGACAATAAAAATTAAATGAAAGAATAAAACGCAATCAACCATCTTATTATTTTTTTATTTTATAAAGATTAGATTTATTTGGAGTTCCCTTATTTTTGTTCTGGGAGACAATAAAATTCCCTTTTTCCCTTTTAGCCTTTTTTGAGAAGCGGAATTCCCACGAAATGGGAAATTTCCCACGATCTGGTACCACTGGCTTGAGGTGGGAAATCTTATTTTTTTCGTATATATAAGTCGGTTGATGTGTTAAAAGTATGTCCGAAAACAGGCTAAGAGTTCGAAACTTGAGTGGATTGTCGAAAGTCATATTATAAAGTTCGCTGGAGTAGAGTGACTCGATCAAATTTACGCAATCCAAATACATATGGCACAATACAATTCACATTAAGTTTCCTCTTGGATACATAACTAGAGCTCGAAAAAATTTGACAAGCATATGTTAAGACTGGCATGGCTAGAATTTTAGCAAGTAAGACTCGTGTTTTAAAGGGTCTAAAGGATTGGGTCGAACACAACGTTCGGATAAGTCCATAAGTCTTGCCGACTGCAAGATTAATGTGGTTGTCCCAAGTTAAGAATCGATTAAGGGTCATCCCAAGTTTCTTGACGGATTCTACATACTCAATAGGAGCATCTTGAAGTGTGAGGATAGGAAAATAAGCCAGATCTTGGGGCTTTCGTGAATTAAATCATTTGCTTTTGGAGGATCCTTTCAAAGGCTTTTGACAAAAAAAGGGAGTATTGTGTATTGAAATCGGCCTGTACTCATCACACTTGGAAGATTTTGGGATGGGGATAATTTTTGCTGATTTCCATTGCCTAGGAAAGATCCCTGTAGTCACCATAGTATTAAAGATATGGCTAATAAAAGGTAGTAAAATGGGTAATACGATTTTAAGAAAAGATGGATGAATGTCATCAAGTCCAACAGCATTCGATTTGATAGATAGAATGCTTTCAACAACATCAGCACTGTTGAAAGCTGTGAAGCTGAAACTAGGGCAGCAAGCGTAGGAAGATGGGTTGCCACTTTGTTGAAATGACTGCAAACTATTTGACGATTTCTGCGACGAAATAAATTTTGAATTGAGTTCATTAGGATCAGGAGCATCAACGTTATAATACCAAGGTTAGTACTTGTTAAAATTACAATTTTTCTATTACAATATCTATCTAGACATTCCGGTGTCATGCGATACTTGGAATTTGGAATGCGCATTTCAACATACTACGCTTCCCACGTTTGTGATGACTCTACTAAATTGATGTAAAGTGGAGTCACACAAACGCAAGAAGAGAATCAAAAAATCAGTCAATAGAGATACAACAAACGGAACGGTGGTTTTAATTCGTAAACACAATTCCTATTAACATAACAATATCATGAAATAAATCAATTTATGAAGAAAAATAAGCTTAATGAATTTAGAACAAACAATTTCTTAGTTTAATTACTTTAGATTACTGAAAGAAAAAAAGCATACAAAAATAAAGAAACCCAAAATTATGTATATGGTAATGCTAAAATCCATTTGTTGAGCTGGCAGCTCCGCCAAGATCTTCCAATCATTCGACCAAAACAGCAACTTGTCCTATTTGACGTTTGACATAAACTGCACCACCAGTTGTAAACACCGAAACAAGTTGTTTACATCTTTTTAATTTTTAGGCGGAAAGTAAGATTTCTTGGTTATTCTTTGTAAGTCATTCTCGTAGATAGACAGTGCGGGTGGATTCGATTCCAATGTGTTGTAAACATAGTTCCTTTTTATTAACTTTACGAAAAAGTGCGATGGACTTCAGAATAAAGTTACGATCGTACGGTGTAAAAAATTTTAATATAAACCCAGTGTCATTGCAACCGCCCTTCGGTCGAGTACGAAAAATGTTTTTTTTTTTTTTTTTTTTTTTATAATTTGCGTTCGCTAAAGGGATTTCTTTTTTCTGTAGTGACACAGTACCCTTATAATGGTAAAACCACAGCGAAGGCATTTTTAGTTTGTTGCACAAGTAGCTCCCAGCAATTCATTGCCTATTTTTGGGTGCTACTTACTGAAAGAATAGAAGGATTGGAAAGAAGTTTGGTGCGATGGGATTTTTTTTCTCAACAGGTGGCGCCTAAATTGCTTTAGGGAGATCAGTTTTTGTTGTGTGTATTCAATTTATAAAAATCATGGCCCTGGTCGGGACTCGAACGCACGACCTGCCAATCACTTTAGTGAATACACTACCATCGCACCATTGCCACCTGCGATGTTTCGCAAGTTTGGTGGATTTATTTTAAGTGTAGTGCACCTGCACAGTGAATTGAAAATAGTTGTGAGGTTTTCATCAGTAAAGAATGAAATCCCAAAGGGCGAAAAGTATAGCGTCGCATGCCACCATACGCTGTTCCTGAGCACATACGATTTTTTTTATTGCGCTCAATTCAGTGGTAACACATACGTTAGTACGTTTAATCGAATATTCCCTTCACCATAAAGAATACACTATGGTTACATTCCTGGACATTGAAAGCGCTTTTAACAACGTCAACACATCCGCGATCGCGATGGCAATGTCAGCTCTGAAAATAAATGACTCACTTGGTTAGCTAATTTATCCAGCCCACAAAACTGAACTTGTTCTCTTCACTGGGAAATATAAAATTCCACACATTGACTATTCCTCAATCACGGGCACATGATTAGTCTTTTCTGATGAAGGTAAATACTTGGGTCTCATTTTGGATAACAAGTTTAGCTGGAAACCTAACATACAAGAAAGTGTTCGGAAAGCTACGGTAGCATACGCTTGTGTTGCAAAAAAGTCATCGGTAATAAATGAGCTCTTCGACACCGCATTACCAACTGGCTATACATCTCGGTAATAAGACCGATACTTATGTACGGGGTAGTTGTTTGGTGGACTGCCTTAGACAAAGCGATGAATCGCGATAAGCTAAGCGAAGTCCAACGAACAGCGTGTCTTTGTATGAGTGGAGCACTAGGTAGGTACTCCCTCTGCTGCAATGGACATTATATTTTACCTGGCACCCCTTGAAATATTGAGTAAGCAAGCGGCTGCTAGTGCGCCTGTCCGCCTTAAAGCAACTTGCCAGTGGACCGAGAAGGAAACCGACCACTCCACTATTCTAAAAAATGTCAGAATCCTCCCTAGCAACAAAGACTACACCACCTCTCAGCTCGTTTTGAAAAAAACTTCAAAGTCTACATCCCCCCAGAACATTCTGGGAGGAAATGAATATCAGCCTTTCTTTTCGTCTCCCTAATCACTGCAGTGTATTCCAGGCGGAGATCATGACGTTTAAATAAGTCCTATCGTGGTTGAAGAGGAACGTGATATCCGCCAAACTGCGATAAAAGCTCTGGATTCTGTCTCCAGGGAACTGTAGGCCTGATGCACTCGCCAGAAAAGGAACCATACTGCCCTTCTACCTGATAAAGGTCCCTTGGGCATTTCAATTGCTGCATACGAACTCATGTTTATGAGGAAGGCCATCGAGAGAACTAACCTTAGGCGGGCAAGTGGCAACACTTATCTAGCGACAAAGCAGATTTTGCCAAAGTGTTTTATCTCTCCGAACAGACTGCACATTGGTGCTACAATAGGTGTAATCACCGGACACTGTCTCATAGGCAAGCATGCAACAAGGCTTGTACGAGGAGGAGGAGGAGACTATTCTCCACCATCTCTGCACATGCCCTGCTCTCTCTCAAAAAACTCTTTCTTTTATAATGATCTCAACGATCTCATAAACATTGATATTAAAAGTCGACTGGTTTAACTAGTAGGAAGAAGATAGATCCGTGTGGTATCAAAATTTAAGTTTTATTGGCCTAAAATATATAACGTAACCTAACCTAAGGATATGAGAAGTAAAAGACACACATTTATAAATTTATTCATATTTTCATAACTCGTTCTCCACTACACTACTTTACTTTTCTTATGTACTTTTGTAAATAAAATCGACCAAAGAGAAGCAAAAATGAAATCATGTACAGAACGTTCAGCAAATCAAACCATCCCGTATTGTGCGGGCAGGTCATTATTGAATGTATTGTCAATGACAACATAATAACGAATTGCACCTGAATAATGACAAAATATTAATATAAAATTGTTATATAGCTGTCAGTTTTTGTTTGTCTTACCAATTGTAATCTGGTTATATACCTTTTCCACCATAAATACTTCTGTACGCTGGGTCCAAAAGCACTGATTCCATAATAAGAGTACATAATTACATGTACAAAACTATTAAGCGCTGTAAGACAAACACCTGAGAATTGAAAACATATTCATTATATATACTCGACATACTCGTATCATTGAAAGAGAACAGCTTACAAGCTCCACCGGGATACCACTTTGTTGCAATCCAACTGATCAGCGTTATCGAACTGTGGTGGTATACATGCAGCACGCTCAGTTGGTCGTTTTTCTTTCTCAAAATGAAAATCAGTGTGTCTATGAATTCCAAATACTTTGATATGTGATACCACCAAGTCCCATTCAAAATCTATTAAGAATCCGAAAGTAACAAAGTTTAGAGCTCAACTTAAACATACCCTTATGTCGTCTGGATGGTAGTCCATTTGACTAGGATGACACAGGTAATTATAATTCTTTCTGGAAGTACCCACAACGTATTCCTTAAGAATGAATATATTCAATAACACCAGAAAGATGTTGTACACAATTAGCACTCCTTTAAGTTTGAATGGGTTCCTCCTTATATGAATATTTACATATTTTGTTAATACATAGACAACCATTAGAAATATAAAATGTTCCTTACTTTTCCATCAATCTAGGCCCCCACCACACCATAGTCAGGTACGCAAGAATCATTAGAGTGACATCTATTGGCGAATCCACCAAAAGCCAGCCTCTTGTTCGTTTATCTGACAGTTGGTCATATTTAACCCAAAAGTTGTCATTGACCGCCGAAGTCATTCCAAATATTTGAAATATGAAGTGCACTTGAAGCCACAATAAATCGAACTGAACGTACCTTCTGAGATATGTCAAGTATTTAAGACAAATGGGTTGGTAAGAGCTTTTTTTCCTAAGTAGGTACATTATGTTTGACTATCGCATGCATATTTATACCCTATTCTAAGGGTATATTAATTTTGACGCATAGTTTGTAACATACCTTAATATTGCCCGTAGACCCCTAAAAGTTACTATATTTATGATCAGCATCGATAGTAATGTCGATCTAGCCATGTCCGTCCGTCCGTCCGTCCGTCCGTCCGTCCGTCCGTCCGTCCGTCGGCAAAAATTAGGCCTTTAAACTGGACCTAGAGAGCTGAAATTTTAACCATATACTCTCTAGGGTCCCGAAATAATCAAGTTTAAGAATTTTTGAAATCCGCCCACAGACACGCCCACAAACTAAAAAAAACAAAATTTTGGAAAAAATCGAATTTTGAGCTAGAAAGCTGAATTTTTTTATATATGATCTATGACTCCTAAAACTACTCCGGATAAAAAAATTTTCAAAATCCGCCCACTGACACGCCCACAAATAAATAAAACAATTTTTTTTAAAAATCCAAAGTTTGAGCTAGGGAGCTGAAATTTATAAAATTGTCTGATTCTATTACAAGAATTGTGACCCTTCATTCTCGTTCTGAAATCGTTATTGCGGGCGATTTCAATATACACAATTCAAGCTGGCTTCGACATTCTGGTCAGACAACACCCGAAGGAAGGTACGTCGAGATCTTTGCTGAGGTAAATAACCTGACTCAGCTTGTAAATGAGGCGACACGTATACCGGACATTAGCAGCCAAACTGCCAACACATTGGACTTGTTTCTTACCTCTCACCCTGATAAATACGCTTTGAACGTATTATCGCCTCTAGGTTCGTCAGACCATTGTATCATATCAGCAAATTTCTCGTCTCCAACCACATAGTTAAAGAACAAACTCCTAAAAGAACCGTATGGCAGTACGAGAAAGCCAATTGGGAAAAACTAAACGGTTTCTTTAAGAGTTTTAACTGGTCGCTGTACTTCCTCGACAGCGACGTGGATGCTGCTGCTGATATGGTCACAAACATAATTCACCTGGGTATGAAGTCTTTTATCCCTAACAGGATTAAAAGTATCAAACCCAAGGTTAACGCGTGGTGTGACTCGAGTTGCAAAGAGGCTATCAGGTTAAAAGAGGTAAGTTTTCGGCTATTCAAAGCCAAACCCATCTGAGGAAAGCCGTAAAAAGTTTAAACGAGCCAGAAATGACTGCAATGCCCACATTAATCGTGTCAAATTCTCCTATGACCAAAAGTTAAGGTAAAAAATACTACAAAGTCCCACTGGTAGTAAAAACTTTTGGTCATTTGTTAAAAACATCAAGAATTCGGCCTCGTCATCTATCCCGACACTCATTTACAACGACATTCCAGCTGTCAGCTCTACAGATAAGGCCAATCTGCTTGCTGCTCACTTTGCAGTCAGCTCAACGCTCCCAGATTGTGCTTGGTCTCCCCTGTACTCGAGCGCGTAGAATTCTCTATGGGACCAATCCACTTTCGCACTCGTACAGTGGCTAGAGTACTTCAAGATCTTGACGTTCACAAATCCGCTGGTCCAGATGGTATTTCCCCTATCGTTCTGAAGAGGTGTTCTTCTTCGCTGGCAAAACCATTGCGTAAGCTTTTCCAACTGTCCTATTCTTCAGGACTCTTCCCGGGAAGATGGAAAACAGCATTTGTCCAGCCTGTACCAAAAAAAGGCGAATATTCTTCTCCCTCCTCCTACCGACCAATTTCACTTACGTCCCTTTTTTCTAAGGTCATGGAAACGCTGATAAACCGTCAGCTAATGAAATATCTTGAATCGCGAAAACTTCTTAATGACCGGCAGTATGGTTTTCGCAGCAACAGGTCCACTGGTGATTTGATGACATATCTAACCGAAAAGTGGAACCAATCTCTTCACCAAGGTGGTGAAAGTAAGATCGTTGCGCTTGATATTTGACAGAGTTTGGCACCAAGCTCTCTTGTCGAAAATGCGTGCATTTGGAATCGATGATACTCTTCTTCAATGGATTAGAAATTACCTTTCGGACCGTTCAATTCAAGTTGTTTTGGACGGCTTCAAGACTGCAACTCACCAAATAAATGCTGGTGTCCCCCAAGGCTCTGTTCTGTCCCCGACTCTCTTTCTCATTTTTATAAATGATCTACTGTCTGTTACTTCTAATCCAATCCATTCCTTTGCTGATGACAGTACCCTCAGCTTCTCATATTCGTTTCTTGGGTCACGCCCCTCATCTTCGGGTGTGGAACCGGAACGGCAACGTATGTTAAGCTCATTAAATTCCGATCTTAACAGCATAACTCAGTGGGGTAAAACCAATAGGGTGGAATTTAATGCTTCCAAAACTCAATGCTGTCTCTTGTCATTAAAGCAAAACCCACACACACTGCCATTATCTATGAATGGCACTTACATCGCTGAAACCGAAAGACTTTCCATTCTCGGTATGTGTGTTAATGACAAAATTCATTGGAATGACCACATATTCGATGTCGCCAAGAACGCCGCGAAATGTCTAGGCTTCCTTAAGCGTTGTAAGAAATATTTCACCCCTTCTGATCTGGCTACAATTTATAAGGCGTTTATTCGCCCGAAACTCGAGTACAACGCTCATATCTGGTCTGGTGCACCAATAACTTATTTGGAGCTACTTGACAGGATCCAAAAACGTGCGATAAAACTCATTGGCGACCGAGACATCGCGAGATCGATTGACTCTCTTAGTCATCGTCGTAATGTCTCCTGCCTGTCGTTATTTTATCGTTATTTCCACAATAAGTGCTCAAACGAAATAGCCAGTTGCATTCCTCCCCTTGAACATTTCAACCGCAATACCCGCCATGCAGGGAATGCTCATCAGTTCACCCTCAAGCCTGTGTTCGGACGTACAGTGAAGTTCAAAGAATCATTCCTCAGCCGTACAACACGAATGTGGAATGCTCTTCCCCGCTCCATTTTTCCTACACATTATAACCTACAGACATTCAAAACCAACGTGCATCGGCATCTCTCCTTTTCCTCTCACCCTAATTTCCTTAACGCCCGCGCTGTGTAGCTAATACATTATAAGGGTCCCAACAAATCCCTTTAGTGCGCGCTAATTATAAAAAAAAAAAAAAAAATATATATACTCTCTATGGGCCCTTTATGTTCATGTGTAAATATTTTCAAAATGCGCCCACTGACACGCCCACAATTAATTTTTTATTTTTTTTAAAATTCAAAGTTTGAGCTAGGGAGCTGAAATTTATAATATATACTCTCTAGGGGCCCTTTATTCTCATGTGTTATTTTTTTTTAAATCCGCCTACTGACACGCCCACAATTAAATAAAACAATTTTATTGAAACACCCAAGTTTGAGTTAGGGAGTGTTTTTTTTTTGATAAAATCCTTTAAATGTTATATAACAAAATATGTAGAGCGTTCTTAACAATTCAACCATACCTAGACTTTTGTCACGCCCACTTATGAGGGATAGGAATAAGAATAGGGTATCCAACCGTTCGCCCAAGCGGACTGTAGCCCGCCCCTATGTTTTTATTCTAGACTTAACTCTCGAAATTAAATTTGTGTCAATGTCAATGCTCTTTGTGTTATTATTTTTGGTTCTTAGGTCAACGTCAGCGTAAAGTACAAGTTGAATTGACTTAAAATTGCTGTAGATTGAAAAATGCGGTGGATTTCAAAATAACAATAATGATGTATTTTTCAATGCGAGATTTATTTTTAATGTTAATTATATTTATATTAAACTAACTGTTGCCCACGACTTCGTCCGCGTGAATATCAGTTATCGCGGTTGGATAAATAATATACTATGTCCTTCCTTGAGGTTTAAGCTTACTCTATACTAAATTTCGTCAAAATCGATTCAGTAGTTTAGCCGTGAAAGCGTTACAGATAGACAGACAGACAGTTACTTCAAAAACTGTTATAACATAGCTGTGCGTTCACACGCGTTTTGTGGAAAAACCCTAGAAAAAATGGAACCATGTAAAAAATGTCACAGGAACAGGAATAATAAAGGAACGTACTGGGGATCTTAGAAAATGTGGGTATGCAATAATAAATTAGGTATTTATATAATTAGTAGTATTTTTGTAGAAGGTATTTTAAAGTGCTTCTGCGTAAATGATATTTTAATGATATTTAATAAATAATTAATAGTTTTCTGCATGTAATTATGTACTCCTATTATGGTATCAGTGCTTTTGGACCCAGAGTACAGAAGTATTTATGGTGGAAAAAGTATTTAACTAGATTTCAGTTGGTAAGACAAAATTATATATTATAATTTACTCGTATATCAATATTTTTCCAGTTTTCAGGTGCAATTCCTTATGATGCTGCCTTGCCTTGGTTAATACATTGAATAACAACGAACTGCTCGCACAATCCGGGATTGTATAGTTTGATGAATATTCTCTACATGATTTCATTCTTGATTCTCTTTGGTCGATTTTATTTACAAAAGCTCACCAGAAAAGTAAATAAATAATAATAAATAATAAATAGCTTACAACGAGTAATAAAAACATGTATAAATATATAAATGTGTGTGTTCTACTTCTTAAGGCCTAGATAGATAATTATATTTTTACGTACGTCGAAGATAATCATGAGTCAAATTTTCGCATTACGTCAAAATCGGAAAAAACCCAGGAATTTCAGATCGATACACACCATCTATTTATCGACTTTAAAGTCGCCTATGATAGCGTATATAGGGACGAATTATACAAAGTCAAGTCAAGTTTTGGCATCCCCGCCAAACTTGTCCGTTTGTGCAGGGTGACGATGGAGAAATCTCGCTGAAGAACACCAGCGAGCCATTTGATGTCGAAAAAGGTTAGAGACAAGGCGACGCGCTATCATGCACTTTCTTTAACATCGTTCTTGAAGCAATTGTACGGAACTCACAATCCAACACCAGAGGTACAATTTTTCAAAAGTCCGCTCAACTACTTGCCTATGCTGATGATATTGACGTTATTGCGAGAACGCGGCGATCTGTCAGTGGCGCATTTGCGAGCATCGAAACGGAGGCGGCGAAGATGGGTCTGGCTGTTAATGATGACAAAACGAGTATATGCTGTCAACGAGAAAGCACTCTCAACATCGGCAACTCGGACAAAACGTCACGATGGACAGATACAACTTCGAAGTAGTTAAAGACTTTGTCGACCTGGGCTCCACTATCACTTCGCAAAATGACATGACATTTCCTCGGGCTAAGAAGCCATCTAAGAAGAAAAGCTCTCTCTCATAGAAGGAGATATTATATAAGACCTTAATCATCCCGGTCCCGGTCCTGCTCCAGAAGCATGGACCCTGTCAAAAGCGGATGAAAACCTTCTGGGATGTTTTGAGAGAAAGATTCTTTGAGTGATATTCGGTGCAGTTTGTGACGATGGAGTGTGGAGAAGAAGATTCAACGACGAACTATACGAACTATATATATACAGCGACGCTGACCTGGTCAGAAAGCTAAAAATACAACGCTGAGATGGCTGGGACAGGTGGAGCGTATGGACAACAACACACCAGCCCGACGAGTCTTCGAATCCACCCCTGAGGGTCAACGTAGTAGAGGAAGACCCCACCTTAGGTGGCGCGCACAATTGGAGAACAACCTCAACCAACTTGGTGTTAGCAGTAAGCATTTTATCAGACTCAGACCAAATCCAATTAATATTAGTAAGATTAAAGTCACCTAATACACAAAGCTTATCTGATATAGAACATAAATTATTAACAAATTCGATATTATCCATGTGTTTTTCATAACAATCAAGTTTACTGTTTGGGGGTAGTGCGAACAGCAATGATGATTCCACCTCCACGTTCAGCAGCCACTTTGTATCGGTCAGATCGGAAAACTTCATAAAGATGCTCATCAAATATTTGTTTATCTGATATTTTAGGATACAACCAAGATTCGACAATAATGATGATATCATAGTGCAGATGACAAGAATTGTTGAACAAAGTGGCAACTTTTGTCCTGATACCACTGGCATTGTGGAAGTATATTTGCAAGGTATCCTTACACGACGGCAAGCGATTTATTTTAGGCTCTGCCGGCCGTCGTTTTCGCAACGTTTTTTGACGTCTCCTCGTTTTTAGCTTTAAAGACAAAAGGCCTTATCTTAACACCACTTGGCCACAACGAATCCACATAAATCTTTTAAGTGAATAAACACTGATTTTTCAAAATTGGAATAACTTTGGCGAACTTCCAAATCAAGATAATTGTGTTTAATACACGAGTCTGAACAGGAAGAAGATGTGGCAGGATTATTTTAATAAAATTTGGATGTATTTCGTCAAGACTTACCTCCAGCATCCAATATATATAGCAGGCGCTATTGTAAGCTCTTGTGAAATGAGCATATTACACCATGTTCAACAGCTGCCGAATTCGTGTTTAACGCACAGCATTCTATCAAACGCATACTGGATAGAAATGCATCACTTAAACACATGGATTTTCGGTGTACCAAAGGATACAACCATCAACATTATCTGTGACTTTAATCCAATGCCTACAACGTTAAAAGGTAGTGGTATTTTGAGCTTGCCATCGAACTGCATGATTCACGACCAAACGATGATCATTATTGGAAGACAAAAATTAACTAGATGGATCACATCCTCATTTCTACCTGCACACAACCTCTCTGAGCAAATGATTGCGCTCAGCTACAAAGGAGAGCAACTGCCGATCCTGCAAGCGCAATTGAACTACAATGAAGTCAGGAGTACATACTGAAGGAGATCAAAACCCACCGAATCCACCAGTACTCACTTTTAGAATCATCAGGATTCCTGCTGCTCATAGTCGTTGTTGCAGTCATCAATTTAAGAAGGAAAGATATTTCACATAAACCAAAGGTCGCAGACTAGCCAAGGTCCATAGAAGCAGACGATTTTTGCGTTTCGTCAGTTTGAGGGAGGCCCCAGCATGTTGTTTTTTTTTTTTTTTTTTTTTAAATTCATTTTTATTAATTATTAGCTTATATCAACTTACATACTAGACAAAAATGATTAAATCTAACTTAAAATTAACAGGATACTTATTCTAGATTATTGATCCTTATGCGGACGCCCTAAACTTAACTGTATCTTATAATTATTGCCTTTCGGCCTAAAAACTATTTTACGAACTAATCTTACATATGTGTTCCTCGAGAAAATTAAATAAAACTCGGCATCATTATTTAAATTTTATATTTTTATATAAAACAAATTACCAACTACCTATTCTACTTACTTAAACTACCTAACATATTCTAACTATAATTAGGATTCTGAACACTCGTTGCCTTGCGCAACAAGTGGTCAAAATCCTAATTGCTTTCCGGGTGCCTGGCAGTCGTCAACGTGCACACGCGCCGCCGTGAGCCGACTGAAGCCTTACAGCGTCAGTCAACTCCCGGAAGCACCACCACACGTTGGCGAGCCCGGCCTCTCCCAAAAACGCCCTAGCTAACTTAATCTAACTTATAAGCTAAGAGGATGTTACCTAGAGTAACGCACCGTCCTGGGAGGGCATGTTGACCCCTCCCCCCTCAACAAGCCACCAAAATTCGGCGAATTGCTTTTCCGTATCGAATTGATCCCTCTCCGATATTGCGGTACTAAAACGGAGGAGCTCATGAGCATTGGCGGTGTCCTCGCCGCGGATGAGCCGCTTATCTCTCGCGCTGCGGTAGCGGTGGTATAATACCGGGATACCATCCCTCGTCTGTACCAGCCCTTTTGCGTCAATATGGATAAATGCCTCTGGCGGGATAAAGCCAGACCGGAGCGTACTCTCTATGTACATTTCATTGGGGTAGTAAGCCCCAAATATCAGACTATTGTCGCTGGCCATCGCCCTTGCAACGTGCCTTCGAGTCACCTTAATGAGGAAATTGTCAATCCTATTCAACTGAGCCCCATCGTATAGGGCCTTGTTGGGATAGTATTTTATATAATTGGATTCAGGCGTTCGGAACAATCGAAGACAGGTCCTAAGACATTGTCTCTCCAAAACCCGAATCTTTTCCATATAACTAGGCGATATATTAAACCACAATGGACAACCATAAGCGATGATCGGTCTTATAAGGGCCACGTAGCAAATGACCTTCACTCTAGAGTCAAGTTGACTGCTATGAAACAGTCTCCTTGTCAGAGCATAAGCCTTCTTGGCCCCAGCAAGACAAGCAGCTATATGTCTATCGAAATATAGATACTGGTCAAGCCAGATACCTAGATATCTAACTACGCTTCTCACCGCCAATGGCTGCCCATTTTGTCCAACAATGGTCAATTTCTTCCAGTTTTTTCTGGTATCCCTAGAGGCCCCAGCCAATGGAGTTCTGAACAAGATTGTTTCCGTCTTCTGAAAGTTGATTTTTAACTTCCAGTCAGCGCAATATCGCTTAATTTGATCGAAGTCACGCTGCAAAAGAATGTTGATGACCTCGATTTTAGGACCTGACCTGTATGCCACCAAATCGTCGGCATACGCTATAGCATGTCTGAGTGAACCCACCAGATCACTCGTGTAAATGTTAAACAGGATCGGAGAATTGACCGCCCCCTGCTGTAAACCGTTTTTAATTTCAAAGACTCTGCTCGAAATCACGTTGCCACATTTGACAACGAACTTCTTTCCCATAAGCATATTATAAATTACATATAGCAAAGGTTTGTGCATCCCCCGCCTGGTCAACTTGTAGAAAAGTCCCTCTAACCATACGGTGTCGAAAGCCTTCTCAAAATCAACCAGACAAGCACCCGTGCATTGGTTCTTGCATTTATTCCACTGAATGTCGGAAACCAGTTTCGACGCGGCATGAATAGTGTCATGCCTCGCCCTGAAACCAAACTGGTTGTCCGGGATTATATTATTGTCCTCGACCCACTTTAACAGGGCTCTATTGACAACCTTTTCAAAGACCTTGCTAATATTCGGAAGCAAGCTAATTGACCGGAGATTGGCAGGGTTCGTCCTATCTTTACCTTTTTTCGGGATAGGGTGTACCACAGCTACCTTCCAATGCGCCGGATAATGTGCATTATTCAGCGCATTGTTAAACAGCGTGGTGAAAATATCTACAGCCTCCAGAGGCAGGTGTCTCAATACGACGTTTGGGACACCATCCATCCCCGCCGACTTTTTATTCTTTAGTGACTCGAAGATGCACAGAAGATCATCCTTCGACACGAACAAGTGCGATGCATCTCGGCCATTGGCGACAACTGCATTAGCATGGTTTTCATCAGTGAACACGGTGAATCCGTTATTCTCAGATCGCCAATTCTCAAGTTCGGTGCGCAGATAGAAGTGGCTCACCAGAGCCCTATTCTCAATGTCGTGGTTACGGCGAACAGGATTGTTCACCGTATACACGGCCTCGAAACAAGCGCCCAGCAAATCCACTTTCTCCTGTGGGTCCTCGACCACGAAAAAATCGTCGTTTGAAGCAACACTTTCTGGACTTATTCCAGCAGTCAGTACTGTCTGTCTGTTCTCTGCTGTCTGGGAGATTCGAACACAAGGAATATCATTGTGATCTTTCCTCCTGAACAACTTATTTATCTGTGGGAACATATTCGGACTACAGGTTTTAATAGCCCGAATTTTATTGCCCCAATACAGACTTACAGATTTTCTGTAATTTTCTTTAATCAGCTGTTTCAGGATTCGGATCTCTGACTTCAGCATCCTAACCTCCGGGTCGTTGGGGTCAGCAAATTGTCTGTACAGCCGTTTAAGCCTCGAGAGCAGTCTACTTTTCTGTCGGTATAGTGCGTCGATTGTAGGGTTTCTGTACTTTTCTGTCTGGTCGTCGTCGGAACGTCTTACCCGAGGAATAGTTCGTTCCATAGTTCGTTTGATGGCGTCGTCCATTTGCAATAAATGCCGATCAATGTCATCATTTGTCATGTTACTGTTTGTCGGTGGGTCGATCCCACACGAACGTATATCTCGCTTTAAAAATCTGGAGAAGCGCGACCATTGTGCCCTCCGATAATCGAATGAACACACTGCTTCGTACTCCTCCAGCAGCGTTTGCTCGTTCGGGATCCGTATTGCGGCGGCGAGTCCGTAGTGGTCACTATCGTACTCAAACGCACGCAAACAGTTCCGCGTGTTTTGATCTATGTTTGTCAGTTGAAGTCTTGCATCCGTTAAGGCCAAGTCCAGGAAAGCACCGCTTCTTGGGAAAGAAGGGATATCCGTCGCGTACAACTCGAGGTTGTACTCAATCATATTGAGGCGCCACCAGTCGTGAAACTGATTGCCCCTGGGATTTGCATTAACATTTCCCCACGCCGCATGTTTGGCATTAATATCTCCGGCCAAGAAGTAATAATTTTCTTCCGAGTTCAGCTGCAGACTACGAAAAAGTGTCTCGAGCTCTGTCATAAATTGGTTGGGTGGAGGTGCTGCAGGTGCGTAAAGCGACACCACATACATTCTCCTCCGGCTATGGAGAGGAATGCATATGATGCATGCTTCCAACAACTGGAACCTACGCACGTCCCCGCTATATATAACCCTATGGCGCAGGCCTTTTCGAATTAAGATTCCAACCCCACCTCCTTGAATGGAGTGAGGCCGGTCTCTTCTTATTACATGATAGTCTCTGTACCCCAATTTGTGCTTCTGATTTAGCTTAGTTTCGCTAACCAAAAGCACATCTGGGTTTTCGGTTTTCAACAAATTGGCAAGTGACGTTCTTTTCTCGATCCTGACTAGTGAATTAACATTCACAGCAAGGATCTTTAAGTTTCCCTCATCCAGCGCAGCCATTAGATTTATGGCACACCAGACCCCACAAACAGCTCCGAATAGATAAAGTCAATTCGGGCCGCTTGTTCATTTAACTGTTTCTGGAACTTATCGATCTTTCCGTGCAGAGACAGAAGGATCGATTTTAAGTCCAGATCCACCTCTGGTGCCTTTTGGGCTACCTTTGGTTGGTTTAATGTCATTTGGGCTTGACCCGGTCCAGCTGCCATTTGGGCAAAGGACACATTAGGTGCCACAAAATTCGAGAACGAGCGACTCTTTTGACGCCTATCGTCTTCCGACTGCTGTTTGCGGGCCTGGACTCGCTTTTTCAGCTCCTGGTACTTTGGGCAACCCCTGAAGTTGGCGGGATGCCCAGAGTTCCTGCATAGCACACAGGAGAGTACACTCCGGTCTTCGACTCTCTCCTTACCTAGAGAGCATTCACCATGTTTGTGGTCCTTGTCGCACTTGACGCATCTAAACTGCATGTTGCAGTTAGCTGCGGCGTGCCCGAACCTTTGGCAGCGCATACATTGAAGTATGCGATCTGACCGTTTTATTTTTTCCCATCTCACAGCATGGTAGTACAGGAAGCGGATATTTCGCAGCCTGTCAACTTTGCTGTCGGGAGTAAGCTGTACCAGGAAGAATGGTAAGTGACGGTTACCACCACCTGCCACAGCTGAGGAAAACGGCTTGACCCCCACGAACTTCAGGTCGTCGCTTTCAAAGGTCTTAAGCTCTCTTTCTAGCTCCTCCGTTTTAATTGAGGGATCAATTCCCTTCAACACCACGGTTTTTAACTTTTGCTCCCTTGGGGTGTATGTGAAGTACTCGGCCTCTACATCTCCCAAGGCGGTACGCACTCTCTGGTACTCCTCTATATTTTCACACATAACTATATGCTTATTGGCCGAAAGCCGCTTTACATGAAAGTTCTTTGTAATTAATCTACATAACCTAATACTATCGCTTATATCGAAATTACTTACAGTTATGGGGGGAATTCTTTCTTTCCTTGTATGTTTTTCCTGCGTCTGCCGCTGCTGTTGTTGTTGTTGTTGCTGATGTTGTTGTTGTTGTTTTTGTTGTTGTTGTTGTTGTCGCTGTTGCTGTTTCTCTTGCAGTTGCTGCTGCACCTGCTGCTTGAGCACTTTTTGTTGTTCTTGTTGCTGCAGTTTTTTCTGCCGCAACTTCTCGCGCTTCTCCAAAAGCTCTTTAATTAGCTTATCGAGCTGCGCCTCCTCATCCTCTTCCTCTTCCTCATCCATTTGGACGGCGTCCTCAGTATCGACCGGTAGATCGCGAAAGGAGTTTCCTTCGCCAACGTACCGGCCCGCTTCAACGTCAGGTTCATATGAGCTGAAGCTTTCTGCGTCGTAGTCATAACAACCTGGTGTCGCCAAACTTAAACCCTCTAACTTTGCCGGCCTCTTGGCCGACAGATTCGGCTTCGGGTTTATTTTTTTTCTCCTTTTCTCCACTCTTTGGAACTCTGCCGCAAATGTTATGGGACTTTCTGTGGCTGCTACTGTTGTAGCTGCTTTTTCGACTATATCCGCCGAATTGGCCGCTTCTTCGGGCGTCAATGCTTTTTTATTCGCTGCTGTTGTTGCTTCTAATGATGTTGTTTTTGTTGTTGTTGCATCTTGCTGCATTGCTCTTATTGGCAAACGACCCGTTGTCATCTTTGCCGGTACCGCTGTCTTTGCCATAGTTGCTTCTGCTACTGCGGCACTTGTTGTTATTGTTGTTGCTGCTAAAGCTGATATTTTAGCCGGCACACGTGCTTTCACCACGCGATGCAACGGCACACCCACGCCCGTACGCCGGACCACCGATTTTCCGGGGTCCATCACCTGACCACTTTGCGGCACTTTTTTCTCCACTGTCTCTATCAGTATAATTTGGTTTTATGAAATAAAAATTAAAAACCTGGTTCTGGCTGGAAACGAACCCACACCTCCGGCGTAAGAGCTCGCTACGCACTCTACTTATCTGCACTTGAATTAAAAAAATTAATGTCCACTATTTGGTTTTCACTTTGCTGTATTGCGTACGTCACTAACTAGCCGACCTATCTCTTCGAGAGTTGCGGAACGACTGCCCCAGCATGTTGTATTCACAACAGCATTCCCACTATACAACATCATCAGCATTCCCACATTCTCACAACATCAGCAGCATTCCAATGGATACGTTCGCGTGACTATCTATCCAAACTAGAATTAAGTTTCATCTATTGCTTTGCACTGAGTTGCATTGTAAATTTTGTAGAATAAGCATAATATTTTTGTATAGAAGACGATAGGAATAATAATAAAGGAGAGTTTATCTTAAACCTCAAAACAGTTCAGTTCTTTTTCTATGACTTCCCCCCACCAGCGGTAAGGGGTCTTTTAAAAGTAAACTGAATATACACTTAGCTTTAACTCATATTAATATTAAAAATGCGAAAGTAACTGTCTGTCTGTCTGTCTCGCTTTAACGCCAAAACTACTGAACCGATTTAAATAAAATTTGGTACACAGATAGTCTAGAGCCTGAGAATGGACATAGGCTACTTTTTACCGCTGGAAAATGCTTCACCCGCTGTCCAGAAGCGGAGATCAAAGCTGATATCTAAGAAAAGTTGTTACTCTCGAATGCTTTCTAGCTCCTAGCATTGGAATGACACATCCAAATGAAATAGGATTTTTTTTAATATAAAGTTCAATTATGTACAAAGATTAAGATATAAATCATCTTTGTAGGTTATCCTGAAGTTGAACAATAAGCATTAAACTATAAATATTATACAATTCAAAAAAGTAAAATGTTCGATTGAAGCTAGATCGTTGGATTTTTCCAGCGTTCAGTGGAGGAACATTTGTGTGTGTGTGCGGCACAAATCTGTTTCTTTACCTGTACCCTTTTGTGCAATGTGCTTTTTCTTTCTTTTTTTATGCACCTTTTGCAGTTTGTGTTGTTTTTTATGACGCATGGCGGCATGGCCATGGGATTGAGAAAGATAGGGTATGAAATGTAAATGAGATTGAGAAGGAGTCACACTCAGAGTATATCCATATAATGAGTAGGGACACTCTCGACGTTTTCTTTATCAATTCTTATACGCAAGTATTTTGTTTTAAATTTGAGAAGTGGCAGACTGGCGAAGCAAGGCTTGCACGGGACAGCTAGTATAATATATTTATAATAGCTTCAATGACAGCTTCCTCCTCTACCCTCTTAAAATCGAAGCTATCTGCACATTCATTATCGTTCAGTGATTCAGGAATATTTAAAAGTGATGATTGCGATGAATATATTTGGACTAAAGAAAATTCTGCATTTAAATCGTCAACATCGACATTTTCAAGGCAAGCTTCCGGCGAGTTGTAGTTAGGTGTTAGGTTAACGTATGCAACAGAAAAAAAAACCAATTTCGAGACGTCGGGGTCGCCAATTTAGTGGAAATTAAAACACAAAGAATCACAATTATTATCCATATATACTATTCATTTATTCACTTTAGTTACTATTGTTTGGTTATATTATTAAATTATTAAGTAATTATTGATAGAGAAGATGCGAATAGATATTGTCTAAGTTTAACCTACCACCAGTTGCCACACAGGACCTGGTTGGCGACCAAAAACTGCTCAATTCAAAATCTATCTTTCCAATGACACAAGGAAAAAGTGTCAAATGTCGCTGATGTTAATTTACGAGGGATGTCAACGTTAAAGCTGCCATCACAGCCCGACAACAGCATCACCATCCTGCCACAACACTCCAACAGCACCGCCACAAAACCATTCGATTTTAAACATCAGCCGAGGCCGCAATAGCAGCAGGGAAATCAAGTTACGTAACTAACAAGGCTTTATAATAACTAATATAATATTTTAAGTACATAGTATGTACTAACTTTAATATTAAAAATAAATCTCGCATTGAAAAAATTGTCATAGATCTTATTTTGAAATCCACTTTGCATTTTTTCAATCTTCATCGTTCTTACTAAGATTTTAAGCTATTGCTGACCTAAGAACCAAAAATAATGGCCCAAAGATCATTGACACTGACGAATTACTTTTTATTTGTTTAATTAATTAACTGCTAGGGTCACTTCGAGAGTAAAGTCTATTCTAAGAAAATAGAATAAAAACATAGGTGCGGGCTACAGTCCGCTTGGGCGAACTGTTGGATACCCTATTCTTATTCCTATATCTCATAAGTGGGCGTGACAAAAATTTAAAGGATTTTATCGAAAAAACTAAGCTTTTGTAAATAAAAACGCTCCCTAGCTTAAACTTTGGTTTTTCAATAAAATTGTTTTATTTAATTGTGGGCGTGTCAGTAGGCGGATTTAAAAAAAATTTAAGTATGAGCATAAAGGGCACCTAGAGAGTATATACTATAAATTTCAGCTCCCTAGCTCAAACTTTGGACTTTCAAAAATAAAAAAAAAATAATTGTGGGCGTGTCAGTAGGCGGATTTTGAAAATATTTACACATGAGCATAAAGGGCCCCTAGAGAGTATATATTAAAAATTTCAGCTCCCTAGCTCAAATTTTGGTTTTTCAAAAAAAATATTTTATTTAATTGTGGGCGTGTCAGTGGGCGGATTTTGAAAATTTTATGTCCTAAGCAGTTTTATGGGCCAAAGATCATATATAAAAAATTTCAGCTTTCTAGCTCAAAATTCAATTTTTCCCAAAATAAGTTTTATTTAATTGTGGGCGTGTCAGTGGGCGGATTTTGAAAATTTTATGTCCCAATCAGTTTTATGGGCCATAGATCATATATAAAAAATTTCAGCTCTCTAGCTCAAAATTCGATTTTTTCCAAAATTTTGTTTTTTTTAGTTTGTGGGCGTGTCTGTGGGCGGATTTCAAAAATTCTTAAACTTGATTATTTCGGGACCCTAGAGAGTATATGGTTAAAATTTCAGCTCTCTAGGTCCAGTTTAAAGGCCTAATTTTTGCCGACGGACGGACGGACGGACGGACGGACGGACATGGCTAGATCGACATTACTATCGATGCTGATCATAAATATAGTAACTTTTAGGGGTCTACGGGCAATATTAAGGTATGTTACAAACTATGCGTCAAAATTAATATACCCTTAGAATAGGGTATAAATATGCATACGATAGTCATACATAATGTACCTACTTAGGAAAAAAAGCTCTTACCAACCCATTTGTCTTAAATACTTGACATATCTCAGAAGGTACGTTCAGTTCGATTTATTGTGGCTTCAAGTGCACTTCATATTTCAAATATTTGGAATGACTTCGGCGGTCAATGACAACTTTTGGGTTAAATATGACCAACTGTCAGATAAACGAACAAGAGGCTGGCTTTTGGTGGATTCGCCAATAGATGTCACTCTAATGATTCTTGCGTACCTGACTATGGTGTGGTGGGGGCCTAGATTGATGGAAAAGTAAGGAACATTTTATATTTCTAATGGTTGTCTATGTATTAACAAAATATGTAAATATTCATATAAGGAGGAACCCATTCAAACTTAAAGGAGTGCTAATTGTGTACAACATCTTTCTGGTGTTATTGAATATATTCATTCTTAAGGAATACGTTGTGGGTACTTCCAGAAAGAATTATAATTACCTGTGTCATCCTAGTCAAATGGACTACCATCCAGACGACATAAGGGTATGTTTAAGTTGAGCTCTAAACTTTGTTACTTTCGGATTCTTAATAGATTTTGAATGGGACTTGGTGGTATCACATATCAAAGTATTTGGAATTCATAGACACACTGATTTTCATTTTGAGAAAGAAAAACGACCAACTGAGCGTGCTGCATGTATACCACCACAGTTCGATAACGCTGATCAGTTGGATTGCAACAAAGTGGTATCCCGGTGGAGCTTGTAAGCTGTTCTCTTTCAATGATACGAGTATGTCGAGTATATATAATGAATATGTTTTCAATTCTCAGGTGTTTGTCTTACAGCGCTTAATAGTTTTGTACATGTAATTATGTACTCCTATTATGGAATCAGTGCTTTTGGACCCAGCGTACAGAAGTATTTATGGTGGAAAAGGTATATAACCAGATTACAATTGGTAAGACAAACAAAAACTGACAGCTATACAAGAATTTTATATTAATATTTTGTCATTATTCAGGTGCAATTCGTTATTATGTTGTCATTGACAATACATTCAATAATGACCTGCCCGCACAATACGGGATGGTTTGATTTGCTGAACGTTCTGTACATGATTTCATTTTTGCTTCTCTTTGGTCGATTTTATTTACAAAAGTACATAAGAAAAGTAAAGTAGTGTAGTGGAGAACGAGTTATGAAAATATGAATAAATTTATAAATGTGTGTCTTTTACTTCTCATATCCTTAGGTTAGGTTACGTTATATATTTTAGGCCAATAAAACTTAAATTTTGATACCACACGGATCTATCTTCTTCCTACTAGTTAAACCAGTCGACTTTTAATATCAATGTTTATGAGATCGTTGAGATCATTATAAAAGAAAGAGTTTTTTGAGAGAGAGCAGGGCATGTGCAGAGATGGTGGAGAATAGTCTCCTCCTCCTCCTCGTACAAGCCTTGTTGCATGCTTGCCTATGAGACAGTGTCCGGTGATTACACCTATTGTAGCACCAATGTGCAGTCTGTTCGGAGAGATAAAACACTTTGGCAAAATCTGCTTTGTCGCTAGATAAGTGTTGCCACTTGCCCGCCTAAGGTTAGTTCTCTCGATGGCCTTCCTCATAAACATGAGTTCGTATGCAGCAATTGAAATGCCCAAGGGACCTTTATCAGGTAGAAGGGCAGTATGGTTCCTTTTCTGGCGAGTGCATCAGGCCTACAGTTCCCTGGAGACAGAATCCAGAGCTTTTATCGCAGTTTGGCGGATATCACGTTCCTCTTCAACCACGATAGGACTTATTTAAACGTCATGATCTCCGCCTGGAATACACTGCAGTGATTAGGGAGACGAAAAGAAAGGCTAATATTCATTTCCTCCCAGAATGTTCTGGGGGGATGTAGACTTTGAAGTTTTTTTCAAAACGAGCTGAGAGGTGGTGTAGTCTTTGTTGCTAGGGAGGATTCTGACATTTTTTAGAATAGTGGAGTGGTCGGTTTCCTTCTCGGTCCACTGGCAAGTTGCTTTAAGGCGGACAGGCGCACTAGCAGCCGCTTGCTTACTCAATATTTCAAGGGGTGCCAGGTAAAATATAATGTCCATTGCAGCAGAGGGAGTACCTACCTAGTGCTCCACTCATACAAAGACACGCTGTTCGTTGGACTTCGCTTAGCTTATCGCGATTCATCGCTTTGTCTAAGGCAGTCCACCAAACAACTACCCCGTACATAAGTATCGGTCTTATTACCGAGATGTATAGCCAGTTGGTAATGCGGTGTCGAAGAGCTCATTTATTACCGATGACTTTTTTGCAACACAAGCGTATGCTACCGTAGCTTTCCGAACACTTTCTTGTATGTTAGGTTTCCAGCTAAACTTGTTATCCAAAATGAGACCCAAGTATTTACCTTCATCAGAAAAGACTAATCATGTGCCCGTGATTGAGGAATAGTCAATGTGTGGAATTTTATATTTCCCAGTGAAGAGAACAAGTTCAGTTTTGTGGGCTGGATAAATTAGCTAACCAAGTGAGTCATTTATTTTCAGAGCTGACATTGCCATCGCGATCGCGGATGTGTTGACGTTGTTAAAAGCGCTTTCAATGTCCAGGAATGTAACCATAGTGTATTCTTTATGGTGAAGGGAATATTCGATTAAACGTACTAACGTATGTGTTACCACTGAATTGAGCGCAATAAAAAAAATCGTATGTGCTCAGGAACAGCGTATGGTGGCATGCGACGCTATACTTTTCGCCCTTTGGGATTTCATTCTTTACTGATGAAAACCTCACAACTATTTTCAATTCACTGTGCGAAACATCGCAGGTGGCAATGGTGCGATGGTAGTGTATTCACTAAAGTGATTGGCAGGTCGTGCGTTCGAGTCCCGACCAGGGCCATGATTTTTATAAATTGAATACACACAACAAAAACTGATCTCCCTAAAGCAATTTAGGCGCCACCTGTTGAGAAAAAAAATCCCATCGCACCAAACTTCTTTCCAATCCTTCTATTCTTTCAGTAAGTAGCACCCAAAAATAGGCAATGAATTGCTGGGAGCTACTTGTGCAACAAACTAAAAATGCCTTCGCTGTGGTTTTACCATTATAAGGGTACTGTGTCACTACAGAAAAAAGAAATCCCTTTAGCGAACGCAAATTATAAAAAAAAAAAAAAAAAAAAAAAAACATTTTTCGTACTCGACCGAAGGGCGGTTGCAATGACACTGGGTTTATATTAAAATTTTTTACACCGTACGATCGTAACTTTATTCTGAAGTCCATCGCACTTTTTCGTAAAGTTAATAAAAAGGAACTATGTTTACAACACATTGGAATCGAATCCACCCGCACTGTCTATCTACGAGAATGACTTACAAAGAATAACCAAGAAATCTTACTTTCCGCCTAAAAATTAAAAAGATGTAAACAACTTGTTTCGGTGTTTACAACTGGTGGTGCAGTTTATGTCAAACGTCAAATAGGACAAGTTGCTGTTTTGGTCGAATGATTGGAAGATCTTGGCGGAGCTGCCAGCTCAACAAATGGATTTTAGCATTACCATATACATAATTTTGGGTTTCTTTATTTTTGTATGCTTTTTTTCTTTCAGTAATCTAAAGTAATTAAACTAAGAAATTGTTTGTTCTAAATTCATTAAGCTTATTTTTCTTCATAAATTGATTTATTTCATGATATTGTTATGTTAATAGGAATTGTGTTTACGAATTAAAACCACCGTTCCGTTTGTTGTATCTCTATTGACTGATTTTTTGATTCTCTTCTTGCGTTTGTGTGACTCCACTTTACATCAATTTAGTAGAGTCATCACAAACGTGGGAAGCGTAGTATGTTGAAATGCGCATTCCAAATTCCAAGTATCGCATGACACCGGAATGTCTAGATAGATATTGTAATAGAAAAATTGTAATTTTAACAAGTACTAACCTTGGTATTATAACGTTGATGCTCCTGATCCTAATGAACTCAATTCAAAATTTATTTCGTCGCAGAAATCGTCAAATAGTTTGCAGTCATTTCAACAAAGTGGCAACCCATCTTCCTACGCTTGCTGCCCTAGTTTCAGCTTCACAGCTTTCAACAGTGCTGATGTTGTTGAAAGCATTCTATCTATCAAATCGAATGCTGTTGGACTTGATGACATTCATCCATCTTTTCTTAAAATCGTATTACCCATTTTACTACCTTTTATTAGCCATATCTTTAATACTATGGTGACTACAGGGATCTTTCCTAGGCAATGGAAATCAGCAAAAATTATCCCCATCCCAAAATCTTCCAAGTGTGATGAGTACAGGCCGATTTCAATACACAATACTCCCTTTTTTTGTCAAAAGCCTTTGAAAGGATCCTCCAAAAGCAAATGATTTAATTCACGAAAGCCCCAAGATCTGGCTTATTTTCCTATCCTCACACTTCAAGATGCTCCTATTGAGTATGTAGAATCCGTCAAGAAACTTGGGATGACCCTTAATCGATTCTTAACTTGGGACAACCACATTAATCTTGCAGTCGGCAAGACTTATGGACTTATCCGAACGTTGTGTTCGACCCAATCCTTTAGACCCTTTAAAACACGAGTCTTACTTGCTAAAATTCTAGCCATGCCAGTCTTAACATATGCTTGTCAAATTTTTTCGAGCTCTAGTTATGTATCCAAGAGGAAACTTAATGTGAATTGTATTGTGCCATATGTATTTGGATTGCGTAAATTTGATCGAGTCACTCTACTCCAGCGAACTTTATAATATGACTTTCGACAATCCACTCAAGTTTCGAACTCTTAGCCTGTTTTCGGACATACTTTTAACACATCAACCGACTTATATATACGAAAAAAATAAGATTTCCCACCTCAAGCCAGTGGTACCAGATCGTGGGAAATTTCCCATTTCGTGGGAATTCCGCTTCTCAAAAAAGGCTAAAAGGGAAAAAGGGAATTTTATTGTCTCCCAGAACAAAAATAAGGGAACTCCAAATAAATCTAATCTTTATAAAATAAAAAAATAATAAGATGGTTGATTGCGTTTTATTCTTTCATTTAATTTTTATTGTCAGAGTATGAAAAACAATTTTCATACTCTAAGCTCTTAAGCAACCCATTACGATTATGTTTCGAATTTTTGAAGATCTAAGTCAAGACAAATTAAGGCCGACTTTTACTTTCTAAAATACTCACTACGCTTTTTTTAATGACTTTTATGCCCTTTTTCAGAACAGACAGGTTTTGATTCACTGCATTGTGCAAGAGAGCAAATTTCTTGTTCTTAAAATGTGTAGGAATTTTAAAAAGCCAGGTTTTTTCTTGCTCCAATGGAATGATCAACCTGACATATTGAGAAATCCAGATGCAGATGCCATACACGACTTGGACAATGTTGCTGTTGTTTGTGAGTGTGAAGAATGCTTGGTCGGATTGGATTTTACGGCACAAGCAGTTGAAGGCAGATTGTCTTAAATTTTACAAAACATCTGTTAAAGAAATGATCAACCGCTTACCATTTGAAGATAACTCTATTGTTCAAATGGAATTTCTTAGCCCTAGCATCGCGTTGGATGTCAAAAAAAGTGGTGAGGTTTCGATTTTAGCCTTCGTTAAAAAAAATTATCTCTCAAAAGCCAATGAATCTGTCGATGAGTTAAAAAATATTTCTATATTATTGAGCGAGGAGCAAAAGTGTTCTTAAAAACAACTTCTTTTAGATGAAATGTGGCACGAAATTTTTAAGATGAAGAATTTTAATAACGAAAAATTGTTCCCTAGTTTAGAAAAAAATATAAAGGTTGCGTTGATCCTACCTCACTCAAACGCGGAGGCAGAACGATTTTTTTTCCGTGGTCACCGATGTGAAATGCAAAAAAAAGAAATCGTTTAGGGTAAGATATGATAAACGGTATTTGTATCGTAAGATCATTATTCCAGTCAAAAAACATAACTAGTTTTAATTTGGTTGTTAATGAGAATCACTTATCATTGCATAACGACAAAATATATAAGCATAAGTATTTCGAAACACTTCGAATCTCTTTGAAAAACCCTTTGTGATGAAATAATGATTCAAAAACATTAGTTAGTTTACCAAAAATGCAATGTATATCGATACATATATAATTTTTTGTTTCTATTCTACTTTGTACCTTTTTTTGTAATTTATATGAAAAGCTATTCGATCAAAATACTTTGGTCTTTGTTTACTTACTGTTATTTGTATCATAAATAATATGAATTTATATGAATTTATGTTATGTTCTTTGTTTTAACCTTGATTTATTTTTTGTTATAAATAAAAAGGCTGCATTTTTTAATTTTTTTTTTTTTTTAAATATCTTTGTCATGGGAAATGTTATGGGACTTTTTCTGAAACCGTGAGGGAAAAAAGGGAATTTTCGGTCAACCTTGTGGGAAACTCAATACAAAAAGACTGGCATCACTGCTCAAGCAGATCTGCTCAATTGATCCCTCCTCGGTACTCTTGTTTAACATCTGAGCGTCAGTTTTTTATTTACCCTACTCTATCCGAAGTTTAAATAACACAACCAAACTTAAAAATGAATTAAAATCGTATCTCTCCTTGAATTCTTAAAATTTCTTATTGATTTTTTCTATAATTTCGTTTAAATAATTGCTTATGCTTTACTATTAATTATTTCTTTTTTCTCATCAACATGAATTTTTCGTTTTGTTACTCATGTAGCTTTTTATACTCGCTTCAAGTATTGTATGCCTTTCACTAGTTTATAAGATATTGTAACTTACTGCTGTGTATAGGTAAATCATTAAATATTTAAATAAAAATAAATAAATAAAAATAAATAAATAAATAAATAAAATATCATCCTACCAGCACTTGAGATGATTCTGAAAAGCTACTCAAACCTGACTGAGGTTGCTTTCCTAGACATAGAAGGCGCTTTCAACAACGTAAACACATCTGCAATCGCGAATGCACTGACAGAACTGAATGTGGATGGCTCGCTTGGTGAATTGATCAATCTTTTGCTCTCAAGTAGAATTATCAACTCAAAACTGAGCGATATATCCGCCAGGAGGTCTTTCAGTAGAGGTACGCCACAAGTCGGTGTCGGTATCCTTTCCCCGATTCTATGGAACTTGGTGGTGAATAAACTACTGATATGCCTGGAGGAGGAGGGCTGCAAAGATGACGTTGCTATTGCCGTTTCAGGAAAACACCTCAATACTTTTAGGAACTTCTTCAAAACGCTCTCAACAAGCTAACAAGATGGGCAAATCGCTGTTGACTGGGGGTAAGCCCTCACAAAACCGAACTTTCCCTCCTTACCAGGAAATATAAAATCCCTCATATTGACCCTCCCTCTATTAACGGTACAAGCTTAACCTTTTCTGATGAAGCTAAATTATTGGGTCTAATCTTCGATGGAAGTTAGATGGAAACCCAATTTACAAGAAAGAGTCAATAAAGCTACAGTAGTACTTTTCTCAAGCAAAAAAGTCATCGGCAATAAGTTGTGCATACTGCCCCGCATATCTCACTGGCTATACGTATCGGTAGTGAGACCGATTCTGACATACGGGGTGGTTGTCTGGTGGACTGCTCTGGATAAAGCGGTAAACCGTGATAAGCTGAGCGAGGTTCAACGTACAGCTTGTCTGTGCATCAGCGGAGCACTCCGAACGACTCCCTCCGCTGCACTGGACATTTTACTTCATCTGACACCCCTCGATATTTTTAGCAGGCAAATAGCTGCCTGTTTCGCTGTCCGCTTAAAAGCTACGTCAAAGTGGATCAATACGAATATTGGCCACTCTATCATTCTGGACTCACTTGGGTCTTTACGAAGGAACATTGACTACACCATAACCCAATTACATTTCGAGAAGAATTTCCAAATCACTATCCCCCCCAGATCATTCTGGGAGGATGCTGATTGCACGAAAGATAAATCGATCCACTTTTACACCGACGGATCAAAAACTAGTAATGGGGTAGGCGGGGGTGTTTTCTCAGAAAGACTAAATATTCTCTTTCCGTCTTCTTTTTTTTTTTTTTTTTTTTTTTTAATAATAAGCCCGCACTAAAGGGATTTGTTGGGACCCTTATAATTTATTAGCTACACAGCGCGGGCGTTAAGAAAATTAGGGTGAGACGAAAGACGAAAAGGAGAAATGCCGATGCACGTTGGTTTTGAATGCTTGTAGGTTATAATGTGTAGGAAAAATGGAGCGGGGAAGAGCATTCCAAATTCGTGTTGTACGGTTGAGGAAAGATTCTTTGAACTTCACTGTACGTCCGAACACAGGCTTGAGGGTGAACTGATGAGCATTCCTTGCATGACGGGTATTGCGGTTGAAATGTTCAAGGGGAGGAATGCAACTGGCAATTTCGTTTGAGCACTTATGGTGGAAATAACGATAAAACAACGAAAGGCAGGAGACATTACGACGATGACTAAGAGAGTCAATCGATCTCGCGATGTCACGGTCGCCAATGAGTTTTATCGCGCGTTGTTGGATCCTGTCAAGTAACTCCAAATAAGTTATTGGTGCACCGGACCAGATATGAGCGTTGTACTCGAGTTTCGGGCGAATAAACGCCTTATAAATTGTAGCCAGATCAGAAGGGGTGAAATATTTCTTACAACGCTTAAGGAAGCCTAGACATTTCGCGGCATTCTTGGCGACACCGAATATGTGGTCATTCCAACGAAGGTTGTCATTAACACACATACCGAGAATGGAAAGTCTTTCGGTTTCAGCGATGCAAGTGCCATTCATAGATAATGGCAGTGTGTGTGGGTTTTGCTTTAATGACAGGAGACAGCATTGTGTTTTGGAAGCATTAAATTCCACTCTATTGGTTTTACCCCACTGAGTTATGCTGTTAAGATCGAAATTTGATGAGCTTAACATATGTTGCCGTTCCAGTTCCACACCCGAAGATGAGGGGCGTGACCCAAAAAACGAATATGAGAAGCTGAGGGTACTGTCATCAGCAAAGGAATGGATTGGATTAGAAGTAACAGACAGTAGATCATTTATAAAAATGAGAAAGAGAGTCGGGGACAGAACAGAGCCTTGTGGGACACCAGCATTTATTTGGTGAGTTGCAGACTTGAAGCCGTCCAAAACAACTTGAATTGAACGGTCCGAAAGGTAATTCCAATCCATTGAAGAAGAGTATCATCGATTCCAAATGGCCGCATTTTCGACAAGAGAGCTTGATGCCAAACTCCATCAAATGCTTTTGAAATATCAAGCGCAACGATCTTACTTTCACCACCTTGGTGAAGAGATTGGTTCCACTTTACGGATAGATATGTCATCAAAGCACCAGTGGACCTGTTGCTGCGAAAACCATACTGCCTGTGATTAAGAAGTTTTCGCGATTCAAGATATTTCATTGGCTGACGGTTTATCAGCGTTTCCATGACCTTAGAAAAAAGGGACGTAAGTGAAATTGGTCGGTAGGAGGAGGGAGAAGAATATTCGCCTTTTTTTGGTACAGGCTGGACAAATGCTGTTTTCCATCTTCCCGGGAAGAGTCCTGAAGAATAGGACAGTTGGAAAAGCTTACGAAATGGTTTTGCCAGCGAAGAAGAACACCTCTTCAGAACGATAGGGGAAATACCATCTGGACCAGCGGATTTGTGAACGTCAAGATCTTGAAGTACTCTAGCCACTGTACGAGTGCGAAAGTGGATTGGTCCCATAGAGAATTCTACGCGCTCGAGTACAGGGGAGACCAAGCACAATCTGGGAGCGTTGAGCTGACTGCAAAGTGAGCAGTAAGCAGATTGGCCTTATCTGTAGAGCTGACAGCTGGAATGTCGTTGTAAATGAGTGTAGGGATAGATGACGAGGCCGAATTCTTGATGTTTTTAACAAATGACCAAAAGTTTTTACTACCAGTGGGACTTTGTAGTATTTTTTACCTTAACTTTTGGTCATAGGAGAATTTGACACGATTAATGTGGGCATTGCAGTCATTTCTGGCTCGTTTAAACTTTTTACGGCTTTCCTCAGATGGGTTTGGCTTTGAATAGCCGAAAACTTACCTCTTTTAACCTGATAGCCTCTTTGCAGCTCGAGTCACACCACGCGTTAACCTTGGGTTTGATACTTTTAATCCTGTTAGGGATAAAAGACTTCATACCCAGGTGAATTATGTTTGTGACCATATCAGCAGCAGCATCCACGTCGCTGTCGAGGAAGTACAGCGACCAGTTAAAACTCTTAAAGAAACCGTTTAGTTTTTCCCAATTGGCTTTCTCGTACTACCATACGGTTCTTTTAGAAGTTTGTTCTTTAACTATGTGGTTGGAGATGAGAAATTCGCTGATATGATACAATGGTCTGACGAACCTAGAGGCGATAATACGTTCAAAGCGTATTTATCAGGGTGAGAGGTAAGAAACAAGTCCAATGTGTTGGCAGTTTGGCTGCTAATGTCCGGTATTCGTGTCGGCTCATTTACAAGCTGAGTCAGGTTATTTACCTCAGCAAAGATCTCGACGTACCTTCCTTCGGGTGTTGTCTGACCAGAATGTCGAAGCCAGCTTGAATTGTTTATATTGAAATCGCCCGCAATAACGATTTCAGAACGAGAATGAAGGGTCACAATTCTTGTAATAGAATCAGACAATTTTATAAATTTCAGCTCCCTAGCTCAAACTTTGGATTTTTAAAAAAAAATTGTTTTATTTATTTGTGGGCGTGTCAGTGGGCGGATTTTGAAATTTTTTTTATCCGGAGTAGTTTTAGGAGTCATAGATCATATATAAAAAAATTCAGCTTTCTAGCTCAAAATTCGATTTTTTCCAAAATTTTGTTTTTTTGAGTTTGTGGGCGTGTCTGTGGGCGGATTTCAAAAATTCGTAAACTTGATTATTTCGGGACCCTAGACAGTATATGGTTAAAATTTCAGCTCTCTAGGTCCAGTTTAAAGGCCTAATTTTTGCCGACAGACGGACGGACGGACGGACGGACGGACATGGCTAGACATTACTATCGATGCTGATCATAAATATAGTAACTTTTAGGGGTCTACGGGCAATATTAAGGTATGTTACAAACTATGCGTCAAAATTAATATACCCTTAGAATAGGGTATAAATATGCATACGATAGTCATACATAATGCACTTAGCTCTTACCAACGCAATTGCCTTAAATAAATGACATGTCTCAGACGGAACAGAGTTCAGTTCGATTTAGTGCGGCTCCAAGTGCAGTTCATATTTCAAATATTTGGAATGACTTTGGCGGTCAATGACAACTTTTGGGCCAAAGATGACCAACTGTCAGATAAACTCTTGTTAGTTTGGCTTTTTGCGGATACGCCAATAGATTTGACTCTAATGATCCTTGCGTACCTGACTATGGTGTGGTGCGGTTGCTAAGGAGGAATCCATTTAAGCTTAAAGGCGTGCTAATTGTGTATAACTTCTTTCTGGTGTTATTGAATACATTCATCATAAAGGATCTCATTGTGGGTACTCTAAGAATGAAACAATTACCTTTGCCATCCTAGTTACACTGGACTACCATCCAGACGAGATAAGGGTATGTTGTAGTTGATTCTTTTGGGCTCGGATGTTTGTTACTTTCGGATTCTTCATAGTTTTTGAATGCGTATTGGTGGTTTCACATATTAAAGTATTTGGAGTTCGTAGACACACTGCTTTTCATTTTGAGAAAGAAAAGCGAATAACTGAGCCTGCTGCATGTATACCACCAAAGTTCAATAAAGCTGATGAGTTGGATTGAAATAAAGTGGTATCCCAGTGGAGCGGGTAAGCTGTTCTCTTTCAATGTTATATCAAGTATATAATGAATATGCTTTTAATTCTCAGGTTTGTCTTACAACGTTTAATAGTTTTCTGCATGTAATTATGTACTATTTTCTTGTAGTCGAAGAACATACTGGTTTTCTCCGCAACCTGATCTTGATAATGCGACATATAGTTTTTTTTTATAATTTGCGTGCGCTAAAGGAATATCTTTTTTCTGTAGGACACAGTACCCTTATAGTGGAAACCACAGCGCAGGCATTTTTGTTTGTTGTAGCTCCCAGCAAATGATTCATTGCCTATTTTTGTATTTGTATTTGTATTCAATTTTTTATTATTTCTTAAAATGTATTACAATATTTTATTACAATCTTTGCATGTTATAGCTTCAAAAAGAAATAATAGTGACATATATATTTTTGAAAAAAATAGAGATAATGCCACTTAGGCCATAAAATAAGAAGCTATAATTGAAATGATGGGTGGGGTGACCCAATAAAAAAAAATTACACAACATATCTTAAATTCAAGTAGGTATGTAGGTACTCTTACGATGAGAAATAACATTTATAAAATAAGCCAAAAATATTTCACCAAAACATCAACGAAGAACATGGAACAAAGATTCTATAATCTTAAGATCAAGGCCAAAAAGCCAATTTTTTACCTTTTTAACAAATGCATGATAATGTATAAGTGCTCTTACATAAGGTGGAAGTTGGTTAAATAAACGGTATGCAGCAACACAATAAAAATTACGAAACGCGGTAGTACGAAAAGCAGGTACAGAAACTTGATTTAAGGAGTTAACACGTAAACTACGAGTATAACTGTTGATGAGTCTGAAATTAAGATTCCCTGATCTCATAAAGAACATTTTAAGCACTTTATAGCAGTACAAGTGACGTACTGGAAGAACTCTCAAATCTCTGAACAATGGAAAACTAGGGTGTAAGCGGGGTTTTCGGCAGATTTTCTTTAAAGTATGCTTTCGAATTGACAAAAGAGGCTGAATTTTATTTACATAAGCTCCTTCCCAGCAGGTAATACCATACTGCAATCTAGAATGAAAGATTCCATAATAGATTTTTAGCAAAAGTTGAGTACAGCAAATCCTTTGCAGAGAGTAAAAATGCCTGAGAGCACCACGAAAATAATTTCTCAAATTTTGCGTGTGGTTATTAAAGCTCATCCTTGAGTCGATTGATAGTCCTAAGTAATTAAATTCAGTAACACTTTCAATCTTAAAACATTTATTGCTGCAGCTGAGACCACTTTGAAAACCACAAGCAGACAGACTTGGAATGCAAGTGCAATAAGGTAGTTGAAATCTTTGGTAATCAGCTGCATGAAAGTATACATCAGCTTCAAAACTACGAGTATTTTGCGTCACCAAACTGAAAAACATAATTTTGGTTTTTGAGCTGATAATCAATTTATGCTCCGCAAACCAGATTCTTAAGAGATAAAGATCAAAGTTAATGTCCGAGATAAGATTTAAAGCACTATCTGAAGCATAAGCAAAGCCTACATCATCCGCAAATGCTGTCAGTAATCCCTTAAATGGCAAATAAAACAACGAATTAATATAAATTAAGAAAAGTAAAGGTCCCAAGACAGAACCCTGAGGAACTCCAATATTTAGAAGCTTAACATCGCTCCTAGTGTCATCAACCTTAACTCTTTGTGACCTATTTTTAAGGTATGACTTAAGCCACTCATACAAAAATCCACGAAATCCAGCATTTTCAATTTTGCGGAGCAACATGTCATGGTTAACCATGTCAAATGCTTTAGTAATGTCAACAAACAATCCGGCTGTACATTTCTTTTTATCCAGGTTCTCAAATATCTGGGAGCAAAAACGAAGAAGAGCATCTTCTGTAGATCTACCTTTCTGAAACCCGAACTGAACTGAACTGAAGAAATTTGTTTTTTCCAAAAAACTCACCATCCTGTTTTTCATAACTTTTTCAAAAATTTTACTAATAGAAGGTAGAAGTGAGATAGGCCTATAATTACTCAATACATCAGCAGATCCCTTCTTAAATAAAGGTTGTATATCAGCACATTTCCGAGCATCAGGGAATAGTCCAGAAAAGATGCTTTTATTGAAAATATGGGCCAACACATCGACTAAAAAGCATGAAATATTTTTCAATACTAAATTTGACAAGCCATCAAACCCTGAAGAGTTGGACTTATTCAACGAACCAATTGTTTTTAAAAGTTCAAATCCAGTTATCGACTCAAATAAAAAACTGTTGCTTTGCAAGGGTTCAAAAGGATTTTTTGAGAGACTACAATTTGCACAAGATAGATTTCTAGGGGTAGCTCTGTATTCTCAGATATCGAAGTATAGTAGTTATTAAAAGTGTTAGCAATACCCAGTTTGTCGGAAATTACTACATGATTTGAGAGTACGCTAGATGGCCTTTTCGCGACTATCTTTTTATTTATAATGCTATTGACTAGCTGCCATTCACATCTCAAATTGCCTTTAACTGAATTAAATCTGTTAGTGTAGTAGCTTTCTCGACAAATCCGAATTTCGCCTCTTACTTCAGAGCACATTTGTTTGTAAGTTTGCTTTAAAGAGGAATTTGATGGGTTTCTCCGAAACTTTACTCCAAGTTTGTTTTTTTTTCTTAAATTTATTTATCAAGTAAGATGTTATCCAAGGCTTGAGCCTTATTTTCGACTTTCTTGGCTGAATTGTGAAAGTACAACTCACTATATGACAACTTAGAGATGCAATAAAAATATCATATGCCTTTGAAACATCATCCTCAGCAAAAACTTCTTCCCAAAACTGAAAGGATAATATAGCTTTTTGGGTGCTATTTACGGTATGAAGGAATAGAATGATAGGAAAGAAGTTTGGTGTGATGGGATTTTTTTCTCACCAGGTGGCGCCTAAATTACTGTATGGAGATCTGTTTTTGTTGTGTGTATTCAATTTATAAAAATCATGGCCCTGGTTCCGGGTCCCGAACGCACGACCTGCCAATCACTTAGTGAATACACTACCATCGCATAATTGCCACCATGTGAAAAGCCGTCTTGACGTAAATCGATTCCTACGTGTTTGAATGTTTGACCCTGTGCTTTATAAATTGTTACGGCAAACGATACCTTAAAGGGAAATTGAATTCTTTTGAAGTTAAAAGGTTCATCATTGGGAATCATTGGGATGCGAGGTATTAGCACTGTTTGACCAACTGCTGAACCAGTCAAAACTATTGCAACGATCACGTTATTGCGCAGAAATTTAACTTGTAGTCTGATCCCGTTACACAAATTTGGTGATTTAAGATTTCTAAGTAAAATTATTGTGGCACCTATTTTTAACTGTGGGTAATGGACCGCATCTTCTTGATCCATTACATTATCAATAGATGTGTAGTTAACGGTATCTCCTGGAAGTTTGGTTAAAATTAGGTCGTTCATTTTGTCAACACTACTGTTTCTCGCCGCCAATATTGCCCTTTGACACATCCATTGATAATCTCTTTTCTTCGACTATATCTGGGTTGACTTTCGATATTAAGTCTTCAATGCTGGTTACTTTTTCACCTAAATCGCGATCAATTTCAATTTTGTTTTCAAAATGAGATACTTTCCCGTCTCCTATTAAAAGTAACTTTGAAGGAAAATGTGTACTGCCTCCACCCAAACGTGCTCTCATATTAGTGGATAGTTTTAGGGTACGAATACTTGCGATAAAGCAAAGAAAACTCTCAAAACTTCAGCTTCTTACAACTTTATTGGTCAATATTGTTAGTTACTTTAAATAAAGATACAACTATGCAGTGCGGTAAGACTCGGGGTGCTGAATTGCAAGGCCATACTGCCACAGCAACATCCTCGACTCGTTACAAGAAGGCATGGTCACGTTTCCAACCGACTACATCACACCCAAACTAAACTTCAAAAAAGGCTTCCAAGTAAGTTTCCCTTCCAGAGCTCGTTGGAAGAGGGACGAAGTAGTGAACGGGCGTGACACAACGCACAAACAAAACATTGCTATCCTCATAGATAGGCAAACCGCCATCAAAGCCATTGACTCTGCTACCATATCCTCCAAACTGGCGCAGGAGTGCCGGAACGAGCTTGCCCGACTGGGCGAACGTTTCAGGATTACACTACTCTGGGTTACAGGGAATAGTAACATAATAGGAAACGAGGGTGCAGATGAGCTGGCCAAGCTCTGGACGGCTCACTCGCGGCAAGGGTGCACATTCCGCTAGGTACGGTTAAGACACAAATATACTCATACTTATATGAGCGATAATCACGGGGCATTGGCCAATTGGAGACCATGCGGCCAAACTAGGTATCCCAGTCAACCTCTAGTGCCGAAGTTGCGGGAACGCAAATATATATGTATACAATGTCCGGCACTAGCAAGAACAAGCATGCGGGCACTGAATCAACCATTTTTCGACGACCTTATCGATATCTCGGGCAAAGGGATACAAGACCTTATCCGTTTTCTCAACTCGACAGGTTGGATATAGCTATACATCAAATCCTCTATACTCATTGCAACATAGGTCATACAAGTCGTGGTAACAAAAACGCACAACACAGTGCTACTTAGGTTCATGCCGAACCGCCACCTCTACCTACCTACCCTACCTCCATTTGGTTCGATGGGCATTCGACCATTGGCAACCCTAATTGCTTCTCCGGTCACGGTCCTATAAGCGCAGCATACTCCAAGGAGCGATGCAATGCTATGCTTATCCTTCTCCTGTTTTCCTACGTTTTCCGATCCGTCGCTGGTGTCCCTATAGGCGACGCGAACATCAGGATCGACGTGCTCACGTCACCGTAGCTTATGTTTGGGACCTGCCACATGTACATGAAACAATCAAAACAGTATCGCATTTGGTCACAATCGTGACGCGTACATTCGGCTGTTGGCATGTCGTGTACTCGTAAAATTACTTCGGTCATGCTCGACGTTATTAAGGCTCATGTCAATCGGAGTGGAGAACAGCTTTATTTATGGATGAATTAACTTAAAAATTGAAGATCGCAGAACTCAACGAGAACAAAGCAGAAACAAGGATTATCTTCATTTTCAAACGTAGGATGTTTGAAAAAGCATTCCCTTCGATATTGGCAAAGCCTTGATTTGAATCAATGCCTCGCAGATGTACAGCATTTATCAACGACAATGGTTTTGCAATTAATATTTCCTTTCAATTTCTAATTAACCCATATCCGCCCACCATGCCACCATACTCATATGGGTTTGAATTATATCACGCAGCTCTCATTTGAACTCACTTAATATTCCGTCATTGTTTACAAAAAAAAATCATCACTTTAGTTCACATTGCATTTACCTGTCAGTATTCAATAATACTTTGTGGGTTTCAAAGTACAACGATTTGTTTTGTTGTCTAATGTCTATTTATTTTAGCGGTTTATTAGGCGTTTTTCTTTTTTAGCTCCGAGCGGGGCACTGAGCTGTCAAAAAAAGAACTGTGTTACTTTTTTAGCTCGGAGCGCTCTGAGCACAAAATTTGTATTTCTTTTTTATCTCTGAGCTAGCTCAGGGCTCGCTCGATTGCTTTACTGCTGGAAGTACGATGTAAACTCGGTCAACTTCTAAAACGTCCTCAGCTTCTAATATTTCCAGCGCCTCCTGAAGCGTTAAATCCCTAAAATTACGTTGATAAGCTACGTAATAGCAAACTGAAAAACATGACAATCGACGACGACAGAATATATAGTGCTACCGCCCAGCTTACCCATACGCGTACAGCCAAACGTTATGGCTCACAGATACATAAGAACTGCAAATAAAAAAATACCATTCAGAACATAATAGCTTCATTCAAATAATTATTCAAATAATTATATTAAATGAACGAAATAAAACAAGCACAAAACACTTACACCCAACGCGGGTCCATTTATAAAAGATGTCAATAAACCGCTAAAATAAATAGACAACAAAACAAATCGTTGTACTTTGAAACCCACAAAGTATTATTGAATACTGACAGGTAAATGCAATGTGAACTTAAAGTGATGATTTTTTTTTGTAAACAATAGGCGTTTTTCTTTTTTAGCCCCGAGCGGGGAACAGAGCGGGGCCCGAGCGATCAGAGCTCGCTCCGAGCTGAACATAACCTGAGCGCTCCGAGCTAATTAAGAAACAGAATTGGGCACTGAACTGTCATTAGATAATTTTTTTTTCTGTTAATTTCCAAAATAGTCAGGATTGCTTCTGAAATTGGTGTTTGTCAAGGATTGTTCCATTTAAATTATAATTTCTAGTAAATAAACTATGGAAAAAGCACAAATAATGAATGAAGTCAGCCGCGCTCAGCTTTTCGCTCTATGTGCTCGGTCATTTTTAATCGAGCTCATGCTTATCCAGATTTGGCTCCGAGCGACTACTTCTTGTTCCCAAACCTGAAGAAATGGCTTGGTGGAAAAAGATTTGACTCCAATGATGAAGTCATCTCGCAAATAAAGGCCTATTTTGAGGACCTCGACAAATCATTTTTTTTGGAAGGGATAAAAAAATTGGAGAAGCGTTGGACAAAGTTTATAGAGCTCAAGGGAGACTACGTTGAAAAATAATTTTTTTTTTTATCAAATAATCTGTGTTTTATTCCAAAAGTCACGGACTTATTGACCCGCCCTCGTACAACAGCGTCCACTATTAAAAAAGTTAAAAAAGAAGAAAACAAATATGGAGTGGACCTGCAATTATTTGACCGGTTCAAATACAAATTTCCCCGAACCAAATTATGTCGCAGTCTTAACCGCCCCTTTCCCCAGTTGAACTATTTGAGCTTTTTTTGACAAAGAAGTGATTTCGCACCTAACAAATCATCGCCTTATATTTCCTCGAATGAAATGCGTGTGTTTTTGGGAATTCTGCTTCTATCAGAAGTTCTTGGGAAGAATCTTCAGATTTGCAAAATGTTTTAGTTGCCAACGCAATGAGACGCAATCGCTTTCTGAAGATTACAAAATACATATATACATATCATATTCATAGCGCCGATAATACAGCACCTGTTTCTATTGACAAGATGTGGAAGGTGCGCCCCTTGTTCGGCCTTACTTTCAAAAAATTGCAGCACCAATACATACCAAAGGAGGACATGGATTACGACGAGAGCATGGTTAGGTACTACGGGCGTCACCGCTGCAAACAATTTATTCGTGGAAAGCAAATATGATTCGGCTACAAAGTGTGGTACCTGAATGCTACATCTGGCTATTTGGTAAGAAAAGGGCCAAGTTCTAATGAACAGTATTATAGGCAGTATGGAAAAGCTTCTGATCCACTTGTCACAATGCTTGATAACTTGCCACAACGCATAAAGCACTTATCATATGATATTTGTTCTTCGATAAATTGTTTACAGAATTAGGTTTAAACTGTTCTTCGGTACGATTATTTATGTTTTATTATTTTCTAAGTATGAACTCACATATCGGCCTCAAGACGAGTGGGTACGATGGAACAGGAACGATGAGAAAAAATCGTGTCGAAGAACTGCCCTTTGCGATCCTCGAAAGTCTTGAAGAAGGAAAAGCGAAGAACCTACGAATTTGCAACTGATCCAGGAAACGGTGAGATAAATGCTTGCTGGGTTGACAATAACGTGGTTACTGTTGCGACCACTAAATTTGGAGTCTTCCATGTATCAAATGTAACCAGATATTCCCGACAGCAAAAGAAAGAGTTATCGTCAAACAACCCAAACAGAGAAAAAGTCCGTGGTATGGTGATGTATGCGTTCACCAGAAGAAGATGAGAGAAGATGCACATTTAAACATAGGGACGGGCTACAGTCCGCTTGGGCGAACTGTTGGATACCCTATTCTTATTCCTATCCCTCATAAGTGGGCGTGACAAAAGTCTAAGTATGGTTAAATTGTTAAGAACGCTCTACATATTTTGTTATATAACATTTAAAGGATTTTATCAAAAAAAACGCTCCCTAGCTCAAACTTGGGTGTTTCAATAAAATTGTTTTATTTAATTGTGGGCGTGTCAGTAGGCGGATTTAAAAAAAAAATAACACATGAGCATAAAGGGCCCCTAGAGAGTATATATTATAAATTTCAGCTCCCTAGCTCAAACTTTGGATTTTCAAAAAAATTGTTTTATTTATTTGTGGGCGGATTTTGAAAATATTTATACATGAGCTTAAAGGGCCCCTAGAGAGTATATATTATAAATTTCAGATCCCTAGCTCAAACTTTGGATTTTCAAAAAAATTGTTTTATTTATTTGTGGGCGTGTCAGTGGGCGGCTTTTGAAAATATGTATACATGAGCTTAAAGGGCCCCTAGAGAGTATATATTAAAAATTTCAGCTCCCTCGCTCAAATTTTGGTTTTTCAATAAAATTGTTTTATTTTTTTGTGGGCGTGGCAGTGGGCGGATTTTGAAAATATTTATACATGAGCTTAAAGGGCCCCTAGAGAGTATATATTATAAATTTCAGCTCCCTAGCTCAAATTTAGGTTTTTCAATAAAATTGTTTTATTTTTTTGTGGGCGTGGCAGTGGGCGGATTTTGAAAATTTTATATCCCGAGCAGTTTTAGGAGTCATAGATCATATATAAAAAATTTCAGCTTCCTAGCTCAAAATTCGATTTTTTCCAAAATTTTGTTTTTTTGAGTTTGTGGGCGTGTCTGTGGGCGGATTTCAAAAATTCGTAAACTTGATTATTTAGAGTATATGGTTAAAATTTCAGCTCTCTAGGTCCAGTTTAAAGGCCTAATTTTTGCCGACGGACGGACGGACGGACGGACATGGCTAGATCGGCATTACTATCGATGCTGATCATAAATATAGTAACTTTTAGGGGTCTACGGGCAATATTAAGGTATGTTACAAACTATGCGTCAAAATTAATATACCCCTAGAATAGGGTATAAAAACGCTACAGCGCAAAACAAAGGCAACGAGGGAAGAGTTTCGAGCCAAGAGAAGGGAAGAGAAAGAAGAGGGCGTACGCAGCCTCTTAACTCAAGGAAACCGAAGAATCTCGCGATCGGAACAACATTCGGAGTTTTTATAAGAAAGCGAAGCAATTGACTGCTGGCCGGAACACAGGGAATAGAAGTTGTATTTCAGCAGCATTTTCAACGGCTGCTAAATGGGCATCATGTAGATAGATTGATAGGGCAAGCAGAGAACCCGCGTCCTATCAATGAAGAACAGATTTCACCACAGAGTATAAAAGAGGTTGGCTTAGCTATAAGAAAGCTTAAGAACAATAAGGCCGCCGGCTCTGATGGCTTGCCAGTAGAGCTTTCCAAATACGGAGGTGATGTTTTGCTTGGGCGCATGCACCAACTCATCAACCAAGTATTGGTGGAAGAAAGCATGCCTGATGATTGGACTATCAGCTCCATGTGCTCCATCTACAAGAAAGGCGATCCAATGTCATGCAAGAACTATCGAGAGATATCCATACAAGATTCTATCCGCGTACTGTGTGAACGTCTGAAGCCGTTTTGCAATACACTAATCGGCAGCAGAACAAATATTCACACTAAGACAAATCCTAGAAAAGACCAATGAATTTCAAGTCGAAACCCACCACCTTTTCATCGACTTTAAAGCCCATATGATAGCATTCATCATCAGGATCTCTACGTGGCGAGGGCCGAACTCGGGATCCCTGCAAAACTGATCCAATTGTGCCGCGTGACACTTGAAAACACGCAGTGTAATATACAGTTTGGAAGCAACTCTTCCGAATAATTCCAATCTTGTACCGGATTTCGCCAAGGAGATGCGCTATCATGTACTTTTCCAATCTTGTTCTGGAGAAAATAGTGCGCAGGGCAGGTGTCAACACGGAAGGCATTTTTTTAATAGATCTGTCCAGCTACTGGGGTAGGCGCACGATATCGACATCATCGGCCGGCGATTGAAAAACAGGCGAAATGTGTTGGTACTGAAGTAAATGAGGACAAGACCAAGTACATGCTATCAACAAACAACCATCTGTTCACCGCGAACCTTAATCCTGCCAGGGAGCTAACATTGTGTTCTTTTGAAAGAAAAATACTCCGTCGGATAATTGGTCCTAATGGCGAATTGAAGAGAAGATGCAACCGCGAATTCTATGAGCTGTACCAAAATGTGGATGTAGTCCAAAAAGCTAAATCACGTCGAATACATTGGATCGGGCACATTGAGCGAATGGCCAATAGTACTCCAGCCAAGACGAACTTCGACTCCCAGCCCTAGGTTAGAGAAGACAAGGAAGATTTAACCTCCGTTTTAAAGACTAAGCCATAGGGGATGCCAGACCATGAGGAAGGAAGGCTGCAGTGTCTTATTTAGAGACTCTTCAAGAGTCGGCAGCCCGTTAAGTAAGTAAAGTAAGAAAGTTATCGTCCTCTCCTTTAGGTTTTGTCAATATGTTTAAAAAACGTTTAATCTTTTCAAAGTTAAGTAAATAATATTAAACAAAAATTTAAAATAAACCAAAATATTTGTTTGTCTGTTAATTATTAAAAGGAAATGTTTACTCTTAACAAAAAATTAAAAAATATACTTTCAAGAAGCAATGCGTGCTTTATGTTCGAGACTGTATATTGAAGCCATGTGTCAGTATTTGTAAGGAAACCCCGAATTTGGAATTAAGCTCTAACGAACTAAGGTTGAAGTTTAAAATCATTCGATCTTTAACATCAGGTGTGCCCACAATGCCGGCAAGGAACTCAACTTACATAACTAACAAGGCTTTTTAATTACGAAGACTATATTTTGAATACATATTCTTCTTGACATTTTTTCAATCTACTTCAGTCCAGACCCGTGCATCCCCAGTAAGTAAAGCTTTGAGGATAACTTGGTCAAACCCCTTTCGGTTTCAAAGTATCAAATACAATTTTCAAAGTAAAGTGGAAATATAAAATAGAATTTCCAAATATTTTGCCTTGAAATCTCGCATTTCGATTTGATGGACACGTTGTATTAACGAAAGATGTTTAAAAAAAAGGTGTGAGCCACGCTGCACTCACGTTATAGTTGATGTGTAAACATGTAGGGTCGTCAGCGTTGCATTAATTTAAATTGTGGGCATGTCAGTGGGCGAATTTTGAAAATATTTACAAATGAGCATCAAGGGCCCCTGGAGAGTCTATATTATAAATTTCAGCTCCCTAGCTCAAACTTTGGTTTTTTTTTAAATTGTGCTCGTGTCAGTGGGCGAATTTCGAAAATACTTACACATGAGCATCAAGGGCTCCTGGAGAGTCTATATTATAAATTTCAGCTCCCTCTGACGATGACGGTGACGCTCGATATTTCCAACTAGCCCCTACCGAGAGCAAAGATGTTTACACATCTAAAATTAATCTCTTTGCAAGTAAAATTTAAGTAGTCAAACACTCCTTACAAAAACATAACGTAGTTGAAGACGTAAAAGCTGAAAAAAAAACTCAAGTCGGCTATGTCATCGTGACTCGCAGATCAGATTGGTAACCAACTTGGCAGGTTTGGCATGAAAAGTCAAAATTAATCTTCTTTTCCGTGGAAATGCATAAAAATAAATGTGTCACGAACTATTAGACACGTATTAATTCATTTATTCGGGACAATATGTCAACGTAACATCGAGTAGCATAGCGTAAGATAGTTTACATTAAGTAGGAGTGCTGCCAACACAACATTAAATCTTTAATTTCTTTCCATGAAACTCGATTTTAAAAGCAAAGCTGGTACTTGTCCGCAATCTAACGCATTTAGCACACCTATCCAAACCGGTATTAGGTTTATCCTACAAGGCGGACTACGAAAACAAATAAAAACATAGGGACGGGCTACAGTCCACTTGGGCGAACTGTTGGATACCCTATTCTTATTCCTATCCCTTATAAGTGGGCGTGACAAAAGTCTAAGTATGGTTGAATTGTTAAGAACGCTCTACATATTTTGTTATATAACATTTAAAGGATTTAATCGAAAAAATAAAATAAGCCTAGCTCAAACTTTGGTTTTTCAATAAAATTGTTTTATTTAATTGTGGGACGGTAGGCGGTTTTAAAAAATATTTAAACATAAGTACCTAGAAGACGTATAATTTGACTTTTTAATAAAATTGTTTTATTTAATTGTGGGACACGCCCGTGGGCGGATTTTAGAAATTGTATCTCCTGAGCAGTTTTCGGAGTCAAAGATCATATTTAAAAAATGTCAGCTTCTAGCTAAAAATTCAATTTTTTTGATAAATTTGTTTTTTGAGTTTGTGTGTTTGTTCAAAATTAATATACCCTTAGAATAGGGTATATGTAAATACATTTCAGAGTACTTACATACTTCCGTTTGAGTTAAGCCTCAATTATTTGTACGAAGCATTTCAGCTCACCTGCCAAACATACTGTAGCAAAACCACCTTTCTTACTGCAATCATGTTTGAGTTGAACATGTTTGCAAGTTAGAAAATTGATCGTGCAATTTTAATATATTCGCTACTGTGTTGAATGGCGGCTTTGTGGCTCCCACATGGTTGCACATGGTTGAGTTTCTGCTGCTTTATCCTGCTGCATGGAATTTGTTCTTTTATGTGGAATTTAATAAAGTCGAATAAATATTTACAAATAGTGATGGAATTTTTTGGACGGTTGTGGTTGTTTTTTTATATTTTCTTGGTTGTTTAAGGCTTATTTGAATTAAAAGCTATTCCGATTTTTAGTCAATATCCATCATTAAGGACCCAAAGGCACCACAAAACGACGCAAGCGGAAACCCATTTAGCAATGGTGGCAATGGTGGGTGTAAGGACTGTACATGTAGACCAGTGTTTAGAGTTGAATTGATTTTATTGCCAATGGAACCATTTAAGTAAAAAGGGTGAATAACAATGAAGGCACGGAAGAGTAATAATCTGTTTGCGTGCACACCTTTTCTGCAAGGGCTCCATATGCAAATTTCGGTGTAGAATTGTCTGTGGAGCGCTGACTAAGAATTGCGTGCTCACATGTATGTGATATGCTATTCGAATTAGTACCACAAAACGTTTCCACAGAGGTAACAGCTGGAGTCATAGGCTAGGCACTATGGGATCTGTTATTTGTGCGTGGGATTAAAGTACTTTTTATGTACATACGAGTATCTATACTTTTTTATAATTTATTACTATGAACATTTCAGGAAAATGTAGCGTCAAGGTTGTGTTTTACGATTCCTTGTTCTAGATAAACAGAGAGATTTGTCGCTTGTGGTTGTTTTGTCTACTGTGGTAATGGGGTGTTGATAAGCGTCATTTATGTACTCCAGTGGCACAAAGGTGAAGCAGTATTTCAATCATACACTTTTTAAATACGCTATCCGCACCGAATCATAAACTGAGATTTTAACGAAAATATTTCGTGGTGCGGTCGCATCGCACATTAACACTTTTACACTTGCCTCAAATTTGTTGTTGGACTTAAGACGTTTATTAGCATAATAAAATAATACCAGCCTAATTCATAATAATTCCTTAATTTTCCTCTAATTCACAAATTAACTACAATGCGGATTAAAAGTTAATTTACGGCTCATTAAGAGGCCTCTACCCAGAAATCGAGCAAAAGTGGAAAAAATGGCATTCTGTTTCTCAAATTGATAAATTATTACTGGAGCTACTGAATTGAAACTTAATGCACTTGAAAGAACATAATTTCCTCTTGAAAATGATCGGAATAGTTTTTTTAAAAAAACATCTCAGTTATATTTTATTTAAAGAATTCCCAAAGGTATTGGGAAAATTTGCATAAAATCGATTTACTATTTTCCAAACCATGATAAGACAGAGTACTATACATCTGAGATCACTAGCTCAGCTAAAAGGTAATATCCAAAACAGCAATATCGTCGAGACAGATCTTGAAATTTTATACTGGTTTGGAAAATACAGGTGTTTAAAAACAAACAATATTTTGAAATATTGAACTACGTTTTTCATGTGAATATTGATGCACGTATGTTTCAATTTTTACTCAGAACAACAAAGTATCATATCAGCTAACAGATCCAATAAAAATATATATTTATTTACGTATATTTTGTCACAAAATACCGAGTTTAAATTACATATTTTTTCAAAAAAATATTTTGTACGTTGCTTAGTTTATCAACTTTAGCAAGAAATAATTCCCGATTTCCCGCGAAGGTGGCGGTAGTTGTGTGGCCTGATCAGAAAGCACGCAATCAACCATAAAGTGATTACATATCTTGTGTTTTACTGCTCTCGGAGGTGTGTTCTAAATGAAACCAGTTTGGTGTGAAGTCTGAAGTGCGATTTCAATAAAAGAAATCATGTGTGGATGTGGGTATGTGTAAGCAGATCTATTTCTGTGGCGATTCGAAGTGATTTTGCATTTTTGTTTCGCTGACTGAAAGTAAAAATGAGTGAGGGGTTGATAAAGGCACTTTTCAAGATGCGGATCTAGCTTATACTTTCAGTTTAAAATTTGTTTACAGAAAATTATTTAAACTAATAAACAATAGTACAAAAACAAAATCATGATATTACTCAGGATTTTCAGATAGATACCCTAAAGTTTCATTGTTAAATCGTTGTAGAAAAGTTTTTTTTTAAATTTGAAAGAACATAAGTGAAAAGTATGTTTATTACATATAAAGATCTTGGAATAAATTTGCATTCAGTTTAACTAACAAAACATTATTTATTGTTTCTTTGGATAATTTGTCTCGGTTTTTTCTCAACTGGTAGAGCGCTAAAAGCCCGTTCAACAGAGATTTGAGTTGATGGTACATTACTTGTGCAAGTTCTCCTAGAAGAACCTTTTTGCTGCTCAATGTTTTGCAATGCTCAATTTTCTGTCACAAAGTAAGCAAGTTGATTCGTCAGCTTCTTTATTATAAGAAACATATTAATTAAACTCAAATGTCTTTATTTTCCCTATTTCAACCAAAATAATAACTATTGAAAACATAAATCGCGAATCGAGAATGATTTGCTTTATGGATCTTTACGGATCCTTATGGCGAGCGAACCATATTCTAAATGAATTTCTTTTTCCCGATCTCTCACCAAGCGGGAGATAGAGAAAAAAAGGATACAGTTTGTTCGTGAGAGAATTATACATTTTTAAAGATCAAACATTTTATCGTAGGTACTCCAACTTTATTTTTTACGGTTCGTGAGAAGATCGATAAAGAACGTTAAAGATCCTTATTTTATCGTTCGCAAGCGATATTTTACGAACCCTGCTCTATTATTAAGCTAGCCAATATAAAAAAATAATCAAGAAAGACACTTTGACTGCATTCGTACTTCCTACTAGGTACAAAAAATGTGTACAATAAGAGAAATCAGGTAAAAATAAATCCTAATAACCACTTGAGAAAAAGGCTGTCTAGGTACGCAATACATTTTAAATGGTGTTGTCGGTTTTTTCATACCGCTTTTTTAAAGGCGTATCGATTTGATCCAGGTATGTAAAAAAATAAATTAATTGAAAATGCAGATGCAGAATTACATGGGTTGGGGTTTTTTGGCTTGGAACTGCGGGAGCTCGATGTTTAATTCTTTGCGTGAGTGCAATATATGTGAGTGAAAGGATTGCAATCCAAGGAAATCCTAATGTAGGTATAAAACGTTTAGTGAAAAGATACTGTAGAGACAAGGAAATAACGCTTATAAGATAGTTTGAAGAACAAATTATTCATTCAGTACCTACCTTTTTACCCATTGAAAAGTGAGAGGTGTAGATTTATACGATATACATAGTTACGAGTGATATTTATAGTGAAGAAAGACACATAGAATAAAGGAAAAGGAACTTAAAATAACAACCTTTGGTGAAAAAAATAGGAAAAAGAAAGTTATGCAACAAGTCAAAGGGAAAAAGAACACCAGCAGCCAACAGGAAACGTGTATTGCAAAATAAGTAAGTTCATCTGCCTTTCAGTGGACTAACATCAACTGTCCGGGTTTTATAGGATAAATCTACTTTTTCAAACATTTTTTTATATTGTATGTTTTTGTTTTTATTTATTTAGTTTAACGAAGTCAATACAAAATCCTGAAAATACTCAGATTATCAATGGAAGCCAGCATCAAGTTTCAGAAGGTGAAGGTGGTCTTGAAACTAGTGAACATTTTGAGTTGAAAGGCCTAATATCAGAATCGGAAAGTCTTGAAAGTCTGATAATGGAAAAAGAGATATCTGCGATCGATTCCGTTGCCCTCATAGAAAGAAGAAGGAGAATTGACCTTCAATACTTTTTTAATGAGTTCAAAGCAATAGACCAACATTGCACAGCACTCGGTTGCAGTTTAAACAATATGAAAATTGTTAAAGAAGTCCGAGTGAGCTTTGCAAGTTCGATCTTTTCAAGATGTGATATGTGCAATTATGAGAGTCGAGTTTTCCTAAATAAGAAAAATCCAGATGCAATGGATGTTAACACTGCTGCTGTTTTCAAAATATAGAGTGAGATTGAAAAACAAACTGGGGATATCTGGAGCCTGTAACAGAACGCGACAAGTAGTTGTAGGACAAGTGAATTTCGACAACTTGTCAAAGATTGTGTAACACAAAACGACAAGTCCGCGAGCACTGCGACAATTGTCGCGATAAGAGATGACAAGTGGGAAATTATATAATTTCCCTCTTTCTGTAACAGAACACGACAAGTGTCAAGACACACTTGTCAAACTGTGGTTCAATCCGGACAAGTGATCTGAATATTGTCAAAAACTTACAAGTGCATTTTTAATGTAATACCTAAGCAGAAAACAAATAGTGAAATACAATAGTATATAGTTAAAAATGTACTTTTTTGATTCCGACTTTGATAGTGATGGTGATAGTGAGAACAGTGAACCTCGGCACAGGTTGAAAGTTTTTAGGCCAAGAATTAATTTTGATGTCAGTGATCATCTGTATATTGAAAAATTTCGCATATCAAAATCAACTGCCCACAATCTTGCTGCAAGACTAAGAAGAAAAATACAGTGCACTACAAATAAAAGTTATTCATTGACCGTTTACCAAAAACTGTTGATTGCTCTACATTGGTTCGGTTAATTAATGAGTAGATATGCGGTAATATTATTATATCACACAAACCATTAGTGGTACTCAAAGATTCCGCAACACCGAGTCCAATAACTGCTTCCGATTTTCGCCCAACAATATCGAGCACAATGTTGTCGCAAGTTGTTAAGATGCAGTTTTTTCCACCCGCAGAACCCGTTTTTTTTGAGTTGTCCACTTTTGCCTATCATTTGATTTGTGTAATTAACATATTAATTATTATGTTACTTATTTAGTTTGTACTTACAATTGTGCGTTTCTTAACGTTTTGCCAAAATACGTCCCTCACATACGTCCAATTTTTATTTTGCGCAACAACATTTAGGCTTTTTGCCAGGCTGTCTATTTCCTTCCATTTTGTACATTTATTTTCTTTTGTTAGGACATCACTGAAAGCACCAAATAGGATATCTTTTTCTTCCCTTATTTTGTTAAAATTACACTTTTTTTGTCTTCCGTGATTTTTGCCATCTTCACATATAAAACACTTGTCGAAGAATGCCGACAAGTCAAGGGAATTTAATTCTTTTGACAAGTGCAACGGTTTACGTTCTGTTACAGAATAAATTTGTACTTGTCGGACAAGCATAAGTGGACAAGTGAATTTTGACTTGTCGACTTGTCGCGTTGTGTTACAGGCCCCAGATGGAGACATCAGTTCATTTCAAAGGAAAAAGAATCAACTTTTCACTTGTGCAAGGATATTGAGCCAGGTGTACTGTAGCAGCTGTAAAGTTTAACTCTAAAGGCAGAACTCTGAACTGTTTAAACATCTGTATGGACATAGCTCAAATTCCCTGGCAAAACAAATGGAAATTCGGCGACTCCGAAAAAGCGTATTGAAAACCGACAGACGAAATGCGAGAAAGGTTTATCGTAAGGGCAAAATACTGTATCGCATAAACCGGCAGGTGTTGTCAAAGATGTTGGGTGTGGTACCAGTTGCCACCAACCAGACATGGATGAAGACAAGCTCATTGCACAAATTCAAAGCAAAATCAAAACAATCGCCAGCTTTTAGAAAAACAAACAGTAGGACAATCCAGCAATGAAAAATGGTTGAATATCAGAAAGAAAATGCTGACAGCCTCATATTTCGGACAAATATGCAAATCAAAAAATTTCGAAGGCTATGTTAAACGACTTGCCATCTCACGACCTTATTAACACCTTCCGTCATGTATGGACAAATTAACAAAGACACTGCGAGGCTGCAACTGGAACAGCAATTGGGCAGAAGTATATCGAACTCAGGAATATTTGTCGATGAGGGGTATTACTTTCTTGGTGCTTCTCCAGATGGACTTATCGACGACGATTCCTTGGTAGAAATAAAATGTCAATCAAGCATAGCTGGATGCGATCCTACGGATGCTATCAAAAACCAAAAAATCAAATACATAACGGTTTCTGATGATGGTATCATAAAAGGTCTTAATAAAAGACACAACTATTACTACCAAATTTAAGGCCAATTGCATATTTATGTAAGCGAGAAAAATGCATATTGGCAATTTGGGGTGGTAGTGCTTTTAACATTTATATAGAAGTAATAGATGTCGATCACGATTTTTGGAAAACAAAAATGATCGGACAGTTAAACACATTTTACGAAAACTGGTTTTTAACAGAATTAGTAGATCCTCGTATTACTCGGGGAATGGAAGTGCGAAAACCACAATCACAGGATAGTTGAGGAGACCCACAATAATCTAAGCTAATTAGGTGCAGCAGAGTAGCAGACACTACATTAGCAGATACCTATGTATATTATTTTCTTATTAAGTTCCTAAATGAAATAAATTAAATAAAGCTTTCAGCCATACGTTTGAGCGAGTTTTTTTTCTTTTGAATGGATGGAAGGACCTATACCATTTTATCTGCAAAATCTCTGAGTAATACCAAATTCATGTTTTATATGTCAAATCCAGGAGTCTGTAGCGAAACCTAAAGCAATGAAACCAACATATTTTGCGCTCCATCCCCTCCCCCCAACATTCACTAACTTCTTTTATCCATACTACAATTTGAGGAAAAAGAAAATTATAAGGCAAAAATCCAGCCGTAGCGAAAGAAATATAGAAAATATTATACAATTGGAACATGCCTGAAAATGACCTATCCCGAAGTATGAATGCATTGCAGAATGTGCATTGTTCACAACTCAAAACAATACCATCAAACATCGCTTAGACCCGATTTATACGCTGCGTGCTTTGTCGTACGTGCCCTAAATTTGTAGGTAAAGGGGATGAAAAGTGCAGGGGATAGCCAAACACGGATGGGCCGCGAATTCTCATTCGATTCCTGTATTCTCTTTTGCCCCTCTTTCGTATTTTTCTGTGTTTGCTTTATTTTCGAATTTGGTTCTGTCGTGTTACGTTCGCGCTAGACATTTGAATGAAATTGTGTGCATTCTCTATCTGCTCAGGGGCTGGGCAAAATCCTCACACTTTAGTCCTTCACGTGGGCGCCCGCCTGAAAATGGCTAACCGGTCAAACGGTTAGTGTCAGCCAAGGATTTACGCTAATCGTCTCAATCGTTTGTCGTGATCCATTAGTGTGAGGTAGGAGTAAACCTTTAAATCCAACCTAATTCCAGTGGTGGAGTGAGCATATAGCAAACCGTACCCAAGGATGAAAGGCTGGGGGTAAAACCAGTCGCGCACGAGCTCCCTCCGACGCCCAGGCAAGGTCGGTTGTATTAAGTGCCTTATCTCGGTAAGTCGGCTCTGCCGGGATGGACTCTCTTTTCCGGACGTACTCGTGGGACCCTTAACAAAATGAACAAAAACCAAAACATAAAAGAAACAGAAACAGAAAATATAAAAAAAATAATAAAAAAAAATACAAAAAAAAAAACAAAAAAGGAAGAATCCCTCTTAGGGACCTCTTCCGAGGAGGAGCTATTAGCCTCCAGCCAGGAGACAGTAGTTGACCCCTCAAGCCTAAGGAGCACCAGCCATAGTATTCCTTCAGGCGATCAACCTACCACTTCCAACTCTACAGTTATGGCCGAGGATACCAGCCATAGTATCCAAAAGCCACTCAATATAACTGAAAAACCTACAACTGGGAGCACCAGCCATAGTGCACCCAAACCCAAGAAGTCCTCTGGCTCTCTCTTGAAGTCACGTTACAACAGGGCTGTCTACATTCTTGCAAAGATTGCGAAGAATGAAGAGACTGGCGCGACTCTAGAGAGGGATATAGAGGACAAAATAAAGTACCAAAAGGTGGTGGACGAGTACGTCAACTACCAAAATAACCCTAGGCAAAATCGACAAAAGAAAGAGAGTGTGAAGAGAAACAGGTCCCAAGATGAGACCTCTCACACCTCTAAAAGATCCAAGATCGCCCCTAGATTAAATAACTTCCAGGGGCCATCCACTTCACAGGCTACCAGAACCTTCACCGAGGTGGTGAGGGACCATCTTCAGGTCGCCATTACAGACGAGTTGTCAAAAAACGGCAAAACAGTGTCGGACCGTTGGTGTAGCATCGAAGCCAAACTATCAGAGATGGTTGTGGAACACGTGCTCTCCGGAGTTGACAACCAATTACCCAGTTTCGCCTGCGCGGAAATGGTACGAGGATATCGGGTGATTAAATGCGTGGACCAGTACTCTAAAGATTTTCTTGGCTCATGCATCGACAAGATCGCCGAAGCTTGGGAGGGCTTAAAGCTTAAGCTCATCCCTGCCAAGGATATCCCCACGAGACCTAGGGCCCGTATTTGGCTACCAGTTATGAAGATAGACTCTGAGAGTCTGCTTAAGTGCCTCAAGCTTCAAAATCCGACCATTCCTATGGACGATTGGGCTGTCATAAAGGCAGAAGAACCCAAGAAAAACAGCTTATCCTACCTGCTGCTAATCAACGAGGAGTGCCTAGGGGCACTAGAAGCAGCTGATTACAAGCTGAGTTTTGGCATACGGCTCGCCAAACTCAAGATCTTCCGATCGACAGTACCCGAGGATGACATAGACGATGTCGCCGCTGCCAATATGGTGGTTGAGGAACTGGCGATCGCTTCCAACACCCAATCTTAACATGTTGAAAGTCATCCAGTCGAATCTCCAGCACTCGAAATGTGCATCGGAGAATCTTCTAGTCTTCCTCAGAGAGGAAGACATTGACATCGGCATCATTCAAGAGCCCTGGGTCAGGAAGACTACCATACTGGGCCTCTCAGACAGCAACTACAACCTTTTTTACAAAAAAGACGTCGGTAAGCCAAGAACATGCATTTTAGCTAAAAAATACATTAACGCTTTCTTATGTCCCAACTTCAGCTCGGGTGATCTAACCGTCGTTAAGCTTGAACTCACCCAGGGCCAAACCACATTCATATCATCCGCTTATATGGCGCACGATAAACCATCCCCGCCAGAAGAAGTGCAGCAACTCACAGCAGAGATACAAGCGAGACAAGGCAGTCTGCTCATAGGCTGTGACGCTAACGCTCGACATCATCTTTGGGGCAGCAAAGAAATAAATGAACGAGGTGAGTCTTTATTTGATTTTCTTTTAACTACAGATCTATGTGTATGTAATATAGGTAACACCCCTACCTTTATATTTCCAAGTACGGAAACTCATAACGGCTGGGAAGAAGTGTTAGACATTACACTCAAAACAAACAATGACATCTTCAGGGTTGAGAATTGGAGAGTCTCCTACCTAAAGTCCTTCTCGGACCACGAGTGGATACTCTTCAATCTGAGTATCAAGATAGATACTCCTACTCCGTACAGAAATCCAAAAAGAATTGACTGGAAGAAATTCGGTCAAATATTGAATTCTAAACTCCCTAATCTACCACACCTGAAAATTGAATCAGGTGCAGAACTGGACTCAATTGCGTTTGCACTAGGCAAAGCTATGAACACAGCTTTTAAGGCATCGTGTCCCGTTAAATATAGCAAAAAAACCTTACCGCCGTGGTGGAATGACGACCTAACCATCCTCAGAAGGCTGACTAGGGACATTTTCAACATCTGCTATAGGCATAAGTTTTGGCAACCCTATAAGGATTGCCTAAAGTTCTATAAAAAATCTATCAGATCAGCTAAGACACAAGCATGGTCTGAATACTGCCAATCCATCGATTCTCTTAAGGAATCTGCAAGACTCAGTAAGATTCTATCCAAAGGACACTCCAGTCCATCTTTTATCAAGAGAACGGACGGAACCTGGACGGAATCCACTGACGAATCCTTGGAGCTTCTACTTAACACACACTTTCCTGGTTGCACTGACTACTGCGCACTTCCGCCCCAAATGAGGGGAGAGCTCCCCTCTCAACAGGAGGAGATTGAGCGCATTATAACCAAGGAAAAGATTCTCTGGGCCATTCACAGCTTTGCTCCGTATAAATCACCAGGGCAGGATGGCATTCTCCCCATCATGCTTCAAAAACATGACGAGATAGTTGTGCCCCTACTAGTTGAAATTTACAGAAGCAGTATCCTACTAAATCACATACCTCAGTCGTGGAAGTATGTCCGAGTAGTTTTCATACCGAAAGTTGGTAAAAGAGGTCACGGATCCGCGAAGGACTTCCGTCCTATTAGCCTAACCTCTTTCATACTCAAAACTCTAGAACGCGTACTTGACCTTCACATAAGAACAGGCCTTGAAAGATCTCCCTTATGCAACTCACAGCACGCATACCTCAAGGGCAGGTCGACGGAGACCGCTCTTCATGAAGTAGTGCGTACAGTCGAAAGGTCACTCTTCCATCACCAATACACCTTAGCCACCTTCTTAGATATAGAGGGCGCGTTTAACAACGTCCACACTGAATCGATCCAGGAATCTCTCCTAGAACTAGGCGTGGAGGACTTTGTCACTTCTTGGATCATTTACATGCTCAAAACGAGGATCATTCAAGCAAAACTAGGCAATACCCTTCTAACCAAATCAGTAAGTAGAGGAACACCTCAAGGTGGGGTGATCTCGCCTCTCTTATGGATTATAGTTCTCAACAAAATCCTGTCAAGTCTCGACAGGGAGGGTATCAAAGTCGTTGCGTATGCGGATGACGTGGTTGTTCTAGTATCAGGAATGTTTCCGACCGTGATAAGTGAAATCATGGAAAGAGCACTGGGTAAGATTAGCGGGTGGGCTACAAGTTGTGGCCTAAGCGTTAACCCAAGCAAAACTGAACTGATGCTTTTCACCACCAAAACCAAAATACCAACCTTCTCACTTCCCCGCTTAAATAACCAAAATCTTCCTTTATCCACCAGCGCAAAATACCTTGGAGTCACGCTTGACCCCAAACTCAACTGGAAGTCCAACATCGAACACCGAGTGCGGAAGGCAAGCGTTGCTTTCTACGCCTGTAGCAAAACTTTCGGCAAGAAGTGGGGGCTTCAACCAAAGATGGTTCGTTGGATGTACACAGCGGTGGTACGTCCCATCCTCACCTACGGATCCCTGGTATGGTGGCCCGCTTTAAGTAAAGCCTACAACGTCACTAAATTAAGCAGAATCCAAAGAACAGCTGGAATTGGAATCACTGGAGCCCTTCGATCAAGCCCGACCGAGGCGCTCAATGTGATTCTCAACTTTCTGCCAGTGGATCTGTATATCAAAAACATTGCAGCGTGTAGTGCTGTTAGATTGAAGGAATCTAAATGTTGGTCGGAAAGGCCATATGGCCATACCAGCATCCTTCTTTCACTTCCCGAAGGCATAGGTCTAATAGGTACAGACTACATTACACCCAAACTCAACTTCCATAAAAGCTTCTCTGTGAGATTCCCCTCTAGATCAGAATGGAAAGAAAATGCGGTCGTAAATGAATTCGACATACCTATCTTCACAGATGGTTCCAAGATGAACTGTGGAGTAGGAGCTGGCATTTTCTCTACAGAGCTAGATATTTCTAAAACCCTTCGCCTCCCCAACGCAGCCAGCGTCTTTCAAGCAGAAGTATTTGCAATTAAGGAGGCGTGTAGACTGCTTCTCAACATATTGACACACAGAAAAAAAATAGGCATCTTCGTCGACAGTCAGGCCGCGATTAAGGCTGTTAGTTCAACTAAGTCTACGTCCAAGCTTGTGGTGGAATGCAGGGATACGCTGAATAAGGCTTGTCATCGGCTAGATATCTCTCTCGTCTGGGTTCCCGGCCATAGGAACATTGATGGAAATGAGAGAGCCGATGAACTCGCCAGACGTGGCTCTGCTCTGTGCGTATCACATGCGGAGGAAGTCTTCCCTCCGCTGGGATATGTAAAGAGAGAAATCCTCCTGCACTTCATCTCAGGGGCCGAGACTAGATGGACGAATCATTCGGACTGTGTCATTTCAAGAAAGATTTGGCCAACCTACGATGATGCCAGAACAAACAACCTCTTAGCCAGAACGCGTGTTGATGTCGCCAGACTAACGGCAATCAGTACGGGCCATTGGCCTTTAGGCACTCACGCAGCCAAGCTTGGCATCCCTCACAACACCCACTGCCGCAGCTGCTCTGACACAGAAAAGAGTGAAACAGTGTTCCATCTTCTCTGTGAGTGTCCGGCTTTAGCCAAAACCAGACGCAGCGCACTAGGTCATCCGTTTTACAATGACCTCTCGGCCATTCATACCATCCACTTCAACAACATCATCAAATTCCTCAACTCCACAGGATGGTTTTGAGCCCCCTCAATAATATCCATATCGCCCTTTAATTTTAGGTTCCGTTAGTTGTGGTATCAAAACGGCGCTCATTGCGCTACTTGTGTTTTCCCTCGTCAGATGACGGGAATTACAGCCACTTAAACCAACCAACCAACCAACCTATCTGCTCAGATTTTATAAGGACCTACGGGTAATAAGGATTTCCCCATTCCTTCATTGAGAATTGCTTAGGTAGGCATTCTTTCAATTCCTAGAATTAAAACATCGGAACAAAGCAATAGTATTTCCGTTTGATAATCGCAAGCTATCAATATTTTAACGATTATTGAATTTGTAATTTATTTGTATCCTTACCATACCCTCGTTATTTTTCAATGTTAAAGCCGATTCGCAACACTCAAGCATATTAACTACAACCTGTTTCGCCTCATCATTGTCTGGATGCATACCCGCAATTACTGTAGTAGTTAAATTTAGTAAATCCGCAACTAGTTCATAATTCTGTTTACTCATTTCGTCCAAAAAAATCTTTTCTTGCTCCGATAAAAATAAAGTAAATCTACCACCGCGAACGACGAATAAGAAATAAAGGAAACAAAAATAATTTGAAAATCAGGGCACGGAAAGTGAAAGCACGCAGCGTATAATTGCGCGGTGCGTGCCCAAAAGAGAATTGAGAAGTATCGTACGACAAAACACGCAGCGTATAAATCCGGACTTAGCTGACGGATACCTACCTATTTTTTTTCTTCTCACTCTAACTTTCATTTGATTCTTGTTTCTACGACGAAAAAAATAGCAAGAACAAAATTGTATTGATATTCACATATCTTACGAAAAACAACCCTACACACACGATCAACATACGATACCTACAATCTACGAAACCCGTTTGTCATGCCATACATTACTAAAGGTACGCCCACTAAAGTACTTTTGCAAGTGGATTGCGATTGGATTGCAAGTGGATGCTAGGTTGCAAGTCAAAGAGAGATGGCGCTTCACGTTCCAATTTTTGTAGAACATTTTGGGTAGAGGTCTCTTAAAGAGCAACTACATTACGGCACTAAATAATGCTTTGAGTTACGTTATAATTAACGAAAATTATCACCCCTATCGTGGAATCCGTCGGGGGGAACGATCCGCTAATAGTGAACAATTTGCATCGTGTAATCCGCAGACGTGAACCATCCACATGTCGGTAACGTGAATGAAGTTCACTGTATCGTGGAAACGAACGGATCGAATCTATCCATGCTTTTGACATCCGCAGTTTTTATTTTATTTTCACTTAATTTAATTTTTACAAAACAAATGTGTTTGAAATGAGCTGTCACAATTGAATTTCCTAATCAGCAATAGTGGTCGGTAAGGGTAAGTATCCGACGGATCCCACGATAGCAATTTTCTGTTCACGTGAATCGAATAAGTGAAGTGAATCTCAGATCCGACGGATTCCACGATAGGGGTGTATGTTATAGTTGGCATAATGACTTAAAGAAGAAAACATATCGTGTAGCTATCAATAGTTTATAACTATTAATTAAGCGAAAAACAAATAAAAACATGAAAGCATTCGTAAACAATTAATTTATTGCTAAAACTATGAAAACTCAAAACGAAAAATATGAACCAATGTGATCAGCTACCAACGGGTGGATGAACATTAAATGGCTTATAACGTTTTGCAAAACAAGAAGAAAGAAGAAGAAATAAGAACCGATTTCATTTCCACAATTTTGTGAACGAAAGATGGAAAAACAAGTTTATGATAATCTAATGGGGAACAAACTCTTGGTAAGTATTCAATCAGGGTTTCGACCCAAACACACCTGAGCTGCTCTGATGAAAGTCGTTTAGGATATAGGGGATGACCTTGATAATGATTGTTCTACTTTGATGGTTCTTGTATATTTCCCCAAGGTTTTTGACATGGTTAACCATTCCGTGCTCTTTAATGAATTGCGGTTGTGAGAATTTTAAATCTTTTTGATAGTGCAAAAAAATAAAAAGAATCAATTTCTGAACGCGACAATTTAAGCATCTAAATTCTAAGCCTTACATATTTGCGATGTGTGAATTTGTTCTAATTTGTTTATGTTTCTTTTTTGAAGTTAAAGGTCCCAACCTCTGACATAAAGAAATGTTTTTTGCCCTCTTTGTGGAGCGTCTGTTAGCTTTACAAAATACTGATACCGCCACTTCTGCTTTATAGCGCCGAGGGCGTACGATAAGAAGGAAATAAATGGCATATATTGTGCTTTTAGAGAGAACATAGGATATTTGTTCCTGTGGGCGAGTAGAGCGAATGGGGGAGAAGATAGGTTAGGTTAGGTTTATGTGGCTGTCGGCAGAAGCCGACACACTTAGATCAATTTAGGTCCATTGTGATACCACGTATATTATCTACCTCAACTCTGTAGATGGGACTGGCCAACGTCGTTTAATTACGGTGATCTGACGAGAACCGATTAACTCGACGTGGTATGGTCGTTGGTTGGGAGAAGATACAATCCGATAACTCTATGTACCAAGATCTGGATGAAGTCCGAAAAGCTAAAACACGTCGACAACATCGGCTCGGCGATATCTAGCGAATATGCTCTAGGCAGAGACTCTACGCAGGTCGGGTGACCGTTGTAAATAAGTAACTAAGTAAAATTTGTTAAAATAAAAATTCGAGGCGTATCAAACTGTGCCGCTAAAATGTACCCTATAGCCATCTCTCTAACACATACACCAGATGGCCTTCGGCTGTAGCTTACATCATGTATAAATCTGAAGCCATTTTATAATTAAATATTGTCTTCTTCTTTTTCCCACCATATAAAGCAGCTTCGAATCTTTAAAATAGTAAAAATGCCAAGTTCAAACACTTTCCGTCGTACCTAATTAATAATTGAATTTCGAAAAGCAAAACCAGATATACCTCTGCCTACAGCCGCACAACTTAACCATAAACAAGGAACCACCACACCTTATACATTTACAATAAATAAACATGTTGGCACATTTGAGATATTTATTTCAACGACTTTTTTATTATCTCTTACTTAAATTGTTGATATAACAGTTATTTCATTTTCATTCAACACATCATCATACCTCAGCTAAATTATATATCATTACATTTGCACTCTCCCAACACCTCCACCCACGCAGTACAAGAAATAACTAATTCAATAACAACAAACAGCGTCCATTAAATAACATCGTAAAACTTTTTTCAAGCTCCAAATCCAAACTGTTGGCATTAACAGCGGTATTTATTCCTTCGTTTGCGAACTATGAACGAAAAGTTAACCCTTTAAAAAGAACTTAATATAACTGAAACTGTTAGAAACGAAGCCACATTTTCGACTCCAAATAATGTATGTACCACATTGAGTAATCCAACTGCATGTACATGTAGTTATAAATAACGAAATCCTTAATAATTTAAATAATCATTTTCTGATGTGAATTTCAAAACTTAATCATTTTGAAGCTTTTCCAGAAATGTACCTTCTTAAGAGAAAATATCCCAACAGGGGAAAAAAATCCCTAAAAGCACTTATAATATTTTGTCAGTAAAGGGAAATTTTGTTATCCGTTTTATCCGAAGCTTTTCGGAGTAAAGCTTTAAAAATCTGTATTCTCTTTATAACAACTTTCCATTTAAGAGAAAATATCCTTGCACTTGGAAAGCTGTACAAACTTAATAGAGTCTTTGAAGGAATGTTACTTGGAAGCACGGGGGTGAATATTAGTACTCCCACACTGATGTTAATCCTGTCTGACATTCATTTGATTGCCAATGCAGCGGTGATGATGGCTTAAGAGGACTACTATAACACGTACCATTTTATTGCTTTCATTGTGTTAAGTGGCTCCTTACTATTTATATATTCATTATGTGCGGCTCTGACTCTGTTTTTATATAAATTTTGATTTTTATTCGAATTTGTTTCGATCTTGGGCGTAAATTTCATATTTGATGGGACCCAATGATGTAGCAAACTATGTTGAGCAAAAGATAATGGAAACTGCATTGCCGACATTTTTTTCATTTAAAATCCTTATTAAGGATGATTTTTGGGATTTTGTGTTTCTCGTGTTGTTGTCTGCAATAAGAAGATTCCAAAAATGTTATCGTTTGGAAGGCCTCCTGTTACACTGCTGGAGTCTAACCTTATAATAAGAGGTTTGCTATAAAGATTTAAAGTATGTATGTACTAACGTCAAGGACAGCCATAGACTTTAACGCCAAGTCCGGTCCAGTTGCAACTACTCTTTAAATATCTCACTACACGTCCCTTAGTACAAATAGGCTTTCTTGCAGATGAAGGAATTCGATGTCTTTCAATATTTACATATGAAATAAAGAAAAGAGGTCAAGGAAAGTCTGAGAAACTAGGTTCTTGAAGCTGGTATCAAGTTATTCACTTGCTAAGGCAAACGTCAGTACGATGGAAACCTCTAGAATGGGAGACATATAGACGTATGCGACTTGATTAGATTTCTCGAAGAAAAAGCATCCTAAAATTACGACGATGTTGGTAATTGGGAAATGTTTATTAATCCCAGAGCACTCAGGCTGGGTAATGGTCGAATTTACTAGCAGGGAGAAATCCTCTTTTGGTGCACGCATTAAAAAATAGAGAGAATCACAGTCATTGGTAAAAAACAGAGATGAAAAGACGTACAATTGTACACTTTTTTGGGTAGGTACAATTGATTTATAAAAGTTCATGCGTACAATTCTGCCAAATTTAGTACACTCAAGCGATTATATTTTACTTGGAAATACATACATAATTACAATTTGAATTTTTAATACATTCCCTACTCGTCTACTTTATTACTTTATTTAAATTTGACTGCATTTCCGAACGCATCCCCCAAAAATGTATAAAATATTTAATTGAATAGCTTTGTCGAAATTTTATGAAAAAGAATGTCTTAAATGCAACAGATACTTAAGGTCTTGATTTAAGGTCATGTAATCTTCCTTTGCAGGAAATAAATTGTGGCACAACAAGCGATTTTTTTTTGTTCCTCGCGCAATATAAGTAACAATGACATCTCCGAATTTAAGGCAAAATCAGATGCCATTCTCCATTCCATTCTCCAGGTAAAAAGAAAGCCTCACGAAATTTGAGAATAGAAGAGCTAAGAGAGCATCGTGGAAAACGGTCTGCCAAGACATTCGCGAAACCCGCAGCGACTAACGTATATACAAAATTCTATCAAAACATCATACTAACCAAATAGAACTGTTAAAAAATGCAGATGGCTCCTTTGTCCTCCAGACTCTTAGCCGAAATCCGTTTTCTATCATCATCCAATACTCCATTAATCTCTGAAATTCCGCTCCATGTCAGAGTCAATAGGGCAAGAGATCTATTCCAAGTGAGAAAAATCAAATGGGTCATACGTTCATTCCACCATTGTATTTAAACTCTTTATATACAAGGTGGCGCAAGAGTAATCCTCCTATCAGAAAATGCTATAAATTTTGCGATTGGCCCCTAATGTCAGTTCTGTTTTGACATTTGTGTAGTAAACACATGCGAAATACACGTTAATAAACAATGTTACGCTACACTGCTCCAGAACGCGGAATATTGGTGACTATTTATTTGAGCAATAATCGGTCGGTGACTTTGGCACAACGTGAATTTCGTCGCAGATTTCCTACCCGTCCAACGCCTACTGGTGAAACACTGCGACGTTAAGCCGCTCGCCTCGAAGAGACTGGCACAACACGAGATGCTGCCAGGCGTGGCAGACCCCGGAGTAGCCGTTCTGCAGAGAATATTGCTGGTGTAGCCGAAGATGTCATGGAAGCGCCGTCGACATCGACCAGACGACGTGCCACGCAAATGGGTATCAGTCGACGGTCTTTACAGCGAATTTTGGTACAAGTTTTGAAGATGTTTCCGTACAAAGTCCAGACGGTGCATCAGCTGTTAGCTGCTGACCGCCAATCGCGTCTAACATACGCTCAAGCCATCCTTAATCACCACCAAGAGGAAGATGATTTTTCATCAAAAATAATCATGAGTGATGAGGCCCATTTTCATCTTAGCGGGTACGTAAATAAGCAAAATGGACGCTTCTGGGGCACTGAAAATCCGCGTGTAACCCACGAAGATCCATTACACCCGCTCAAAGTCACTGTATGGTGTGCTGTTTTCGCTGGAGGAGTCATCGGACCTTTTTTCTTCGAAGACGTCGCGGGCCAAACGGTTACTGTGAATGGTGAGCGCTACAGAGCAATGATCAACGAGTTCTTTTTGCCGCAACTTGATGAATTGGGATTGGAAAACATGTGGTTCCAACAGGACGGTGCAACGGCACACACTGCACGTGCCACAACCGATATGCTGAAGGATGCATTTCCCGGGCGCCTAATCTCCCATTTTGGCGATTTGCACTGGCCAGCAAGATCGCCTGATTTGACCGCTCCAGACTTCTTTTTGTGGGGCTTTTTGAAGTCGCGGGTTTATGTCAACAAGCCTCAGACTCTTGCAGCTCTTAAAGACAATACCCGTCAACAATGTGAGGACCTATCGCCGGAAGTTTTGGCCAAAGTGATGGAAAATGCCATAAAAAGGGCTCAAATGACAATCAACTGTGGCGGCGGCCATTTGCATGACATCATATTCTCGACTTGATGTAAAAAAAATTAAAAGACCAAATAAAAATAATCCACAAGAAGAATCAAAGTTTTTCATTTTTTTTTTTTTTAATTACAGCCAAAAAACATCGGAAGGTTATTTTTGCGCCACCTTGTACAATGATTCCACCCATAAAAAGGCCCTGGAGACGACAGAATTTGTCCGGAGTAACTGCAAAAGAGTACCCCGTTCATCATCTCCCCCCTAATTAACGTATTTAGGGAAAGTTATGCGTTGGGTTATAGTTCAAAGTCTTGGAGGGAAGCGATCGTCAGATATATCCCCACAGTAGGTAGCAGACCCTCAGAACTGCCTTAATCCTATCGACCGATATATCTTTCTATCTTTCGTACTTCCTACTCAAAGCCATGGAAAATTCCTAGACCGATATGTTAGAGAGGGGGCCCTTCATAAAAATATTAATACGTGCGTATCAAGGCCGTAGCCAGGGGGGTCACAGGGGTTTGACCCCCCCCCCCCCCCCCCCCCCGATTTTTTTAAAAAATGCATCTGTACTCAAATAATTATTGATTTTGTTAAAAATTTCTGATTTTAGTTTTAAGCTTCGAAAGGCAGCTCAGCTTGTAGTACGCGAGTCTCATCCAGAAGCCTTATACGTGCATTGTAGCGCACACTCTCTAAACCTGGCATTAGGGCATTCTTGTCAAATTCAGCCTATTCGCAACACTATTGGTACCAAAAAATCCGTTGAATTTTTTTCCAAATTTGTTGCAGGAAATGATTAAACAAAATTATCCTCAAAATAAATGGAAAGATTTAACAGCAATGTGTGAAACACGCTGGGTGGAAAACCATAATGGGTTGATGAGGTTAAAGGAAATTTTTGAAGCGATAATTGATGCTTTGGAAGAGTTGTGTAGTGATAAGGTTTCTGATACGTCATCGAAGGCGAGTTGCTTTTTAAGATCTATCTCAGCTAGTGATTTTGCAGTAAGTTTGTGTTGTATGAGTGTTTTGTTTACATATACATTGCCACTTTGTAAGATCTTACAATACCCTTCATGCGACTTAGTGTCTGGATTGGAACATTGTGGAATTAATGACAAAGACATTCCAAGGAATATCATTCCGGAATTCAAAACAATTTTTGAGACTGCACAAAACTTAGTAAAGGTTGTGGATGAAAAACTTAAAATTTCACAAATTGTGTCAAGGCAGCAGCACAGACAAAACATGAGCACAATAGATCCTGAAACCTATTTCAGGATAAGTATAATGATTCCTCTTTTAGATGACTTTTTAGGTCAGCTTAAAATAAGATTCGAAAACCATAAGTCCATACTTTTCTCTTTGTGCATTTTGATTCCATCGATCCTTGGCAAAAACGAACAAAATTATAACGAAGAAAGCTTCAAATTTTATAATTTTTTTTTTTTCATTGGGACACTTTAAAAGCTGAATTTACGCTATGGAAGACAAAATACCATACACAAAAAGATACAGAGCGCTCAAAGAGTGCAATAACAGCTCTTGGGGAATACTATAAGGATCTGTTTCCTAACATACACAAGCTTCTTAAAATTCTGGCGACACTACCGGTTTCAACATGTACACCGGAAAGAACATTTTCGACAATGAAACGTCTACAAACTTATCTAAGAAATTCTACCGGTGAAGAAAGGATTGGCGTTAATGTCAATTCATCGACAAATTGAGATTGACACTGAGGAAGTTTTAGATACATGTATTTGCAGCGCAGAAGGCCAGAAGATTAAATTTAATTTTATAAAAATGATTCCTACCTATGTACATGTTATGTAATACTTTTTGTAATAATAAAATCTTAAAGAATGATGGTATGAGAAACCTGATGAATGGCAGACGTTCGTCCAGCTCCAAGATATAGCCAAAATAGTCGCGCCAGTCACATCCCGCTGTGTTTCGCCGATTGTGTCGATGTCGTCGGCGTAGGCGAAGAAGAATTTTCTTGGAAAAACTAAGTTAAGTATGCAATAGTACTCGTATTTTATTAGCAATAGTCTACCTAGGAAAAAAATATTGAAAATCGTTAAAGCAGTTTTTTAAACGGTTTTTTTAATTTTTGAAAAAAATTTCAATACTTTGAGTATTTCAATACAAGGAAATATGTAGCTTTCATCTGGAAAAATTCAATATATGTACCCGTTTCCAGCATATTCAAAAAACCAAAAAAGTTATGTATGAAGTTGATCATAAAAGCCTTCCTTAATTTTAAATTTAATTGAAGTCGGTTTAGTTATTAGCGAGAAATGCTGATGTTAAAAAAAATCGGTTCTATAGGAGGTATACCGTTTTAAGATAAATCTCGCAAAATCCATTCTTACCAAAAGATAAACTGTTTTATCTAAATCGTTAAGGCCGTTTTTAGAAAAATTAAGTTTTAACAAGCCGTTATATGACATATACCATTGTTTTAGAGCTAAAATTCCAATTTCAACAACGCCTAGTGTGAGACTACTAAATAAACACTATGAACCAAGTTTGCAAATCGGCCCATCCGCTTAGGCTGCAGATCTGCAAACAGGCAGACGGACGAACAGAATTTTCCAACACATTTTTGTCTACTTCCCTATCATCGTAATGTCATGTTTAATTGTTATCTCAATTTTTTGCCTGCACCAATCCATAAAGTGCCTTATACAAGGTGGCGCAAAAGTCATCACCCAGAGGCGTTCACCAATCCGACTGAAAACTACATAGGATAGATGTTAAACGTCGTGGATCATTTAGAACATTGGCACCAGAATTGCCTAAGGCACACCCAAGGGCTGAAAACCCTATCGGTAGATGCTATAATTTTTGCAAATAGCGGCAAATGTCAATTTTACTTTGACATTTGTGAAGTAAACAGATGACAACTTTTGCGCCACCTTGTATATAGTATAGTACCATAATCCCAATTAAAAATCGTGTTTGGTCGATTTTCGGCTAAAATGGGCTGTATTAATTTTATTTATTACATCTAGCTACCATTCAGAAAGGTACACACTGATTGGTGTATGGAAAAAATATAACCTCCCCCGAAATAATTGTCTGGCTATGCCGCCAATATCGCTACCCTAACCAGAGGGAAATAACTGAGGCTTAAATCCCAGTATGACTCTTTTAATGTACACAGCTATTCCTTGATACATTGTTACCTATGATACGGTGACCATATGTTTGAATTCAAAATAATGAACAAAAAGAAAAAAAAATAGATCCAGTTCTTAATTATTATTTTTTTATTTTAAAAAATAACTCAATAAAAAAAATATAACACAAGGATTCAGTCTTTGCTTTAGTTAATTAAAATTAATATTACAGAAGGAACTCTTAATTTGTACCTATGTTAGGCAAAATCAATAAAATTCAGTCTTTAATTTAACTAAATGTTGTAAAATAAACGCTTAAAAACTAAATAAGTATCCTCATTATTTAGAATAATTACCTAATACAGGTAACATTTATTTGTTTACATATTTGAATACTTTCCTGAAGTATAAATTTGTTTAATTAAATCTGGGTTTTGTTTTAAATATTCTCTGAACTTATTTGTTTTTTTTTCATTTGTAAAAACATTATTTAAGACTGAAAAAACTCTTTCTGTTGGAGCATTCGACCCCGGAAGACACAAGCCCAATTCTACAATTTTTATAATGTTTTTGAAATGTATGCCTTTTAATATTTAAAAATATGTAAATCTATCTATCTCCTGCAGTCTTCTGACTATCTTCCCATGTTACAATTTCCTCCAAAGAAACATATTTTTTAACACACGAAAATTCGTCAAAAGCTTCAAAGCTATCAAGATTAAAATCGCTTCTCTTTTTAATAATATACATTAAACTTGCCTCGACATTCAGTAAATTAGGGCACGTTCGCATTATCAATTTGTTTAAAGAATTTTGGTTTGGTTAGTTTTTCGTTTTTGTTTCAAAAAAATTGAATAAAATACTGAACAAATAATGAACAGCTTTTGAATTAATGAACATTTTTATATTTTTTAATACAAAATAATTCATAATGAACATCTACTTCAATTAATGAACAGTTCATTATAATAATGAACGGATGGTCACCGTACCTATGCAGCACCCTGCTGGTTGGAAATACACAAACAAAAGTCTACACAGGCGAAGCTAAAAAAATTGCAATGATTAGCCTGTGAGTATTCAAGGTTCTACTGAACATTCCCCCTCTTCATCGATTCATACTTACGGAAGCAAACGTCTACACGCTCATCTCAACAGATGAAAGCAAATGAAAAGTAATTCACTCAGGCCTGGTTCACGAAGATGATAGGAATGAATTACTAGGAATAACCTTTTCGAAAAACTGTCTGAAAAGGTACAACTTCAATGACACCTTCAATGTAACCCTCCCACAACGAGATAATTGGGATCGTAATAAGCAGGGAACGGATTTTGTTGACTTTGCCTTGTTTTGCCTTTTTTTGCCTTTTTTTACCCATATTGCCTTTTTTTGCCTTTTTTACCAATATTGGTTTTTTCTGCCTTTTTTGGACTTATTTATTAGGTTTATGTGCACTTTCTTCTTAACTATAAAATTTAAAAACAAAATCCGAAACACCACCGAAGTTTGCACCAATTACTGATCTCGCCAATAGAGTACTCTGATGCGACTAGAATGTCGCATTTATTTTTGTTTAGGTGTTACATTGAAAACGAAGCTTTTTGGACAAGCTTTTTGGACAAGCTTTTTGGACTTTTTAGTTTTTTCGTGTCGAAGTAAAATTTTTAGATAAGTTTCTTACCAACTGCAACTGCGTTTGTGCGTGAGCTTTCACAGTGTCTACTATTGTTTGTGTCGTGTGTGAAATTTCCAGTATTTTATTTCTCCGCTATTTGTAGCAGCTGTGTATATACGTATATATACGTCTGACAAAACCGTTAGACATCTGTGAGGTATTTTCTCGTCTCATATAATTTTAATTTTTTAATTTTGGTGGGGGCATACACCCCCATTTATTCAGCTTAATACAAGCTATTTATGTCTTAAAAAACTAATTACACTAAGGCTTACAGCTAGGGCTTAAAAACTACTTAAAACTAAATTAGGTGGAGGGTGAGGGATGGAGGAGGGTAGATTTGAGGGAGGAAGTGCAGTGATTAAAATCAAAGAGGAGGTGGTTAGAATTGACCTTCTGCAACATACGGGATATCGGCTCGTTCAAGCCGTACAACGTGCGACGGGTGGGAAGATAGAAAAGAGGAGGGGATCTTAAATTCCGAGGGTTAGTGTTAAAGGCAATGTAGTTCAAAAGATAGGAACAATCAACGGAGCCAGTGAGAAGACGATGTATAAACAGAATGTCAGCCACATCTCTTCTTTTTTCAAGGGTCTGAAGGTTTATTAAATTAAGGCGTTCGTGATATGGTGGAAGGATAAGGTGATTATTCCACGGGAGCCCACGAAGAGCAAAACGGAGAAATCGACGTTGAATGCTTTCGATTCTTGTAATGTGGACCTGGTAGTATGGTGCCAACACTTGGCTAGCGTACTCTAGGAGTGGGCGGACGTAGGTAATGTAAAGGGATTTTGTCACGTAGGGATTGGTAAATTCTTTAGACCACCGTTTGACGAAACCAAGGGCTAAGTTAGCTTTATTGATTATCTCGTCAATATGTGACCGAAAGTTAAGCTCTCTGTCACACAAAACGCCTAGGTCGCGAATGGTTAGAACGGTAACAATGGGTTGGTTGTTCAAATAGTAACATCTGGGGGGAGACTGAATCCGTTTACGTGAAAAAGTAAGAGATTCACATTTAGCAATATTCAGCTCCATAAAGTTTTTTTGACACCAGACCGAAAAACTATTGAGGTCTTGTTGAAGAAGATCAGAGTCGTGTGGAGAAGAAATGATTTTGAAGAATTTAGCGTCATCGGCATAGAGGGAGATGGAGGAGAAGTTGATGACGTTGTCAATATCATTTATAGCCAGAATAAAAATCAAAGGTCCAAGGTGGCTACCTTGTGGAACACCAGAGGTGGCTTTAAAAGGCAAAGAGAGAACAGAACGAAAACGAACATTATAAGATCGGTTCTCAAGGTAAGAAGAAAACCAATTCAATAGTGGGGGATCGAAGCCAAGGAAGGAGAGTTTGAAAAGAATCAAACGATGAGATATTTTGTCAAACGCCTTACTGAAGTCAGTAGCGATTAAATCCACTTCATTGCCACTTTCTAAAGCAGAAAGTGTAACGGAGACAAAGTCAACAAGGTTGGTGGTTGTGGATCTACCTTTAAGGAAACCGTGCTGAAGGGGGGAGATAAGAGACTTGCACTGAAAGGATAATGAATCGTACATCATACGTCATTTTTTGGCCCTTTTTTGTGAACAGGTGAAATGAAGGACGTTTTCCAATTTTAGGAAATTTCCCAAGAGATAAGGAATGTTTAAAGAGATTGGCAATAAAAGGTGAAAGAATCGCAGAACACTTTTTGAGAAGAATGGCTGGAAGGCCGTCTGGGCCGGGTACAAATTCATCATTGAGATGAAGAAGGCTGTCGCACACCGTGGAATGCTCAAAGGTGGGTAAAATGAATGGGCCAACGGTATAGTTTTTCAGATAACTGAAGTAGGAGTGATCCGGTTCAGGGCAGTCGTCAGTGAAGGACTGCTTGAACACGGTGGCAAAAGAGTTTGCGATTACAAATGGGTCCGTTAAGGACTCGCCTTCAAACAAGAGTGAGGAGGGATATCCATCAGATTTCCTTTTATAATTAACAAAATGAAAAAATGACCGTGGGTCCTTGATGAGGTTAGCTTGAGCATCAGAAAGATAGCGTTGATAGAGACAGTGAAAAAGGTTAGAGAACTGTAAGTACGAACCGAGATAATTCGAATAATCTGTAGTAGTTCTGGTTAGAAGATAGATCGCCCATAGTTTGTTACGTTTATTACGAAGTGAACGCAGTTTCCTATTATACCACGGAGGGGAAGATGGTGAGATTTTATGGCGCGAATAAGGAACGAATAAGGAAATGCATTTAAAGATTTCGTCATAAAAACGGGTGGCAGCTTCATCAACGGATAAGTTCGAGAAGTTGAGTTCGATTCTGCTCAGAAAGTCATTGATCTTTCGGAAGTTAGCTTTGTGGAAGTCGTAGGAGTACAGGTTAGTTGGAGGCAGGGATTGGGAAGAGGGGTGATAAAAGAAAGAAAGGAGCAGAGGAGGGTGGTAAGCGTCAATAGTAGAAAGGTGTAAAGAACTTTCAATGGTTGAGGAGTTTACAGGGTCAGTTGTGAAAACAAGATCCAACTGTCGTCCCATATAATTTTTAATATATATAGGTTCATATTTCATCGCAGATTGGTCAGAATAAGAACTTTCTCAGTGATTTACCGATTTTTGTTTGTAAATAAAGGTGAAATGCCCAAGAACGCGTTGAAAGATTTAATTAAATTAGAACAATTTGTGGTAAAGTTCGGAAAAGATGACTTTTCCACCGATGGAAAAGTACAGCGGTTGGCAAGTGTAATTCTTCATTTGATTTCAGCTGTGGTGTCATTATTAGTATAATAGCTGTACCGAGGTAGACAAAGGCCCTAACTACCTCAAAATTATAGCTGTCTATCGTGATTCGTGACGTTCTGTCCGATTCGTCGATGTTGTGTGTCCCTTCTTGTTGACAGCATATATTTTGTTTTGCCCTCATTCACTACTAAACCTTAACCGATTTTTGCTGCTTCTGTGCTAATACTTGCAAACGCACCATTAACAGCTCGCTATGTTCTACCAATTATGTCAATGTCGTCAGCAGTAGTTGCACAGACTTTTGGAAAATTGTCCCTCTAGTGTTGGCTTGCGAGTTTCGCACAATTTTCTCAAGTATGATGTTGAAGAAGTTGCTTATGGGAGGAAAGTCGCATTTGTATTTAGATTTTTGTTGAGGGGATCCACCAAGTTAGTTCGTTATAACCGACAGCGTCGTAGCTAGGCTAGCTAGGTAGCTAGGGTTTGCGCCCCAAGACTTATTTTCTAGGAAGAGAAACAATAACTTTAAGAATGAAATTTAATTCATATATACATTTAAGCATCAAAAAGGTTCTTGCTCACTTTTATATATGAAAAGAAACAATAAAATACGAGTTCATTCATTGCCTTATAAAATCTCATAAAAGTTTACTTTTCCAGCTTTTTCCATTCAAATTGTGTGTGTGAAGTTAGGGGCGCCATTCTTAATAATTGGCGCGCCTTTCGTAATCAAGTACAATGTGTGAGTTAGGATCAAGTTTGGCTGTGACGGCCTCTGAGGGTTGCGCCAATGGCAGCCGGTCGATCTATCCAGCCCTTAAGTACGACGCTGATAGCCGAAGTTTGTTAGAAATGATGGAATATAATCCGGAGTTATTCTGGAACTTAAACTGGATCTCATTCAAAAGGTTTGTTATAACCGAAACTTCGCTTTAACCAGATTCGCTTCAAACGGTCATTGCTGTACCTAAGTATTTATTTATGAGAGCAATATCTGTCAAACTTTAGGTCAGGTTAGGTAAGGTTAGGAGGGTTCTATGCACAGTTTCGAAGTATCACCTAGAGGCAAAACAAAAAGGCCCATACCCTTGTATGTGTCAATCTTTAGTTTTAATCAAAAAGATTAGCAACACTTGGCATACGATTCGATGTTCTACACTTCAAATTGGATGCTTATAGCTTACACATTTGCCAGTCAGCCGCAGTACCTACACTTTGCAGGTATTCGCACATTTAAATCAATAGGAAGAAGACTTTTTTACACATTAAATTTGTTCCCACTCAATCCACATCAAAACTTGTTGCTGTTACCTAACGGTAACGTCCAATGAACCATTTTTTTCTTTTTGGGGGGAGGAGAAATGCTTTACGCACCGTAAGGAGGCCTTTTTGGCGTTGACCATCCCCGTGTGTCCGACTCTCTCCGCATGCTTTCGGGGCATACGGACTAAAACTCCTCCCAACCCTGAGGTTTCTGACACACCCCCCTGGGACCGCTCTTCGCATTACTTCAAGGGGGCTGTTATCATACACCCTTTCGGGCTCACGTGCTTTTCCGGTATTGTTCTTCTTCTCTTTTCTTTCTTCTGAGAATATCTTCCACAAACTGGCAAATTATTCCCCAGTTCAAGTCACTCATCAGCATTTTGTCAACAATGTTTTCTGGGTTGAAGGCACCGATGCTGCTCTCCAGGGCTGTGCGTTGGGCTTCCCATCTTCTGCAGGCAAAAAACGTATGATGTGCATCGTCTGTTGGAGAATCGCCGTACTGGCACGCTGGGGTGTTCGTTTTGCCAATCTTATGGAGAAAGGCGTTAAAATGTCCGTGTCCGGTGAGGAATTGAGTGACGAAGTAGTTGACCTCACCGTGTTTCCGGTCATTCCATTTAGCCACATTTCTGATCAGCCTCGCTGTTCACCTTCCTCTGCTTTCCGAGCTCCAGCGTTCTTGCCACTTCCGTATCGTTTGCTGTTCTGCTTGATCGATTGCCGCTTCCAATCCAATTTCCGCCTTGTTGTCGTGGACGTACTTCCTTTGTGCCGCTAGGAGATCGATGGGAGTCACTCCTGCGACTACCAGGAAGGCTGGTTCCGACACCGTTCGGTAAGAGCTAGCCACGCGAAGAGCTCCACGTCTTTGCACTGCCGCCATCTGCTTCCGGAATTTTTCTTGTCGGAGCGCGTCTGCCCAAATCTCACTTCCATATAGGAGAATGGCATGAGTTGTCGACATTAGTAACCTGCGCTTGCTTGAAGCTGGGCCGCCTATGTTTGCCATTAATCTGCTGAGTGATGCTGTTACTCTAGAGGCTCGTTCCGTTGCAAACTTTATCTTTTGCCGGAAAGTCAATTTTGTGTCGAGACTCAATCCCAGATACCTCACCGCCTCCTTGCTCTTAATGACTTCAAAGCCAATTTGGAAGTCGATTTGCGTGGGGATTCTCTTTGTTTGCACCTTAACTAAATTTGGCAGCACCGTACATGAAGAATAATGTTTTTTTTGTTTACTTTGTCTGACTTTTGTTACTCTGTTCATTAACGTCCATTAATAAAGTTCAATTTTGTTTGCTGAGTTAATTAGTATTTTGATTTTCACGCTTTAGGAAGAGAGTTTATTAAAAATAAGTTCAGCAACTTTAAACTAATAATTAAATTATTATTTCGCATACATTTTGGTCCTATCGAGCAGCGGATGTTTCAGGAATTGGCAGATCAATCATGGAATTATTGAAACGACAACGTGCCTCTATCAAAGGGCAAATCACGAGGATTGATACATATTGTCAGTCAATCGAGGCAAATCATTCATTGCCGCATGTGCAAGCTCGCCAATCGAAATTGGAGCAATATATGCGGGATTTTGAAAAAATTCAAAATGAGATCGAAGCTGGTGTCTCGGATGAACACATCCAAGAGGAAATCGAATATCGCGCGAGCTACGATGATCTTTACTACAGTGTGCATGCAAAACCATAGCTTCCATTTCATCGAGTTCGTCAACAACGACAAGTGCTAATCCCTTCGCGAATCCTGATTCTATAAGCTCCACACTAAACACATTAACTGAAAATCAGGCTTCGCTTAATATTATCGTGAAATCTCTCGCCGATGCGTCGCGAAAAAACATTAACATTAATAAATTCGAGTCACCTAGATTGCCCGAAATCAAACTTCCTGATTTCTCCGGTAAATACGATGAGTGGGTAAGGTTTAGGGATTTGTTCTCTGCCTTAGTAGTTAACAAAAACTCTATCGCCGATATCGAAAAGATGGAGTACCTACAAACGAGGCTGAAGGGAGAAGCAGCATCTCTAATAAAGCATATCCCACCAAGTAACGAAAATTTCGTGGAAGCGTGGAATATTCTAAAAGATTATTACGATAAAAATCAGTCAAAAATAATAGTCGCGCATTTAGATAACATTTTTGATCAACAACCGCTAAAAAATCCTTCACTGTCCGATTTGAGGCAGTTATTTAATACCCACCAACGAAAACATAAACGCGCTTCGGGCATTAAAATTGCAAATTGATTCCTGGCACATCCTTCTGGTGTATCATTTGTCAAAGAAGCTTGACACGGATAGCAAAGTTTGGTGGGCACGACAAAGCAAAGACAACGATAAACTAACCGTTGCTAATTTCATGCCTTTTATCAAAGATCGCATAAATGAGGTAGAACAGTTGCAATGCTCGCAAACGATTCGTACGAGCCAACAACCGGTATCAAAAGACGTCAAATACAAACGGGTCTTAAATTCGGTTTCGGTAAATTGTTTCAAGTGCAACGATAAACATTTTCTTTTTCAATGCAATCAGTTCAAAGGCCTTACTGTGCCGTTGCGTTTAGACTTTATTAAAGCAAATCGAATTTGCGCAAATTGTCTTCGTATCAAGCACTCGCCACAAGTTCTCATCGTGTAGAATTTGTGGTGCTAAGCACAACACTTTAGTTCATTTGGAACAGGTGCATGCCGACAATCAACCGAGCACTTCGAATGGTACTTCCAGTAATGTAATAGTGATTGCACTTCAACATTCACCTTGTGATGTTTTGACGATGTTGCCTACGGTGACGTTATTGGTTAGAGATTCGAGCGATCAGCTGCAACAGTGTCGAGCGCTACTCGACTCAGGATCGCAGTCGACGTTGATTACAGAGGCTTGCGTTCAAAGGCTTAATTTAAAAAGAGCTCATGCCAGGGTGCCAATATCAGGCATTGGCGAACAAGTGCATTCCCAGGGCACAAGAGGTACTCGTAACTAGACCTCTAGTCATGTGCTCAGCCATGTTGAAGAGTTCGTCACTTTGCACAAAGGCTTATATTCTTTCATCTCTCACAAATGATTTGCCGAATGTGGAAATTCCGAAAGGAAATCTCTCGTTTTTTGACAACTTAAATCTTGCTAAACGCGACGGAAAAATTGTTCATCCGAAGGGGTCTCCAGTGGCTCAGAATACCATTTTCGGATGGGTTATAGCCGGTAATGTTCCAGTGACTCATCAGCACGAGGTGAAGGCACTTCATGCGTCTCTCGATCTTGACGTGCTTTTCAAACGCTTTTGTGAGCATGAAGATCTTCAAGAAGCGGATGATACCATCGAAAAACACTTTGTTCGTTCTGACGGTAGGTACGTGGTGAGGTTACCGTTTTCGACTAGTGAAGTACATTTCGGAGATTCTCGAGGCGCGGCATTAAAAAGTCTTTATACCATGGAAAAACGATTTCGCCTTGATCCCGAACTTAAACGCGAGTATATTGACTTTCTGCGTGTATACGAGAGTTTAGGGCATATGTCCATAGTGCCGCATAACAAGCTTAAAAGGCCATCTTTTTAATTGCCCCACCACTCAGTTCTAAAACCATCCAGCACAACGACAAGGTTAAGAGTCGTGTTCGACGGTTCTTGCAAATCAACTAACGGCCTTTCTTTGAACGATCAGTTACTAGTCGGGCCTACAATTCAGCACGATTTGGTCACGTGTCTAATACGGTTTCGAAAATATAAAATTGCCGTAAATGCAGACATCGGAAAGATGTATAGGTGTATTTTCGTTAACCAGAATGACGTAGACTTTCAAAGGATTCTCTGGAGGAGCGACCCAAGTGAAGAACCGCGAGATTATCGGCTTAATACGGTAACGTACGGGACAGCGTCGGCTTCGTTTCTCTCCACACGGGTGCTTAAACAAATCGGAATAGATAATTCCTCGCAATATCCTCGCGCATCCAACAGCATTATTAATGACTTATGTGGACGATTACATGAGCGGTTTTCATGATTGTGAAGACGCAATTAGCGTCAAAAATGATTTGTGCACTATCCTTAAAATCGCGGGCATGGACTTACGTACGAGTAAATGGTCATCGAATTCAGCTGCCTTCATAGCCACGCTTGATCCAGAATGTATAGAACTGGCAACAGAGCTTTGTTTGATGAGTGGTCGGATTTTAAATCAGAGATTGAGTGCTTCAGTTCTCTCAGTATGTCAAGGTGGCTTCAGTTTGAGAAAGACGATTTGGCGGAGTTACACGGGTTTTCGGATGCGTCGGATTCAGCTTACGCCGCTGTAGTTTACTTTCGCGTAGTAAGAGGTAACGATGTACGTACGTCATTGATATGTGCTAAGACTCGCGTAGCACCGGTTAAACCGACGCTGACAATACCGCGTCTCGAGTTGTGCGGCTCTTTACTGCTAATGAAATTACTTAGCAAAGTCAAAGAAGCCCTTGCCATGCAGAATATAAGTTGCTTTGCATATACCAACTCCACGATAGTTTTGCAATCGATTCAAGGATATCCTCGTCCCAGAAACGTGTTTGGAGACCATCGGGTATCACAAATCATTAGTGCTTTCCCTGCCTCGATATGGCATCATGTCCGGTCGATAGACAATCCAGCCGATTGCGCTACCCGCGGAGTAATGCCTCGTAATTTACTCAATCTTGGCCTATGGTGGAACGGCCCAACATTTTTGCGCGATAACGAAATTCAGTTCTCTGTTCTACCGAACAGTAAAGCAGAAACAATAAAAAACGAAGTGGTGTGCCTTATGCGATCGCCCACTACCGAGTGGGGCATTTTTGAAAACATTTCAAATCTTAACAGACTTTTCCGGGTAATTGCACGCTTTATTCGGTTGTTTCGGCCACGTAATCCCCTTGAGACCAATGGTAAATCAAGGCCATTGCCCTGCTAGATATCGAATTAGCAAAAAATCGAATTTTTAAAATATCTCAACAGCATACGTTTGGCGAAGAAATTAGCTGCCTTCAAAATAATCCACCGGTGTCTAATAAAAGCAAACTCCGTCTAATGACCTATTTTATTGACGACAAGGGAGTACTACGAGTTGGAGGCCGGCTCAACAACGCAAATATTTCATTCGAACAACGACATCCTATAATCCTACATAAGGACAGCCGTGTGTCTACCCTTATTGTTCGTGATTGTCATTTAAAAAATATGCATGCTAATATTCGTCGTATGTCCTATTTATTGTCGCTTCATTATCTAATTATAGGTGTCCATGTCCATCATATAATCAAGGCATGCATATACCAGTGCCCGACTTGCATGAGGCAGAGAGCAGTACCATACAAGCAACAAATGGCCAATCTCCCAAACCAGCGTCTGCAACCAGGCACAGCATTCCAGAATACAGGCGTCGACTTTGCAGGCCCATTCACAGTACGTTCTTGGAAGGGTCGTGGTGCAAAGCAATACAAGGCCTACGTCGCGTTATATATTTGCATGTCAACAAAGGTTCTGCATCTGGAGATTGTCACGGAGCTTTCTTCTGCTGCATTTATTGCATGCTAACGTCGTTTTGTATCCAGAAGGGGTAAATGCCATACGTTATTCAGTGACAACGGCACGAATTTTGTGGAAGCTAATCAACAGTTACGCGACTGGTCAAACTTAATGTATTCGTCAGACCTCCACGAAGATGTTTCAAATGCGCTGACTACTGAAGGCATTAATTGGTGTTTTTCCCCTCCACATGCACCGCACTTCGGGGGAATTTGAGAGGCTGGCGTTAAGACTATCAAGTACCGTCTGCGTCGAGTGCTGGGTACCACCTCAGTAACATATGAAGAGTTTTCTACAGTTCTATGTCAAATAGAGGCTTGCGCGAACTCTAGACCATTGTGCGCCCGATTTGAAGGGGATACTGATCCCCTCACGCCAGCGCACTTCTTAATTATGCGGCCACTCTCAACAGTTCCCGATCCCAGCGTTTTGGATGCACGGGTCACAGCGCTAAATCGATGGCAGTATCTACAGCGTTTGGTTCAGGATTTTTGGCGACGATGGTCCGATGACTACCTAAGCCAGCTACGCAAGCGTTCTAAATGGATCGAGATACAAAAAAACATTCGCATCGATGATGTGGTAATAGTTAAGGACGAAAACCGACCCCCATGTCAGTGGATCATCGGACGTGTTATAAAGACGCATCCAGGTCAGGATGGATTAGTGCGTGTTATAACAATAACAACAGCGAACGGACAGCTCAAGCGACCTGTTTGCAAACTATGCCCACTTTTTGTAAATGACGATTGAATGTATCATTCAACGGCGGGATGATGTTTGCACCTTAACTAAATTTGGCAGCACCGTACATGAAGAATAATGTTTTTTTTTGTTTACTTTGTCTGACTTTTGTCACTCTCAATTTGTTTGCTGAGTTAATTAGAATTTTGATTTTCACGCTTTAGGAAGAGAATTTATTAAAAATAAATTCAGCAACTTTAAACTAATAATTAAATTATTATTTTGCATACACTCTTCTTCGTCAGAAGGACTATCTCAGTTTTCTCAGCTGCCAAACTAAGACCATGCTCATCCATCCAGCAGGTTGTTCGTCGCATGACTCGATTCAACTTTCTTTGCTTGTTTTCAGAGTCTCTTGCCGTTATCACTGCCGCGATGTCGTCTGCGTACAAAGAGGAAGGTGTCTTCGGGCATCTCCATCCACAGTATGTCGTCATAGGAGATATTCCAGAGGTCTGGTCCCAAAATTGATCCCTGTGCTGCTCCAGATGTTACTTCCTTCCTTCGCGGGCCTTCTGTGGTCTCGTAGATCAGTTACCTATCCCTGAGGTAGTCTTTCAACATATTTAATAGATAAGCTGGGATGTTAAATCTATTTTCTAGCGCATTTAGCTGATCTGCTTAGAGCGGTGGCTTCTCTGTTGGGCGGTTTGGGCAGCCTTTACCACTTCTTCAATAGCTCCAACCGTAGACCGTCCTTTCCTGAACCCATACTGCCGTCCTGCCAAGTCTCCTGCTCTTTGTACTGCATCTGTCAGTCGTGATTTCAGCAATCTTTCCATGAGCTTCCCCGCAGTGTCCAGCATACATAAGGGCCTGTACGCAGATGGGGAGTCTGGGTCTCCTTTTCCTTTGCTGATTAGTACCAGTCGTTGTTTTTTCCAGTTCTTTGGGAAGGCTCCTTCTTCTAGACAGCTGTTGTACATGTTGAGCAGCAGGTTAGGGCATGTTTGGGCAGTCACTTTTATTACTTCAGCTGGAATTCCGTCTGGGCCGGGTGCTCTTTTGTTTTGCATTGTCTGCACGGCTAATCCCAGCTCTTCTTCACTAAAACCTGGAGTTTCCTGTCGTCGGGCCGGTGTGTTGTCGGAAGGGCTGACCGGATGGGCTGGAAAAAGAGTGTTTACAATGCGCTCCATCTTATCTTCGTTTAGAATAGGAGGTGCCGATTTGGGCTCCCAGTTTCCGCATTACTACCTTGTAGCCTAGCCTCCAGGGGTCGCTGTTTATGTCTCGGCGGAGATTTTTTTTTTTTTTTTTTTTTTATAATTCGCTTACGCTAAAGGGGCTTTGTTGTTTCTGTATATGTACAGTACCCTAATAGTGTTAAACACAGCGCATGCATTTTTTGTTGAACAGTAAGCTGCAACATAGCAATGTAGTATTGTATTGCATGCTACTTACTATTCGAAAGAATAGGAGGATAGGAAAGAAGTTTTTGGTGCTTAGTATTTTTTTATCTCCACGGGTGGCGCCTAAATTGCTTAGGGAGATCTCTATTTATGTAAATTCAAATAAAAATCATGGCCCTGGCCGGGATTCGAACGCACGACCTGCCAATCAATTATTGAATACACTACCATCGCACCAATGCCACCCGCTATCGTCCCACTTCCGTCTTTTGCTCAGATTGATGGCCCTCTTGAGCTCGGATCTTTTGGTTCTGAACTCCGCCAGAGCTTCCTCTATATTTTCAGCGTGTCTTCTCCTTCCCCTGGTTACTATGCGCCTAAGTTGTAGGCATCTCATGCGGAGCTCAGCTATCTCGTCTGTCCACCAGTACACTGGATTTCTGGTTCTGTTGTTGCAGCTTTTCCTGGGCATTGAAGCATCGCATGCGAGCTGTATCAGTTGCATCGTGGCTTCAGCTTTCATTTCCGCGGGTCCTTGTACTTGGAGCACAGCACTTTCTCCTTCTTCAATGACGGATTTGAAAAGCCCTTCGTTTAGCCTGTTGATGGTCCATCTCGGTGTTTGTGTACGATTCCAGATAGGAGTTCGCCGGTTTTCTTCTAAATCAAAAACAATGTATTGATGATCGCTGCCCGTGTAATCCACGATTACCCGCCAGTTTTTTATTCTTGCGGATGTGGCTTCCATAGCGAAGGTTACATCCGGTATGGTGCCTCTTTGCCCTGGCCTGCTTTGCTACGTTTAGGCCTTGTCTCGCAGCCATCGCAAGTATTTGCCTTCCTCGAGAGTCTGTAGTTGGCATTACCCACTCTTGTGCTCTGGCGTTAAAGTCGCCAGCAACCAGGATCCCGCCTGTCGTTTCATTTATTGAGTCATCCATGTCATCCAGTTTTTGGTGGAAATCATCGATCCTGTCGTTTGGACTGAGATAGATGCTTATAATCGTGAGTCCATCGGTTTTAACCTACGCGAGACCTCTTTGTGAACCTTGGCTATTCAGGGAGAATACCCTTGTGTCTGGTATCCAGATTGCAGCGGTTCCTAACGTGTCCCCTATCCAGTTTGTCTCTTTGTCTGTGTACTGTTCGCTGATGATGGCGACATCAATCTGTAATTCCCTCAGTAATTTAGTCAGTAGATTGTCAGCTGTTCGACTCCTGTGGATATTTCCCTGTAAAATTGTGGTCATTGTAGAGCCTTTTTCTTCGCGTTTTCAAGTGCTTCTCGGAAAACTTGACACTAACCGGACCCCGGCATGTGATCCAATGCACACGCTGGAGTTTGTAGATCTGCACATAGACAGCACTTTGGTGGTTTTCTGCAGTCGCTCTTTTTATGGCCCTCTTCTCCACAGTTAAAACAAAGCCCTTGTCGTTTTCTGTCCGTGCCTTTACAAGTTGCCTGATGGTGTCCGTATCCAAAACACTTGAAGCATCTAGGAACTTCTACTCTGCGGCGCATTCTGCACTGAACCCATCCTATTTTGATTCGAGGAATCTTTAGCATCTCATGAGCTACTCGAGCATTCATGTGGACTATAGCCATTTTCAGTGAGCTTCTGTTTATCCCAGTCACTGCCACCTGTATTTCCAGGTTTTTGTTCGATGTTTTTTTCTTGATGGCTTCCTCAACCTCTTCTGCTGTGGTCATTTCATCCCGGTCCCTGATTTCGAGTGAAACTTTATCTTCAAGGCTGCGGACCGTAGATCTTTCTCCTAGAATGTCTCTGAGCGATTTCCCAAAAGCCTCTTTGCCTTTTGTCCCTAGTCCCAGTTCTAAAAGGATTTCCCCTTGTTTTGTTTGTCGCACCGATTTGATGACAGTTTGCGTTTCGTCGGGATTGCCTTTTTTCCGGATTTCCCGCAGGATATCACTGTATTTTTCCTTGTCTTTTGGTTTGATAAGGATTGCCTCGTGCCTGGGTTTCCGATGTCTACTTTCATTTCGCCTTGTTTTGTTTTTGGGAATTTCTCCAACGCGTTTCTTACTAGTGGGTTTGGGTGTAATTACTGTTTTCCCTGTCTTCTTCTTCAGAACTTTTGCAAAGCTTTCCTGTTCTATGTTTGTTGCTTCAGTGTCTACTCGTACACCTTGCGTCTCCAGCATTTTCTCCTGTTTTGATTTGTTTACTGGAATTGGGGAAATTCTAGTTTTCTTGTCCGTTTGTTTTACAAGAGGGCTAGAAGGAGGTCTCTTGTTTCCGACTGGCTTTTCGAGATAATTTATTTTTTGAGTTGGAGTTGTCTCTTCTACTGGTTTTTCGTTCCCGTTTGTTGGCGGTATCTTCAGGGTTGGCTTCAGAGTAGTTAGGACTTTTGCATCCCACTTTATTTTGTCCAACGATTCCTCTAATGCAGCAATTCCGTTTCTGATGTCCATGCTGACATTTTTTTGCTTCGCACAGGCATTTTTCATGATTTTTAAAATGTCGCAGCATTTCTGTACCTCTTTGGACATTTTGTCTTCGGGTTTTTGTTCTTCGGAGACCGAGGAGGGAGGCTGCGTTTCTGTAGGACTCAAATCTACAAGATCTTGTGTAGATTTTTGGGCTTCAACTAGTCTGCTCCATTTCTCTTCAGTCAAAATTCTTGGAGCCTCTTCGGTCTGGAATATATCCCGTGCAGCTGAAGGCTTTCCTGCTGGAGGTTTTTCTAAAGCCGGCACATGCGGTCGTACATGGGTGTTCACTGCCGACGCCGACGGTGGTGTGCGTTTCACCCGTGCACCTCTCATAAAGGGATCTCTTCTGGGTTCACTTGTAGCTTTCTGTTCCGCGGGGGCCAAGTGTTCCACTCCCGGGGTTACGATCTCTAGTTTTTTGGTTTTGCGGTCGCTGGATGACGACGTCCCGGGGCCCGCTTGCTCACCCCTGACAGACGCCGGTACTGGGGATCCGACTCCCTGCACCGTAAGATTTCTCCTTTTCTCTTTACTTTCCATGTTTTGGTTTAGATTCTGTGTTCCTTCACATAGTTGTTTTTGTTGGTCCACGGGTGGTATTTTATTTCCCACCTACCCTGCATTAATAGCAAGTATTAATACAGAGCGTTCCTCCATCCACCACCTGAGGACGCGCCCTCTAGGGGAAAAACAACAAAACCCCCGAGGGCAATGAACCATTAGGTTTAAGTGCTATTCGCGTACTGACGACTCCATTTCAAATAACCGTATTGTTGGTTACGAGTAGCCAATTCCTAAATTGTCCTACGACATCGACAGCCATAATCCTCAAGTATTTGCTCATGCTAAACTTTACATTTATTCAATCCGCATTTAGATGTCACTATACTTTACAAATTCCTTCCGTTTTCTGCTTCAACTAGTTGTACCTACCTACAATGCATCTCAGACACCGTATTATGTCAAAGTCACGCATCACAACACTCGTCCTTGTCACAAAACCTGATATTCTCCTACATCAACTTTAATGCAAATCTCGAACACTCGTACGTGTGCCACATGGGTTGTATTCAAGGATTTTTAAGAAATCTCCAAGGGAAATGTGTAAATTTCAAGGAAACTTTAACACATCCATCCTTGGATAAAGAAAGATAGTTTTGGAAATCAATTCGCAACCTCATAATGTATGTGTAAGCTAATCGAAATGTACGAGTACCATCACCTCAACATTGCCCACACGATAATGCAGAAATCAATTCCATGTCTTAATAATATGTCCACCGCCACTAACACTTCCCGTGTGGTTCAACAGGCTCTCTTCTAACTATTTACATACACCACTGTTGGCCAGGGCCGGCCCAACCATATGTGCAAGATGTGCAAATGCACAGGGCGCCAAATTCCGGGGCGCATTGCTAGGAGTAAGAAAAATTAATTTTACCTTGCGCAGATACGGCCATTTGCATTTAAAAACTTGTTTAAATAAGCCCAAAAAAGCAACATCCATATAACCTGTGCTGAATTTTTGCACATTAACTCATATCACTTGCAATATTGCAACTTCAAGGAGAATCTAACTCAAAATACGGCGTTTCTGTAAATCTTCCACAGGGCGCTTGTTTGGCTGGAGCCCGCCCTGCGGTTGGCAGCAGAGAACAGAGATGCACGATGTAAAATCAACCCTGGAGAAGATAGGCATGCGGAATGCTTTAACATGTAAATCCCTCGCATACTCACACAGACATGAAAATATGAGAAGGCTGTTGAAATCCTTTTGGGAATTCCAACGGCAAAAAACCGTTGCGGTAATGGTTTTAGTTTTTTTTTACAAAAATTAGTGAAATTAAGGGTGATGTCCTTGAACTTTTATTAAATTCAGTTTTAACGTTTAGTTTTCTTGTTAACTGCATGGCAGGTATACCGGTCAATGTAACAATGTCAAGGAAGTGACGAGAGACGTTAAATTTGAGATTAATTATGAAAGCCAAATTCAATTTAGAAAATGCGATACAGCTATTATTTTTACATCAAGGATGGCGACTTAATAAATAAGGCTGAATTCATTTTTCGTTTTATGTATAACTAGAGAACGTTGTTTCGCTCTAGTCTTAATTCGCAAACAAATACAGCCGTATTAAATCAACTAAAATGTGGACTCAAATTAACCCCGGAGAAGGTGATATACAGTTTTATGGTATAATGCTTCAGCTTTCTCAATGTAGTAAATTGTTCGAATTATCACATCCACATAAAATTCGTTAAGGTATTTAATTGTCGTTAATAGTGCAGAGTACAACCATTTTATTTCACCAAATTTAATAAAAAAACATAGGAACGGGCTACAGTCCGCTTGGGCGAACTGTTGGATACCCTATTCTTATTCCTATCCCTCATAAGTGGGCGTGACAAAAGTCTAAGTATGGTTGAATTGTTAAGAACGCTCTACATATTTTGTTATATAACATTTAAGAGTTTTATCGAAAAAACGAAGCTTTTGTAAAAAAACGCTCCCTAGCTCAAACTTCAGTTTTTCAATAAAATTGTTTTATTTAATTGTGTGCGTGTCAGTAGGCGGATTTAAAAAAAAATTACGCATGAGCATAAAGGGCCCCTAGAGAGTATAGCTCAAACTTTGGATTTTCAAAAAAAGTTTTTTTTGAATTGTGGGCGTGTCAGTAGGCGGATTTTGAAAATATTTACAAATGAGCATAAAGGGCCCCCTAGAGAGTATATATTATAATTTTCAGCTCACTAGCTCAAACTTTGGATTTTCAAAAAAAAAAAATTAAATTGTGGGCGTGTCAGTAGTCGGATTTTGGAAATATTTACACATGAGCTTAAAGGGCCCCTAGAGAGTATATATTATAAATTTCAACTCCCGAGCTCAAATTTTGGTTTTTCAATAAAATTATTTTATTTAATTGTGGGCGTGTCAGTGGGCGGATTTTGAAAATTTTATCTCCCGAGCAGTTTTAAGAGTCATAGATCATATAAACAAAATTTCAGCTTTCTAGCTCAAAATTCGATTTTTTCCAAAATTTTGTTTTTTCGAGTTTGTGGGCGTGTTTGTGGGCGGATTTCAAAAATTCGTAAACTTGATTATTTCGGGACCCTAGAGAGTATATAGTTAAAATTTCAGCTCTCTAGGCCCAGTTTAAAGGCCTAATTTTTGCCGACGGACGGACGGACGGACGGGCGGACATGGCTAGATCGACATTACTATCGATGCTGATCATAAATATAGTAACTTTTAGGGGTCTACGGGCAATATTAAGGTATGTTACAAACTATGCGTCAAAATTAATATACCCTTAGAATAAGGTATAATTAATGTCGTTAAGTAAATACATGATATGGAAATTGTAACGTTTGTTCAGCTCTTTAATTGAAAATCATGTCCATTAGCTAATTATCGTTAAGTAATAAATGGTATGGATATTGGTTCAGTTATTGGATTTAAACTATATCCAACATACCATTTGGTTCAAAGATTCACTGTCAGTTGTCAGACATGCTGTCAAAAATACCGGCAGTTATATTTCATCTTAATACCTATACCTAGTTAATTCAAAAACTTCGGTGAATTAGTTGATTGCATGTTTATTAATGTGTATTTTTAAGATGTCTCATTTAATTAATTGATTAATAGTTAATAGTTTTCTTCTTAATATTCTAAAACCACGCAATTGAATTAAAGTTGGATTGTAGCACCACCTACCGGAGCAGCACCTATATAAAACTTTGATACGATGGACTCAATCGACGCATTGCTATAGAAGTTAAATAGTGGCGCCACCTACCGCAACCACAGCTATTTATGAACCGTTTTCACAACCTAACTAACATAATACTCTGAAAATGAAGTTGAGTGGTTCGGCTGAATTCAGACATAGGTAACCAAGGATTTTATATACTACAAATCGCGGTAATTCACAATGCCAAGGGTTGATTACGAATTATCGAGATTTTCAATTTGGCGGGATTATAAGTTTTTTATTAAAATTTATATCTGATACATTTTACTGCTTGAAGGCATTCCAGCGATGATCTTCCTCTTTTGTAAGATCAAAATCAGGGTAGATGGAGAAATGTTGAAGCGTTTTGCTACATCGGTTTTTGTCTCGCCATCGGCAACGTCACGTGGAATCTTCATTTTTTCACAACTGGTCAGACACTTACATATACCTGAAACAATCACGATTTGGAGCGTCGCCCTCACGTGTTGAAAGACGCATCAAGTTCAACAACAGGAAATGAGTGCAACCTATCACAAAGCTACGTTCTGCTTCAACTTAATATGGGCAGTCGTAAAACCACAACGTAATGTTTCGTAACATTGCTGTAAAGCGCCGTGTTTCAAAGCGAAGAGAAAAGTATAGCCTGTCAAGCCTTATGGTAGAAACTCATCAACGCTTTAAGTTCGACTTCGTCTTTGACAGAACCGAGAACTTCAGCGTTTGAAGTCGAGTCAAACACATTGAAAAATGCAACTTTGAAATCGAAACAAAAAATGGTTATAAACAAAAGAGAAATTTATGTCAAAATACAAGCAATAGAGAAAGTTCGCTCAAAATATAAGCATTTGCTATTGGGAAAACTGAAAACATCGCCGCAAGTTTGGTGGGATTTGCACTTCAACTTTGAATTTAGGATTTAGGTCTAGCGTTGAAGTCGAAGTTGAGTTTGAGGTGCTAATGTACGGTAACCCAATATTAGGGCAACGATAAGTCAATATCAACTTTCACGCTAGACAGACTTGATCAATGAACTTAAAATGAAAATCAGATGGACAGAACAATAAAAATACATGGTGTGATAAGAGATACTTTATAAAAGAAACTTAGGTTTATTCTTTGATGAACCCGTGTTGCCACTTTTTCATATAACAACGCCCCATCTCAACGCTTGTTTTGGTTAATGTTGAAACTTTCGACACGAATCAAGATGGTTAGTGTGGAAAACTTTTTCAACAAATCAGCGGTCGAGCTGCAATTATTCTGTGACACTGTCACACCCAATATATGAAACAAAGCCGCGAATTAAACAGCTGATTAGTTTACCACATTTACGCAAGCTAGGTCTGTTCATGAAACGTCCGTCGAAAACTTATAGTAATTACAGATCAACACTTCAACTCCGGCTTCAACTTTGACAGAAGCGAGAAATTCAGCGCTTGAGGGCGAGTCAAACACATTAAAAAATTCAACTTCGTGAGCGAAACAAAAACTATTTGCAAACAAAAGAGAAAATTCTTTTAAAATACAAACAAGGGAGAAAATTTACTCAAAATGTAAGCATTTGTATGTTGGGAAAACTGAAAACATCGCCGCAACTTTGGTGGGATTTGCAATTCAACTTCGAATTTAGGATTCAGATCTAACGTTGAAGTCGAAGTTGAGGTTAAGGAGCGAATGTGTTCCATCCTGTTCCATCCTATTAAAACGCGTTGGTTATAAAACGTGCGAAGTTGTTGTCGAAGGTGAAGTCGAAGTGCCTGTGTTGATTTGTTTCTACCATTGCACTTATACGAAGATGATGAACTTACAGCGTTGCATGAATTGAATACCCTTAACGATGACGAATGACTGTATTTAGTGATAAATAGTTAGTTGAATTTCTCATCAGCAGTTGGGCACCGTGATTATTGCAGAAAATGGTTGTGGGTTCATTGTCGTCACTAAGGAAGCTCCATTCTAAAAATGGCTGAGATAAAGAGCTTCTGTCAGAGCCATGTACTCGGTTTCAGTGCTGGATAAAACTATCAATTTTTGCTTTCTTGATTTCAATAGGAAGACGAATCCTGTATAGGAAAATCTATCATCGATGTTGCCTCACCGACCTGAGTCGACTAACCCTATGAGAGGTCGACTGGATTTCTTGAAGACCAGTCCCTGATTTTGTATCTCCCGAAGCACGCGTTTAAATGCCTTCCAGTACTCCTTTCCCTGGATTATTGTTAAATTGACTATATGCAATTACAGTGTGTGCGATATCAGGACGCGCCGACAGTACGTTATACATGACCGACCCTATGAGTGGTGTATATGAAATTGACTTCATCTCTTCCCTCTCCGTTTCTGAGATGGCTTCTTTACATTATTTCGCATTATTTCGCATTACTTTCCAACGGCGTTGATGAGCCTTTTACCTCCTGCATGACGTAATCAATCAAAATATTTTGTATATATTTTCATTGACACATTATTGTCACGGTTCCTTTCGCTACATATTGATAAGATGAAATTCAATTTTTTCCATATTAAAATAATGATTTCGCCACTTTTTTCATTTGTCTTGCACGTATACCTTGTGTGGGAGAGTGTACGCCTTTCATCAGCTTTTTATTTTCTTATGACAAAACCGCCAAAAAAATTTTTAGTGATTGTTCCATAAACTTGTACATAAAAAAGCTGTATTTAATAATTTAATGTACAATGTTGATAATGGTGCATATTTGTAGTCGGATAAAGTACACTTTAAAATGATATTAACACTTTACAATGTCATACTTTGTTTTTTGGTATGTACTTATAGTCGACATAAAGACTTTATGGTTATCACCACATAATAAAGTTAAAGTTCCCGAGACCCCATTTTAAATATTTATTGGTCATCATAACAGCTTGGATTTCTTTTTAACTTTCACGTATATGCACATTAGTATTTTTTTTTCTTTAATGACCCGGACCAAAGGGATTATTAACCGCCTACTTAACTGAACGGTCCGCCTGGGAGGTTCTTCGTTTTGGCCTTAACAAGTATCGGCAGGCCTCCCGATTTCGAATCACTTCATTACTGAGGCAAATCAATTGCTGGTGTTATTGCAATTTGTGATCCAGGAGTTTAAAGCCTACCTCTCTGTCGCGATTGAACATTGAACAACATTGATTGATACTGCCTTTTTGACAGGGTTCGTTGGGTCTATCCTTTGAATAGGACAGTACACACTGAGCCTCGTATACTTTAGTATACAAAAGAGAAATTTATTGCAATCATGCTGAAATTTCGAACTCAAACTGAGTATGAGGTATGATACAACAATTATAGAGAAGTCGAAAAAAGTGTGTTCTGAATTGCCAACTGGGTAAAGCAGTTTCAAAGATATATATTACCTTATATTAATATTTAGAACAAATTTGCATACTCGGATTTTAACAATATAAATTTATAACGTTTCCAAAATTTTTAAAAACTAAATTTTTTTTTAAAAATTATTTTGATTATTCTTGGGGTTGTTAGTATTTGGGTTTTTTAACTTCCCAGCGGAAGTTCTTGTAATGGGGCCGATTTTGTGAATCGCGGATTTTGGCATATCTCCACATTTTGAGGTCACCAGAATCCAAATCCAACGTTTTTATAGAGATGTATGTGTGTGTATTGTTACATTCAGGCTAGGATTCGAAAAGATAAAACGTAATTCTATTTAATTAATCTTTATTAGTTCTCTTTCAATGTCTTTTACTTCTTGATTATTATTCTAATAATTCACTTATTTAATTCAACAATTCACTTTCACAATTAATCACTTTAAATAAACAATCACTTCTCTTATTCAATATTCTCTATACTTTTCACTACTGTCATCTATCGCCCTTCTTTATCGCGGTTCACAACTCGAATGTCTTGGGTGCTCCTGCGACATCTATTTATATCTCCTAGTGACACCTCTCGAAATTTCCAGATTCGTTGAGAAGGTTCGTTAAGTTCAGAAGGTTCGAGAACAACATACCCAGTTATACCACAGCTACTCAAACTGCTATTCCAATGCTGCCAAAATCGGTAATATGGCCACTTTCTACTAGATGGCGTAGTTGACTAATTAATGCTGAATGACACAGTTCAAGCAAACATGCAACAATAAAAAGTTTTATACCAGGGGTATATGTGTTGTCACCACTCACGGATGAGTGTGAACTTATTTCCAATTCAAATGTTCCTTCAGATTTGAAGAATAACAAAAGAAATGTTAGTTCAGCCTATTGTATGGCTATGACTGAAAGTCAAAAATTAATATATATATAGTCAACTATTACTAGTATGACAACAATATCCCCCTTTTAAACTTGTTCGTCCCGAACAAGCACGTCAATATTTTCCCCATGGTAGCGATGGAGACGATCCACATGGACAACTTTCAGCTTGCCTCATCCTCGCTGGATCCGGTAGACAACATCGTTGATGCGCTTCACTATCTTATAGGGTCCTTCCCAATCCTGCTGTAGTTTAGTTGACATACCTTTTCGGCGATGAGGGTTGTATAGCCATACCAGATCTCCTTCCTGGAATCCTGTGGTGGTCGCTTTTGTATCGTACCTCGTCTTCATGCGGTCGCTGGATATCGGATGAATATTTCGGTGGATTTCAGTACCCGGTACACACTTTCCAACCACCTCACCTTGCTTCAATTTGACGCTTTTGTGTTCCGCATTAAGAACTCGTACGGGAACAATATTGTTCTTCGGCTCGACAAGCACTTTTCCAACCACGCAGTTTCGGTAGTGGTTGTCTTTTGGCTCAACTAGAGAGAATCGGTGGCTCATAGGATCACCTTCCAGCTTTGTCCGAATCATTGTCTCTGAAGAAGGTGGTAGGACCTCGTCCTCACTATTGACTGTCCTCAGGGATGCGGCGTTCTCTTTCCCGTACACCATCGGAATCTCTACGTTTCGATACTTGAATACTTGCATACCAAAGTCCAATACGACATCATGCGCCTTCATGAAATCGATTCCAATGATGCATTCGTCACATATATCAGCTACTAAGAAAGCGTGGGAGAATGCTAATCCTGCCAAATTTATTGTTAGCATGATATCTCCGTACACTTTCGCTGTCGCTCCTGTTGCTGTTTTCAGACAGTAACTGCTGGTGTTGTGCAACCAAGACTGACGGACGATGTCCCTCCTTATAATGGAAGCGGTGGCACCGGTGTCGATGGCTGCCACGCACTTATTTTGACCGATATAGGCTTCCACTGTTAAACTCTGGTTTCCTCGTTTGGTTTGGGAGACTTGAATTGTGGTCCTGGAGTCATCGATTCCGGAAACCCACTTCTGCTCCGAGAAGCTGCCCCTTACACGTTTCCCGACTGCTGGTTCTGCGAAGCTATATCTGCCAGATGCTTCTTCGTTGCGCCTCCTAGGCCCGCAATGTGGACAACTGCCTTGTCTGGGTGGAGCCCTATTTTGTTGCAGTTCCAACAGCGCATTTGACCTCTGTTATCTCTGTTCCGGTCTACGATGTCTGTTCTTTGACATGAGCATTCAACGGCTGTCATTTCCCTTACCCGGTGGAACACATGCGATGCCTGATCAGCAGCTTGCATTGTCAAGGCAAATGCTAGGGCCTCAGCGAGAGTTCTCTTTACAGCCATTCTTACGGTCATTTGCAGTTGTCTATCTTCAATGGCTTGGATAAACGCCTCCACAGCCATTTCATTGATGCGAACCTCACCAGCATTAGGATATGACAAATGTGCCAGACGTTCGATATCTGCTTGCAGCTGTTGAAGTGTTTCTCCCCGCTTCTGGACTCTACTGCGTAGCTGGACCCTGTACACTTGCTGCATATGCTCATCACCGAAGCGCATCTCTATAGCCTTGACCAGGGCGTCGTAGTCGTGTTGCTTCTCTTCTGAGACGGTTTGGAGTAACTCCGCAGCTGTACCTCTTAGTGCGAGCGTTAGCGCAATCGACTTTTCCTCGTTGTCCCAGCTGTTCGCCATTGCATCTGCTTCAAACTGTTTCTTATAAATTGGCCATGATGTTTGACCGTCGAAAACAGGAGGCTGCATCTCTTTCCTTCTCGGGCAGTCCGCAGAATTTTCTCGAGCCTTCTGCTTCTTCACTTTCTCCAGCTCTCTAGCCAAGTTCTCGAAGTTTGTTTCATGCTTGCAAAACGTCTGATGGATTTCGTCGAATTTGGTTTCAACCTTCTCGAACTTGTGGTCAATTTCTTCGAGTTTTCCTTCGAGAACATTTTTAAAATCTTCCACAGCGCTCTTTTGGGCGGCAACTATGGAATTCTTTTGTTCTTCGAATTTAGAGTCCATTGACTCCAATTTCGAATCCAGAGAATTCTTCTGTTCATTGAACTGAGAGTCTAAAGAATTCTTTTGTTCATCAAATTTAGAGTCCATTGATTCCAATTTGGAATCTAGAGAATTCTTCTGTTGTTCTAGAGAATTCTTTTGTTCATCAAATTTAGAGTCCATTGATTGCAATTTGGAATCTAGAGAATTCTTTTGTTCATCAAATTTAGAGTCCATTGATTGCAGTTTGGAATCTAGAGAATTTGTCTGTTGTTCTAGAGAATTCTTCTGTTCATCTAACTTAGAGTCCATACAGTCGAATTTCTGATCGAACTTGGCCAGAAGTAGTTCCATCATAGCAGTCATATCAACGGCTGTACTTACTTGTTCTTCTGCTACGTCGAACAAAACGGACTTGGGATTTTCTCCTTCGTTTTCAACAGCTTCTTGCAGTCGAAGCACCAGATCACTTTTTCCTCCAGCTGTGGAGAGATTCCGCTTTTCTAGCTCAGCTTTTAACTGCGGTATACTGAGCTGTAGTAATTTCAATGTGCGGCCCATTTTTCTTTCCTTTTTTTTCACTAAATACGTTTTTTTTTTGTTTAAACTAATTCACTTCACTTTAATTTCACACTGAATACGTTTTATCCCACTTCTGACACCAATGTTACATTCAGGCTAGGTTTCGAAAAGATAAAACGTAATTCTATTTAATTAATCTTTATTAGTTCTCTTTCAATGTCTTTTACTTCTTGATTATTATTCTAATAATTCACTTATTTAATTCAACAATTCACTTTCACAATTAATCACTTTAAATAAACAATCACTTCTCTTATTCAATATTCTCTTTTACTTTACTTTTCACTACTGTCATCTATCGCCCTTCTTATCGCGGTTCACAACTCGACTGTCTTGGGTGCTCCTGCGACATCTATTTATATCTCCTAGTGACACCTCTCGAAATTTCCAGATTCGTTGAGAAGGTTCGTTAAGTTCAGAAGGTTCGAGAACAACATACCCAGTTATACCACAGCTACTCAAACTGCTATTCCAATGCTGCCAAAATCGGTAATATGGCCACTTTCTACTAGATGGCGTAGTTGACTAATTAATGCTGAATGACACAGTTCAAGCAAACATGCAACAGTATGTACGTATGTGCTTATGTTTGTATGTGCGTTCGGAGAACCAAAGATGATATTGACATGAGAACGGGTTTATTCGAAGCGTAATTACATACATAACTCAGAATCAGAATTGATTAAGTTTCCAGCCGTTTTCTGTTAATAAATAAATAACTAAAATAAAGGCAAACTAGCTGAATTTTGAAATTGATGATTTGTACTATTTATTTGTGTTATTCGGCCCTATCGAGGTATCCGTTCGGAACGGAATTTTCTCCGATTTGTACGAAATCGGAGAAATTTCTTTCGAGGTATCCGTTCCGATACAATTTTCGGAAAAATTCTCCGATGACATATAGCGCACCTTGTCGCATTGCGTTGTACCGCGTTTAAGTCACTTACTTTTGACAGATACACAGCAAATTTCTTTCGAAACTCTCCGACAAGAAAATGCTGCGGATTATTTTAAGTAAAATGGAAAAGTGGTAAAAATTGGACGGAATAAAATTAAAAAATATAATTTTTGATGTTTAGTGGTCAACTCGAACCGCATTAGCGATCACTTTGAAACTTTATTAGATTTATCACAAAGTATTTCACACTGTAATGGATTTAAAGCAACTGATTCGCTGTCAAATAAATGCGTTTGTATGCTTTATTTATATTGTTCGCAATCTGAGTTCCGATTGGATTTGCCTCTCTTTTCGGAATTTCTTCCGAACGGATACCTCGATAGGGTTGATTATTATTATTATTATCATGATTATTATTATTACAGCTAGGGGAAGAAATGGTGGTAGCCACCACACCCTAAGTGATAAAAAAGAGGCCACGGAAGCAGGGTCACCTGTAATAAAAGATGTACCCAGGGGCCGAGGTTGTGGCTGCGTAAGAAAGACTGGTAGAGGTGGAGACAGAGGAAGAGAAGGAAAAAGAGGAAGAGGCGGATGAAAAGGAGGAGGAGGTGGAAGAGGCAAAGGAGATGGAAGAGGACGACGAGGCAAGGGGGGTGCCGTCTTCTACCAGAACTTCTATTACGGATAATAATAATCATCATCATAATAATAATAATAATGAAATAAATTATAATTATTAATTTAAAAGTATATATAAATATAAATAAATAAATGGACCTTTCGGGTCGCACCCACACCACTTTTTTTAATTTAATTTATACGAGTATAACAATTTCTAAATTTTTGAAAAGCTTCGCCTTTCTCAAAAACGGGCTAAATGATTTTGATCTGTGTTTTGTGTTTTGAATACTTGGAGTTAAGGTGAACGTTTTTATAAACGTAACTATGCCCTGGAACCTAGACTATGGAAGAAAAGATTCCAACATCAAACTATGTGTGATTGCTTATACTTTGTAAAAAAGAAAATTCTTTAACTATAAACTAGTGTCTGTTTGCTTGCTTCTGTGAGAAATAAAATTATTTCACAAAAAAAATATGTGTTGGTTGGCTTGATTCTGTGAAAAAAATAAATAGATGTGCGGATTCGGACATGAAAGGATATCAGGGAAAAACCAAGTGATTAAGGCAGCTACCTAAATGTTTAGTAGTCTTACTACCGGCATCATTGAATATTTAAGGATTATGGATTGGGGCATTTAAAAGAAGGTTGTGGAGGAAAGAGGCGAAAATCTAGATTCTCAGCACATATCTTAAGGAGAAGTAATACATTCTTACGTACTTAAAGGGCTCCCGACCCGTGAAGAGTCTCTGCCTGAGATACTGCACGAACGGATATTGTTCTTTCAAAAGAACCTAATATTAGCTCCCCGTTTCTACTTATCGTCCAGCACTCGGCACTATACAGCAGGACTTGTAGGATTAAGGTTCAATAGAGCATGCATTTTATCCTTCGAGTGAGGAGTTTTGAGCCCAATTGTTTCGCTAAGCCGAAGTAGCAGCGGTTTCCCAAGGTAATTCTCCGTTAGTGCTATCAACAGTGACGTTTTGTCCTAGGCGGTGGACAGATGTTTGTTTGTTTGCTGATAGGATGTACTTGGTCTTGTCCTCATTTACTTCAGGACCAACCAATTTTGCCTGTTCTTCAATCGCCGTGAATGACTCTAACACGGTACAAGTTTGGGAAAATTCGGACGAGCTGCTTCCAAACTGCACATAATACCGCGTGTTTTGTCACATGACACAACTGGATCAGTTTTGCTGCGATCCCATATTCGGCCATCGCCATGTAGAGCTCCTAACGATGAATGCTATCATATGCGGCTTTAAAGTCGATGAAAAGGTGGTGGGTCTCGACTTGAAATTCATTGGCCTTTTCCAGGATTTGCGTTAGTGTGAATATTTGGTCTATTCTCGATCTGCCAGGCCGGGAGCCGGTACGTGCCAATTGGTGTTATGCAGAACAGCTTCAGACGTTCACACAGTACTTTGGAAAGGATCTTATATGCGACATTTAGCAGGGATATGCCCCTATAGTTCATGCATAATAGTGTTACATCCAGGCTAGGATTCGAAAACATAAAACGTAATTCTATTTAAATATTCTCTTTCAATTTAATTCTTGATTATTATTCTAATAATTCACTTATTTAATTCAACAATTCACTTTCACAATTAACCACTTTTAATAAACAATCACTTTTCTCTTATTCAATACTTCCACTTTTTCTCTATACTTTTCACTACTGTCATCTATCGCACTTCTTTATCGCGGTTCACAACTAGAATGTCTTGGGTACTCCTGCGACATCTATTTATATCTCCTAGTGACACCTCTAGAAATTTCCAGATTCGTTGAGGAGAAGGTTCGAGAACAACATAATTATGTACTAGTTATTCCATAGCTATTCAAACTGCTTTTCAAATGCTGCCATCGATTATCTTATATGATAATATGGCTCTCGACTAGAGATGGCGCTGCAAGTTGACTAATTGATGCTGAATGTCACAGTTTGAGCAAACATGCAGCAATAGGATTGCCTTTTTTCAAGTTTAACGTTTAAAAAAAATTGAAAAAAGATTAAAAATAACGTAAAAAACAGTCTGAGGTTCTAACTTCATAAATGGAGAAGAATTTTCATCACCCTCTACTATTGGGCCTTTAGGTAATGAGGATTGAAAACCGACACGACTCAGGTATCGACAAATAAAAACGGTAATCGAGGTGAATATAAATGGGGCTGACGTCGTTGTTAGAAATATCCTGTGCCATCACTAAAAGCAATCCAAGCAGATGGAGAAATAGATTTGATTTAAAAATAAAACTCAGCAACACCATCATTCTACACCGTACATTCATGCTTCATTTTATTTTTTTATTTTATTTCCTTTCAGAAATTTTCAATATTACTTTTTTTTACATAGCATCGATTGCAAATTTCATTTTCATTTCTCTTCTTACTACGTTTTGGCTATTTAATTCGTATTTTTTTTTTTACTTACTTCAAAGCTACTTCTTGCCAAGAATATAATTTTTATCATTCTTCTTCCATCAATAATAATTTAATCTTTTTAAATGTTTAATTCAAATGATCGTTTGTTTGTTTTTTTTTTGTTTAAGTGAACAATAATTAAGTTTTTTTTTTAAAAAAAAATTCTACATTAATGCGAAAAAACTATCTACATGCTTAAATAAAAAGATAAAAATAATATGGTAAAGGGAACAAAGCGAAAGAATTAAGTGGAAACAACAACAGAGGACAATTGGAAGGTGGCTGTGCCTTCGTAGAGAAAACAGCAACATACATTTTACAAAGGGACAACTGAGGAGGGAACAAAGCGCAACAAAAGCTGCGCGATTCGCTTCGAAAAATTTAAAATTTGATTTTCTTTTTGTAATTTATGTAATTGTTGTTTGTTCTTTTTCTCTTTATGAATTAGTTTGTATAATAGTGTTCCAGTACATTTCAATTTTAGTTTCAAAATTTATTTGTTTTTTTTTCTTTTAATTTTTTTATTTAATAACTATCACTGTCGTAATTAACATCCTGCTGTGCCTGTGTCGAGTCGTCACTTCGCTCGGAGATGGGCTCCAAATCTGGATCCAGATTCAGATCGTTCATTGGCGGACAACAGGATGGATGACTCATTGAATCAAAGGCGTCTTTGATTTGGTTGTTGGCGCCCTTCGGGTCGAGATCGGTCGCCCAGCTGAAGTGCATAAGCGCCGAATCAACGTTGCCTAGGGCTTTGTGGATCTTGCCGATGAGGTAGAACACCACCGACTCTTTTGGCACGATCTCTTTTAGCTCCTCGAGCTCACGCAGCGCTTCTTGATGCTTACCCAGTGAGAAGTAAATGGAACCACGATGGAATCTCGCCAGCGGATTCTTCGGGTCTATCGCTGCGGCTGTGTTTAGGGTTTGAAGAGCTTGCTCTTTCTTTTGCATGAAGTATTGCATCGCACCGATGTGCACTAGGATCACAGAGTTCTTGGGATTGATCTTAAGCGCCTTGACGTAGTGCAACTCGGCCAACTCATACTTCTCTTGCTTGGAATAAATTGTACCGATGCCAAACCAGGCGTTGTAGTGGCGAGCATCCTTCAGCACCGCAGTTCGGAAGAAGTTCAGTGCTTTGTCTAGTTCCTCGGTGAGAACTAGTTCGTGGCCAAGGAGAGTATAGCTGTACACGAAATCAGAATCTACTTGGACCGCGCGCTTAAAGAATTTTATTGCCGTTTCGTGTTCCTTATGCAGAGAGAAACAGTTGCCCGAAACACACCATGTTATGGGCGAGGTCTTGTCTTGCGCCATCAAGTCCTGTGCCAAGGCGGAAAGGTCGACTTCCTTTTGCAGATGCCACAGGGATGAGCTGTAGATCTCCATGGAGTCCAGTCGGTGAGGATCGCTTTCGTGGATTTTCCGGAAAATCGTGACTGAGATCTCGTACTCTCGCAGTTCGTAGTGCGAGCGGCCAATTTGACTTTGCACCCAACTCGAGTAGAGATGATGCTTTGGAATTGATTCGAAGCTCTTGATCGCCTCTTGGCAGTTGTATCGCGTTAGGTGATTGTAACCTTGGCCGAGATCGCGCAACAACGCCATCAGTCCCTCAGCACTCTGGCGCTTCAGGTTAAGCACGTGATGCGCCATTGTTTGGGCGCTGTTCAGACTATTGTTCAGAAGCACTTTGCTGTCACTAGAGGTGATCGTTTCGACTTTCTCCTTGTCCTGCTTGTCTTTCTCGTTCATTTCAATATTACTAAGGGAAATTTTGGGAATACGTTGTTTGGTTTTGCGCGGCGGAGAGCGTGGCTGAACGAACTTGCTCATGTTGGGACTTTTGTTGTTTTCCTTAACCGAGTAGTTGCTATTGCTGAACAGTCTTGAGCTGCGGCGCACATTCTGCGCTCCCAGGCCGCCACCTGTAGCGCAAGTGTTCGGCGTACGTGGTGTTATATTACCGGTTTGTGTAAAGACGGCCGGCTTCGTTGTGGGCTCCTTACGATTAATCAGGCTGCCGACATGTGTTTTTAGTTTCTTCCCCACAGCTTTCTGCTCCTGATTCACCTCGGCCAGCATCTGAGGAGAGGGAGTGTGAATTGTTGTGTTCAGATTGTTGCCCAGGTTGTATGGCGTGTCTCCTGGACTGATCGGCAAAATTCCAAAGCTAGGGGTCGACGGGCTAATGGCCGAAAGATACTTGAATTGGCGCCGAAAAGGTGTACCTCCATCGAAATGACTTGTCTCCATATATGCTATGCCTCCGCCGCTGCTGTTATTGCTATTGTTGTTATTCCCAAAGACAGCCGGAGTGTCTTCAATGGTTGTGTTAAAATTATTGGTGCTAGGCGCCTGGGGGCCTCCAAGGCCAATATTTCCGCCTCGCAGGATCGTCATTGAACTATTTAGATTATTATTGTTGGGTGTCATCAGGTTAATGGTGTTTGACTGATCAACAGGCGTTGAAAGGATATAATTAGAGCTATTGTTAAGACTATTGACTAAATCCGCTCCCACTGATGTTTGCTGTTGCAATATTCCACCAACATTTCCGCCGCCTGATATGGGAACAGTTTGTGAGCCATCACAGCCAGGGAAACTTCCAACGCTGCTAAACAATACCATTGAGTTTGTATTTGTGTTGCCTTGGCTCGTGTTAAAAATGTCTGCACTCGTTACTTGAAAAATTGCATTTGGATCAATGTCCACTCCCAGATTACAAAGCTCGGCGAATGCTGTCCACAGGAACGGATTTAGTTTGAGGGCTTTTCGGTAGGCAACAGCGGCTATCGCATCACGTTCCGTTTTCACACATATCTGTGCGATTAGCTGCAATACAAAACATGCAATTTCACCAAAGTCTTTCGCTATATCATCGAAGTTCTTAATTTCGCCCAGACAAACACTTGAGAGGGCACATTCCGCTTCTGAATACTTCTTCAAATGGAACGCACATTTGGCAAGAAGGAAACGACACTCCGCCGAACGACGTGATTTCTCTTTTAGTAGCCAATAAGCCTGATGGATCATGCCGGAGCGATAGTAACTGGTGGCCAAAATAAATATTGTTTCGTCCGTTTCAACTGAAATATAAAAAAGCTGAAGTTAGCGAACTTTCAAATTTTTTTGAACTAAGTTGAAATACTGCAAATAAAGTTGAAAACTGTGTTCCCATCCGAAGTGGTGATCGGATCTATGTGCAAAATATAGAAGCCCACTATCATTCAACGAAGTCAGTGTTACTAATGAAGAGTCGAGTACCGTTTCCAACTTAAAAACAAATCAAGACAATTTCCTTAAGACCAGATTTCCTCAGATTTTTGTAGCATTGAACAGTTTATAAACAAAAAAATCAATGACCAGTTAGAAGATTGTTATTTGCTGTAACAACAATAAGTTTATTAGGAGTGATAGCGAAAGTTTTCTTTACACAAAAAAAAACATATCAAAGACTACAGTCCGCTTAGATACCCTATTCTTATTTCCGTCCCCCAAAAAGTGAGTGGCAAAAATCTAAGTACGGGTGAATTGTTACGAATCATATGGTCTACATATTTTGTTACACATAACTGTTTTTTTATGGATTTTATCAAAAAAAATAACAAAGTTTTTATAAAAAACATTTCTTGCATGGCGGGTATTGCGGCTGCAATGCAACTGGCTATTTCCTTTGAGTACTTATGGTGGAAATAACGATAAAGTAACGAAAGACAGGAAACATTGTGACGATGACTAAGAGAGTCAATTGATTTCGCCATGTGTGGTCGCCAATGAGTTCTATCGCGCGTTTTTGGATTCTGTCAAGTTGCTCCATATAATTTATTGGTGCACCGAACCAGATATGAGCTTTGTACTCGAGTTTCGGGCGGATAAACGCCTTATAAGTAGTAGCCAGATCAGAAGGGGCGAAATATTTCTGACATCGCTTAAGAAAGCCTAGACATTTCGCAGCGTATTGACGACATCGAATATGTGGTCATTCCAACGAAGGTTGTCATTAACACACATACCGAAAATGTAGTCTTTCGGTTTCAGCGATGCATGTGCCATTCATGGATAATGGTAGTGTGATTGGGATTCGCTTTAATGACAGAAGACAGAATTGCGTTTTAGAAGCAATAAACTCAACTCTATTAGTTGTACCCCACTGAGTTATGATGTTAAGATAAGAATTTAATGAGCCTAACATATGTTGCCGTTTCAGATCCACACCCGAAGAAGAGGGCCATGACTAAGGTGACCATACGTCCCGCTTTCGGCGGGACAGTCCCGCTTTTAAGCAGTCTGTCCCGCTGTCCCCAGCGGGTGCCAAAATGTCCCGCTTTAGCAAATAGACCAAAATATGTTATTAGAGACAAACCTCGACTAACCTACATATTATATCAAAGTCGGAATACGATAACTTTATTAAAAATGGCATCAAACGTAACAAAGTAAGCCATTATCACGAAAAAGGAAAGCTGTTCCCAAAAGGTTAATCAGCATTACAACCAAATTATACAAACTTCTGTTCAAGTCCGGACTCCTTTATAAAATCATTATGAAAAAAACTTTGTATCTTACGATTGAAGTTGTATGTGGATGGGGTGGAAAACCTATTATACATGTGTGAGAGAGGATTAAATGAGTAAATGTGATCTCTATTTTACTGCAATGGAAACAAAAAACAAAATTTTTATTTAATTTCACAAGCGTCCCACTTAGACACAAAAAAAATATGGTCACGTTAGGCATGACCAAAGAAACGAATATGAAGTAACAGACAGGAGATCATTTATAAAAACGAGAAGAGAGTCTTGGCAGAACTAGAACAATCTAACTTTCACCACCTTGGTAAAGAGATTGGTTCCACTTTTCGGAGTGATATGTCATCAAATCACTAGTGGACATGTTGCTGCGAAAATCATACTGCCGGTCATTAAGAAGTTTTTGCGATTCAATACATTTCATTCGCTGACGGTTGATCCGCGTTTCCATGACCTTAGAAAGAAGGGACGTAAGTGCAATTGGTCGGTAGGGAGAAGAAGATTCGTCCGTCCTTACCGACGTTGTCATTTCGATCAGCTATTGCATATTCGAAGTTCCTGCAATTGTTTGCCAACTTTTGTATCTATTAATTATTTGTGTATTTAAGTTCAGTGTTTTGATTTGTAAACAATTGAAACGTCAATACTTTTCATCATCAACACTTGTTTTGACTTCTTTGTTGTGAAAAATGTAAATTAATCTTAGAATAGTAATATGTTTACAAATTACAAAAGATTTGTTCGTTTTCTCAAGCGATTTAAGTAAATACAGACAACCCAATGGCAACAAGGGAAAAAACTAAACAGGGATTCAAACTTAAATGGACTAACATTATTCAATTCAATCCTAAATTAGACTTCGATGCTGCGAAAAAAAGCTCTCACACAGTCAAAATTTCATCAGTAGACCGGCGCCGGCCCATTTGACCTTAAATATTTGAATGAATCGGAGGAAGCTATAGTCGGATATGCGGATAGGAAGCATTCGTAAGCGGCATTAGAGGATCACTTACTTACTTACTTGGCAGCAGTGCAAAACGTAGTAAGTACTTACATATTTTGAAATACATATACTACATATATATATATGTATATATTTTTGTTCATATTAACAGAAAACAATAAACAAAACGATATTGAGAAACAATTCTTTAAGACGCAACAAATATACCCACCCCATCAACACCAAAGAGGCCACCACAAAAAAAAGCCAAAAAGAAGACGTGTAGAGAAGACTCTACACATGAGCGCGATTTCCGCGCACGAACGATTACACAAACTGCGCACTCTTAATGCATTTATAAACAGAAACTTGCAAATATTACTATTCCAAGAGGGGTATTTGACTAGCTTAACAAAATATATTTTTAAAAAAGTACTGTTTAGTTAGCCAAATATCGAATTCCAAACTTTTTGCCACCGTCAATGTTTAGTCACAATCCACAACATTTGGTCACTTTCTAAAAATTTTAAAAATCGCTCGAACTTAGTCTAAAAATCCGAATGTTGTTAATATTTGCTTGTACTTTCCAGTTGGAATTCGCGGCCGTCCGCGACCAAAAAATTGTATCATGTGCATGAGGTGCCAAGCTTTAAGAATAATCGTTCGGACGTGGGAGATTGGTCGCTCGCATATGAATTGTCCTTTAGTTTTGTTCTGAGTAATGAAGTAAACAATGTGCCTCACGAACTTCAGTTATTTCTTTTATTTTAATAATAAATTAATATTACAACCCTTTTATCACTTTATAACTTTGGGCAATATTTTGTATTCACTTAATAACGTTTTATTTCCATGGAGTTAAACCTAAGTGCACAGGAAAATGAATCAAATATATGAAAACGACACCCAAATTGCTGTCACACGAAACCAATCGCAAAAAAGTGATTGTCGATTTGACCACCTTACGTGGAACAAAACTGATGTTTTTGATTGTCAACAATCAACTGTCAACTTAGCCGATGGTTTAGTGTATCCAATCTGCAAATTAATGCAAATAAAATTCTTTAATGAGATGGGAAAGAAGGACTTCATTTGCTCATACGCATGGGTATAGCGTTTTCGTCAACATCACGGAATTGTTGGTGTCAAAACTGTAGGAGAAGCTAAAAGTGCTCCTGAGGATGTACCTAAAAGATAATTGATTTCAGACTGGCCCAAACTTCGGTAAGGCTATGTGGATGACGACATCTTTAATATTGACAAAACCGGTATTTAAATGACACCCACACGCTGAAATTCAAAGGTGAAAATGTTTTGGTGGCAAAATTTCTAATGATAGAACTGCTGTACTGGTCGGAGCATATATGTCTCGAACAATAAAGAAGAAAAGTGTCCTAATTAATTTAGATTGATTTAATTTAAAGTCATAGGTACGTTAAGTATATATCGGTTACAACGACCTATAGCTCCCAGATTGAGCTTTGTATCCCCCTGTACTCGAGCGCGTAGAATACTCCATGGGACCTATCTACTTCCGCACTCGTATAGTGGCTAGAGTACTTCAAGATCTTGACATACACAAATCCGCTGGTCCAGATGGTATTTCCCCTATCGTTCTGAAGAGGTGTTCTTCTACGCTGGCAAATCCACTGCGAAAGCTTTTCCATCTGTCCTATTCTCCAGGAATCTTCCCGGGAAGATGGAAAACAGCATTTGTCCAGCCTGTACCAAAAAAAGGTGAATCTTCTTCTCCCTCCTCTTACTGACCAATTGCACTTTCTAAGGTCGTGGAAACGCTGATAAACTGTCAGCTAAAGAAATATGTTAAATCGCGAAAACTTCTTAATGACCGGCAGTATGATTTTCGCAGGAACAGGTTCACTGGTGATTTGATGACTTATCTAACGGAAAAGTGGAACCAATCTCTTCACCAAGGTAGTGAAAGTAAGATCGTTGCGTTTGATATTTCAAAGGCATTTGACAGCGTTTGGAATCAAGCTCTCTTGGCGAAAATGCGTGCATTTGGAATTGATGATACACTTCTTCAGTGGATTGGAAATTACCATTCGGACCGTTCAATTCAGGTTGTTTAGGACGGTTTCAAGTCTGCAAATCACGAAATAAATGCTGGTGTCCCCGACTCTCTTTCTCATTTTTATAAATGATCTCCTGTCTGTTACTTCTAATCCAATTCATTCCTTTACTGATGACAGTACCCTCAGCTTCTCATATTAGTTTCTTGGTTCACGCCCCTCATCTTCGGGTGTGGAACTGGAACGGCAACGTATGTTAAGCTCATTAAATTCCGATCTTAACAGCACAACTCAGTAGGGTTCAAACAATAGAGTGGAATTATGCTTCCAAAACACAATGCTGTCTCCTGTCACTAAAGCAAAACCCACACACACTGCCATTATCCATAAATAACACTTGAATCGCTGAAACCGAAAGACTTTCCATTCTCGGTATGTGTGTTAATGACAACCTTCGTTGGAATGACCACATATTTGAAGAAATATTTCACCCCTTCTGATCTGGCTACAATTTATAAGGCGTTTATTAGCCCGAAACTCGAGTACAACGCTCATATCTGGTCCGGTGCACCAATAACTTATTTGGAGGTACTTGACAGGATCCAACAACGCGCGATAAATCTCATTGGCGACCGAGACATCGCGAGATCGATTGACTCTCTTAGTCATCGTCGTAATGTCTCCTGCCTTTCGTTATTTTATTGTTATTTCCACCATAAGTGCTCAAACGCAATAGCTAGTTGCATTCCTCCCCTTGAACATTTCAACCGCAATACCCGACATGCAAGGAATGTTCATCAGTTCACCCTCAGGCCTATGTTCGGACGTACAGTGAAGTTCAGAGAATCTTTCCTCAGCCGTACAACACGAATGTGGAATACTCTTTCACGCATTGTTTTTCCTTTACATTATAACATTCAAAACCAACGTGCATCGGCATCTCTATTTTTCCTCTCACCCTAATTTCCTTAACGCCCGCGCTGTGTAGCTATTACATTATATACCAAAAAATCCCTTCACGAAAGAGGAGATAGCTATCTACACTGACGGATCCAAGATGGACGTGGGTACATGTGCAGGCATCTTCTGTGAGTCTCTGGACCTGAGTAAATCAGTTAGACTCAGCAATGAATGCAGAGTGTTTCAGGCAGAGACAGCTGCGATCACTCCGGCGGCCAAAGAGGTGAGGAGGCGCAAACTAGGGGACAAACACATCATGATTTACTCTGACAGCCAAGCGGCTTTAAAAGCTATGGAGTCAGTAGTAGTCAAGTCAAGGGCGGTGTTGAAAAGCAAAAAATACCTAGACGAGATATCAACTGGGTACTGGGGCACAATGACATCTCGGGTGATGAGAAAGCGGATGAACTAGCAAGGAAAGGATCAGAGATTAATAAATCTCTGGCCCTAAAATCCATAAGAACTCCACTAAGCACATTAATGCTAAGTATCGACACCGAATCCATGAGTAGAGCAAACTTACGTTGGATCAACCTTGATACATGCAGACACACAAGGGAGCTCTGGCCAGTGGTTAACCAAATGAAATCTTAAACCATGATCGGGCTTAACCGTAAAGATATTTGAACACTGACGGAGGTCCTCACAGGACAGTGGGTTTTGGCGCGGAGCGGCTGTACATACTGCACAAGAAATACTGCAGAAGCTGCAATGATGTTGAAGAAATAGAATCTATACGTCACCTACTATGCGAATGCCCTGCCCTTAGAACAAAAAGATTGAAGATTCTTGGCAGCTACTTCTTTGAGCAGCGGGAGGATCTGGCTGCTTTAGAGCTGAAGAAACTCCCGAGATTCGCACATGAATCCGCGTGGTTCTGATAAAGCGAATAACTGAGATGTTAAACACCAGTTTCTTTTATTTCTCTTTTTCAGGTTCCCAATAAATTTTAAAGAATCCCAAAATGGACACAATGAAACCAAACTGTTGGTCTAAGTGAGCTGTGACATCCGTCACAAGGGCATCTATATGCCTAAGCTATGCCCTGTATGGGCAGTTAATACCTAATTTGTACACATTCACTCTGATCGATACTTGCAGCCTGATATCCGAGACATTGGATTGATCCTCCATTGAAAGACAAAGTGTTCTTAATTAAGAGCACATAAGCGCCTACACACGGTCAATATTACCTTGTAAGTGACGATTACTGTTGTCAAATTTCAACAAAAAAGATCGACACCATGTCAGTAGTAGGTACCAATAATAAAATGAACGTGATGCTTAAATTTGTAGGCCCTTTACTACTATGTAAAAGACAATTTTAATGAAGGGGACCCCTAATTTAAACTCTATATAAAATTTGTTATTGGTAAGGCCCAATAAAAATAATCAGTGTTTATCGGAAGTGTAAATAACGATTGATTGACGCACCCAACACACGGTCAATTCATGATTAATGTAAAATATATTGGCAGGTATATTGAAGAGGATACAATAGAACGTTGTTACTGAATGATAGCTCCTGTGTAAAAGCGTGTAGGTCTACAAATTTGTCCATACCATTTTGGTTGATCGTACGATTTTATTTTGCTATCTTTGGGAATGACTCTATAATGAACAAACTAAGACAGCTAGCTTGCATCTTCGAAAAGGAATCGCGCGTTCACTCTTTGAGCACAAAATCAATTACCAGCGTCCGCACCCAATGCGTCATCACAATATGAAACCATATGTTCCTTCTGTCCCCAGTTCAATGTTTCAATTGAAGGTGATCACTTTACTCGTGTTATTTAGGTCAACTAAACTATCCACTTATTGACGGATACGTTAAACTCGTACTAGACCAGCACGCATCTAATTCTATCTTAAAGCTGATTTACCCGACCGAATCAGCAAATATCAATGTCACTTCCACCACAATGCATAAGTGTACGTCATAACAAAATGTATTTTCAACCCTCCCAATGCCATCGGCGGCACACGACATCGACAATAATCTCGCACGCACTTCTTCTCTCTATTTTTAATCGCCACAACTACTACTATTCTTAATCAATAAACTAAAAATAAACAAAAAGGAAAAACAAATTAACATCAAAAACCAAAACAACGCTTACCTTCTGAGCAGAGGCGTTCGGCGAGAAAAACTGCATCCTTCGTATCGTAGTGGTTCAAGCAGTGCCAAATGGCGGCCTAGATTCGTATTTGCGTAGAACATTGTTCGAGCCATGACCACGACACAGATCATCAAAACATAAAACGGAAGAGAAATAAAAACTCATATTTAATTTGGGACACGCAATGGAAAATAAAAAAAAAAGTTAAAAATACTGAATGCACCCAGAGAAAATCAATAAATTGACTAGCCCGTGTCAGTGTCCGCCGTCGTACACACACAGTTTCACGACGACGACGACAGTGGAACTTGAGTTGGATTTTGGACACCGCTTTAGCACTGCTCTACTCTCACCTGAACAGGCTCCTGGATAATCATGCTTTTAAGTCCGTGCTGTGGGTCTGTGTAACCGTACGACACCTTTTCTCCTTGGTGTGGCGTCCGTCCGGCCGACCGACTGATAAACACAACTACTCCCACAAACAAAATTCGCTGGTATCGAGTTTAACACAATTTAGTTTTGCATTGAATATTTGCCACTAGCCGCCATAGATTTAAGTTATACTGGATTTTTTCTTCAATTTATTTTTTTTAATAAAATGAGAATAGAAATTCACTTGACTCACACGCCACTGCCTGGAAATAAATGCAAAAATTCTCCAAGTGGCGGTGCGTTGAAGGTGTAATTTTTTTGGTAAAAATATCACTTGCGATATGGCGAATGAAGTTTTATTGGTTTTTTGAGGCAAAACTTTTGAGCAATTGGAGAAATTGATGATTTTCTTTTTGTAAAATTGCAAAAGCTGGATGATGTGAAAATTTTTTTTCTTTGATCAGTTTTGACGACTGCACCAATACATTGAATTGAAATGCCATTTTTAGGTTTGTCGTTGATGGATATTAAAATTGTTTGTAATTCTAACGTGCCCGACGACAGCTAGTGGTGGGTAGGTGAAGCTATGGTTTGGAGATGACACTAGCTTATTTCATGCATTTGTAATCAAAATAAACATAAAAATATGCTCGTTTCCTCTTGGCTCAGCTAGGTTATTAAGTATTTAAGTAATACTTTACCTTTAGTAAAGATAAAACGTCAGCTCCCTTGGAGGGATCCGTAAGTGGAATACGATTCCTCACCTGAGCAATCGGTGATTTATTTTAATTTTTAGGATTCACCTCCACAACCACTCAATCCCCCAAGCAACCATGTTATTATTTAGGTGATTTCATCATAATGTACATGATTAACTGAAACTTGTTTGTAAGGCTTATAGATTTAGAGGGAGCCCAGATACTCGAGAAGTTGTTGAACAATTTGCCAAAAAAAAAAAAATGGATTTGATTTTCCCAAAAAACAATAATTAAACATTATGTTTAACTATTTTAACATTCAAACTTAAGTTTTCAAAACTTCTTTATATAAGAAATTAACATTATTATTTCTTGCCTATATTATTAATATAACAAATTAATAAAATGTTGTTCACAAAAAGTTTAATTTATGGATTACGCAAGTTAAGGTTTCTTAGAGGACAAAAAAAATGTAGGATTCACTTATTTTATTAACTTAAAAGGACTACAAAAAATTAAAAGGAAAAACATTTTTTCTGGATACGCCACTGCTGATACCATTATGTTGGTATAACGGCTTGGTTTTTTTAAAGCGATGGTAGTGGAATTGCATATCTCTTTTTATTATAATTCCAAAATAACCCACTACCAGCGCTTAAGAAGACCAGTGGAAATGCATCGGCATACAGATTTGATTGTCAGCCACATTTACCTATCGGAAGCAATATAGTTAATTCAAAAGGAATTTGATGCAGTTAGCCCTAACATCATCGCATCTGGCATTTGTTGCAATTGTCGAATTTGCTCAAATTAATCTATCGAAATAAGTCTGTAAGAATAATGCAATTCCGAAAATAATAGGATCGGAATTTGGCAAAATCTTGTTAAGGATATGTCATTAGGACAGTTCCACTTACGGATCCCTCACTGCCTCAGCTGAGCTTTTTTTATTAAGTGGAACAACATTCTCACCAGAGAAGGAAGGTATCTTTCAACACGTGCGCGCATATTGTCTTTTTCTGACACAGCAAAGAAAAGAAAACTTCTTCTTCTCTCTCTCACATACACTAAGGGCGGTATTCAACAACAAATCTTACACTATGAGCTTCGTAAGTATTTACCAAGCATTATAAGTGCAGATTAACATAAGATTTATTTATCGAACGCTATAAGAGCTTCTTAGTTTAAAAATCAATTTATAAGTGTTCGGTGAATATCAGCCTAAAAAGCATTCGACAACACCGTTTCCTCCCATATAAGCATACAAAAATTGGAAAAACCGAGTGAGTTCGTATTTCTAACTTAAGTTCGAACGATTTTTGTTCTCGTTGGTAGGTCGCGACGCGCATTGTGACTAAAATTTGACAAATTGCGTTAAGGGTGTTGTTGTTTGTGTCAAAAAGTTTCAAATTGGACATTTGGCTTATAAAATCGAGCTGAACACTTTTTTTTTAAATATATTTTGATCAACTAGTTACACGCTCTTGGAATAGTAATATTAGCAATTTTCTGTTTATAAACGCAAATCAATTAGCCTTCTCCGCAGTTTGTCTAATCTTTATTTCGAGCTCGTCGCGCTCATGTGAAAGGTCCTTAAGTGCTTTTTCATTTTATTTTAGTTTATAACAAATTTCCTAATCCCAATTTCTGAACGGGAAACAGCTGAAGAGATGACAACATCCACTTACCCACACACACACTGGCCAAAATGTCATAACTCTATGAAAAAAAAAATATAACGTCAACAGATTAAAAAAATTTAACACAAATGATCTTGCCTTTCTGTTTTTTCCTATTTTCTTACATAGTTTCTACAAATTTATTAAAATGAAACCAAAATATTAAGAGTATACCAAAATGTTATTTAAAATTATAATTTTTGCTTTGTTATTTGTTGTGTTTTTCTACTGGTAAGAGTTATATCCTAAAGTCACACCTAATATGCACTAATTCTTTTAATTATGTATCATCATTTTATTTTACCTTTTGGGTCAAGGTTTGTACCAACAGGTATCAGTTGGTATCTGGTTCGGAAGCTGAAGGCAAAGGTACGCATTGGACGTATCAGTATCCGGATAATAGCCCTCAAGAATGTAAACATCAGTAAGAGTGGATTCTCAGTGGTAATATGATTCATTTTTGATTGATTTTTCAACATATCATCGCTCCCCGTGAATTCTTCCAGCAAATTGAAGAGATATGCTTACGCAGTAGTTTTTTCAATACTGAGGTCTCGAAGCTGCTATCAATTCATATTCGTGACATTAGAATTAATAAAGATATCGATTCAAAACAGAGTGATAGTTCGGTTGACTTTATCAAGGAATTGGAGGGATTGGGTAATCCACAGGGTGAGCGGAAGGGAATGCCCGACTTCAGACAGGCAAAGGTGCCGCCGAGTATTGTAACTTTTGCTCAGGTATTTTGAAATATGGGAAGAGTGAAGTGGAGGGATTAGTTATTAACAAAATTTAACTTTCGAAGCAATGGCATGCATATAAAGCCGCTTTTGGCATTCGACTAAGGTCTCCAAACGTTGTTACTAGTTCCTCTTATCCCGGCCCTTACACATTTATCTTTTAATATTAAAATCGTAATTCGATTTCAGTTTATGGCAGTTCATGTGAATAATATTTCAGTTGTTCTTATGAACAACGACTTTGAACCAGGATGGTTCCTTCATGCAACTGCTAAGGAACTGCATTTAGACGGTAGTATTGTGCATAACGCAAAGACGCTCCTCGTTAATGCAATATTGAATGAAGCGCAGGTAAAATATAAAATTGCTCATCATTATGGATCATTGATCGTCTTGTTCTTATTTCAGGCTAAAATCCTCAGGCATTGCCCTTCTAGACGGCAATCACTGGAAAATCTGAATAAAATACGACCATGCCTGGCAGAACTAAGCTTTGACATAGCTTTAGACGGGACACTCTTTGCCCACGGTCCACTATCAGTAGACGTAAGCTATCTCGCACTGGTAGTTAGTATTTTCTATATGGTTTGAGTTATTTCAGAAACTTTCGCTGTCTATGAACAACGCCAAGGCAACAGTGCACAGTGGTCTCTATGATTTTTTACGGGAAACAAAACAACGCAAGAAGCCCGCCGAAGCCAAACTAGTTAAGCAGACAGTTCCTACAAAACCATACAACAACGACGCATATCAGAAAATTGCGCCTATTATTCCAAAGAATTTAAATTTTACCATTAAAGCGGCAACCTTCTCGGCGGTTAAAGAAAATTCACAGAATGATTTCAGTGCAAAGATGCAGCTGTTTCAGGTAAGTTAGGATCGAAGTCGCTTGTAGTTGTTGAATAAATCCATTACTTTTTCATTATCTCCGCAGATCACTGGCAAATTCAACTCCAAGTCGCTGAACGAAAACGTACATCTTCCAACGTTATACACAAAGTTGTCTCTGCAACACCTCGACATTGACACAAAGTTTGAAAAACTTTTATTTATCGAACAATTCACAATCGACTCAGTTGTAAGCTGTCCTAAATGTTTACCTTTTATTTCCCATGATAATTGCCTTAATTTTTCTCAGCTTGAAAATGATATGGTAAATTTGTATCTGAAACTCAAGACCTTTCAACTCATCTACAACCACAGCGAGATCTACAGTTGGGTAAACAACAATTTTCTGTCGCGTAAGAAATCTCAACCACTACTGCTGTCCCAGCTGAAGGCGGACGATGTAGCATCAAAGCAATTGTCACGAAACAACCGTTTCATGGAATGGATTCTCAAGCGAGTCGTCATAAAGGGCTGTGCAGAGCTGTGGAATGTGTCTACTCTTATGAAGCTTGACGATCAAAATGCAGCGGTAAGTGTGAGTCACACACGACTGCTGCTCGAGCAATTCGACGAGAAACGTAGCAACCGATATGAAACAGAGATCCTTAATCTTTTGCTTGACCAACGACACTGGAGCACAGAACTTATGGTCGAATCGTTGTGGTGGTCGTTGGGTTATTCAATCAACGACACCAACAATCTGAAGAAGTCTCACTCGCCAGGTAGTCCGTTGTTCCTCGGTGTCAGTCTGGTAAAGTTGAGTAGTTATGGCAACGTCACAAAACTTGAAGTTTCCATTCATACACTCCGCACGGAATACAGCGTTGCCTTGGCCGAGTTCATCATCAAATCAATGCGATGTGCTAAGCAGTACGGTTTAATGGACATGAACAAGAAACCCAAGGATATTATTAAGTCATCTTCGGTGGACGCAAATGCGGGGTTATTGGTGTCCACGAAGATCAAAGACATAAGCGCCTTCTTCATTAACCATCACGATGCATGGTTGCTTGTCAGTTTATCGGAGATAACGTTGACACGCTCCCATCAGGTGTCGAATTTTCGGTTGGAGGAATTCCAAATGGCTATCATGAGGTCGATGAGATCTTTGTCTTTGTCGCTCAACGATTTTACTGACGTTTTCGCTAACGTCAAGGTCATTCGCATGGAGTACGAGAAGTATGAAAATGCCAGACCAAAGATTTCGGTTTATATTCCCGGAAACAGTGAAGCTACGTGGAACTCTAACTTACATATGCATGTTGTAAGTCTGCTGCGCGATGTCAAGGAACTCAAAACCGAACTGAATTTCTGCCTACTATCAACGCCGTCCAAAGAACAGCCACCACCCGCTGATCCGAAGAATCGACTGATTCTTGAAATATCTGCCGAAAGAAGCACTCTTTTTGAGATTAAGATCTCGGAACGTCACACAATGCAGGTGTTCCTCGAGAATTTATTTGTTAGCCGCAAGGAGGGTAACTTCATATCGGCGGAAAACATCTTCATTAAGATCGATGATCAGCATATTTTCACGGTGAAGGACGTGGACATACACTCGTTGCCAAAGCTGGAAATGTTGACACTTGAACGGGCAAACTGTGAGGCCTTCACCATGGCCACCAACAAGGTATGGGTGACAACAATTGGAGTGTTTAAGGTATGAGAAAGTGGTGTGGATATTTGCAGCGTGTTACTATATATTTTTTTTATTGTTTTGCAGGCCATCTTTCCGTACGACCACGACTTCTATGATGCTGTCCAAAACGAATTTGTCTCTCTGTTCAAATGGTTAAAGTTTGTGCACAATGTGAAGAAAAAACCATTCACAGCCACCTCACCGCTGCCAAGTGATTTAGTGATTCAGGTTGGTTTTGTTGATATCTATCGTATGTGTCGCATTTCTCACCGTTTTTCTAGATCAAAGAGTTCCTAGTTGAAATAAGTGACGATCCGTTCGAGGTGAGACTTCGCGACAACTATGTTCTGCTTGTCGATGAATACCTGGAAAGTTTGAAACGCAAAAAGCTCTTTGAACAAAAGATCGCCGAGCGTTGTTCCGAGCGGCTACTAGTCCCAGCAGGCACCATTGAAAGTCTTTATGCAAACCTGGTAAAGAAAAACTCCGAAATCTATATCCAACGATCGAAAAAGATAAGCGAAAGTGGGCCAGTGAGAACTCGTCTCCTCGCATGGATAATGACGGACGTGGAAGTAATGGCGATGGCTGATCCGTCAATCCACGGGACGGAGAATGTGACGCGAATCATGAGGGAAATAGACGCAGAGAGCCCCTGGCCAGAGGAGGGCTTGGGTTTTTCCACTTTGTGGTGTCGAAATGTAAACGTGAGCTGTACAGAGTGGAAGTTCATGCTGAGGTGAGTGGAACGTATAGGATTATTGAAATTTATAAATATGACCTGCGTTCTTAGGGACTTCCCGCAACCAATGTTCTATGTTAAGGCAATGCGTCTGTTTGGCACTTTATGTGGCGCCGAACAAATTGCTCCTAAACGCGCCAAGCGTGACGTTATCATCGAGGTGGGCCAGCCGTTCGGCAATGATATGATCCAGAGGGGAATGACATCGCAAAAGTTCTATCACGATTTTGATTGCGAATTGGACTTCTGCAGCTATGCATTTGGTCCGTGTTGGGAGCCAGTGATGGCTCAGTGCAACCTCAGCTTTGAGAAGATATCAGCCCCTTCAAAAGATCCAAGTCCGGTTCTGCCGTTTTGGGATAAGCTGCGACTGTTGCTTCATGGGCGTCTAACTATGATTGTGAAACAGTTCACTGTTCTGTTGCACGCTTCACTGGACCCCTACAACACCACCGAAGAGATGGAACTAAGCTGGAATAACTGCGGCATTGTGTGGAACAACGCAAGGATCATGTTCAAGGGCGAGTTGAATGTAAAAAAAAACCATTTCGTATAGGTAATGAGGAATTGTAAAGAATTTTTTTTTTTTCAGATCACAGTACGGACAGCATCGCGGTATGACGATTGCCGGCTGCTCCACTTTCCCAATCTGAAGCTGACATTCAAGCTTAACTGGATGTGCTTGGCCAATCCGAATGATCACCATGCAGTGATTCCTTGTGCTCCGGATAAGTTGCCAGAGTACTCCAGCAATCAGGTTCATGACTCGTTTCGAGCGTTTCGATCGCAAAATCTAAACATTTGGATCTCATTCGAAAGCAAACAGACACTGGGTGATGATCCGGAGGCAGATATTCCAAGTTTAGTGTTATATGGCAGCACGTTGCGATGGTTTGAGAGTCTAAAGTTGATCCTGTCGGGCGTGACGCGTCCTACACGTCGAGGACCAGTCTTCAATAATGTTCGCCCAAGGAAGAAGCAGCTCAGTCGCCACTATAAACGAGCTAATCTCCAGATGAGTCTTCATAGGTTTCAGGTTCTTTACTGGATGTCGCATGCTCTCCATAAGGGCTTCCAGCTGAATGGTGGACGCGTTTCGTTTAGCTCTGAATATTGTCTGGCTCTCTGCCCCATTGGCGATGGATTAATCCATAGACCGCGGGCAGACTGGTCAACGGTGTACATGAACTGCGAGCTTAATGATGCGGAAATCTGGCTGAAGAGTATTCTAACGGAGAAGCTGGACAGCAGTTCAGAAAATATCTCCACCGCGGATGCGTTTAAGATTGTGCGGTTCTACTTTCTAAGTGTGGCCAAGGTGTCCTATGGAAGGGAAGCTCTCATTCCAAATGAAGACGGCTCGAAGGGCAAAACATCAACTCCCACACACAAACTGGTTGTGTATGATTTGAAGGGCGCCTGGACCAAGAACAACCGTGATGTGGCGTTCGCCCTCTTTGACTCGTTCATGAAATCGCAGAAATTGAAGAACAATCTCTCTACCGAAGCTGTTAAGGGATTCCGCAAGGAGCGCAACTCGAATACGCTGAAAAATCGTCGAAATGGGAGTGGGACTGCCACCCCAGAAGTGCTGCCCCTTGGAGCGGAGAGCTCGACCGCAATAACGAAACCGCAGCCGGCTAGTCACGCAACAGCAATGCTGCAGCAACTTATCGCTGAAGCAGATCACAAATTCAACGTGTACAGTGACGATCAGAGCACACAGACGCGAGAACTGCAGTTGCAGGGTTTGCAGGCATGCAACTCGATAGATGTGATCCATGAGAACTGGTCGATATCACTAGTTAACTCGCAAGTTCTTCTCAAGGGCTGTGAGACGTCCGGTTACGTGATTATCAGTGCCGCCAAAGCCGAGATATTACAAAGAGTGCACCGCCCGGTGTGGAGAGATCGATCCTTGGTCTCAAAGACAACATGGAAGGGCCTGCTAGAGTGCATGCAGTATTATGCCACCGTCAGCGCTGGTGAACACGATTCGCTTCTTGAAAAAGAGATTATGTGGTTGACTGTGGACAATATTCAGGAAAAAGACAAGGATGCGACTGTTATCAATGACTTGCCAGATATTCCACATCTAGTGGGTAGCGGCCGAAGTGTTGGTGGCGTTGTGTCGGAGACCGTTGGCGCCTCGTCTATATCAGACGCTGGTGAGACACAACCCGTACAACTGCAACGCATCGTATCCCGTTGTAAATGTGAGTTCTTCTATGTGAGCTATGGCGATACTGTGGATCCGAGTACCATCACGGAAGTTCCACCTCCACCGACTGAAGAAACACTTAGTCCTTGGGAGAAACAAGATGACCCAGTTGACGCGTTCACACTTATGCATCACGATTTGGATGTCTGCACGAATTCCCTGCAGTATGCTATGATTTTGGACGTGGTCAACAATCTCTTGCTGTTTGTCGAGCCACAGCGAAAGCAGGCTTTAGAGAAGCTAGCCCGAATGCGATTCCAACTGCAATTGTACTCTAGTGAGGACCAGAAACGGCCCATTCAGCATTTGCAAACCCAAATCCGATCACTTTTGATGAAGATCCGATCCCTGGAAAAAGACATACATTTGATTGGCAAAGCCCGCGCTGAAGAAGGAGATTCTAGAGAACTCCGTGATGAATTTGAGCATGTTCAAAAATCCATTCGCGAGAGTAAAGAAGAGCTAAACAACCTAAGTGAAGAACTCGACATGATGCTGCTGTGCTATAAGGAAACCCAACTATCCACGATGAGCAAAATCACCAACGTTCGCGCCAACAAGTCTCTAACCATAGTGCGCGCCAATGAAATCTGCTTCAAGCGTGCCCAGTGGCGTCTTACCGAAACCGATGGACAAATCGGTATCGCTGATCTCGTACTGAGCGGCTTTCTTTATACCAAAAAATCCAAAAGTGACGACTCTGTGGAACATCTCCTAGAGCTCGGTAACATTCGCATGAACAACCTTATCCCCCGAGAAATTTACAAAGAAGTGATATGTCCAACTGAAATCCAAAAAGACATGCCGGTCGACACGCACAAGCGCGTCCTACGTCTATTTTGTAGGGAAAAGCCTCCCGTTGGTGGTATTTCTGTGAAGGAACACTTCGAAATCAATGTCGCCCCCATCACGATAGCTATCACAAAAAAATTCTACAGCACAATGTTAAAGTTCTGTTTCCCCGATCGAGATGCATCCGAAACCGAGGCGGTGGATGATATAGAAGAAAACTCCTCGGGCAGTTCATCATCTTCGCAGAGGTCATCGAAAAAGTCATCCAAGTCAAAGAAGAGCTCTAAGGATTCGGAATTCTATGTCAAAATCGAAAAGGACGACGTTGAAAAGATGAAAGAGCGTGCCGAGAAGAACAAACTTTTCATTTACATAAAAATTCCCGAAGTACCCGTCCGTGTCAGTTACAAGGGAAACAAGGAGAAGAACTTGGAAGACATCACCGATTTCTCGTTGGTCATTCCGACACTTGAATATCACAATGTCACTTGGACATGGTTGGACTTGCTTTTAGCGATGAAATCAGTTAGCAGGCGAGTTATACTTTCGCAAGCGATCAAGCAAAAATTGCAAATTCACAGAAGACAACCACTCACGTCGGCCGGAGAAAGAGCATCGCCACAGGAAGAGGACAAAGCAAAGATGCTATTCGGAAATCGATTAGCGGTAATTATGTCGTTTTCATTGTCATGTAACTTTAATAAAACTTTATTATTTTTAGAATGAAAACCGCAGTCAAAGGAAAGGAGTTTTCAAATTCACCGCAAATAATCCCAAGTAGTCAGGGGTAAATTTGTTAAACAATTTTTTCTTTTAGCTAACTAATCCAATGTTCCGTGCATGCCAGTGATATATGAGCTTAATAGTCCAGGATAGAGAGACCCCATTCTTTTCTCAATTCAACAAGAGTAGGTATTAATTAGTGGAATTGTTAAAAATGAAAATGAGCCAATGAATTTCGCGTTGGTGATAAAACTTAAACAATAAATGTTATTTATTCGCAACACTTCTGAATGTGGAAAAACTACTATAATGCGTCTGTGTATTTATTTTGTTTGAACTTTGTTGAAGGCGATGATCACTGGGTTGCATAGTTGTTGTTCGTATCGAATGGTTGTCTGGGGACTGCCAGAGATAAAGCGATTAATCGTGGTAAGCTGGGCGAAGTTCAAGGTACAGCTTGTCTGTGCTTTAGCGGAGCACTGCGAACAACTCGCTCCACAGCACTGGGGACCAACTACGAGTATGTTATTCGATTTCGAGTTTGATTTTTCTTTTCAATTTATCTGTCAACTTAAATGCAAGTTCCGTTTGAAAATTGGATATTTTAAGAAATATAGGCGACATAATTTACATTCGATTCTAATTGAGTACATAGCACAAGTACAAGTAGAATTGGAAATGACTTTCGAATAGATTCGAAAGTAGAATCGAGTTACGTAGTAGGGCTCCTGGACGTGCTACTTCATCTAACAAACCTCGATTAACAGGCACGCAGGCAAACAGCTGTCTGTCTGCCGTCAGCTTAAAGGCAACCTCACAGTGGATCAATAAGAATATTGGCCACTCCATCATTCTGCTCTCATTTGGGTCTCTACCAAAAAACATAGACTAAACCATACCCCAGTTACAGTTCAGAAATAACTTCCAAATCAATATCCCCTAGAGATCATTCTGGGAGGATGATGCATTTACGGAAGATAAGTCGATCCACTTCTACACCGATGGATTAAAAACTAGTGAGGCGGTAGGTGGAGGCGTTTTCTCAGAAGGACTTAATCTTAGTCTCTCTTTCCGTCTTCCAAATCATTGTAGCGAGTTCCAGGCGGAAGTTATGGCGATAAAAGAGCCTTGTCGTGGATCAAGAGAAATGTGATATCCACTAAAAAATTAAAATAAATATTGAGCATTACCGGCTCACGTAGGGCCCAAAACTTAGCTTCTCCGAACGGAAAATTTAAAAAGCTTCTCATGACAATTGATACTCTTTGATGTTTGTCAGAAGTTCGCAAGAGGCGGGACTGTCGAAACAACGTTGATGTTACTTGGCCCCGTCGGGTTTTGAACCTGAGACTTTTACATTACTAGTCCAACACACTTACATCTGCGCCCACCACTATCCACTTAGGACATCCGTATCTTCTCGGATAGTTAAGCTGCCATTAAGTCCCTGGAATGTGTGTCCTCAAACTCCATCGTAGCCCTAGAATGCCGATCATCTCTTAAGGAGATGGCGGAGCAGTTTCTTTACATTTACATTCACCTCTTTTGGGTGCCGGAGCATAGAGACATTTTCGTGGGTGGCGACGGTGTAGAGGTTAGTGTGTTGGGTTGTGACCCGTGCGGTGCAGTTTCAATCCCCACGGGGAACAACAACATACGCCACCCATTCACATGCCTCTACACAAAAAGAAGGATTTCTGCCTGGTAGTACAATGGACCGTTACCGAGTCTGAGTGCTCTGGGATTTGGATTTCCTTTTTTATCAAAAAAAAAAAAAAAAAAAAAAATAGAGACATTTCAGTGAACTGTAGGGCAGGTGACCTCGCCAAGAAAGGAACTACATTTCCTCTTTTACCTGATAAAGGTTGTCTATGTACAGCTATCGCAAAATGTAAACTTACAAACCTAAGGTGAACGAGTAGTAAAACATGTCTAGCGACTAAGCTGGACCTGCTATGCTCTAAGTGTCTTATCTCACTAAACAGACTGCACATAAGCTCTACTATAAGTGTCATTACAAAGCATTGTCTAATGCGTAATGGGCAAGCACGCATTGAGGCTTGGCGTTTATTCAAACGACTTCTGTAGAAGCTGCATGAACGAAGACGGTGAGGAGACTACACTTCACCTTCTTTGTACATGTCCTGCTCTCTCCCATAAAATAAATCTTTATGTATGTGAGCCTTCTTGCTTAATGATCTCAGTGACTTGGCTAACAGAGACGTTAGAAGTCTATCGCGCTTCATTAGAAGCTTTAAATTGTTTAACGGTTAGAGTGAGAAACTCCCTAGTTCACCGTTGTATCACAATGGACCTCGCATTGGTCTTAGTGTGTCGTCTCGGCTGTAACTGACGACCATCTCAACCTAACCTTACCTATCCAATGATGAAAGTTGGCCTTGGCCATAAAACACTTTGCTGCCTTGCTTCTTCCATTGCTTCATCTTGTAGGATGATCATCGGTTTGTTTTTCATTTGTGCTGCATGCATAATGGAAGTCTCCATTATTACATTTTTGTCAGGTCTTAAGCTTGGGAACTGTGTCCTGTCACATGTCAATAGACCACTTCGCAAAGCTATCTCTTTCTGAAATGTGGTATCTCTTTCTTAAACGTGATAAACAAATGGTAGGTACCTATGGACAAATCATTGTGATTGTTTATAAAGATATTTAAGTGAAAATAAAAGCAATTGAACAGTAAAACCTACCACATTTTAGAGGAAAAATCTGAGAAACTATGTCAAAGCAAAAATTTTGTTAGCTTTTTAGTATTCAAAAATAGTGCTTGGGTACTCTTTCTTAAATCTGGAACATTTTTTTTTTTGTTAAAATTAGCTTTATTATAAAGGGGCCCTTACATGGTCAATCGGTCGACATCATGCATCGTGTATGTGTGGATTGACGCTTCCCCTTACACAGTTCAATCGATTGACGTGAAATTTTTAGTTTTTGTGAGTTTTCGAGCTGTACGGATGTGTTATAAGGGAAACGGATGGTTGTTTTGCATATATTGCTCTTGCAATATATTCTTGAATTGTACTGCGAAATGCACACGGAGATTCTGTCTATAATGAAACTAATTTCATTAAATTACCAAAGAGTTGGTTCACTGAAATTATCAACACCGGATCCGCTCTTGTTTAATTCATTTAAACGTTTTAGCTAGCGCCGAAAATTCGTTCTCAACGTATTTATTTTTCTGGTGACATCCGCTTTTTGTGCATCAGGATACTTTTCTTTATACTTTTGCAGTAAAACTTAATATTGTTGCATTTTTTTGTTTCGGTCGCTATAATCTTTCACTTTGACATCCGTTTCAATTAATTCCGATACAAATGTGTTGAGTTGATATTAAAGAGTTAGACCACACAGTGAAATAATTAAAAGAATGAATATATTACGATTCTATGTCGTAAGAAACAAAAAGAAGTCTTTATTGTAATAACAATGGCAGCTAACAAAAAAGAAGAGTGTTCTGTGCTTAAGGCGTGTTCACAATAAGTAAGAGTTAGGAAGTGTTTACATTTAATAAATTATTTCTAACACTCCCACTTTTATTTAATGTACTTTAAAATAAACAAAAAATTAATTGATGTTGGTAACACCGATGAGTTGTCGTAAATATTCAAAACGTTGACGTGGCAACCCCTTCGTGAATATATCTGCATGTTGCTCACAACTAGAAACATAATGAAGTTCGAATGCGCCTTCTTCAAGCTTTTCCCGAATGAAATGATGCCTGACATCTATATGTTTAGTGCGTCTATGGAATTCGGGGTTTCGAATTAACTTCATCGCACTTTGGTTATCCACGAATAGTTTCGGCACGATCACAATCGACGAAGATAAACCTGCCATCAACTCGCTCATCCAAATCAACTGCTTAACAGTATGACACGCTGCAATATATTCGGATTCGGTTGTGGACAAAGCTACAACTTGCTGCCTTTGGGAACACCAAGCAAGTGGTCCGGATCCTCTCTGAAAAATATAACCAGACGTGGATTTGCGAGTTATCAAATCACCTGCATAATCTGCATCGCTATATGCGCACGTCTGCGTGTTGACATCTATCGAATCGAAAACGAGACCATAGTCCTCAGTCCCTTTTAGATATCTCAATATCCTCTTCACCGCAGTCCAATGAATCCTCGTGTGCTTCTCGAGGTACCTGCTTACGATACCAACAGCAAAAGAAATATCTGGCCGCGTACCAATTGCCAGATACATCAAACTACCAACTACCTCTCTATAAGGCACGTTCTCCAATAATGCTGATGCACTCTCTGCATTACTTTTATTATTTAAAGATGAACTCACATCACATGGCGTCGACACTGGATTCGCATCTTTCATATTAAACTTTTCCAATATTCGTCTGGTGTATGTTGACTGTTTAACAAAAATTGGTCCAGTTCCAACACGATGAATCTCCAAGCCAAGGTAGCATTGAGCATCTCCAAAAACGATTTCAAAATGCGTTGTTAAGTATTTCAGCAGTTCAAGTGCGTACTGCTCGTCGGTAGCGGCAATTAGCCCATCATCTATATAGATCGCCAAGATGATCTTTTTGTTGCCTTGGTGGCTGGTAAAAACACAGGAATCAGCCTTGTTGACTTTAAAACCGTACAGCTTTAGAAAATCAGAAAACCTTTGATTCCAGCAACGAGATGCTTGCTTCAATCCATAAAGACTCTTTTGCAGGCAACACACCCTGCTAGATCCATCTTGGTAACCCACTGGTTGTCGCATGTAGATTTCAGAATCCAAGTCACCGTACAAAAATGCTGTTTTTACGTCAAACTGCTTCAGAACCCGCTTTTCTGATGCAGCAATTGAAAAAATTGTTCTTATGGAGTCAAACTTGACTGTTGGGCTAAAAGCTTCCTGATAATCGATTCCATACCTCTGTGAGAATCCTCGAGCTACTAGTCTCGCTTTAAATCTGCCGATCTTCCCACCAGCTCCATATTTTACGCGAAAAACCCATCGATTATCTATAGCCGACTTATCTTCTGGAAGATCCATAAGAGTCCACGTTTTGTTGTCCATTAAAGATTTAATTTCTGCATCCATAGCTCTTCGCCATTGCAGAGCGTCCTGAGATTTAATCGCATCCTCGTAAGAGTCTGGCTCACACACTATAGCTGAAAAACCTTCGCCTTGCTCATAGTCGTTCAGTTTTGACGGTGGACGAATTGAGCTTCTTTTTCGAAGACCATAGTTCCTAACAACTTCTGTATTTTCGTCTTCATCCAGAAAAGCATCCACATATTCAAACGGCATATTTGTGTCAAAAAAGTTTTCACCATCGCTATCTACTATACAGTCATCCTCTATTTGTTGTTCTTCCACGAGTCTCTCATCAATCTCCCTGGCTTCAGAAATGTCTTCATCATTTGGTGTTAACGTTTCAGAAGGCTCCAAGCCTACAACAAAATTTTGTTTTTCAGCTTTCCTTGATTCGTTGCAAAAACCCTGTTCCTTAAAAATTACATCGCGGCTGACTTCCATTGAGTTTCTATCCTCAATCCACACACGATATCCTTTCGTGTTTTCGCAGTAGCCTACGAAAATACCTTGAACTGATTTCTTGTCCCACTTATGTCTTTTCTGTTTGGGAATGTGCACGAAAGCTTCTGAGCCAAATACCCTCAGATGATCGTTTCTTGGTTTCGCCTTCCACCATAATTCAAAAGGAGTTTTGTCTTCAATTGTGCTCTTACCCGTCCTATTTAAAACGTACACCGCCGTGTTCACCGCTTCTGCCCATAACTTCATATCCAAGCTCTTTGCATGAAGCATTGTTCGCGCGTGAGTAATGGTCTTTGAAGAGAATAAAGTACTTAGCACCGCCCAAACTTACATTTTCCATGCGGCCACATAAATCCGAGTGGATTAATTCTCCTGGATGTACCATTTTCGTTTCGCTATGTCCGAAAGTAGCACGATGTTGTTTGCCGAAAACACAAGCGTCACAGAAGAAATTAGATTTAGTGTCCTTCACAGTAATTTTCATTTCCTTCAAATTCTGTAACACCTGAGGAATGTTTTGGTGCCCCATTCGCTCATGCCACAATTTTAGACTTTCAGTACTAGCAACATTCACCGCGGCCATTTCCGTAGACACGTTTCTGACCTCGACCCTGAACTGCATCTCGAAAATCTTCCTATGTCTCACTCCCACTGCAACTATAGTGTCTCCTTCCAAAAATTGACAAGTTGTATTTGTTGATTTCAATACCAAGCCTTTATCCAGCGCAGATCCTTGCGAAAACAGATTAAGACGTAGATCAGGAACATACAAAGCATCTATCAATACACATGGATTCCACTTAGTACCAACACGCGCCAAGAAATTAATGTTGCCTCTTCCATACGCCTTAAGAATACGACCATCGCCAATTTGAACAGGAATCGGAGTCTCTAGCTGATGATAATTAGCGAACCATTCTCGATGTATGGCCATATGGTCACTCGCACCTGAATCTAAGAACCACTTTCTGTCCCCATCTACTTCACTATTCATTATGTAGACCTCACTGATGAAAGCCCTGCGATTATCTTCCCGACCACCATCACCAGTTTTACCATTTGTGTTTCGGGACGGACAGTCCTTTTTAAAATGACCTGCCTTGTGACACAAAAAGCATTTGAAGACTCTTTTTTTTCTTTCTCCTTCTGAACTACGCGAACTTTTTCTTGCAACAAAAGCAGCCACATCCTTATCATCCCCTTGTTGAGCTACTAAACGCGACTCCTCCATCATTAATCTCGCTGTTAAATTTGACAGAGTTTTTTTATCGTCACTTGTCGACTCCCACGCGCTGAAAAAATAATTATACCTGTCTGGTAGCGTCATCAATATTTTTGTTACAATCATCGATTCCGACACTGCCTCTCCAGCCTCCTTCAGCCGCTGAGCCAACTCCTCAACTCTCGAAATGTGAGATGCCATGCTATCTGATGAATTTAGACTCAACGCGTAGAATTGTTGTTGCAATAAATGCAAGCTGGTGGAAGATTTTTGCTCATACACAGAGTGTAACTTATCCCACATCTCCTTGGAACTTGAACAATGCATTATATGCATCATTGGCTGTTGGCCGACCGCAGTTGCAATTAATTTCCGCCCTTGGCTATCAAGTTTATTCCAAGCCTTCAATTCTACCTTGAATCTCGCTTCCGCTTCAGCATCTGTTTCTGACCCTATTTTTCGAAGAACAGGCTTCGCCATACTTCCAGATACCACATCGAAAATTTCTCCGGCGTTCAGCAATACTTTTAGTTGAAATTTCCATATTGCCCATCCTTCGCCGCCTTGCAATTTATTTACACGTACCAAATCGTTTTCCATTTTTTTTATATATTATTCAATTTAATTAATCTCTATTACCTGATTATGAGTGGGCTGGGCCCATAACCTGTTGAGTTGATATTAAAGAGTTAGACCACACAGTGAAATAATTAAAAGAATGAATATATTACGATTCTATGTCGTAAGAAACAAAAAGAAGTCTTTATTGTAATAACAATGGCAGCTAACAAAAAAGAAGAGTGTTCTGTGCTTAAGGCGTGTTCACAATAAGTAAGAGTTAGGAAGTGTTTACATTTAATAAATTATTTCTAACACTCCCACTTTTATTTAATGTACTTTAAAATAAACAAAAAATTAATTGATGTTGGTAACACCGATGAGTTGTCGTAAATATTCAAAACGTTGACGTGGCAACCCCTTCGTGAATATATCTGCATGTTGCTCACAACTAGAAACATAATGAAGTTCGAATGCGCCTTCTTCAAGCTTTTCCCGAATGAAATGATGCCTGACATCTATATGTTTAGTGCGTCTATGGAATTCGGGGTTTCGAATTAACTTCATCGCACTTTGGTTATCCACGAATAGTTTCGGCACGATCACAATCGACGAAGATAAACCTGCCATCAACTCGCTCATCCAAATCAACTGCTTAACAGTATGACACGCTGCAATATATTCGGATTCGGTTGTGGACAAAGCTACAACTTGCTGCCTTTGGGAACACCAAGCAAGTGGTCCGGATCCTCTCTGAAAAATATAACCAGACGTGGATTTGCGAGTTATCAAATCACCTGCATAATCTGCATCGCTATATGCGCACGTCTGCGTGTTGACATCTATCGAATCGAAAACGAGACCATAGTCCTCAGTCCCTTTTAGATATCTCAATATCCTCTTCACCGCAGTCCAATGAATCCTCGTGTGCTTCTCGAGGTACCTGCTTACGATACCAACAGCAAAAGAAATATCTGGCCGCGTACCAATTGCCAGATACATCAAACTACCAACTACCTCTCTATAAGGCACGTTCTCCAATAATGCTGATGCACTCTCTGCATTACTTTTATTATTTAAAGATGAACTCACATCACATGGCGTCGACACTGGATTCGCATCTTTCATATTAAACTTTTCCAATATTCGTCTGGTGTATGTTGACTGTTTAACAAAAATTGGTCCAGTTCCAACACGATGAATCTCCAAGCCAAGGTAGCATTGAGCATCTCCAAAAACGATTTCAAAATGCGTTGTTAAGTATTTCAGCAGTTCAAGTGCGTACTGCTCGTCGGTAGCGGCAATTAGCCCATCATCTATATAGATCGCCAAGATGATCTTTTTGTTGCCTTGGTGGCTGGTAAAAACACAGGAATCAGCCTTGTTGACTTTAAAACCGTACAGCTTTAGAAAATCAGAAAACCTTTGATTCCAGCAACGAGATGCTTGCTTCAATCCATAAAGACTCTTTTGCAGGCAACACACCCTGCTAGATCCATCTTGGTAACCCACTGGTTGTCGCATGTAGATTTCAGAATCCAAGTCACCGTACAAAAATGCTGTTTTTACGTCAAACTGCTTCAGAACCCGCTTTTCTGATGCAGCAATTGAAAAAATTGTTCTTATGGAGTCAAACTTGACTGTTGGGCTAAAAGCTTCCTGATAATCGATTCCATACCTCTGTGAGAATCCTCGAGCTACTAGTCTCGCTTTAAATCTGCCGATCTTCCCACCAGCTCCATATTTTACGCGAAAAACCCATCGATTATCTATAGCCGACTTATCTTCTGGAAGATCCATAAGAGTCCACGTTTTGTTGTCCATTAAAGATTTAATTTCTGCATCCATAGCTCTTCGCCATTGCAGAGCGTCCTGAGATTTAATCGCATCCTCGTAAGAGTCTGGCTCACACACTATAGCTGAAAAACCTTCGCCTTGCTCATAGTCGTTCAGTTTTGACGGTGGACGAATTGAGCTTCTTTTTCGAAGACCATAGTTCCTAACAACTTCTGTATTTTCGTCTTCATCCAGAAAAGCATCCACATATTCAAACGGCATATTTGTGTCAAAAAAGTTTTCACCATCGCTATCTACTATACAGTCATCCTCTATTTGTTGTTCTTCCACGAGTCTCTCATCAATCTCCCTGGCTTCAGAAATGTCTTCATCATTTGGTGTTAACGTTTCAGAAGGCTCCAAGCCTACAACAAAATTTTGTTTTTCAGCTTTCCTTGATTCGTTGCAAAAACCCTGTTCCTTAAAAATTACATCGCGGCTGACTTCCATTGAGTTTCTATCCTCAATCCACACACGATATCCTTTCGTGTTTTCGCAGTAGCCTACGAAAATACCTTGAACTGATTTCTTGTCCCACTTATGTCTTTTCTGTTTGGGAATGTGCACGAAAGCTTCTGAGCCAAATACCCTCAGATGATCGTTTCTTGGTTTCGCCTTCCACCATAATTCAAAAGGAGTTTTGTCTTCAATTGTGCTCTTACCCGTCCTATTTAAAACGTACACCGCCGTGTTCACCGCTTCTGCCCATAACTTCATATCCAAGCTCTTTGCATGAAGCATTGTTCGCGCGTGAGTAATGGTCTTTGAAGAGAATAAAGTACTTAGCACCGCCCAAACTTACATTTTCCATGCGGCCACATAAATCCGAGTGGATTAATTCTCCTGGATGTACCATTTTCGTTTCGCTATGTCCGAAAGTAGCACGATGTTGTTTGCCGAAAACACAAGCGTCACAGAAGAAATTAGATTTAGTGTCCTTCACAGTAATTTTCATTTCCTTCAAATTCTGTAACACCTGAGGAATGTTTTGGTGCCCCATTCGCTCATGCCACAATTTTAGACTTTCAGTACTAGCAACATTCACCGCGGCCATTTCCGTAGACACGTTTCTGACCTCGACCCTGAACTGCATCTCGAAAATCTTCCTATGTCTCACTCCCACTGCAACTGTAGTGTCTCCTTCCAAAAATTGACAAGTTGTATTTGTTGATTTCAATACCAAGCCTTTATCCAGCGCAGATCCTTGCGAAAACAGATTAAGACGTAGATCAGGAACATACAAAGCATCTATCAATACACATGGATTCCACTTAGTACCAACACGCGCCAAGAAATTAATGTTGCCTCTTCCATACGCCTTAAGAATACGACCATCGCCAATTTGAACAGGAATCGGAGTCTCTAGCTGATGATAATTAGCGAACCATTCTCGATGTATGGCCATATGGTCACTCGCACCTGAATCTAAGAACCACTTTCTGTCCCCATCTACTTCACTATTCATTATGTAGACCTCACTGATGAAAGCCCTGCGATTATCTTCCCGACCACCATCACCAGTTTTACCATTTGTGTTTCGGGACGGACAGTCCTTTTTAAAATGACCTGCCTTGTGACACAAAAAGCATTTGAAGACTCTTTTTTTTCTTTCTCCTTCTGAACTACGCGAACTTTTTCTTGCAACAAAAGCAGCCACATCCTTATCATCCCCTTGTTGAGCTACTAAACGCGACTCCTCCATCATTAATCTCGCTGTTAAATTTGACAGAGTTTTTTTATCGTCACTTGTCGACTCCCACGCGCTGAAAAAATAATTATACCTGTCTGGTAGCGTCATCAATATTTTTGTTACAATCATCGATTCCGACACTGCCTCTCCAGCCTCCTTCAGCCGCTGAGCCAACTCCTCAACTCTCGAAATGTGAGATGCCATGCTATCTGATGAATTTAGACTCAACGCGTAGAATTGTTGTTGCAATAAATGCAAGCTGGTGGAAGATTTTTGCTCATACACAGAGTGTAACTTATCCCACATCTCCTTGGAACTTGAACAATGCATTATATGCATCATTGGCTGTTGGCCGACCGCAGTTGCAATTAATTTCCGCCCTTGGCTATCAAGTTTATTCCAAGCCTTCAATTCTACCTTGAATCTCGCTTCCGCTTCAGCATCTGTTTCTGACCCTATTTTTCGAAGAACAGGCTTCGCCATACTTCCAGATACCACATCGAAAATTTCTCCGGCGTTCAGCAATACTTTTAGTTGAAATTTCCATATTGCCCATCCTTCGCCGCCTTGCAATTTATTTACACGTACCAAATCGTTTTCCATTTTTTTTATATATTATTCAATTTAATTAATCTCTATTACCTGATTATGAGTGGGCTGGGCCCATAACCTGTTGAGTTGATATTAAAGAGTTAGACCACACAGTGAAATAATTAAAAGAATGAATATATTACGATTCTATGTCGTAAGAAATAAAAAGAAGTCTTTATTGTAATAACAATGGCAGCTAACAAAAAAGAAGAGTGTTCTGTGCTTAAGGCGTGTTCACAATAAGTAAGAGTTAGGAAGTGTTTACATTTAATAAATTATTTCTAACAAAATGCTCGGTCTTCATCGTTCAGTTCAGTTTTCCGCACATGTTTTCGCTTCCGCGACACAAAACACAATGAAGTAATTACGTCAATCCAACCCTTACACGTATCAATCGGCATGACGTTCATCATGCAAAATCAAACTTGCATTGATTTTCGTCAATCAGACTTCACCAAATGTGTGTGACTCATACAGATACATTTTCACAAACACAATGCTAGTGATTGATGTCATTCGATTGACCGTGTAAGGGCCCCTTAAGGTCCGTTCGCGTACTTTATGTGTAGAAAAATTAAAAGTGTCAAATCTCCAAAACCGAGAGAGAATCCTCTCATTTCAAAGAAAAGTACGCGAACGCTTTTGTGTAAAAAGGTGAAAAACGTCTCAGTTTGGCTTGAAAAGAAGCAATTGCTGTTTTTTTTTGCTGGCAAGCTCATAGGATTTCATCATTTGACAGTTTTCATTTTCTTACCAGCTGAAATTCTGTGGGAAGAAATATGAACGAAAGTACATTTTTCTTTCGTTCATCCTTTTACCATTTTCTCAGTACGCGAACGCGTTTGTGTAGTTTTGCACGAAAGTTTATATAAATTTACGTTTGCATATTAGTTCGCGAACGGACCTATAAACTTTTTGCGAAATATTCTCGCAAAAATAGTCTCCCGCCATACAAATTCGCCAATATTTTCCTTCATTTCATTCCGCTTTTTTTCATTTGCCACTGACGTTGTCGCGAAGTTCTCTATCTCACTAAAAACAACAATGGTCGCATTCAATTTGCAGAGCAACTACTAGTCCCTCCTATTTTACCTTTCCTCATTGATCACATAACTCACGCGACAATCGTCTGGCAAGTGATAGAATTTTAATTAGTAGGGACTTGCAGTTGAATTGCAAATTGAACGTGCCAACTGTGACTAGATACCGGAGCTAACTATGCATTTTGCCGCAAAGCGCATTTTGAGGCGAAATCGCATTTGGTACGAAGGTTCTTAGCGGTGTAATTGAAAATTTAAGAAAATAAAAAATAGTGAAAAATAGTGTTTTCCCACTTGTATTGAGAATCGCGCTGCTCAGTCTACAGGTCGAGTGCAATTTTTATTTCTTTCAAGTGTAAACATTTTTTTTTTGTGTTACAAAGGAAGTAAAGGCTGTAAACGAGGAATGTTTAATATGGAAACTTTACGATCTGCATTACAGCTAACGCGTTAAAGAGAGCAGCCAAGTGAGGGTTATTGTATACTATGTACCCTTCGTATCTTCTGGGCATGTTTTTACTAGCAATACGGTAATGCATTCAATGGGTGGTTAAAAGTAGAAATCGAAAGCTCTGAAAATCCAACAATCCATGTTGGCACATGAAACAGAATGACTTTGTATACTTATCCTTCCTCCAATTTATTTTTCTTTAACCAACAAGTCGTTCCTTAGGAAACAATTATAAATGCCATATACTTAAAGCACTATGGGAACGAGCGTTTAGCCTCATGTCCAGGATATTTCTTGCGATACTTAAGTCCAGTGACAATGGTTGAACTCTTAGGGAAGGCAGTCTGTCCGTTGAACTTTGTATCTGTTTCTGGATTGAACCGTAGATACTCATATTGAATGTGCAAATTTGGTGGTAATTCTGCTGTCTTTAGAGCATCGAATGGTGTTGTCACATCAACTGACTTCTTATAGAACTCGATGACGTCAGCTGGAAACAAAAACATTTTTGTTTAGAATTTATTTTTTGATATGTGTTTAAAATTGTTTTTTATTTACCGACAGTGTTCAATTCATAAACCTGCGAATTTGGAACACCATGTTGAAAATCCTTGAAGCAAGCATCTAGGAATTTAAATTTCTCTTCCAAGTTTGAAAGTTTATGATCTGATTTGGGTGACATGTTAAGACTGGCGCAAATTGCTTGAATTTTTGCTGCAGCGTCTTTGGATGCTGTGTAGGGTTTTGAAGGACGCAGGAAACTGAAAAATTTCAAATAATTCGTAAGATTTACCTCGTTAAGTGATTTTACATTATCAACAAAAACTTCTATTTCTGTTATACCTACCAATTTTTATACTGATTATCTATTTTGGGAGGACTAATAAGAAAAATGTAACATCAAATCGGCATAACCAAAAAAAAGACCTTTTGTTTTCAAAATGGTTCGAAAATGCAATCAAAATTATTCAGCGAATTTCCCACTAAAATAAGCAGCTACATTTAAGAGAGCAACCTATCAATCACTCTTTTACTCTAGGATTTTTCTCCTCAAGGAGAAGTAATTTCCCGAAAGCAATCTATTTAGTACCCCAACCAAGGAAATAAACGTTTTGTCGGTGTTCGTGTTCCCATCGGCATTTATCACTCGTTTTCTTTTATCATCGCAATTCCATTTTTTTTCATTCCCACTCAAAACCCAGAGTAAATTTTATCACCATTGTATTCTCCGGCTTTTTTTCCATTTACCGATGTATCCACAAACTCACCCTTTCGAGGCCAATGATTTTCCCACAGAATCAATACGGCCACTCACAGCAGGTCCACCCTTATTCGTACTGCTAGAGGAATAGCATTTAGCCGATTGCAGGACAATCTGTAAGAGAGAGAGACGACATAACAAACGTTGGAAATATGTATGTACATATTTCTAGGATAAGATAAACCGTCCATATTTCAGTAGAAAAATTATTACACCGTTCCTATTGTTAAAGCCAGCAGCTGTCAAAAATTTCCTCCGCACTCATGTCTCGCAAATTTAGTTATGTGAAATATCTCGCGTGGTGAGAAATTCTCTTTGATTTTTTTAATGACATAAGTAATAGACATATCAGGTGCTTATCACAAATGTAAAGTATCTTTTCGGTAAACGAGTTTGCATTGAATAGAATTTAAATGGTAATCATTTCGTGGAACTTACATTTCGTGCGAAAATATGTTGACCCGTTTTTCGTAAGCTCACTTGCCCAAGCCCCGCCATCGTGCAGTAGAACAGAAACTGATGGTGATGGACATGAGAATGTGTGAAATGTTAAAAAGGGGATTTTTTTTTATATTTTCTTGGTGTTTGCCAACTGTTTGTTAGAGAGAGATGTCGGGTGGTGCTTGAGAGGGCAGTTTTAAAAAAGAATTGTAGAAACAAATATGTATATAATATATAGGTGAGATTGTATGAGTGCACCCGTCCCATATAATTGCATATAAGTTGTAAGCTGTTCGAGTCGTTTTCGTTTAAATTAAAACGATACTACGTTTACATAGCGAGGTTATTTGTATGTACCCATTCAAAAAAGTATTTAGGAGCAACTCTGTTCATAGGAACATGGGAAAGATTTGTTGTTGAGTAAGACCGTGTGTCATTTGCGTTCATGATATAATTAAACAATGTATCGCTATTCGTATATTATTCGTATTCAACACAATTTTGAAAGAACATATGTGTTTGGCACATTGCTTTGGGCCAAAACTCTCCATTGGCGCTGTCTTGAATTCCGTTAGAATCATGATCAAATTGAATTCACTCGCTAAATTATTTTCACTTGTTAAATTTTGACACTTATGTGGTGAATATAGACTATTTTAGTCGGGTGGGGTTTCTGTAAATCGAAAATGTTGAACATTTCCGTGCGCCCGAACGATTTGTTTTGCTCATTCTACTTTTAATATAAAACGCAAACATTTTAAGAGAATTAATGGAATTTGAAAAACGGGTTTTGATTATTGTTTATTTTGTGAAACGATGGAATAAAACTTAGCCAAGATTTTAAAGCAAATGACGCACGCATAATGCAATCCTGTTCAAACATTAAGTGTCAACTTTATGATTGGTGCGTTGCGAAAGGTTTAATCCTCCGCTTCTGGAACATATTTTTAACTTTTCCACTGTCCCTCTGTCAAGAATCAGAAAACCGAGAGTGTAACTGTCAATAGAAAGATATTGAAAAATTGACTTTCGGCGCACAGATGTTTATTTGTTGTTATTGTGACTGGTTCAATGCTTGAATTTTTGTAGAATCTATTCGAACTTTAAAACAAGAGGCAATTTAAAAAAATAAGTTTGCAGTTACGCAACATTTTTGAAATTTATTTGACTACATACATCACTTTTTGTTAGGTATGGGTGTATCTCATATAAGGCCCATATATGGTCAGTAGTAATGTCAGTAGTAGTAATGATGAAATTCTCGAAACTCTCCGATAACTAGCTCTGTTCCATTACTTTCCAAATACCTTCAAGTAAATTCTCAAATTTCGAGGAGGATATTAAGTTCTCTCAGAGGTTGAAGAGATTATAGAACAGTAAGGGAACGCTTTTATAGTAACCAAACTACATGACAGCAGAAACATAAAATAAAGAATCAAAACAAAAGTTATTGAAAATGATTATGCAAAAATTGTTAATTTTGTATCGTTATTGGTTTTTAATCTCGTAATCTCTTTTACAAAATTTGTGTGTTAAGGAACAACTTTAGCAGTTTTTAGTAACTGCGGAGCTTAAAGTTACTTAAAAAGTAAGGTAACACACCTATTAGTGTCATTGCTGTATCATTATTTTTGCACACCAGACTGTCGTAAGTCGTAACCAAATCGTCGTCTGTTACAAATGAAGTGTATTATCTTAGCATCTACTATACATAAACTATACAAATAAATTAATTAAAAATCTCCAACGATAAATTTGCCATTATTGTTTTCATTCTGTCACATCATAATAAACTTTTTTTTTAAATCAAAGTAAGCATATCTAACTTCATTTTAAAATGTTATTTCTCTCAGTAATGATGCAAAAATCATACAAAAATTAAAATTTTATTATTACTCTCTCGCAGTAGTTGTAATGAAACCACAATTTTCAATTGATTTCCATTATTTTGTATATTTATTGTACACCGTCTAGGGTCCGCAATAGATTAGTGCGCGGTTGTATCTTCTTCCCCATTTGCCTTTCTCGCACACAGCACCAAATAACCGACGAAGAATATTTCAGGAGCCCAGTATCGACTCTCATTTACTGCTGACAGGATTAAGGTTCGAAAAAGCATGCATTTTGTTTAACGAGACAGAAGTTTCAAATCCATCTTTGCCACACCGAACTAGCAGCAATCTCCTATGTTAATTCTTTGTCGGATGTCTAAGCTCTTTGGATTTCATCCATATCTTGGTAGATACAGCTCAAAGAGTTCGCGATTGTTTCTTCGCGTCCATTTGCATTCCTCGCAGTCGCACAAAGGAATTAAATTTGCATATGTTATTTTTCTTTCCAAAAATTCAATATAAGCCACCCTTTCCTGCTAGTCCAAAACTCGGCGCCATAAATCGGAGTAGGCTCGATAGAGGATGAATTTAGTCCTTTAGGAGTTTCGAAGCCATTTGTATTGCCAAACCGAAGAATCAGCGGTTTCCTATGGTAATTCTCCGTCGGACGTCCACTCCAAGGTAAATGAACTCCTTAAATACCTCGACGTTATTGTTAACAGTGACGTTTTGTCCTAGTCTGTGGACAGACGTTTGTTTGTTTGCTGATAGATTAATATCATTTTGCCCTAACTTCAAGAGCAACCAATTTCGCTTATTCTTCAATCGCCGATGAAGAATGAGTGACCCACATTTGCTTGACGATTTGATGCATGCGCTCTACCAGATATCGCCTACGTATTTAAAATCCTCCGCTGCGGGTTATCAGAGCCAGGCGGCCTTGTTGTTCTTAAGCATTTTTATAGCTAAGCCAACCTCTTATTTACCGGGTGGTGGAATCGTTTCTTCATTGACTAGAAGTTCACTTCTTGTCGTATTACTCTCTCTACATGATGCTCACTTAGCAGATTTAGGAAATGCTACTTAAAAATATCTACTATCCCCTACCTTTCGTTTCTGTCGCTGTTTCTAAGAGCCTGCGTTCCTTCGTTGCTTCGCTTTCTTGTAAACCCTCCGACAGTTGTTTCCAAGCGAGACACTGCTCCCTATTCTTTCTACGGAGGATATTCTACTCCTAACTTCTCCTGGATGAATACTCATGCCTTACAGCTCTTGTTTTGCGCTGCAGCGTTTTTAAATTTCGTCTTCTGTCACCTTCTTCCCATAAAAGTATACATCATCATACCTACAGTGGTCTCAGCTACCTCATTGCTTATGTTTGGATATCGGTTCCACATATTAATGGCGTTTGGGGTGGTAGGTGCACAACGAGTCTCTCGCTTAGCCGCTCTCTATAGACTACTCTCGGTGTGTTAAGGCGTCCAACTTGGATATCTTTCCAATGCTTTTCCTTTCAACATACCCACTGGTGAAAAATACTGTGCAATGTGTCTCAATGTGTTACAACCAGTTTTTTTAAAAGCAGCATAAGTATGTAAGTGTGCGAAATGGCTCTGTGGGTAAGAGTACGCACTGCGCACGACATTATTATAAGATTGCAGATTTTTTTGTCAACAAGATTTGAATCGTTTTTGCTTAAAAAAAGTAACTTTTTAAAAATTGTGAGTTATGTTTTTTATATAGACTTAAGATTGCTTTATTTATATATTATTATTATTTTTTATAATGTACACGCATTAAAGGGATTTTCTTAGTACCCTTATCATGTATTGGCTACATAGCGCGGGCGTTAAGGAAATTAGTTTTAGATCAAAAGGAGAGATGCCGATGCACATTGGTTTTAAATGTTTGTAGGTTATAATGTGAAGGAAAAATAGAGTGTGGAAAAGTATTCCACGGTTCGTGTTGCACTGCTGACGAAAGATTCTTTGAACTTCACTGTACGTCTGAATACAGGCTTGCGGGTGAACTGATGAGCATTTATTGCATGGCGGGTATTGCGGTTGAAATGGTCAAGGGTGGAATGGAACAAAAATTAGTTTTGCGTGTAGTTGGTTTTTGACGTAAAAAAATATAATTTGGATATAAATTCACAGTTTTCAGTTACTAGGACTATAAAATTGCGAATAAAAGTTATTGCGCACTCTTACCGTGACTACTGGGCAAGAGTGGGCGAACTGATTTGCTTTAGTATTTTAATCAAAAATCAGCAACAACCATGTCTAATCCGGGACTTCGGCGCACTATAGCTTTCTTCTCCCTTAATGAAGGTAAGCTATGATCAGGATTAAGGTGACCATTACACTTCCACTTAACTGCATCCCTACTGATCCCCTTTGAGGTTCGCCGGTTCGACCACAGAAAATAACTGCACTCACCCGATTTCGGATCACTTCGTCGCTGAGGCCAATCGAATGCTGGTGATGCTGCATTTGTGTGATCCAGGAATTTTTAGAACTGCATCTTTTTCGCATTTGTATCGGAACGTTGATTGATATTGCCTTTTTGACAGGGTTCGTAGAATCTCTCCTTTGAACATGACAGTACCAACTGAGCCAGTCGCGCTCCATTTGTCTTGCAAGGCGTCTTCATCATCGTGCGAGGCATCCTCATCTCAGGGCCGTTAGTTTGCGTTCATACTTTTTTTACGATGTCCAACATCGCTTTTTTTTATCGCTGTATACGTAATTTTTCCTCTATTCCATAAAGTATATAACAGCGAATGTTTAACTATCTTGTAAAATATTTTTTAAATAATGCATTGGCAACACAGCCAAATTACCAAAGCAGCAACGAACCTACATTACATATAAAATCCAATTGCCCAAATCGCTTTGTAACCGCAGCAATGTCAGTTTTACCGTGTTTGCTGAAATGGGAAGCTCTCCTACTAATGTAAGACAGAGAAGCATAAATTTATCCGACACATCCACAATTTCGAATCAATCGAATAACAGTTTTGGGTTCATCGCGGTTAATCCCATCGAGGTGAAATAGACGGAAATTCACAAATTATTGGAATAACAGATTTTTTTTGAAATACTTTAATTAAAACAAATTTTAATATATAAAAACAAAATGAAAAACTGTGCTAAATACATTTTTTTTTATAAAATGAAATTAATTGACTTTTCCCTTTTTTTCCTGTGAATGTATATACATATTGGGGTAACTACCTACATATATGTGTTGGACGCGTGTGAGTTAAAAAAAAAATAGAAAGAAAAAATCATGATTAATGCCGACATAGTGCGAGAGACTGCGATATCCGCATAAAGTAACTATTATTTTGAATTTCAATGAAATTTTCTTATTTTATAATTATCAATTGTAAATTTTACATAAAGTTACTTTCCAAAGAACTCTGGGTAAAATGATTTGAGAAAAAAAATCATCTCTAAAGAGAGTATCGGGAAAAATTTCCCTCGTCTCCTCTTGGTGTGCGAGTGCAATGCAGACAGCGACCAATATTGTGTGTGTAGAAGAGAGACAAATCAATCGTGGGGGGATATTTTTCTACACCACTTCCAACTCCCTCTGTGCCGACAGTAGTGGTGGAATTAATAAAAAAAGTTCGTTTCGTATCGTATCGTGTGAATTGAATACATACGGGACAGTAGTTAAGTGTGTTGGATAAAGGAAAAAAATCTCTTGAATTGTCGCCATTTTCATCACCACAGTCGCTAACGTCGTGTCGATATCGTTGTCCGTCGTTCGATTGAGCTCTCCGCAGAGTAGTATTTTAGAGGAAGTTTCTCCTTTTTAAACAGAAAAGAATTTTAACAGAAATAAAATTCAATTTTGAAACAAAAGTGTGAAATAGTTGAAGAAAAGTTGTCTGTGCTTGTACTGTGGAAAAATAAAAACCAAATGTAAATTGCACAATTCAGTGTCTCGAGAGATTTCACAGAAAAAATGTTAAAACAAAAATTGAAAATTTTTAAAAGCAATGAATTTGATTTAATCCAACTGCCCACCTAATTTTTTCATTGGTTATATATATTATTTTCTTTTCGTCTTTCGTTTTTGAATAAGAAAGTAGAGTTTGTCTTGAAAGAAAACGTCGGAGAGGTGTGTGTAGAGTGGAAAAGCAAAAATAAGGTGAAAAAGAAGCACAAGCCAGTTCTTTTTTTCACTCGGCGAAAGAAACCCTATCGAGTGGAGTGAAGAAAGACAAAAAAAAATCTCAATTTTCGGCATAGAGTGAATGCAAAAAATGACTAGCACACAACACTTACACATACAGAGAGTAAGCCTGTGGGTAAAGTGAACTGTGCAGTGAGTGCGGTGAGAAAGTTATTTTTCTTCTGTTTTACCATAAAGTGTCAATTTATAAATTGACAATTGGATGAACTTGCAAAATAAAATAAATTAAACTTGTCAAAAATTATAACAATTTTGATAGACAAACAGCCTCTGTAACAAACATAGCTACGAAAGAACTAATAAAAATAGAAGATAAGAATGGATATTCGTACCGCTTGGGGAAGGAGGAGAAGATTTTAATATCGTGTGTGTGTAATACAGTTGATCCGTCTCCCTCTTGCAATGAAGTAAGAGGGGTAATTTAGTGTTGGTCGTTATATTTTCATTGTCCGTTTGTGTGAGTGGACAAACCAACACACCCTTGCCTTGAGCATAAAGATAATATATTTAATTCGTGTTCTGTACTCGTCGGCGGTATAAAATTATTACGAAAGTGTGTGAAAAAAGTTCGGTTTTCAAGAATACAACAAAAAGGGAGAATCCCCCCTTCTGTAATAGTGTGTGTGCGTGTGCGCTTCTCTTCAATAAAAGAAAATATAAAATTCCTTTTCAATGTGTGGTGAATAATAATATATAATTTGTATTTCTCTACGCGAAGAATTGATCACTCCACAACTACCAACTAGTGTTTTTCATATAGATCTATAGTTTTGTTGTTTTATATTTGTGTTGTTTCTACTATCCAATATTGTGTGTTCATAAGAAAAATAATTGTATTATATGTATTTTAATATCTAAATTATACTTAATAATAAAGTTAAATAGAAAAAAGTAAACAAGTGTAAAGTGGGCACAGAGAAGTAAATTAATTAAAAAAAATTTAATCGAAAATGAAAATGAGGTGTGAAGAAATATACGAACTATGACGCATCAAAATCACCAGACTAACGGCGCAAGTTTGGAGGATTGCCATACAAACTTTTTTGCCTTGGTATGTATCTACACATTTTGATTTTATCTCTTCCCATTTCATACACGACTATTTAGCACAAATACTCATGTAGATTTTGCCGAAGCAAAATTATAAAACTCACTCGCTCATTTTCTATCTAACCTGAAAAATTTCACAGCAAAAGGTAGTCGACGGAATTGAGGGGAAAATAGAAAACAAGTAACTAGTGTTATGAAAATTAAATATTACATTGTGGTTTCAATGGGGGGGACAATGGTGATGATACTGATACAAATGAATTGGTATCCAATGTAATAACAAATAAATAATTGTCTGCAATTTGTCAGGCAACATAAAAGTAGTCGGTGGTATACCTAATTACAATTTGTATTTATTGTAAATATCATTGGCTTCCTTATAGAACTTTTTATTTATTATTTTAACATTTATTAAACGATACTTATAGCTTGAGCTTTGATTTAGATTTTGCTATAGGTATTGTTTTTGTTTGACTTGCTGTTTTTTTATGCGTAGTTTCGGAGTTGCCAGGTTTTTTTTTATAATTTTATTTTATCGTATGAAAAAGAATGCTTAACTACTGCAATAAAATTTGTTTATGTTAATTTGTTGTTATTTTCTGCTTTCTCATTATACAAGTCAAGCACAGTTAATTATATCGCTCGAACTGTTAGCTTTACGGAAGTTTGTTCTTCACTCTCATTTAGATTGTTTTTTTAGTGAAAACATGGGGAGTGCACCATTTTTTTTTTTTTTTTTATAATTTGCTTACGCTAAATGGATTTTTTTTTCTGCTGTTACAGTACCCTTATAATGCTAGGAACACAGTGTAAGCTACCATTGACTTATTTCGATGTGTGCTATTGTGAACGGAACATTCTCATGATTTTTGCCAATCGCATTTTTTTAATTAGTTGCGATTGACAATCCTCTAGACTTGTTCATTCATAATAGCACATATTGAAAATAGTCAATTATGAAAAACATGGTCAGGGGTTTTATCAACACATTGCTACAATAGAGAGCATGTACCAGAGCAATTGACGTGCTAATAGTGATAAAGCGGCTACGTGATGGACCTAATAAAAGACAATTCCAAAGTTCACAATAGAAAATCTCTTCACTTCTGACTTCTGTACATACATTTATATAGAAGTGCACATTTTTTTATTTCTGGGATACCTATATGGTAGGTTATACAAATTTGAAGCAATATTTTGAATTAAGTTTTTTTAATTGTTTTATTTTCTTACAAAACTGAATAAATGCTTAAAAATGTAGCCTATTTGATCAAATACTGAAGCAAAAGGTGTAAGCTTTCAGAAGAACTTTTTGTAGGTATGTATATTTAAAATGTGCTGACATGTACCTACCAAGCGTAAATAAAGCAAACGTTTATATGTATAAATATTTTTTTTTTTTAACTTTGTAACAATATATTTTTTTTATACATCCTACATATTAAAATTTTCTTTAAACTGGATATCTACATATTTTGTAGGATAATTGCCTAACGGTTTAGGTACAGAGGTATCTAGCAAGGAAAAACATTATTTTTTTAACAACGCAATTGAAAAACGATGGTTATTGCTCAGAAATCCGTCACAACGAGGAATTGCATAAATGTTGCAATATACTAACCAACTTTCTTTTAAAAAAAACGCGTTGCAAACAGAGCGGAAACACTAACAAATCTTTAGTTAACAACATTTCACCCGAACTTTGCTCCATATTTCAAAAATTGGTATCGTGAATGATTTCAATAATTGCTATCGTGAACAAAGTTACCATGGAAACTTTTGTTAGTTTTCCCACGAGCTATTTCCCTGTCATTTTGGTGTAGTACAAGCTAAAGAGATTTGCAGATCGTTGTGGACTGGGTGACAAGCAACTTTTTCCGACGAAGCTTAATATTAACAACAAAGAGTCAAAAAAGCTACAGTAGCACTTTTCTCTTGCAAAAAAAGCCTTTGACAATATTTCGGTCGTGAGACCAATTCTTACATAGGGAGCCTTATTGCGAAGATCAATCGACAATTGATAATTGACTATTTGCAATGTGTGCTATTGTGAACGAACGATTCATTTGGTATTTTTGTCAATTGCATTTTTTTAATTGACTGCGATTGACAAAATCCTTTAGAATCGTTCGTTCACAATAGCACACATTGAAAATAGTCAATTATCAACTGTCGATTGATCTTCGCAATAAGGCTCAGGTAGTCGGTTGGGCCACAATAGATAAGGTGATAAATCGTGATAAGCTGGTCCAGATCACGTAAGACGATTATCGTTTCGACCATAGCTGTCTCTATCATATCTAGAGAGATATAGACAAACCCTGGTGTTGTCGAAACGATGTCGTTCAATTGTTTTCATTTACCGTGATCTGACCGCTGGCCAAAGTCCAACGTACAGCTTGTCTGTGCATTTTAGAAGCACTCCGCAGCACTAGACATTTTGCTTCATCTCTGACACACCGTGATACTCGTATATATTTAGCAGGCAAAAAGCGGCCTGTTCGTCTGTGGTAACCTTTTCTGCAAGTGGCTACAAACTAACAAACTTTAAACCAATGTCAATAAAACTAAATGTATGGTTGTAAATAGTGAAAAACAGTGTAAATTTAAATATTGATGGCATGGACATTGCACAAGTGCACGAAATAAAACATCTTGTTATAAAATTGGACAACAAAATATAGTTAACCGATCATATACAACATTATGCACTATCAAAAACATATCCAGGAAAATAGGTTTTCTCCGAAGGATTAGGAAAAACATAACAACAATCTGTGCGGTTAACATATCCATACAACACCTTTTTTAAAAAAAAGGAAATCGCAGAGCATTCACACTCGGTAACGGTCCAGGTAGAAATCCTCCTTTTGGTGTAGAGGCTGGAGAATGGGTGGCGAATGGTGTTGTTCCCCATTGGGATTGAACCTGCACCGCACGGGTCACAAGCCAACACACTAACCTCTACACCGTCGCCACCCTTATGCAACATCAAACCTAATTTCGAGTTTTGCTCAACGATCCTCTTTATGGGGAACAACGAGCATATAAGCCGACTTCAAGGGCTACAGAACAAAGCTATGAGAACCATTCTGAGGTGCAGTTTTTATACGTCGATTCGTTGGACGTTGTCATGCTTGAAGTGGTTGAACGTAAAGGAACGTATTATGTTTAATGTATTATTTTTGTATTTAAAATGGAGTACGATATAATACCGTAATATTTAACATCGAATATAAAGTATATACACTAGACCGAGCCGTATAGCTTAAGAACACAAAATATTATGGTTTTTTATAGAGGCTTGAAGCTATTTAATGAACTACCGGATTTAATAAAGAACAAAACTACCTACAAAAGAAACCTAGCACTATTATAGTAAAATTTCATTTACATATTTTTCACATTTATACTTAATGCTTTTGGTATAATTGCAAATAGTAATATGTATATACTAAATAAATAAATAATCTAATCTGAACTTATTTACCTTAATAATTAGTTTTAAGACTGCATATTTGACACCAAGCTATGTTAAATGTTGGAGGTAGGCGAACACTTTGAATTGTTCCTCTATTTCTGCTCTAAATTTGCCATAGAAATGTCAGAAATTGTGAATAACCTCCACCTAAGACACTGCATTTTCTGCTATCCCAATGCTTTCATTTTTGTATGTACCTATATCTCTCAAGGGCCTGTAACACAATATAACAAGTCTTATTAAACAACAAAAATTTAATACTGAATGGAACTTCAATTGTATTGTTTCAAAGGTCCCCTAACTTTCTCGATGGCGGGGGTCTTTAAAGGAGTATCTGAATGCTGTCTAATCTTTTTTAGCTTTTTAAACTACATCCACATCTGGCTGCAGCGCTTGGAATTCGTGCAGAGGATCACAATCCTAGCAGGGTTAAGTTTTGATATAACACGCAACCAGATCCCTTTTGAGGGGATCATTAATTGAAATGAATAACTCCGTAACTACCTTGGAGATGTTGCTTTCAACAGTGACCTTTTGTACAGATGCTTGTTGACCGCATTATTATTATTATTATATTATAATGGTTTTATTAGTTTATAAAAACTCTTAAAGTTCGTAATTACAAATTATGTTTACAAAAAATTGTGTTTTAATAAGAAGTTTTAATCTTGATTGAAAAATATTTAATTTAGACAAGTTCTTAATATCGCTGGGAAGTTTATTAAAAAGTTGAAGACCTTTATAGAAAATGTTGTTTCGTGTATGTGCCCTTCTATATAGGGGTAAACGGAAGTCACCAGCATTCCTTAGTTGATACCTCGCATTGGTTATATACTCCACATTTTTCTGTAAATATTCCGGGTACAAATTTTGTTTAATTTTAAAACACATTCAATTTTAGTCTTTGGATAACACTTAAACATCCTAATATACATAGCATATCATTAATTGGAGCATACCGGTTGCATCTCAAAATAGTTCTCATCGCTCTGTTTTGGAGGATTTGTATCTTTCTTTGGTTCTCATCGGTACACATGTATATTATAGATGAGCAGTAATTAAAATGAGGGAGTATAATTGTATTATAGATATTTATTGCACAGTTCATTGAGATGCACTTTCGAATTCGTCTAAGAAACCCTAGCTTTTTTTATATTTTAGCACATAATTTCGTTACATGAAATCCGAATTTTAATTTATTGTCAATATAAACACCAAAAAACAACTCTTCTTTTAGTCAAAAGCAATAACTCCAGCATTTGATGGGCGCGGTATAAAAGTTATCCGAAACCGATAGACCTAACCATATTTATTGTGGTCAACTCAGCGAACCAAGTCCCTTGTACTTATACATATATGATTGGTTTGGAATGTAAATGGAGGCCATATAGGCACATGCGATCAACGTGGTATCACGCTTACGCCTAATGGAACAAATGCATATTTGGTTTTTCATTCGTACTCCTGTCCTGTCAAATATTTGTGTTTATCAAGCACATTTGGAATTAATACTGCTTGGTCGTCAGCCTATAAATAGAAATTGATAAGTGCTTCTTTTGTGGTTAGTTCCTACTGTGAGGTTCTGTATAGGTATTATGTCACAGTTTGCATTTAGTAGGGCAACTCCAACCGTATAAATACATTCGTTTTCCTTAAAATATAAAACTATTTTTTTTTTTTTTTTTTTTGAAAATCCGGTTAAAAACCTTAGCAAATCTTAAACAACTTGTAGTTCCAAATTATAAGAAGCGAGAATGTCAAATAATTAAAATATCAACTGCATCAAAAACCAAAAACAAACCCAACAAACAACTTGGTAGCAAAATTGTTCAATCTTCGTAGCGGCCGGTAGGCGATCACTGTCTATTGTGCAACAATATTGCGTAAAATCAAAATAAATGTATTGTTATTGCACAATGCTAAAAAATCGTTCGTTTGTGGGTAATATTGCACAACAATATTGATCGTCTACAAGGCTGCTTAACAAGAAGTAAATAATTAAAACCGTTTCGATATTTTATCAGCAGCGCTGGCAAATTTTTTCATCACATACAAAATCTAAATGAGATCACCTGGCAATGTCCGGCACCATTGCTTTTCCCATCCATATAGGTACCTACTAGTGAACAAAAAACCTTCCTATGTAGATACAAAATATTGATTCACACTACAAAGAGATGTGTGCACCACAACGAAGCGACGAAGTAAATGTCGTCGTCATTTTAGATGTATGCGTATGCAGTATAATGACGAAATTTGAAGAAGAAAAAATCTAAAGACGAGCAAGAAGAAATATATGTACTTCAACGTCCGGCGGCTTACCAAACCAGCTACCACTGACAGAGAAAACATAAAGATCATCTGTCCAAGTCCGGTGATGGAAAGTTCCTGTTTCTCTCCATACCTACACCTGTTTTTTTTTGCTGTTTGTAAATGTATTAAACGTCTTGAATGTAATAATTAAAAAAAAGAGGAGTTTTAGAGATTGTTATCCGATTATAAAATTCACTGTTTGGATTTTTTTTTTTGGCTCAAGCCACCTGTCAAAAAATACTCATTTTTACTAATGACGTTCAAAAGTAGGTCAGTCAAAACAATTTGCTTGTATTCGCTGTTTTGCTAGCATAATATAGGTACCTACTGGCTGTACATTATTTATTAAAAAACAAAAAACAAAACTCGGAAAGAACAAAATTAGGTTAATAACAAAAAGAGACGCGTTGTTGCATAATAAAACTGTTGATTGTGCGAATTTTGTTTGACAGTTGTTTTGTGTTCAAATAATTTTGTTGAAAAAAAGCAACACTGTTACCTATCAAGTATAATCTGCGACAACCAGTAAAACTCCCGTTAGAGTACTTACTTTTGCTTAATTATATCTAATGTGCATAAATCTGTTTCTTACTGTAGGTAACTTTGTTGTCGTCTTCTTTGCATCTGTTTGCTTAGTTGGTGGGGGCTTTCTTTATCTGGCATTGCTTTGTCTGGTGACGGCAAAGTGTGTAATTTGTGAATGGAAGCAGTGAAGAATGAATTTGATTTTGTTTTTACTTTTCTTTGCTTTCTATTGCTCGAAGTAAACGAGTATCAGATTGTGTGCATAAGTAGGCACATAACTACCTATTTAGTTTCTGTTTGCCTGTGGAATAGGCGTTTAACCCAATCGCTGATTGTTTTGTTGATATGGCAATGGCACGCATAATCGTTGGGTGAATTCACAGTTCAGGGTATGACACCATGATGATATTTAAATCCAGAGATGAGACAAGTCGAAGGGCTGATGTAATGTTCTTTTAATGAACACAGTGAATATGTAAAAACAAAAGTTATTGGAAATAGGTAGGTATACCTATAAAATATTATTTAGCTACAAGAAACCTTAGAAAGAGCGAAACGCAAAGGAAACCAACAAAAATTATGATTGTAGAAAAAAAATTGGTTTGTTTTGTATCTACCTACCTGTTTTATAGGTAGGTAGGTACTACATATATATTTAGTACCTATAGGATGTGTAGCAAATTCACAATATGTAGGTACCTATAGGTATTGAATTTCAGTTTTTACTGCTCATATTTTCTAGTTGGAATGTAATTGTCCACGGGAATTTTTTTTTTTAATAAATTAAGTAGGTATCTTTTTTTATTCATCGAAACATAAAAAAAAAACGCTTTCTTGAACTTCATTTTAAACAATACACAAAACAGAACAAACAGAAATAAATTGTTTTTATTACGCGTCACTATCATAACCTCTAAGATTAAAAAAAATAAGGTGTGAGCAACGCTGCATGTAGGGTCGTTAGTGTTGCATTAATTTAAATTGTGGGCGAATTTTGAAAATATTTACACATGAGCATCAAGGGTCCTGGAGAGTCTGTATTATAAATTTCAGCTCCCTAGCTCAAACTTTGTTTTTTTGCCGTCCGACCTAAAAATCTGACGATAACGGTGACGCTCGATATTTCCAAATAGCCTCTACCGAGAGCAAAGATGTTTTCACATAAAAAAACAGTTTTTAGAATCCTGCTTAAAATAAATTAAGCGGTAAACCTATACCTACCTTTGTAATTACCGTCAGAAAGATTAAACCAACCATACACATTTATTTGGTCAAAAGAATTGCTATTCCACCCGAACCCAGAATTAACCGTACTGAACTAAATATATTTGCTTAACTTTTGTTCTATGTATATGAATTGCTACTACTTATACTACTAATTGAGCATCAGAGCCTAGTTCCCGACAACGGCAGGTGAAAAGTATCCTACTTATTGTAGAAATAGTGCGTGGTCAAATCAATCAATCAATTCTTTACCAGAGCAATGGTCTTGGCCAAAAAACAGATCGATAGACAACCGTCATGATATTGATGAGCTTACATATGTGATTCATCAAAATTCTTGAAAAACGAATTCCAACATCTGAACAACTAATAAGAGAAAAAGCAAACGAATTCGCCCGAACAAAAACATCCCTGACTTTAATGCATCGCATGTATGGTTGCTGTGATTTCTTAAACGGCACCATATTTCTTTTGGAGTAATATCCTGCAAGTGGCTGGTGTTAGCCCACAAACGGTCAAGGACAATCCACATTGGATCCTTGATAAGAAATTAGGTATTACCCCAAAGATTTTATTAACATCGTTGAAACAACGCTTTTTCTAAAACTCTTTCTGTTGAGACGTTCCATATCAAATAAGAGTCCTGTTCTAGGATATAGTCCAGGCAAAATATTCTGTCTAATTTAAATTTTTTTTTTCACAAAAAACATCATCAGTTTGCCCAGCCGTTAAATCAAGGCAAAATAAAGTTTTGAAGTGTTTCTTAGACATTAAATGTATTCTGTTACGTTTTTCAGCGATTTTATTATCCATTTTTGTCATAGTTTCATGAGCGGACAAAAAGTACATTCAGCTGTTCGCTTACGAAAGATTGTTTTTTATGCATCTGCTGTGACTGGGCAAAGAAAATAAGCTTGCTATGAAGCAACGGACGTTTAATTTTGTTTTTGTCCGTCTAAGTGAATTAAAATAAATCATTTGCCTCGAAGGGAACGTGGAACTTCCGTATGCAATCTCAAAACCCTGTGTCACTAAAGCCAATCAAATACTGGTGCAATCCAGGTGTTTTTATTCCTGCAATTGTACAGGGATTGATATTGTCTTTTGACAACGTTCGTAGGATCTCTCCTTTAAATGTAACAGTACCAACAGAGCCGGCTGCGCTCAATATCCTTCGAGATACGTTCTTTGACGTAAAGGCTCCCTCGGATCTGCAAACATACTGTCATGTTCAAAGATATTCTACGAACCCTGTCAAAAAGACAATATCAATCAATATTTCCATACAAAAGCAAAAGAGAGGCAGCCCGAAAAACTCCTGGATCACGCAAATGCAGCAACACCAACTTTTGATTGGCCCCAGTGATGAAGTGATTCAAAATGGGGAGGCCTGTCGTTATTTTCTGATGTCTAACCGGCAGTAGGGATGCAGTTAAGTTGAAAGGATATGATCCCTTTAATCCTGAGCATAGCCTCGCCGCCATTAAGGAAGGAGAACAAAATGCACTGACAATATTTCATACCTCACCTTGCTTCACCAGGTGGAGAGATATCAAATAAATAATCAGTGGACTTTGAATTGGTCCGGACGCTGTCATTGAAGTATCAATTATTTAGGGATAGGTACATCATATTTATCCGTCATATTTCTACAAGCTATCTTCTGGTTATACTTAAAAAAAACTAAAAGATGGAGGTTGGTTTGAAAATAAATTTAAAGCACTACAAAAAACAAATGAATTTCACTTCATCGCTGTTACGGTTAATTAGAAATATTTGTGCTATTTGTAATTCTATAACATAATCATAGCATAAAAGACCCATGAGAACGCCAATTCCACTTTTGAAGCCTAATCCAAAATAACAATAAAACGAATCTATGAAGATTGTTAAATAAACAATGCTCCATAGGACCATAGTATTACATGTACCTAGGCATGAATAAACATTTATTCTCAAAAGAAAAAGAAAATTGACTTGCCAACAAATGCATCTAGCGTAGGTACCTACCTCTTATTTTCAATACGCAATTTAATCTAAATCTAAGCATTGCGTCTTTATAGTACGTTTACATGACCGAATCGAAAGATCGAATCGGAACTGAATTTGTTTTCGAGGCGGGTTTTCACTCTCACCGAAGAGATTGAATTGAAGTAGAATTCAGTTCCACACATCCTACTTAATACGTATTTTGGATAGCCTTGTGTTAGTGGCGACATAAATCCCAGTCAAGTGAACATAACAAAGGAAAACAAAGAGGGCACAAACACACACTCTCACTCGATCTCTCGATCTTTCAATTTGCGTTTACATGCTGATTTTCAATCCAATCGCAGAAAATGTTGTGATCGGATTGAGTGAATCCCTCAAACTTTCAATCTGCGTTTACATGGAATCCAATTCGGATTGAATCCGGATTGAATCTCTCATATAAACGGGATATTAGATTTATAGGTAGGTAGGTATCTATTGTTTCATTATCATGTCATTGCTTCTCTTGGATCCCATTGGAAATACCTACAAATAGTAGGTAATAAAGAAATTAAATCGCAATAATAACAAAACCAAAACAAGAGAACAATACATTGCACTATATTCACGCCACTGCAACCAACAACACACTCACACATAAAAATCAAGTTTTTCTGCTCGTTCTCTCTCTCCATCTCATTTTATGCAATCAATGCATTTCCTATTTTCTGATTTGTACCTACGTCCTACACTCTTTATGTTGTTTCTCTGTTCCTATAAATCAATTAAAACGCCACACGCTTATAAATACGAAAAGAAGGACTAGTAGGTACCTAGTCGCATAAATTACATATAATGTTGGTACATACATATTTGTTTATTTCTTCTTTATGTTTATATAAATTGAATTTGGCATTGATAAGCTGTTAAATGCATTGTTGTTACATACCTGTCTACCCTACATTAACTTGTAAACATATTTAAAAATAAAGGCATTCACATAACTTGTCACTCGCAAATGGTTATGACGATGACACACGTAAAAATCTGTCAATATACCATAATCTGTCAAATCTCTCAAAATATGGATAGGTACATGATTATGACATCCAAACCCATTCATCTGTATAAATTTTAAAGAAGTCGCTAGACTTATTTTTAACTAGAGAAGGTAGATAAATATTCTGTCTTATCGCACACACGAATTCGCTCAGAATTCCTTGACAGTAATCAAATATGACATTTGTGATAAGAGACGTGGTAATGAAACGAAATTAAAAAAAACTAAATAAATCGCAACTAAATACGTACGACTGACCTACGTAATAACTAATAACAGCAAAAACCAATACTGTTAACGTTATCAGAAAACAAATAAATAAAGTACTAGAGCGAATGGTATATGCCCAACACACACCCACACATCGTCATGTTTTGGGATAAAGTTATGTTTTTTTCTTCCACCCGTTTCGGTATTCAGCAAAACAATTATTCACCATATACTCGGTGTTGATTAGTGTTGGTGCAATTTAAAAAATTCGTATTGACAATGTCACAGCTATTAAGTGTGACGTTTAAAATAACGAATTTCACCCCAAGCAATGTTGAAAAACGGCTTTGTGATAAGATTCGGTTTTTTTTTTACATAAACATTTCTATGAATCTGACACTTGGTAGAAACTTAATTAAATGCCAGCGAATTTACTTGTTGTCTTTACATCTATACATATGTATATGTGTATTTTTTCGACTATGTAGATACATAATGTATATTGGAATTTATGGAAAATCCCCAAAGCAAACACGGTTACTTGCTGTTACTTTTTCGCCGCTTGTGCGCTCGCAAGTGCTGTTGTGGATGGCTATGGCAAAACTACTCGAAGATATTTAGCTTGGTCGAATATAGTGGGGGCACCGGGTTTTGAGTAAACGATTAATCGGCAATTGTAGAAGAACGGTTTGAACTGACTGTTGACAAACCGATTGCCAAAACGAAGAGGTCCTTTAAAATCTTAGCTACACTATTTGAGAGCCCACCAACAATGCAGAAGGGTGCATGCAAACATTTCATATGCATATTCGTTGGATTGTATTCCACATAAATCTAGGTACCTATCGCTACATTTATGCATGTATGGATATGTACTGGCGTAAATAACGTTTCGCTTTTTAGTTTTTACTTCGTCTAATTTTTATTTTATTTTTTCATATTGCTAGTGTGCATCGCTCACGCTTGCTCTTCTTTTCATTGGTAAAGCACCGATGAAGGTGTAGGAATATTTCTATTTACGTCTTCCCTGGGTTTTTTTTTTTTTTTTTTGTAAAACTTACATTTTGGTTCTTCTCTTCCACTCTGTACAATAGAGAGCTAGTTGTTTTAATTTTTTTTATTTGGTTCGTTGAATATTTATTTAGGTTGTTCCTTAGGTGCCTATCTAGGTAGGTATATATCTAGTGTTTTGTTTTATATTAAATTAAAGAGGATGGCGGTTTTTGTGTGTGGGACAAATTGTTTCTTTTTGTTTTCCAAATAATGTTTTGGACAATTGTTATATTGGTATTCAGGAGCACTTTCTATGAGTATAATAGGTATACCTAGGTATGTCATATCAGTTGCTATTTTATATTATCATTGGCGACAATTCGATTTCATCGAAAAACTTGCCTGAACTTGAATCTACATTTTCATGGACTATCGGGGTAGTGTTACCTTTGTGATATTGTTTTTGTTTTAGTTTTAAAAAGTTATGCTAAAATTTAAAATAGGCAGGCAGGTCGGTGCCTACCTATGAGCAATAGGATATTGGTGATAATATGTAGGTAGGTGTTTGCTGTTCTCTTTGATAACATAGGTAATTAACCTTTTTCTAAATAGCGTTTAACCCAGATGTGGTGGTTTAGATATTGGATTACCTTAATGATTTTTTGAGTTAATGTGGAATCTTGCATTTTGTTTCCAGTAATATTTTTGGAAGGGCAGTTCATTTACATCTTTTCTTTTAACACAAGGGTATGGTCAGGATTAAGGGGATCATAACCCTCCGACTTTACTACATCCCTACTGGTCCGCCTGTGGGGTTCGGCGATTTGACCTCAGTAAAAATCGGCGGGCTTCCTGGCATTGAATCATTTCATCACTTAGGCCATTCAAATGCTGGTTTTATGGCATTTGTATGATCAGAGAAATTCTTTGCCCGTTCCAAACGTTTCATTAATATGATTCATTGAAAAGCCTACCTGCCTGTTACCTATGTCTTTCTGCTAGGTAGGTACCTACCTACTTTCACAAATCAAACTCCCAGTTACAGACAAATCCCAATAAATCTCAGTTTCAACGGGCCTAGATTTCACTACGAATTATAGGAGTTTTCGAAATACCTAATGGGATTGCGAATTATTTAAGGTTAACAAAATAAAAAATCGATTAAACCCGGGTTAAGAGTTTTAATTAAAATATGTATATACATAATTTAGGTATGTACTTTATTATAGGTACATTCTTTCACAAGTACGAAAAACAAATAAAATAGGAATCCATGTAGGTACCTACACGTTATAGGTACAAATCTACATAATCTACAAACATCCTAACATATGCACAAAAAACAAAAACCAAAAACTAATAACATTCAAAAAAAACTTAAGCGGGAAAAAAATACAATATTTTTTTTGGCGGTGGGATTGTTAGTGCTAAAATGTAGTCATCCGTGAGAATTCCTGCAACAGACACATCGTCGTTAAAATGAACGAATTCATCAAACGTGATTTCTTTGCTTTGAGGCACGCGACTCCATTCTAAAATGTCTAAAAATAAATAGCCGTGTTTTTTTTTCTCAAGCGTATAAACGCTTGGATATAAAAGTGTAAAAAAACGCTCGACTTTGACTTGGCAGCACTATGCTGCCTGTCTTTTGACATTTCGATGGTTTTTTGAATTCAAACTAGAGTAGGTATATTGAACCTGAAAATTAAATTATTCAGAATAAAAATCTAATTATGCCATCTCTTGCTAGAAAATTGCAACTTAAAAAAAGAAAGATGACCTCGAAGTGGTTCGGAAATGGCACGGGATTCAAATAATGATTTTTGTATTTTCAGTAAAAAAGTGCATATGAATCTGGAAGTTAAATTTCAAAACTCTGCTCGGATTAAAAATGCAATTTACCCCTATACCTACGACAAGTGATGGCAGCGGTTTAATACTTTTTAGGTAACATTAAAATTTCACACGTAATTACAATTGGGGGTAGGTATGTATGTGTCAGTTCACTAGGTGAGAAATGTCAAGTTTTTGACATTCGATGAAAAAAGTTATCGGAATAGGTAGAAGATTGGAAGCACTGATCTATATCTGCTTAAGGACTTAGCGGCGATAGTTATCCCCGCTAAAGTAAGCGTATATATGCCAAGTTGTAGTTATATTGAAGATGAAAATGTGAATAAGAGTATACCTATACCTACGCTTTAGTAAAAAAAACACGGCTAATGTTGATCATCATCAGATAACTGCAGACCTTCCTTGATGAAACCACAGGCACAGGCACGGAAACAATTTTGATGGTGGATTGGCTTACATTTTTTCAGCAATGTTCATAGCTAACTGTGTTGCTTTCGACCACTTCTTTGCGGTAATGGGTTTTAAAATTTTTGATAATTTTCTGATCAAGGGGTTGAAGTTAAGACGTCGTGTTTGCTGTCAAAAATTCTACTTTCACATGACTAAGAACGGAAGTGGCTTGTCAGCCGTGCAATTATCGATGAATTACAACATTTAGCTTTTATCTTTCTATTTCACGGGTCAATAATATCAGCCATTCATTGAATAAATCGGACGTCATCCACGCCTTCTTTTTCTAACGATAAGACATCGGGATTGATTTCATGTTTTTATAACACTTTGGCTTAGCTGACTTGCCGATCATCAAAGGTTTTAACTTTTCTGTTCCATCCATATTTGTTGTCAGTAAAATGGTTACTCTGTCTTTACTGTTTTTACCGTCGTGCCATTTTTTGCTTTTAAAACACGTTGATGTTCTTAGGCTCATAATTTTGAAAGAGTTCGCTCAATTTTTCTTTCCATTCTGTACATACCTACATTATCGCTTACATTCGCACTTTCACTGCATAGGTAGTTTCCGGAAAACAATATTGTGCCTTTTTTAAAAACGGTCAAGCCATCCTTCACTTGATTTGAAATTTTGTATACCTACCCAACATTTTGTGCAAACAATTTGGCCTTTTCTCTCTCATCATCACTCCGAAAATTGGGACATTTAATTGTCTGCACTGTGAAAACCATGCGACAAGCGATCGTTCGAGTTCAGGGAACTCACCTGTTTTGTGGCGTTTCATTTTATTCTTTAAAATTGACGTCAGTGTAGATGGAGGAATGTTAAAGCGTTTTGCCCAATCAATTTTTTTCTCGGCGTCGGCAACCGCATTTAAAATCTCTTTTTGTTTTCTTAATGGACAGACACTTATGGGTACGTTTTGAACTTATTATGAAATAAAGAACAAACAACACTAAACTGAAGTGAAAATAAAGAAAAGCGACTGCATGGTAGAAAAAATAACTTAGAATAACGGTCCATATTCTCTAACGGTTTTTGCGAAAAATCGTCACTCTGTGAATGCATGTGGCAAATGGCTGAAACTGAAAGAAAAACATAGGGGCGGGCTACAGTCCGCTTGGGCGAACTGTTGGATACCCTATTCTTATTCCTATCATTCATAAGTGGGCGTGACAAAAGTCTAAGTATGGTTGAATTGTTAAGAACGCTGTAAATATTCTGTTATAGGTATAACATTTAAAAGATTTTATCAAACAAAAACGAAGCTTTTGTAAAAAAAACGTTCCCTAGCTCAAACTTTGGTTTTTCAATTATTTAATTGTGGGCGTGTTAGTAAGCGGATTTAAAAAAAAATAACAGAGCATAGAGTACCCCTAGAGAGTATATATTATAAATTTCAGCTCCCTAGCTCAAACTTTGGATTTAAAAAAAAAAGTTTTTTTTAAATTGTGGGCGTGTCAGTAGGCGGATTTTGAAAATATTTACACATGAGCTTAAAGGGCCCCTAGAGAGTATATATTAAAAATTTCAGCTCCCTAGCTCAAATTTTGGTTTTTCAATAAAATTGTTTTATTTTTTTGTGGGCGTGTCAGTGGGCGGATTTTGAAAATTTTATATCCCGAGCAGTTTTAGGAGTCATAGATCATATATAAAAAATTTCAGCTTTCTAGCTCAAAATTCGATTTTTTCCAAAATTTTGTTTTTTTTGAGTTTGTGGGCGTGTCTGTGGGCGGATTTCAAAAATGTATAAACTTGATTATTTCGGGACCCTAGCGAGTATATGGTTAAAATTTCAGCTCTCTTGGCCCAGTTTAAAAGCCTAATTTTTGCCGACGGACGGAGGGACGGACGGACATGGCTAGATCGACATTACTATCGATGCTGATCATAAATATAGTAACTTTTAGGGGTCTACGGGCAATATTAAGGTATGTAACAAACTATGCGTCAAAATTAATATACCCTTAGAATAGGGTATAAACAATAGCCATTCCATTAGTAGTGGTTCCCATATTTCGCAATTTTTTCAAGGGACTGACAGTTTATTACGAATAAGCGGGGTTTACGGAGTACGATTTATCGAGATTTTACTGTACTTAAATTTAAATTTTATTATAAGCCTTACATAAAAAAGTGATGCCAAATCTGACATCGGATTTCAGTACTCATAAGACATTTGACATTTATTCCGCTAAGGAAGTCTTTAAATTCAAATTTATTAGATGTCCTGCTCTCTCTCGTATGTTAATGTTTAATTATGAAGACGGATTATTGAAAATGGTTTTGAGGCACACACAAGGATCTAATAAATACATATACATATATTTTTAATCCTTCGATAAACTGGGCAACTTTGGATACCCTATTTCTATTACTTTCCTTGCGGTCGTGTCAAAAATCTAAGTATGGGAGAATTGTTAAGAACGATATTTAGTTACACAACATAGGATTTTAGCAAAAAAAACAAAGTTTTTCAAATCCACACCCCCCAGTCAGCATCAAACAATTATCAAGTGCTGTCAAAAACAGTAAGTACGTATGTACATGATGTCAAATAAAAACATTAGGAAAACTGATAGGTATGTGCCTACACACATATCTTTATTACGAGTCAATATTAAACTTCAAACAAGTACAATATTTTTTTTTTGCCAACTGCTTTGCTTGTAGCTAAGAATTCCCTCTACCAATTGTTTTATGTTTTCATTTATTTTTAATTACCACAATTGACATTTATAAACCATCAAATGGCATTTGCCATATGTACCTACGCACTTAATGTTCCGTATAACCACATTCAATTACCAGCACATAAACTTGACATTGATCCAGCCACAACACTGCATTCTTTATGCTGTTGCTATCTACTTCCAATGTCGTTTTGCAACTGACGTTTATAGGTAGGTAGGTATAATGTTTGCCAATCATCGTCTCGAGAACATTTCCAAATTTGCAGTACACACATACATGTAATCGCTTCGAATAAACAAAGCACGCAATTGCATTACTAATCCCCATTGTTGTTGCTGAACTCAATATTATTTCACATCCAATTTCTTAAAACTTACTTAACACATCAATAATGAGGGTGTTGTTGGCAGATTGTTGTAATATTTACATTTCCCAATTGGGCGTAATAAAAATCAATACATAGGACACCTATCTACAATAATAATAAAATTGACAACCAAAACGTTTTCTCTAACGTTGCCGCTTTCCGCACAAAAGAAGGGGAACACACACTTAATTCCAAGAATTAATTCAACTCGTAGTGTTTTCTCAGTCATTGTCAAATGGCCAAATGCACGTCATTGCAAGCAAACACTGCTACCAACTTGAGAAAATTGTAAAAAAGAACCTCATCTAGGTTTTCAGCATTTTTTTACTCATTTGAAAGCAACGATGGGGGAAAAGAGCAAATTTTTTCTTCGTTTTGCTTGATTTCTTCCCTTGGCAGGCACTTTTTCTTCTTTTTTTTATCCCTCATGACACAGGAAATTTTATTTGTTTTGACAGGCCACTGAGATGTGTTTATTTTTTATTTATATGTTTATCTTTAATAATCTTTTCTTGCTTGCTGGGTATAAATTTCACAAATAACCACTCCTACGTCAAACTTATAGAGATGAGAGTTAAAAAAAATAATAGGGAGACGGGCACACAAGAATACCTAAACTTAGTGACAACGACCTCAGCCTCATAATCGTCATTATAAGGCACATCCCCCTACGTGTATCGTTTGCCATGCGTCGCGCGTTCACGAAAGTGAGGAGAAACAAAATGGCATAAGAAACAAGTGGCAAGTGAAATAATGCAAAGATATATAGGTACGATATAAACAAAAAAAGAATGTTAAAATCTGAATTATGAAGGAAATAAAGCAAAAGCACTTGTTTACCATATTTTTTCAGGTGGAAAACGTCAAACATCGTATATAGTGCACATCACACCGCAAATGAAAATGTCGAGTGTGAGATAAAATGCAATTGTGTTTGTACGTTCAGGCAGTGTACTGTACGCGTGTGTTCATATATTGTAGGTACATGTTCTGCTTTGGCTTTGTTTTTCTATATTAGGGTAAGTTACTTATGTTTTTGATAAAAATTGTCAAAGCTTGCAAATTGAACGTCATAACTTCAGTGAAACTTTGTGCGCGTAGTGGCTTGCGCTAATTAGTGATCAAGGGTCTCATGGTCAAATCACACCGGGGGCCCAGTAACACCTAAAATTTTTTTCATCTGCCCCACATCTAACGAAAGTCTGACAGACATCCAAGAGTCTCAATTTATTGTCATGAGAAACTTCTCAAATTTGACTTTCGGTGTCGGCGTAAAATGTTAGGTCCCTTCCACTTCGCACACGCAAATGGTTGGAGAAGGTACCTACTTGCTGTATGTTTTTTAAAAGAGTGAAAGTTATGGCCCAGAAATTAATGTTTGAATGCCTTGGTATTTTAAACATTATGTAGGTATACGTATGTTTTGTATACACAAACTGTTCAATTAAATGCTTGAAAAGGTGTTTTTCCTGTACACATATGAGCCTGCAAGCGCACACTAAAATGTGGGATGATTTTTCCGCACACGAGTGGGTTCGTAAGCGCACACTTGAATACGCACATGTACAAATATAACGTAGGTAGGTACTTGTGCGAATGCAAACCATGGTCATTTGTGTGCTTTTAAGTTAACCTTCTACATTTTGTGGCGAAAGCTTTTTTCAATATGTTTTTCTGTATACGTAGTGGGATAATTCAAAAACCCCAACAAAATTCGCATCGATGCGGGATAACTGCACAAATTACGATGCCGATGTGAAAAAAGCATCGGCCATTTTCTTGATGCTTTTTTTGTTGGCATTTGCGCATCAGTTTACGCAACTTTACAAAAACGAAGTGATGCCTTTCCAGCGATGCGTTTTTGAACACGTGCAGAGCTGATGTTGTTCTGAATTTACCGATTGACATTCAAGTACAATAAAAAGTTTTGAAATATAAAACGCCAAACTTGTTCACAAATTTGTTTCGATAAATTCGGTATCGGTAACATTCCAGCTTTTTCAAAGCCATCGATGTATACTTTCTGTCTCCAGATTAGTTTTGCTGAGCAAAGCATAGCATAAGGGGAGAAATCACATGTATGCAATTTTAACATAGCGAGGAACACATTTAGCTTCTTTAAAGTGTCCCGCTGCATGCATGGGTTGATACGTGTGGCCGCAGCTACAAACTTGAAGAAATGATAGAAAGAAGGCGAGTGGACATTTTGTGTGTTTACGAATAAAAATGACAAAATACCGGAAATCGGTCCCGTTTCTTGCATCCTTTTCTTAAATGATGAGGTTATGATCTCAAGAGCGCTTCATGAACACCATGTTTATCAAACAAGGTGTTCAGCATGATCACTTTCAGGAGTGGCAGTTTCCTGAAGGTTCGGATAGAAGACTGCAATAAGACAAATTTGAGAAGTTTCCTCTTGGATTTTTGTCATCCGGTCGCAAGAGCTGGGGCAGTGGAATAAACTTTAAGGTGCTACTTGGCCCGCTGGAATTTGAACCTAAGGTCTTTAGATTAGTAGAGCTCTGCGCCACTGCGATATGGGACACGCTTGGTTAGTGTCGCATATAAAATCCTTTTGAGTCTTCAGACCCTTGTCGGATTGTAAGAAATGCGTTGCAAATGTCTCGCGAAGAAGAACTGTGTCCGAATTTAAGTTACGAGTTTGATAGCCATTGGAAGCTAAAGGAAACAATTTCTTCGGCTGCTGATACAGATAAGGTTATTCACGAGCAATTTGAACAAGGACATTTCTATCTTTTAAAACAGCTGCTCAGAAAAGGAAAGAGTAAGGTCGAGCCATCAAAGAGTTCATAATTAAAGTAGCTGTTAGCCAGGGAAGATGTTTCTTTGTTAGGTGTAAGATCTTGGCTGATATTGGTAGTAGCTGTGTACCTTTTTTTAGCTTCTGGCCCGCCAAGGCAAAGAAAACGGCACTGCGACCTAAAAGGTCTATTGTACCATCTGAGCCAGAAATTGTTCAGGCTAGTAGTACTTCCACGTTTCCGTATAAAGCGGATATTGCTGCCAGCAGAGGACAACTTTCTATCTTAGAAAATCAATTGAACTCTGAAGAAAAGCTTCCTTCAAGTTTCATTGTGGGCTGTACATTCACCTAGAATGTGTTTAGCTATTTCATCTTCTTCATGTCGTAGCCGGCACTCTGCAGAGTCGACTACTTTCATTTTATTTGGGTGGTATTGTAACCCGTGGTGACCCGTAAGATTACCTACTAGGTTTTGACACATGCTGACTCAAATCTATACATTTGTTGGCATTTCTGGGCTGGATGGCTCGTTTGGCCTATCTAAGTCCTGGGATGCTCTCCCAATAGGTGGTACCTACATTTCATATGTTCCCAGAATTTTATAGCTGTGCACTGCTGATCTGGGAGTATAGCAGAAGAGTTCCGGACCTTTCAAAAGAGTTTTTGAGCCCTTTTTTGCCAGTTCGTCAGCATTTCCATTACCTTCAAAACCCTCGTGGCCCGTAACCCACCAAAAATTGGGCTTGTTTCCTTAAGCTGAGTGTTGTTTGAAGTGTCTTTAAACAGTGCATGACCGCTTGACTATCCGTGTGAATATATGGATGACACCTTTTATACCAGATGTATTGATGTGGCTGGCGCATTCTTAATTGGCGTGGAGCTCTGCTTAAAATACGCTGTGACTTTTCCCATAGGTATCGTAGTCCTAGTAAATGCCGGCTTCTTTCCCATTAACAAAACCAAAAGTGCAAACGTTTTTTTAACAGTTTAACAAATTACTAACTCTTTTTTTTTGTAAAAAAAAAAAACATACAACCAGTTATAATATGCAACTTTGATCATCATCCTGTACAAGGCCAAAACCCAATAGCAAATTAACTACAAACAGCAGCTCCTCCGTGTTAATGCGTTTTTAATTTCTGACAGGAGTAGGTACTAACATACCTAGCACAACACAACAATCAAAAAATCAAGTCTCCGCATAATTCAATGCCCTCACATTCACAGACGTCGTCGAAATTAATAACATCAAGGTCAATATTCTCTCCATGCTACCGTTGCTACAAAAATGCACTTGGTTCAGTGTGAATCACACACAAACACGATACACGACCTCCTCAAAAACTGCATAAAATGTGTATTTATACGTAAAAAAAAAGTATCTAAAACTGCAAAACACAACAAAGCATGACCTCAAAGCCAAGTGGAACATTGGCGGTCAACCAGCCGCAACAATTGTTATAATATATTGTTGCTGCTGCTGTTGTTCTGTCTCTTCGCGCATTTGACTCAAGATATACATAAGTAGATGGCAACGAACAAAAATCTGCCGCCACAACGATAAAAATCCAGAATTATCTGTCCCCACGATGCGTTATAACCACAAACAAATTCGTGCCCAACACCCCAGCAGCGAACAGTAGTGTGTGTTGGGAAGGTTTATTTTCGATTTCAAATCGTTCCTTTAACTGGGAATAGCAAGTCTCCAAACAGACACAAATAAATAATCGTAAAAGTATCGTCTACTTGAAATTAGAGTAAATAGAACAATGAAGTGAACGAAAGAAACAGGAATCCGCAGTGACCACATGGCGGTCTCGAAAACGTTTGCTGTAAGAGAACAGAAAAAAAAAGAATAAAGAATACAAAAAATATACCTACACTAAAATACATATTATGAACCAACACTTGGAATATAGGGTGTTGGAACAACCCATACAGGTGCTCGGACGTTCATGTTCAGCTTTTAGCATGCGAGCTGCGAGTGTTGGTGTTATTATTATTATTTGTGTTTACCAATTTAGACTCAAATTGCGAAGATGATTATATTTTTTTCAACAAACTTGTTTATAGCTTCGTGATAAAGCCAAAACAACATTGGTGAGAACTGTGAAGATGGGAAGTTTGTTTTGAAGGAATACCTACGTTTTAGTGACTCTTTCTCATGGGGATGGTTAGGTGGGTATATTAAATTCGATCTCGGCGGCACATATCCTCGCACTCCTTTGTTAAGTCTCATATAAGATTGGCATTGTCACCACTTCCGTTTTGACTTTAGGTACCTATATCTATGTATGTATTTACATTTACAATATGCATTTCTTCTTTTTATATAATTATCACTCAAAAGTAGGTTTACGTCATTTCGCCGTACATTTTCCTGCATTTGAAAATTTGCCAAATCGAACAAACCCTTGGAAATCGTCATTCAGCGCGCTGAACCAAAAAACCCAATTGGAAAGAAAACAGCTATCAAAATATTTATTCTAGTAAAGCCAAAGATGGGAAAAAAAGAGGAGAAAGTGGACAGACACGGACTCAAATCAAGTCACTCAATTCATCCTTAAGTTCATTTAATTGGAGAATTCAATATTTCCGGCCACCTATCAGAAAATTATTTGTAACTAGTGAATTCATATTCTCTCTTCTGTGCGTTTGTTTTTAAATTGTTCTCTTAAACCTCTTTTCGCATTCTGTCAAAATTGTGATTGCGTCTGTTCAGCCACTTGCGAGAAATTAGCACATTTGCGTAGCGTTGTTAGTCCGGCAAGTTATTTTTGTGATTTAGTATCAAAATCGTTAGTGAAATTGCTGTCGAAATTAGTGTTTAGAGAGCAAATTTTGTGGGTAACTGTTTTCAAGTGTTGTTTTTTTTTTTTAAATATACTATTTTTCATTAAAAACTGCTTTTTAATGTCAGAAATTGTTGTAGGTATTTATTCTTGATTTTAAGGGGGCCGGAAATAGGATACAAAAATGCACGTGGTTGCCTATTGTCGGCCGGAGATAGGCAACTCGATTTTTATTATTTTTTTTAAATGAGTAATGCAAAATGATAAATAAACCTACTCTGATCATCGTGGAGCAAAAAAAAAATCATTTGAATTCAAAAGTTTCCAGTGTCCGGCCCCCCTTTTTTAAAATAAATTCTTGGTGGCCGGATATAGGACACGCGTCCTAACTCCGGCCCCTTGTTTTATCTTAGGGTTAACACAAATGTTTATAAGGTTACCACTTTTTGATCCTTAAATAGATATTTAAAAATTGTCTTAAGCGACTTAGAATGACCCGGACAAATGAGAAGGCGCAAGCTAAGAAGCGTGTCATAACATATAAAGACACGGATTTAGAGCAAGCTTTATTTGAAATCCGTTAAAACAAACTGAAAATCAGAGCAGCAGGAAGAAGGTTCAAGATCCCAAGGACGACGCTTCAGGTATCGAGTCCACAACAGGGCCGCGGGTAACCTTCGGAAATTTGGTCCGTGCCCTGTGTTCTCTGCAGAGGAAGATCAATAAATAAAGAAATGGCTTGTGAATCTAGCTAAATGTGGCTTTCCACAAACCTCTAAAAACCGTTTGAGAACGGAAGGTCGCAAAACTCCTTTTAAAAACAACAAACCCGGTAAGAAATGGTACTATAGTTTCATGCGACGCCATCCCGATCTAAGCCTGCGAACCGCTGAAACTGAAGAGCTTAAGGAATTCCTAGCCCAAGAAGATGCTTTAGACATTCTTGAGGATTCCTCATTTTTAACGCAGATGAAACAGGATTCAGCATGGCTCCAAAAATTGGCAATGTAATTGCCCCAAAAGGAAGGAATCAAAAATTTATATGAAATAAAGGCAGCAAACGAAAAAAAAAATTTGACTGTGCTGATGACTTTCTCAGCAGATGGAAGAACACTCCCTCCTATGGTTGTCTTGCCATACAAGAGATCGCCCAGTTGGCTGAAATCAGTCCAGAATAAAAAGCCTGACTGGGTTTCTGGCAAAACAGACAGTGGATGGATGCGGGGAGAAACATTTCTTCAGTATGTGCAAGATGGTCTGAACGTTTGGATTTCAAACAATAATGTTCAACGTCCAGTTTTATTTTTTGTTGACGGACACGCTTCTCACATGTCACTTGAGCTTAGTGACTTCTACAGCAGCAACAACATAATATTGTGTGCACTTCCTCCAAACACCACCCACATCCTGCAACCGGCGGATGTAGGTGCCTTTAAAGCCGCCGAAGAGGAAAAAAGAAAGCTTGCTCGACAAAAAACTAAAGAAGGAAAGTCTATTAAAGCCGCCGAAGTTCAAAAAAGAAAGCTTGAAAGACAAAAAAGAAGTCAAGTGAAAAAGAACTCAACAAAACGAAAAAAAAAATGTGCCAAAATGTCCTTCATGTAATGAAGATGTCCTTACGGACGTAGAAGAAGAAGGGCTAAAGAATTTGCGAAAACTGGTTCTATCTTAAATGCACCAATTTATCAACCATGCCTTTTGCAGATGCTGAGGCCAAAGATTTTATATGTTCAAAATGTAATATTTAAGCGTCCAAAATGTGATAGGAAACTTCAGTTTTAAAAAAACTTTATTGTATTAAAAAGTACCTACAATTTATCTATATTATTTTTTAAAAATTATCTGAACTGAATTAAATTTAAGGATTTTTTTGTTTTTTATTGTTTGAGACACAGGAATGGAAAAACTAATTTAAACTGCTGTCATATGTCATTTTTTTCTCCGTTCAGTGGGAATGGTCAATGTAAACGTATATAGGAACTGAGGTACTATAAAATTCAGTAGATTCTGGGAGCGAACAACTAGATTGGGTGGTTCACACACCCACGCGGTGCCTTGTGTTAAAAAGACGTACGTATGCAGCGGCACTAATAATTCTGAGTTGCTAGTTTCATTGACATCTTGGCATCGTACCTAGAAGAAAATGGCTTTTAGGTTCTGCGTAAGAGATGTCATCTCCTATTTTAACCGGTTTTTCTCTTTCGTTCAGACAGAGCCCGAGCATGTCTAGCATGCTATGAACTTAAGCACTATGTGCTTACTTAATGAGCTGTCAATCGGAAAATAGTCTCTTCCATTCGCTTGATTGGACCAAGCCAATGTAGTCGACATGTTTTAGCTTTTTGAACTACATCCACATCTTGGTACAGCTCCTAGAATCCACGGTTATATCTTCTCCTCTATTCGTCGTCATCGCACCCAGGACCAAATATCCGACGGAGCAGTTTTTTCTTTCGAAGAACCCAATATTTGCTCTCCAATTCAGCTAATCGTCCAGCGGGTTCGGTAGAGGTTCTTGTAAAGAGTTTTGAACCCATTTGATTTTAGACGTTTACTTTTTTTCCATTAAGTCGCGAAGATATCAGCGCCGCTCCATGGTTGATGCACATTCGGGCTCGTTCCACATAATTTTTATGACTTGCCAAAACTCTCTGGCGTAAATTCTGCGCTATCTGTCAAAAGTCTGGCTTATTCGTCTAAATCGGTGAAAAATAAAGTGGAAAGACATTTTGAACGCCATGGGCCAATCGTCAAAACTAGAATTTCAACGATGACACTAGACGCCATTTAGCTTAGGCAAGAAATTCTGCCTGCAATGAAAGGTAATCGGGAAGTGTCAAAAACATCCGTCATAACCAAGCGAAGATTTTACGCCGTTGGCTTAGGTTAGGTTCGGCAAAAGTCATACTGAACGCGCCCTTTGACACCAACTTTCAACTATACTGGGTTTCAATGCTTCAGGAGCAAGAAAGAAGGAGCATTTTCTGTGTTCGGATTGAAAATGAGTGTAAATGCGAATTGAAAGATCGAGTTTGTCATGTGAGATAGTGTATGTGTGCTTTTTTGTTTTCCTTTGTTTTGTTCGTTTGTTTAACATTTTTGTCACCACCAACACAATGCAAAACAAAACACGTACAGTCAAGCATTCCTTGTCTTACGTCGCTCATTCGTTCCAGACAAAAGCGTCGTAAGAATGGACTACTGCCAATACCGATTTATTCGCACCGTCAACGGAACTTTCCCTTGGCGAATGTAATTCCTTGATATATGAGTCACACTGACGCGATCAAGTGCAGCAACTGTTATAATCGGTGTTGACCGCGGTTTTGTCATTGTCGCGGCTTAATTCTGTTTGCGTGTACATAAAGAGGTTTATCATCTTTTAAAAGGAAGGCATCAATGTACCTACCTATGAAGTTCTTGTCACCTTAAATTGATGTCATTGACCCATATTCTGACAGTGCCGCCAATGTAAGAATTTTTCATGCAGTAAGCTTAAAACTGAAAGAACACTATTGAAAGCTTGGTTACCGGCGTCAATAAGATAACAACAAACAATGCGTTCGGGTAAAAGCTTGTTAAAACTGAAAGCGGGTCACTATGGAATGGACGCACCCACTCAGCGCCAGCTTTATTTTTAACCAGCCTGAACCATCGGCTTAAAAGCTAGAAGTTGGTTAGTATATGTACATATCTATCTCTTATTATCGACTTAGGTATTTGTGAAAAACCCAATTTTCTGGTCGGAATTCAGCCTTTAGGTTTTTACTACAAAATTGTGTCAGTTACATCCACTGTCGTTGACTTTATTTTGTTATTTTTGTCCTTTTTTTATAGGTAAATTCCATTTAAAATTTAAGTGTTTAACAGTGCTTTATTATAGCTGTCATTTTTTGATATTTATTCTTATACTTTTTATTGGTTAGTTTTAAATAAGACATTCCTTTTTTCTATCCAGAAAAAGCTATTTTATATTTTGACAGTCAGAATGCTGTCATAATTTTGATTATTATCCGAAATTGACGCACATACCTTCACAGGTAGGTACTCGTAGTTATAGGTACCTATTTAGTTTATTCCAATTCAATGATTTCATAGACCTTCAAATTTCCATGATCTCCTCTTCATCTAATATGAATATGTATGTTAGTATCTAGATCTATCCATCGCGCAATTCGAATAAAAACAAAATTTAAGACTGACTAGACATTTATGTATACTTACATAAGTCGACATTGTAATTTTTCTCGTGTGTGTGCGCTTATGGAATTCACTGAATTGTTTCTTTGACATTTCCAGTTTGTAAAGAACAATAGTAGATATGGATGCCGTAGGTACATATACTTATCTACTTAGGTATGTATGAATTCATATCTATGGATAAAATTAAAATAACCACTAAATAAGTACACTACCTACCTATAATTTCTACGTAAAAATGTTAAAAAGAGTGATGCCAAGTTTGGCCTCTATAGGCATACATTCTTATTTGATAAATTGTGACACAACATAAACGTCGTATGTCACTTTCTCATCTAATTATCTGATTCACACATCAATGAAAACTTCGGTGGCATCAGGAAATTTGCGAAAGCCTTATGAGATAATATACCTATCAATAGAATTCAAAAGGAAATTACATTTTACATAACATTATTTGATTATTCCATTTCGGAGAATAATCCTAATCCATGCGCTACACAATGTCTTAACTTCCTCAATTTGACGCAATATTTCTGAGTCTTCGAGGTATTCCCCCCCGAAAGTAATTCAATACTGTCACAGTTTTAGGGCGAGTAAAACAGCATTCGCACACACGGGCAAAAGTAATGCATATATATCTAGGCATAGATTTTTTTTATTTACTTTGTTTAAACATATGTTAAATGTACCTACTGTGAAATTTAAGGCAATACATGCGCACTCAGGGAGCAACAAAGTACCGTATTCCAAAAAAAAAAAAAAACATCAGAAAAAACAACACAGCAACAGAGTCCATCTGGCTGCTCTCTACCACGTTCTCTGTTTTCACCACTATCATCATTGCCTCATTTGCTCTTTAACTATGTGCTGCTTGTCGGTTCTCTTGTTAAAAAGAAACTAATACACTTGCAAAGTTCACTAACACTTTTGAAGTACTTGCAATTTGTTTTTTTTTATAATTTTTTAAATAGGAAAATAAACGAAACTAAGGCCTCTAGTTTGGCTTACTGTTAGATATTATGTACATATTTGCGTCTAATTTTTTTCCATCTAATTGAATGTTTCGATTATGTTAAAAAATGTTTTTAAAATGCCTGAAAATGGGTTGATATGTGCGAAAATGGAATTTCCTAATATGTTTTGTACATTGTGATTTCAATTTAAAATTTTGAAAAATTGGATTCAGAAAAAAACCGAATCGCAAGGACAAGAGAAATAGCTCGGTGCATGTTTGGTTTCTCTCTTAGGTATGTGTAATTCTACAATGTATGTATGTATGTAAAACCGTGCATTTGGAATGAAGCGCTGCCGGCCGGTTTAGGTTATACCTTGTAGGTACCTACTACACACATTTGAATTGAAATCGAAGTTGTCATCATATTGTCGCATCGGTAGGGGTGGATGAACATTTTTTTGTGGTTAAGAAGGTCATTAACCGATTCAGGGACAATTAAATAATACCTGTTTTTATAACAATTATAATAACATTATCCTATTACCTATATCGAATCATACCTATTTAATTAAATGTTTTGAAATCTAACCGTGAAATATACCTACCATGCATTTAACACGTACCTATGCGGTATTAGGCATGTTATGTGTTGTAATTTATATATATAGGTAGGTAGGTACCTACGTTGCATAAAAGTGTGGCATGGAAATAGAGTACAGTACTACCTCGATAATGTGAACCTCGTGAATTATCCAAAAATGTGAACCAGAAAAAGTTTACATTACATACTCTAAAATGTGAACTCAAAACCAATCTACATACCTATGTTAAACTGAAGAATACTGTTTTATTATTGTGATATGCATTGTAATATTATATGGAAATAAATTATTTATCTATCTATCTATCTATCTATCTATCTATCTATCAATTCTTGATAGGTAGGTACTCGATAATGTGAACTTTTCTTTTTCACAAAAAAACACCCCCTATTTGGTTTTATTGTTGCAACGCAAGAAGAACAAAACAATTTTAGTTCAGTTCTAAAAAAATAAGCTTGAGAAACGCTGTTACAATTTTGCAAAACTTTTGGGCGAAAATATCTGAGTCCGCAATAGCACACTGTTTTAAAAAAATTCTGCCACGAGATTCTAGTAGTGAATCTGAGAATTTAATCCAACTAAGTCGTCTTCGCGATTTAGATGGGGCAGCACATTTTCAAGCAGAACTTCAACAAATAAGAGAACTCCCTAAGCTGATTTGATGCCCCAAACGTATCGATTGAGGACATAAGAACATATTGGCGGTGATGGTGAACATAATGTCAGAATGCTGAGTTAGCCCCCGAAGACGAGGAAACTTCTTCAGTGGAAGAAATAATACACAATACAAAAGTTTCCCACTGTCGAGCCATTCAGTGCGCGAATGTTTTGTTAGACTGGGCCCAAGAAAATGGATTGGGTGCAGATATAGTAACATCAATTGCGAATATCAAAACAGTTGCATAACAATTGGTTGCATCTAGAAGGTGACAACAGATTTCACCTCAATTAAAAACCCACAATAAAAAAATTGTCTCAAAGATGTAATGAAGGCAAAAGGAAGCACACCCGCTAGGTACTTATCTTTAAGAAATTTGAGCTAAGGCACTGTACCTACGTGCATTGGTTTGAAGTAAAGTGACCATTCGTCCGACATTACGTGGGACAGTCCCACATTTACTTCAACTGTCCCACATCGAAAAGTGTCCCACAAATGTCCCATTAAACGAGAAGTTGTCCCGCACTGCTCCACAAAATGTAACTTAAATTTTTCATTCGTTTATTTTTTAAATTATTATAATAATTTGACTGAACGCTACCAACATTTAAAAAAATTAGATTCAGGAACATAACGACTGAATGCACTCATAGTTTTCTTGTTGACAGCTGATTGTCTGTCACTGTCAATAACTACTTACTAAAACTCCAAAAAGTTTGTTGAGTTGTTTGCCGGGAACTAATGCGTCGACGGAAAGAATATTTTCAGTTGTGAATAAATTGTGGACGAGAGACAATTAAAGCGATATTGACTGTGAGATATTCAAGCTGCCAACATTTCTTAAAAGAAGTGTCTCAAAATAATAGTTTATTGAAAAAATGCATTCTTCAGAGAAATATATGTAAATAATATATTTATAAATTAATGTTTTTTAGTTTCTTGCAAATTTTTACGTTAATGCGCTTTTTTAAAATCACCTTGATTTAAATGAGCTAAGCTTAAATCTGTAACTATTTGAGTTCTGAGTACATTGTCTTGCCGTTTGGGCGTGCATGCACCCAAATTCTCAAAATGACATAAGGTACCAAACGTACCAAAATGCAACTAATGGATTGAAATCAGTTGATATAATTTCAAAAGTCAAGGACGTAGTTGGTACAAAATACAAAAACAATCAAGCCCGCATGACATTTTTTTATTTAGATACCTACCTACCTATCTCAAAGCATTCTCATGATTAATTGCGATCAGTTTAACCTAAAGCCCCCACTTTTCGGCATCGCTAGTGGTCCGCATGTGGGGTTCACCGGTTTGACATCAAAAAGTATCGGCAAGCCTACCGATTTGGAATCACTACGTCGCTGTGGCAAGCAAATGCTGGTGTTGTTGCATTTGTGTGATCCATGAATGAGATTTGTATACCCTATTCTAAGGGTATATTAATTTTGACGCATAGTTTGTAACATACCTTAATATTGCCCGTAGACCCCTAAAAGTTACTATATTTATGATCAGCATCGATAGTAATGTCGATCTAGCCATGTCCGCCCGTCCGTCCGTCGGCAAAAATTAGGCCTTTAAACTGGGCCTAGAGAGCTGAAATTTTAACCATATGGTCTCTAGGGTTCCGAAATAATCAAGTTTACGAATTTTTGAATCCGCCCACAGACACGCCCACAAACCTTTAAATGTTATATAACAAAATATGTAGAGCGTTCTCAACAATTCAACCATACTAAGACTTTTGTCACACATACTTATCAGGGATAGGAATACGAATAGGGTATCCAACAGTTCGCCCAAGCGGACTGTAGCCCGTGCCTATGTTTTCCTTAAAATTTGTTTTCTGACGGGTCTGGGAAATTCATCTTCGATCAAGCTTTGTTACTGATACATGCGAACCCAAGCGCAAATTAAGACCCACATTATGAGTAGCGAATCGAACGAAAATATTGCAAATTTTCGCTCTAATTATGTTTCCCAATATTGGCACATGTCTCCAGCTGTTTAAAGCAGCCTCCATTTCTGGCATCTCGCCTTTTTAATTGTTTGTCTACTCCTGCAAAGTAGTAGGTACACAATTTTGTTAGCTTTTTTTTAATTCAAAAAATTATTGATTTTGCAATGTACCATTTTTTTTTGTGGCAAGAAGTTAAAGTAGCTTATGTCGACTTTAACGAAAATCGAGTTTAAATGCTTAAAATGTTTCCTATTTCTTGGCTTTGTTTTAGTCTGGGTTTCATAACTCTACGCCAATAGGTTAGGTAAGTTGGCTGTGAGGGCATGAGCCCAGACACACTTAGACCGTAATTTCGTTTCATTGTGATAAAACAGAAGGGGGGGGGGGGGGGGGGGTGTTCTGCCGGAATCCCTGTAATTTCCTCCTATGAGGTAGTGGTTGTAGGGGGATACTCCTGAAGCAGGATCTGCAGCCTGGCTGTAGTTCGCATTGGTTGCGATGTGCTCAGAGTGACTAGTGCAGTGACGACTACCACCCGACTTCCGAACCATGGGTTGGGATTAAGATAAGATGATTGATGCAATCAAACCTTGGGCCGATACCATTTCACTGCGCAGCGGATGGAAAAGTGCTTCTTCCTGAACCACGGAAAGGAAGAGCCTTTTGAGATGACTGTTACAATCGAACCTCAAACTGCTCTTTATTCTCTTTGCAGGTAATACCGTGCCGGGAAGACTGATTCAATCGAATCCCGAGCAAGCTATTACATACCATGGAGGGGGGGATCAGGGTATATCGGCTGCACAGTCGTGTTGTTGGTTTTAAAACTATGCTAGAGGGAGTGACTGAAACGGTCGAACCCTGAGTGCTACGCGCCTGGCGGGGGGAGTGCAGCTTGGGGCGACTGTTGCAATACGAACCACAAGCTACACTCGTACGCGGAAAGGGAGCAGGGAGGGGCGGCTGTGCTACTTGAGTCTTGAGTTGGGGGGTCATCCTCACGTTAGTTGAAAAAGAAAAAACCGTTTAGATTTATGGTTGATGTTTATGGTGACTGAGTTCAGGGGGGGATGTCATGGGAGAGGAGCAGAGTGCGGTGACTGTTCTAATCTAACCTCAACTCTGTTCCTATTATGTCTGCTCAGCGGGAAGGCAGCAAAGCCGGGGAAGACTGTTACAATCGAACCCTCGCATTTCCTGTCTAGCCTTCAGAGTGGAGTGCTGACTGATGCAATCTAACCTCAGTAAGATCTCTTTTCTTTGGCAGGAGTACCGGTTGGGGTGGTCTGCGGGAAGGGAGCAGGGAGGAGCTCTAGCCACCGTCTAATCCGTCCTCTAGATTAGTTCAACCATTTGGACCTTTTGACAAATTTGCTGATACAGCAAATATCTGTCTCACTGAGATCGCTTAGATCCTCGAGGAAATAATCGCAAAGAATTTGTTTCCTTGAGTTGGCTAGTGCGGGGCAGTAACACAGGAGGTGTGTGGTGGTTTCTTCATCCTCAACGACTTTACAGCTTCTGCTGTAACACAGACAAAAAAATATAACCCAGACGAATGTGTGTTCCCAATCAATACACATTTCCAGAGCACAAGTCCAATCGACACTGCGCTAAGCTTTGGCATGGACTTCTGTGTGGATCACAATGCGACACTTTCCAATAGGCACCAAGACTTTGGTGTCGGGCCGAAAGACACCAGCACCGACTTCAGACTTCATTTCTGACTCGTCATTGAATCAGACTGTACTTCTAAAGTAGTGGCTTAATGTGGGGTCTTTAATGGTGATAAGTTCAAAACTAACCACTTTCCTTGTAAGGGGCACTTCACCTGTTTTGCAAAAATTGATGGAGAGTCCTTTATTATAAAACCCCTTCTTAAACATGTAGTAAAGCATTCTACATGGCTCTATTGATGGTCGTGCTAGGCTTATAATTTATAAGTATCGCCAGGTCGTTTGCGTAACTATCAATGGCGCTATAGCCTAGTCTCTGAAGACAGACGAAAATACTCTTGATTAATGACCACCCCTCGGCACGGCTCTGATTCATCGGTTGGTCGAATCTTCAATACCTTTACAACTGATTGCCCGTGCGATCGAGTCGTATCCGGTATTATCGAAAGCACTCAAATGTCTCTAAAGGCACAAAGGGCTATATCCTTTTATTGAAGTGCTTCTTCTTAATTTACAAGAGAGTGGAGAGCAACTTCCGTAGATTTTCACTTCCTGTACGCATACTGACTGACTTGAGTGTAGAGGGAGAAATGTTTCTATCCAGTTTTAATATGAAGATCAAAAACTCCTTCCATAATTTTGTAAACAAAAAACCCAGTTCACTTGGCCTATTGCCAAGCTTGGGGGTAAATATCACATTGACCTGTCTCCATGTCAATGCTATGTAAAATGTATTCCCAGTTGTAACACTACAAGTTATATAGGATTTGTGGAGATTACTATTAGATTCCTGATTGTAAAATTGTATTTGCGAAAATAAAATTAATTAAATAAATCAGTTTTTTTTTAAGTTGCTTAAAATGTCAATGAGATAAGTGCTGCCAAATCACCGACTTACTTTTATTTGGAATTGGTATTTAAGCCTATTCAAATAAGGTTAAAAAAATACTCACCTTGTCTATTTGAGCGAAAGTACAAAATCTTAATTTAAAACCTTTAAATGAACAATATAAATTTGTAATTTTTATTAACACGTTGTTTTTGTTGTTTTATTTGCAGACTGATTTGTGCGGCATAAAATGGCGCAAGTTCGTAAATGGTGAACGACATAATGCATCAAGCGATCTGCTCGACGATCCCATCTTACGCTCATATTCGCGATGCATGCAAGCGGATATGTTATGCGTATGGCGTCGGGTTCAGTCCACCAAACAAGATCAATCTGATCCAAATAGTACATTATCATTTGATATCTGTACATCGAAAATTCATCCACCATTGTCGTTGGCCGCCTCAAAAGAACTTTGGATATTTTGGTATGGTGAGGAGCCAGATCTAAACGGTTTGGTAGATACGGATTTGCTGAGGGTTTCTGGTAAGTTTTTTTTTATTTTTTTTTTTTTAAATGCGAATGACATCTTTGGTTAGCTCAAATGGCGCCCAACATAGGGTCGCTTTTTTTTAACAATTTAATTAGTAGTTTTCTTTATAACATTTCTGATTTTTCTGAAACTGAAGGTGTGTAAGGTTTTTCGGAACAATTCCCTATTTTTGTAAGAAATTATCTATATGAAAAGCAGACCTACATTATAATAGAAAAATATTTTCTAAGAAATTAAATACAATGACAACGAGTTCATCCGTAATTGCTATCAGGTATGAACTGAGTAGAGTGGGAGTACGTTGTAGCCTATTCTGCATCAAACACTCGAAATACTTGCCATACTCGCCCTGCGTCAAACGTGAAAGCGAGGAAAACGTTAAATTATCGTGAAATAATTTCAGTGGGTAGGAAAGATACTGCGTGTTTAAGTCAACTTATCAGAACCAATATTTCATTAAAAAGAGAAATTCTAGATTTTGAGAGCAATTCCTTTGATACTGCGTAACCAAGGCAATGAGCTAGAGCATCATCCAAGTACTTCACTTTTGTTGTGTCAATTCATTCCACATTGAACAATTTCCTTACTTTCCAATAGCCGTTCCGATCAATGAAAATGTACCCGGTATTACTATCGAAGAAGTTGGAAAGGCAGTCAAAGGCTACAAAAAAAAACCGAAAGCGGGGCCGGACGAGATACCTTCTGAGTTCTAAAAAAATATGGGAAACATGGGGTGTAGATGGCTGATGATTCTCTTTCCCAAACTAATGAGAGGCGATCCAGTGGCTAACTAGTGGATCGAAAGTTACCTTCTTCCTTTATACAAAGGAATTTGTGCCATTGTTCAACTTCAGCTTTCAACTATCAATCCGATGGATCGATACGCACCCGCACAACATGTTGAAAGGGCTTTCTCGCACATTTACAATAAATCTAATCGATGAATTTGAACGTCTCCGACAGGTCAGTGATGTGAAGACTCCAACTCGTGTTTGCCCGGCAAAGGTCGGGTGCAACAGTGGAGTGGTAGCGTAGCGTATTCACTTCCTGATCGGAAGGTCGCGTGTTCAAATCCTGACCATGTCCGTTAAGGGAAAATCCGCAGAATAAAAATTAATAGAAGTATAGCGTATGTTTGCTCATATGTGCACTTAAATTATTTATAAGTTTCTGCGGAGTAAACTAGAGTACAAAATTTGAGCATAATGCTTCCTAAGTTATTTAGGCGGCACCCGTGGAGAAAAAACACCTTACCCAATGCACAAACCAATATTTCCTATCATTCTACTTTTTCCTAGTTCGAGCACCTAATAATGAATGAAATACTTCCACAATGCCATTGCATATGTAGGGGTAGAATTGAAAAATACCTGCGCTGTGTATATACACTGTAAGGGTACTACTGCATCAATGAGAAAAAAAGGAAACCCCTTTAGCGCACGCTATATATAAAAAAAGAGGTCAGCTGAAAATACCGCCGACGAGGCTGAGAATGTGACGGAAAGACCATAGCAGAAATTGGACCTATCCGCAATTACTTTGCACCACATTTTGCATACAGATGTTGGCCTACATGCTTATAAGGTCCAGTTGACACAAGAATGGAGCCAGCAGACCACGCACAAGTTCGTACTTTTGCTGATTGGGTGCTGGAAATGGATAAACATGATCCACCATTTTATATAAATTTATTCTGAGTGATGAGGCTCATTTCCATTTAAAAAACAAAACTTGGGCTCCGAAAACCCAAGACAAATAGTGTAAGAACCTCCCAACCCCAACGAGTGACATTTTGGTGCGGTTTTTTTTATCACAAAGGGTGTAGTCACAAAGTCCAAAAGACCTCAGACCCATTAGGCTATGATCATTACTCCTTGAAACGCTGGAGCGACTGATTGATTCCATCTTCGTACGAAAATAAATCCGCAACTTCCGTCTGCGACCCAACTGCGTACGGCAAGGGTAAATCGATGGAAACCGCCCTTTACTCTTTGGTACGCACCATCGAATACTCTCTTCGTCATAAGGAGTACACCATGGTTGCTTTCCTAGATATAGAAGGCACCTTCAACAACGTTAGCACTTCTGCAATTGGAAATGCACTAACAGAACTGAATAGGGATGGCTCGCTTGGAGACAAGCTAACAAGATGGGCGAATCCGCAAACTTGTCCTTTTTTCCAGGAAATATAAAATCCCTCATATTGACCCACCCTCTAATAACGGTACAAGCTTAACTTATTCCGATGAATTAGTAAGAATATTGGCCCTATAAGTCTGGACTCATTTGGATCTCTACCAAGGAACATAGACTACACCATACCCCAATTACAGTTCGGAAAGAACTTCCAAAATCACTATCCCCACCAGATCATTCTGGGAGGATGATGCATTTACGGAGGATAAATCGATCCACTTCTACACCATTGGATCAAAAACTAGTGGTGTTATAGATGAGGGTGTTTTCTCAGAAAAAATAAATATTAGTCTCTATTTCCGTCTTCCTGATCATTGTAGCGTGAAATCATGGCGATTAAAGAAGTCTTGCCGTAGCTAAAGAGAAATGTGATATCCACTAAGGACATCCATATCTTCTCGGACAGTCAAACCGCGATCCCTGGACTCTGTCTCTTCAAACTCCATCGTGGCCATTGACTGCCGTTCATCTGTTGAGGAGATGGCAGAGCAGTTCAACATTCACCTCTGTTGGGTGCCGGGGCATAGAGACATTCCAAGACATTGTAGGGCAGATGAAATCGCCAAAAAAGGAACCTCTTTTACCTGATAAAGGTTTTCATGTAAACTTATGTTTAAGCTATCCGCGATCGAGCGCACAAACATTAGGTGAACAGGTAGTAATACATGTCTAGCGACTAAGCATTTCTGGCCATAGCTGGACCTGCGACGCTCTATGTGTTTGATCTCACTAAACCGACTGCACATTGGCTCTGCTATAGTTCTCATTACAGGACACCGTCTATTCAAACGACTTCTGTAGAAGCTGTATAGACGAGGAGGAGGAGGAGACAACACTTCACCTTATTGTCCTGCACTCTCCCATAAAAGAAATTTCTATCATGGGGACTTCTTCCTTAATGATCTCAGTGACTTGGCTATATGTTAGAAGTCTATCGCGCTTCAGTAGAAGCTCCAAATGGTTTAGCGGGTAGAGGGCTAAACTCCCCTGGTCCACGTGGCATCACAATGAACCTCACAGTGGTCTAAGTGTGTTGGCTATAAGCTGACAGCCAATTTAACCTAACCTAACCTATGGGTCTAGTGTGACGGCCTTTACTCTCTTGCCCCGTCAACCCAGTTATTTGGCCATATTTTTTTCGAAAAATGTCAGTACATGGATTGGACCGTTCGTTGCCGCTAATTTGTTTGTTTCCTGAAATTGAAACGGCGCGATCTAACACCATAAGTCTGTTCCCTTGGGGCTATGTTAAAGATAAAGTCTAATCCAATGTTCCACCAACGATTCATGCACTAAAAGCAAATTTCAGAGCTGCTATTCGCAAAGTACAGCCACAATTACACGAACGTGATTTCATCAAAAGAATAATCAATATTTGTAGTCACAGCCGAGACGGATATTAAATAGATATTAGCCGTGTTTCTTTGCACGCGGATATAGGCATGGCATTAAAAAACGACCATCGCCGCTTAAGAATTCATCAAAAAAACTTGGCAGCACACATGCACCTATGACGTTTATTAGTGACACAGCTGTAAGTTGAGTTAAGAAATTTGTATTGAAAATCGTGAAATTCAAAAATATTAATTTCCGACAGTTGAAATTATTAATGCCAAACATATTCTAAAATTATAAAAAACAGTTTCACATTGACAGATTTAATAAATTCTGAAAAATAATAATAATAAAGTCACGAACAAAATATTCGGCGGGATGTGCTAGTGGACGGCGGGATGTTAAACTTTGACATTTCCTGAAAAATTCATTGCAACATTCATGAGAAACGAAGAAAATGGGTTTTGGAAGCACTGTTTATCCCCGCTAAAGGACTTAGCGGCGATTACATGCAAATTTCAAATTATCCGTATATCCGCGTGCAAAGAAACACGGCTATTGTATTCCATTACTAACCTCAGAGTGTACTTTGGATTTAAATAAAAAAGTTGCGTTTTTATATTGATTTAGAATGACACCTGTCATTGGATGAGCCTGTATTAAACTTTTAAAAATTAGTCTTTGAGACGCTTTGTAAATTACCAAACACATAAATTAATGAAACCAATCGACTGATGACTCCGATTATCACAATCATATCCCGATAGTATGGCAACATAAAGAAATATGAGAATCACCCCCCAGCCCAGCCTAAGACTTCTTAAAAAGTGAAACCATTTGGTGTCTCTGAATTAAGTCAATCCCCTTAAGAAGTGCAATAAAAGAAGCTAATACCGTTTTCTTAAGATATCATCACCCCTTTATAAATAAGAAAGCCTTACACAGAAGAGAATTGCCACAGATTTATGATGTTTTCATTATTATTAATTTGTTCTTGCACAAAGAAAAATACTAAAAATGCACAGTCTATTCATTTTCCCAAGTAGAAATATTGATTTTTATCTTTGTTCGTCGATTGGTGGCGCCTCCTACTTTCATTTTGTCTTTTTCGTCGTAGAAACAGAAGCAGTTGCTACCCCTCATCAACTTAGTAGCAGCACGGAGTCAATTGAAAAGGAAAATTTCCACATTCGGGGACTTTCAAATTTTTGCGCAATACCGTTCGCTTTTTTCCCGAAAGTTCGAAGATGGGATTTTGTGTCAACACCAAATAACATTTCACTTTAAATTCATATTCTATCGAGCTTAACCGATTTCATCCCTCCCTAGAAGAAGAAGAAGGGTAGGTGGTGGGTCGGTGCTGGGATATCATTCTTTCTGCGAATATAATCGATTTAAATAGGTTTTTTTTTTGTATCCTTTTGTCGCTTTTGTCAGTTCCTTTTTACATGTAGTATATATTCCGAACATGGCGCATTCATTTAGGCCTCAGAAACGGCCACTAGACCAACAACACCCAAACATAGTGCCGTATTCGCATTTGTGCCTTGTACGCCCACACATACTGCAGACATCTACGTCTTCAATTTCGTCCTTTTGTCAAAGAATAAGCATCAGCACAGCACGTGCATTATGTACATGCATGGTGGTATGTCCTGGTTGTTCTGTGTGCGTTTTAACGTTCTCTTGTAGTTTTCGATTCGGCGCATTGCAGCTATTTGGTCCGGAAATAACAGTGTTTCAGGTTTCAGCATCGGTATCGTTGTGTTTGTGTATTTTTCCGAGAATATCGTCCAACTGTAGGCTGCAATAGGCGGTAATGAGGTCCTTCAAAAGGAAATGTGGGGAATATGCCAACACCGCCTTTACAATTTTGCTATCATCCCCTTTTGCACACAGGTCCTCTATTCTACTCTGTAAAACATATTCATGGATTGTGCGTGAATAATTTAAGGACAAAGTATACCTATGTTCGCGAGAAATGAAAACTGATACTTTTGCAGTTCAATTATGAAGATGAAGCGATTCCCATGGGACGGCTACGAGCAATTTCTAGCGCGCAGAATGCCGCAGCATGGAAATCAAATAATAATTAGTTTATTAATTTTTTACTAGATTCGCGTTATGGAATCATCCACAAACCAAACCCCTTCTTACTGTTGCCATGAGAAGGCTCATTTTAATATTTTAACGATGTTCTAGTTTTGGGGGCTCGAAGTGTGGGATTTCTTGAAGGTGAACCAAGCCAAGTTCCAAAACAGACCAATATATATCAAGTTAATCTAGCTCTGCCGATGTTTAGTACTAATTAGGAAACAACACTCTTGAGATATGGAAACATGTAACGTATTCCGATAAGGAGATGAGCTATAATCACGTAGCTTCACTAATTTGGTATTTAAGCAGGAAGTGCGGAAAGCTGCACAGACCCTGAGAATAACGCTTGACATTGCTTCCACGGCTTGGTAAACAAAATGTTTGCTGTTTAATAAAGACTAAAATGAATTGAACTGATCTATTTGTCATTTATCTTCATCACGCGAATAAAATTTTGGAATGAAAGAGATTTTTGAATCCCAACCCTTCCCCCTGGTTCGATGCTTGTGTATCTCGTCATCGATTATAAAATATTTGCAATCACAGTTTCTGCCCTTACCTATAGTGATATCGACTGTAAGCTATTTTTTGTTTTATTTTGTTGTTGTTGTTGTTGTTGTTATTATTATTTTCTTTATATTAAATTATAATAAATAATAGAGGCCAATTTGAAATCACTGCTTCCACTGCTCTACCCCATTGCGAACGTCTAACAAACATGCAAGAGAATCAATGAGAAGCTTCTCAAATGTTCTGTTTAAAATTATAGGTCCCATCTACTAGGCCGCGTTAATGCCTAAAATGTATTTATCTATTTTAGACGCAATAGTCTGGACTTACCTCTAGATATGTTTGTTTGCGGGCAATTGAAAGAAGAAGGGTTATAAAATAAATACATACAGTCACTGGCAAAATTATTTACACATTGCGTTCCTCGCACTTTAACCAACCTATAAAGCTGGAGAACTTTTGAAATAAGAACAAATTGTGTATTGAGCCTTATTGCGAAGATCAATTGACAGTTGATAATTGACTATTTTCAATGTGCGCTATTGTGAACGAACGATTCTAAAGGATTTTGTCAATCGCAGTCAATTAAAAAAATGCGATTGACAAAAACACCAAATGAATCGTTTGTTCACAATAGCACACATTGAAAATAGTCAATTATCAATTGTCGATTGATCTTCGCAATAAGGCTAATTAACTCTTCTCATTTTTAATGTTTGCAGTTTTATTCAAACAGTAAACAAAAAAAATTAGCAAATTCCAACAAGTAACTGTTAAAATCATACAAAACTAAGTGGCACAATTATTGACACATCCATCGAATCGAACACGGGCAAAATTATTTACACAAGTGCAAATAAGTGCATTGATAAAGTAACGGTTCTAAATTTCTTTAGTTAAATGATATATTGCGTTGTGTCCAAATATTGCGGTCAGTTTTGATAGGTCTATTCTAGAGAAAGTTTGTACGAGATGGCCAAAACTATTGAGCTTTCCCTTGAAATAAGAGCGGCCATTATTGCAGAATTCCAAGGGGGGTGTTTCGGCAGTATAACTATCTAAAAAATATGGTTGCAGCCGGAAAACAATTTATAATATAAATTCTAAGTTTAACGAATGTGGAAGTGTAAAAAATAAAATTGGTAGAGGCAGAAAAAGGGTAACATGAAAAAGAGAAGACGCTAAAATTGTTTGCTGCTTCAAAAGTAACACCGAGGTGAAAGTGTTAAAACTGTACTCATGGACATAAACAAAGATCGCGAAAATAATATTATAAGTGAGAGAACATTGCGATTGTTCTCCAGAAAAAGCCGTATATAACACCCGAAAACAAGCAAGTTAGGCTACGATTTGCAAGGGACCACAACGACAAACCTCCAGAGTTTTGGAAAAGCATTTTTTGGACGGATGAAACAGCTTGTTCCTTTTATTATTCCAACCCTAAAATGAAGGCCAAACAACCCGTCACTCAACCCACACGACATTCCAAAGGAAGCAAGATAATGATATGGGGTTGCATATCAAATAGGGGAGTGGGTCCGCTTGTAAAGTGCTCCGATAACATGAAACAGTAACAATTTTTGAAAATTTTAAATGTTGTTGCACTGGTTGCTGGTTCAAGATATATCGGGAACGATTTTATCCTTCAACATGACAATGCGCCGATACGCACAGCTTGGAACATTAAAAAGTATTTGGCAGAAGTGGGTAAAGAAGTTTTAAAATGGCCTCCGCAAAGTCCTGCCCTTAATGTTATACAAGGTGGCGCAAAAATAACCTTCCGATGTTTTTTGGCTGTAATTTAAAAAAAAAATTAAAAACTTTGATTCTTCTTGTGGATTATTTTTATTTGGTCTTTTAATTTTGTTTACATCAAGTCGAGAATATGATGTCATGTAAATGGCCGCCGCCATAGTTGATTGTCATTTGAGCCCTTTTTATGGCATTTTCCATCACTTTGGCCAAAACTTCCGGCGATAGGTCCTCACATTGTTGACGGATATTGTCTTTAAGAGCTGCAAGAGTCTGAGGCTTGTTGACATAAACCCGCGACTTCAAAAAGCCCCACAAAAAGAAGTCTGGAGCGGTCAAATCAGGCGATCTTGCTGGCCAGTGCAAATCGCCAAAACGGGAGATTAGGCGCCCGGGAAATGCATCCTTCAGCATATCGGTTGTGGCACGTGCAGTGTGTGCCGTTGCACCGTCCTGTTGGAACCACATATTTTCCAATCCCAATTCATCAAGTTGCGGCAAAAAGAACTCGTTGATCATTGCTCTGTAGCGCTCACCATTCACAGTAACCGTTTGGCCCGCGACGTCTTCGAAGAAAAAAGGTCCGATGACTCCTCCAGCGAAAACAGCACACCATACAGTGACTTTGAGCGGGTGTAATGGCTCTTCGTGGGTTACACGCGGATTTTCAGTGCCCCAGAAGCGTAAATTTTGCTTATTTACGTACCCGCTAAGATGGAAATGGGCCTCATCACTCATGATTATTTTTGATGAAAAATCATCTTCCTCTTGGTGGTGATTAAGGATGGCTTGAGCGTATGTTAGACGCGATTGGCGGTCAGCAGCTAACAGCTGATGCACCGTCTGGACTTTGTACGGAAACATCTTCAAATCTTGTACCAAAATTCGCTGTAAAGACCGTCGACTGATACCCATTTGCGTGGCACGTCGTCTGGTCGATGTCGACGGCGCTTCCATGACATCTTCGGCTACAGCAGCAATATTCTCTGCAGAACGACTACTCCGGGGGCTGCCACGCCTGGCAGCATCTCGTGTTGTGCCAGTCTCTTCGAGGCGAGCGGCTAAACGTCGCAGTGTTTCACCAGTAGGCGTTGGACGGGTAGGAAATCTGCGACGAAATTCACGTTGTGCCAAAGTCACCGACCGATTATTGCTCAAATAAATAGTCACCAATATTCCGCGTTCTGGAACAGTGTAGCGTAACATTGTATATTAACGTGTATTTCGCATGTGTTTACTACACAAATGTCAAAACAGAACTGACATTAGGGGCCAATCGCAAAATTTATAGCATTTTCTGATAGGAGGATTACTTTTGCGCCACCTTGTAGAAAACCTTTGGCACATAGTAAAATCTAAAATTCCTGAAAACATTGGCAGAACTGCAGATTAAACTTAGAAGGACTTTGTAACGGCTTGGAGTACCATTCCACTAGAGCCATTTCAAGGCTTAATAGACTCAATGCCCAGAGCCTTGCAGAAGTTATTGCGGCAAAAGGAGGAAACACAACCTATTAAGTAATGTTACTTTAAATAACCTGTTTGGGACTTAACAAATCATCTTTTAATATCAATAATGTTAATTAAAATTGTGACTCCGATTTGCTCGGAAAGTGTAAAAAGCGTTTCAAACGCATCTGTTTCGTCATAAATATTGATTTGCTTTTCACGTTTATTCGTATGATTGACACTCATTATGTTAATCTTTGGTCGCCGTTGTAATGACCCAAGGTGTTGTGTTTACATCCGTTCTAATGCCTCTTTCGCCAAACACATTTGCATAGCTTCCCCAACAACAAGCATTAGCTATGAGAGTGTGATTTGGGGAAAGAGACCAATTCTTACAGCTGCCTTTGGCGATTAAAAAAGCTCTCGGTCATTTGGATCATGAACGCAGAGAACACTACACCTTTGGGAAAACAATAAGTATCTCTTGTAAAATAAATTAAAACATAAAAAAAAAACAAAAAAAAACTTTAAATTGTGGTTTGATCCAAAACATAATGGTCCTTCGATTGTAGCCGAATTTCTTTATTGAGTCCAGCTTATTAAAAATTTACAAATTCGTATTCTTTTGGCATTGTTTGTGTGCCTTTTTTGTGACTTTCTGGGAAAATAAAAACCTCGTGTGTGAAATATCAATGTGCTGTGCTTAGGCGGAAATAAACTGATTGTTTTTCAATTTCAATTTCTCGTGGCAGAGCTTCTTTCCATTATAGCACGTAGACTATAATTGGTAAAAGACATTTGGCTGCATTTAAGTCAGCATAGTTCCTGGGGTGTTCTTGGACTTTTTATTTCCTTGTGAAAGCATTTTCGTTTCTTTTTGCGCTTGATTTGCGTACAAAATGAATGTGCTAAAACAGAAGCGCGGTAATGCTAAAGCATGTTTAACACGTGCGGTGGAATTCGTATCCATCATAGAAGATGCAACAAGTCTTGAGATGCTCGAAATACGCTTGAGCAGAGTTGTTGAAGCATGGGGTGAATTTTCTTCGCTTCATTACGAGTGCCTGAAAGACGTGGAGGAAAACGAAATTGAAGAATTTTATAATGATTTCGGTATATATGAAAAAAAATACTTCGAAGCGCATGCGGGCTTAAAAAAAGCCATTCGAGATAAACAATCGGGCGATAACACAAAATCTGACCTCAATAATTTGTTTTTAGAACGCATGGCTAATCAGCAAAACGAGTTTCTTAAAGGCTTAGATTCTTCATCGAAAGTTTCTGACAAAATTAACCTGCCTCCAATGGTGATTCCTAACTTTTCGGGTGACTACAAGGAGTGACCATCCTTCCGCGATTCGTTTTTGGGTTCCGTCGACAATAAACCAAATCTATCATCAACCCATAAATTCCACTACCTTAAATCTTTCTTGAGTGGAACGGCTGCCGATCTTATTCAACACATCAAAGTGTCAGACGCCAACTATTCGGAAGCTTGGGATAGGCTCGAGAGGCGATTCGATCGTGGCAATTTAATTGTACAATCGTTTGTACACATGTTTCTGTCGCTCCCATCGATAAGCGTTTCAAATGCGCAAACACTTCGCAACATCACCGACGGTGCAGATGAAGTGATTCGTGGTTTAAGTGCGTTAAATAAAACCGGCCGTGACCCGTGGCTAATATACATTTTGCTTAATAAACTCGATAACGATACCAAGCATGCTTGGGCGGAACAAATTGGCTCACGAGAAGACAGTTGTATACAGGACCTAATTGATTTCCTTGAGGTTCGGTGCGATGCATTGGAGGCGTGCCAGTCCCTCAACCGCCCGACCACATCGCGTGGAAAGCAATCCGGGCAAATTAGAGCACTTTTAGCAAAAAATCCAGACAACAAATCGCGTTGCCCTATGTGTAAAGATTTTCACCAATTGTATCAGTGCACTCAGTTTCTAGAATTGGATATTCCTTCACGTAGAGACTTTACGAAATGCAATAACATCTGCTTTTGTTGCCTGCGGTCAGGTCATTCGTCAAACAAATGTATGTCATCGTTTCGTTGTCGCGTTTGCAAGGCTCGCCACCATCACCTTGTTCACCAAGATGACCCAAACAGTAGTTCTGTACCTGGAACTTCACCAACACCTCCAAGTTTAATTTCGCCATCGGCCGCTTCGTCATCCTCGAACTCTGCATCTAACCCTCCTGTTATTGCTCCTTTGGTTAACAACCATTCGCTGAAGTTAAGCCTTCGTGTGCAGACTATTCTGCCAACCATTCTTGCTCAACTTCAAAATTATCGGGGTCAGCTTGCTGATGTTCGTGTTCTGTTAGACACGGGGTCTCAATCATCGTTCATTTCGGAGTCGTGTGTTCAAAGACTGGGACTTCCACGCGCACACGCTCGGCTCCCAGTTATGGGATTATGTTCGACCGAAGCAGGATACACAAAGGGGTGTGTATCCTTAAATCTTGTGTCTCGTAACAATCGTTCCAATTTATCAGTCGATGCTTTCGTGCTGGGGAAACTAACGTCGAATTTACCTGCAAATTCTTTCGACGCCTCGACTTGGGAATATATTCGGAGGTTGGATCTGGCTGATCCTACATTCAATCTCTCGGGTGCGGTTGACATTATCCTTGGAGCTAATAAGGTCTGGTCCATTTTGAAAGGAGAGCAGGTGTTTGGACCTCAAGGAAGACCAATAGCTCAAAATACCTCGTTCGGCTGGGTCATATCCGGGGAGTTATTTGGATCAGATCAGGAGTGCGGGATGTCTTCGTTTCATTCGGCGGTTGATGTAGATGTTCTGTTACAACGATTTTGGGAGCTGGAAGAAGTCCCTCCCCAATCATCCCGTAATGTTTTCAACGATCCAGCGGAGGAACATTTTCTAAAAACATTCTCTCGCGCTTCGGACGGAAAATACGTTGTGTCTCTCCCGTTTAAAACTCCGGAGCCAAGGTTCGGTGATACTTTGCAGTCAGCAGTGTCACGATTGCATTCCATGGAGCGTCGGTTTCGAAGTAACTCAGATTTGCAACAAAAATATTCGAACTTTATGGATGAGTATATCGAGCTCGGCCATATGGAACTGATTCCCCGCGATGAAATTTATAACGACCATTCTCGTCAGTTTTACCTTCCCCATCACGCTGTACTCAAACCAGACAGCTCGACGACAAAACTCCGCGTTGTGTTCGATGGCTCGGTGAAGGATACAAACGGACAATCGTTAAATAGCCATTTATTGATCGGGCCTCCAATACAGCGCGATCTCATTGGTGTGTGTTTGCGTTTTCGGCAGCATCGGTTCGTTTTTACTGCCGACATTGTTAAAATGTTTCGACAAATATGGATATCCGGTAAGGACTCTGACTATCAGCGCATCGTTTGGCGTCAATCTCCAAGTCATGATATTCAACACTATCGGTTAAAAACTGTAACGTACGGTACTGCGTCGGCTCCGTTTTTATCGGTTCGGGTGTTGCAACAGATCGCGGATGATTACAAATCAAAATATCCAAACGCTGCTCGGATTTTGCTCAACGATGTCTATGTAGACGACGTTATGACTGGAGCAAACTCAATCGAACGTTTGTTAAATCTGCAATCTGAACTGATCGCGTTACTCTCTGAAGCCCGCCTACAACTAAGGAAATGGAGTTCCAATTGTTGGACACTTCTTGCTCAGCAAGAACCCGAGGATTGTGAATATTCCTTCGTCGATACGGAACGTTCGCAGTCACTAATTAAAGTGCTAGGGATGTATTGGAATCCTGCAGCCGACTTCTTTTCCTATCGTTTGACCCTACCTAACCCCCGTCCTTCACTCACGAGACGAACTTTACTATCTGAAATAGCACGAATTTTTGACCCGTTAGGACTCCTTGCTCCGTCGGTTATCCTTTTTAAAATCATGTTTCAAAAACTTTGGACTTCTGAGTTGAAACTAGGTTGGGATGATCCCCTTCCCTCTGAACTCTCTGAACAGTGGTCAAATTACCGTGAACAGCTGCCATTCTTTGAACGAATTCGAGTTCCGCGAAATATATTTTCATCCGAAGAGATGATTGAACTCCACGGGTTCTCGGATGCTTCGTCCCTAGCTTACTCCGCCGTAATCTATGCCCTTTCGAAAAGCCCTACCGGTAAAACTAATGTAACAATCGTTGCGGCAAAAACTAAAGTGGCCCCTATTAAACCAGTCTCAATTCCCCGCCTTGAACTCAGTGGTGCCTTGTTATTAGTTCGGTTAATGGCTCTGGTGCGATCGTCGGTTAATGCCAATATCGTTAGACAATTCGCGTGGTGCGATTCGGAAATCGTCCTGCATTGGCTCTCGTCACCCCCTCGCCGCTGGACAACTTTCGTGGCAAATCGAACAGCTGCAATTTTGGAGACTATGCCAAGGCACGCGTGGCGCTTTGTTCCCTCAGAAGCGAATCCCGCTGATTGTGCGTCACGTGGTATACCTCCCTCAACTCTTGTTACGCACTCGCTTTGGTGGAGTGGTCCAAGTTGGATTTCTGAAGCTGAAGAACAATGGCCTAAATCCAGCCTATCCTCGCATATATTCGAACAGGAATCGGTTAAACGGGAGGAGAAGTTGGTCGCAAGGCATGTACTGGTCACGTCGTTTGATGGGCATGTCTTCGACGACTTAATAGGAAAAATTTCTTCGTGGTTTCGCTTGCAAAGAGTTGCTGCTTACGTGCTGAAGTACGTTCATAATTTAAAACCATCAACGCCCCTTCGGCCATCTAATGGGCTTAACTACACTGAGATCCGGAAAGCGAAAATCGCTATCTTGAAATGTGTTCAGCGAAAGTCTTTCGGAGATGAGATTCACCACCTGAGTTCGACAAACCAGCTTCCTTCAAAATCGGCACTCTTGAGGTACTCAGCATTTCTGGATAATGATGGACTGCTTCGCATCGGTGGACGAATCAAACATGCTTATGTGTCTTTTAATATAAAACACCCTATTATATTACCGAAAAATAATCATGTTTCTAGCCTAATCATTACAGATTTTCATCAACGCTATATGCATGCTGGAGTATCCGAAACGTTCGCCTTTATCAGACAAGAGTTTTGGATCTTGGGCAGCCGAAATCTCATTAGAAAAATCATCCATACATGCAAAAGGTGCTTTATGCAGAGCAAGCTCACCAGCCAGCAGATCATGGGAGATCTTCCATCAACTCGCATCCAACCAAGTCGCCCATTTTCGAACACAGGGTGTGACTACGCTGGACCACTCACAATAAAATTATCCCGCTGTCGCAATGCTCGAACCTCCAAGGCATACATTGCCTTGTTTGTGTGTATGTCTACGAAGGCGATCCACCTGGAGCTAGTTAGTGACCTTACAACTGATGCTTTCATCGCAGCCTTGCGTAGATTTGTCTCTCGCCGAGGCAAGTGTACTAACATATACAGCGACAACGGGACGAATTTTCAAGGAGCTCGACGGTGCCTAACCGAGATGCACAAATTGGTTATGGCCCAACCTCACAATGAAACTATCACGGCCGCCCTCGCCAAGGATGGTATAAGTTGGCATTTTATCCCTCCTTCCACACCACACTTTGGTGGCTTATGGGAGGCTGGCGTCAAGTCAGTCAAGCTGCACTTACGTCGTGTTATAGGCAACGCAAGTTTAACGTTCGAAGAATTGTGTACTGTACTAACTCAAGTAGAAGCAATTGTCAATTCTCGTCCTTTATGTTCTATGTCAGATTGTGATTTGAATCCATTAACTCCAGCTCACTTTCTTGTAGGTGAACCACTGACAGCCGTTCCAGAGCCAAGCCTTTTAGAGACCCCAACCAACCGCCTATCCCATTGGAATCACATCCAAAACATGGTCCAGGGATTCTGGAAAAGATGGCACACGGAGTATCTTACCACGCTTCAAGAGCGACCAAAGTGGCAAAGAAGTACACCGAATTTCAAGAACGGGGACTTAGTGGTCGTCAAAGAACCGAATTTACCACCCACGAAATGGATCCTTGGCAGAATTGTATCTGTGAGCACTGGCGCTGACCAACATGTAAGAGTCGTAACCGTGAAGACAGCAGCAGGCACCTTTGTTCGCCCTATAACAAAATTGGCTCTACTACCGGTGTCCTGAAACTCGTTCCAGGGTGGCCTGGATGTTTGGGACTTAACAAATCATCTTTTAATATCAATAATGTTAATTAAAATTGTGACTCCGATTTGCTCGGAAAGTGTAAAAAGCGTTTCAAACGCATCTGTTTCGTCATAAATATTGATTTGCTTTTCACGTTTATTCGTATGATTGACACTCATTATGTTAATCTTTGGTCGCCGTTGTAATGACCCAAGGTGTTGTGTTTACATCCGTTCTAATGCCTCTTTCGCCAAACACATTTGCATAGCTTCCCCAACAACAAGCATTAGCTATGAGAGTGTGATTTGGGGAAAGAGACCAATTCTTACAGCTGCCTTTGGCGATTAAAAAAGCTCTCGGTCATTTGGATCATGAACGCAGAGAACACTACACCTTTGGGAAAACAATAAGTATCTCTTGTAAAATAAATTAAAACATAAAAAAAAAACAAAAAAAAACTTTAAATTGTGGTTTGATCCAAAACATAACCGTTAACTTCAAACTTAAAAATATTTTCTTTTTCGCTTCCAGATCTAGTGAAAACGAAAAAAACTGGGTTTGTAATAATAATTTTGCCAGTGTTCGATTTTTTTTTTTTTTTTTTTTATAATTTGCTTACGCTAAAGGGATTTTTTTTTCTGTTGTTACAGTACCCTTATAATGCTAGGAACACAGTGTAAGCTACTTGGTATTAGAAAGAATAGAGAGATAGGAAAGAAGTGTTTGGGTGCAGTTGTAGGGTTTTTCTCCACGGGTGGTGTCTAAGTTACTTAGGGAGATAACGATTTCATGTATTCGGTATAAAGTAATGGACTTGGCCGGGATTCGAACGCACGACCTTCCATTCCGTAAGCGAATACACTACTACTGCACCATTGCCACCCGCAATCGATGGATGTGTAAATAATTTTGCCACTTAGTTTTGTATGATTGTTTTGTATGACAGTTACTTATTGGAATTTGATTAATTTTTTTTATTAACTTTTTGAATAAAACTGCAAACATCAAAAATGAGAAAAGTTAATAAACAATTTGTTCTTATTTCAAAAGTTCTCCAGCTTTATAGGTTGGTTAACGTGCGATCAATGCAATGTGTCAATAATTTTGCCAGTGACTGTATTTTGCTGCTCATATTGTTCCCATGCACATTGTTTTCCAATTAGAGGTTTCATTTCATGACAAGTCATAAGAAGCATTGCAATTCTTGAAATTTACTACAAAAAATGGTGAATATTTCGCTAAAACTGTTCGAAAAGTTGAAAGATTTCAAGTGGCCCCAAAACTGGTTGTCAAACTTACGGACGTAGAGTGCGAATGGGTTTGCTGTTTGCGGACGTAAGCAGAGGGGAAGGAAATTGACCGAACGGAGAAATTCGCTATTATGGGCACACAATACAAATTCTTTGTGTTTGCTTAGTTATGGGCGGCGCCGTACGCACTACTCCGAATGGTATAGGTGGGTCTTAAGTGATATAAAGAACCGAATCGTGACCGTCGCGCAGGGCTAACTGAAAATATGGCTTTAGCCGCAAACCCAAGTCTGTCGATTCCGCGACGGTTTTAGAATTTGGTTAAGATATGGCCTTGTGGGTTCCTCTACTGACAGATCTTCTGGCAGATGCCACACCCAGTTTTGAGTGTATAATCCGGCTTGTGAGTAGTAGATTAATAAGCTCACCAAGTGAGTCATCTACCTTCAGAGCTGATAGTGCATTTGCGATCGCGGATGTATTGACGTTGTTAAAAGCGCCTTCAATGTCCAGGAATGCAACCATAGTGTATTCTTTATGGTGAAGGGAATATTCGATTGAACGTACTAACGTATGTAAGGCTGTTTCAACAGATTTGCCTTTGCAATATGCAGAGTCTTGTATCAATGTTAGTGCGTAGGTGGATATCAATCAGCCTTTCTAACGTTTTTAGAAGGAATGATGATAGGCTTATGGGTCTGAGATCCTTTAAATTTATATGGGAACATTACCGGATTTCATACCCAAATGTGGCGATATTGTTCAAGTCGTTCATGAACGACTAACATTCACAATAAGTTATCTCAATTTGTGCGTTCTCTAAACTATATACAACATATTCATACTCCTCTTACCGTTGCTCTAATTTTTCATATTCCAACTCGTGCTTTTCCTATTTGAACATTTTAACACAGAAGTGAACCACCTGCCAACCAACCGTAGCTTTTTTCTAACTCTTCTTTCCAACTCGTTCAAACGATTCGGCAACGAAATGATACCATGGAAAGTATAGGCACAAGAATTTCATGTGTTGTATGGACGATTTCGTTCAAGCCGCTTTTGAACGAGGCGACGTTGATTCAAACCATGATAATCTAGAAGATTAACCACCAAAATGAGTTTAGCTGTAAAATGCAACGACAACTCTAAATACACTGATGGATTGGACTTCAGAAAATGACGAAGAACTTCTGATGCTGAGAAAAATGCCTGAAAGAGCTATCGAACTTGGATTTAAGAAAACTGTCCAAACAAATAATTCCACCGAGATAAACTCAAAAATTTCAAATAAATTATTTTACGTTTTGTACATTAACTGGAGCACTATGGGGTATGTATGTTTTCATTTTTAACCGTTTAAAACAAAATTATTTCATACTGTACATGGTTCCAGTATATGAACTTTTCGGTAAAGGAGATCGAGTTGGAGGTGGGGAGTGCTGTGATTGAAATCGAACACAGTACTATTTGTGTCAACCTTCCGCAGTATACGGGATATTGGTTCGTTGGAGTCATAAGATGAGTCACAATCCCGGAATAAAATAAGACAGTATTTGTTAGGGCCACACTCATTCGTATGGTCTTCAGATGAACGCGCTTTTTCATTGAATACATCTCCTAAAATTGGACATTTTTGACGAACGTTTCATGAACACTACTAAAAACTGCTTCCGAAAATGATGGTAAATCAATCAGCTGTTTGTTTCATCTGTGTACTATGACAGAAGACAGAAGGTGCATTCAGTATGCCACAGCCTAACTGCAGCTCGACCGCGGATTGGTTGAAAAAGTTTTTTACGCTTACCTTGAGTTGCACAACAAAGTTCGTGTCGAAAGTTCACCACCTTCTTCCAAAAGATTTTTCATACAATTTTTGACAGTTCATTTACATTTTCAATGGTTTTAAAACGTTACATCAATAGGCACCCTTGATGTATATTTAAATTGAGTTTAATTTAAATCTGCAAAAAGTTATACATATATGTAAATATATTCTTTAGTATTGAATGTTCGTATCCTCGTCGTATACTACCTATATGTAGGTATATGTTTCCTAAACTGTCATGTGTCAAAATAAAATTTAATATTGAAGAATATCAATTCAAATATTAAATGGTTAACACATATACATACCTACATAGTTAAAAGCTCGTAAAATAATTGTTTTTTTTTATTAAAACTCATAATGGCTTATACCTAGTACTCGAAATAATAAATGAATTCACCGAAACTATTACGTTTTTTGCTTACAAAATTAACAGTTTCCGTTTTCAAGAAACATAAAATTCCATCAAATATCATACATCAAATGTGTGTAGTATGTATGTGTTTGTCCGCAAGCTTCCACAATGAAGAGTAAATAAGCTCCAAACAAGTAAATACAAAACAATTTAAAAAAAAATATATTCCATCTCGCAACGCAACGCAGAATTTATGAAATTAATGAGCGTAAAAGTGCTTCAAAAAATAACAAAAACAAGAAATGCAAATGCGAAAACTCATAACAATAAACAGCCAAATACAATAGATCAATCAAAAATAAACTACCTACCCAGAAAGTGGGTACCTACTAGCTTTAGTTTTTGTACTTGTCTTATTCCCCATCCACATTGTGGAGCCACACTTGAGACGAAAAAGTTATTATTTCACCAAAGGCATAAAAATAAGGAACGCTTTCAATTAAAGGCTATGATTTCATCGAGTTCATCTCTATAATAACGATACTGCGTTGTATGGAAAATAATAGCTTCAATTTATGTTGACAAAGTTATTTATGAAGCTGCCATAACCTTTAAGTAACCATAAAATCAACAAGTGGTGTTGTGTATACGCTTTATTGATTTCCCTCTTATGGCTTGGCAAAGGACTTAAAGTAGCTCGATGAATTTATTTGTTTAGTTAACAAATCGGAACGGATATCATATCAATTTACAATAACCAAAGCTAATGCTGTTAAGCTTGAAAATAAAAACAATGTTGCCAACGTTATTAAGTGATACATAGAAAAGAGTCGTGTAGGTACATATTTTCATATTCAAAATGACATGAAACGTCGTTCGCAAGTTGGTGGCTATTTTGTTAGTGTAATTAAGTTACAATTTATTGTTTTGTATTTGGTTGAAATAAATTATATACTTACAAAATAAAGCAAGTAACCCACTACCATTGCGAATAAATTAATTGATCGACAGAGAGGAAGAAAATAAAACAACAAGAGGAGGAGATTGTTTCTGTTGCTTGCTGGCTTGCATGTTGAAGAATAATAAATAATAATAATAATAATAATAAAAATGTATATATGTGTATGTATATCCGAAAGTATACATATTCACAAACACATAAACTAATAGAGAAACTATGGAAGCACAACATTTATGTGCGCGAGCTTGTTCATTCGGTGCATTAATTTTTCCCCTTATTCGTTTGGTTTGACAGCGCGCGTGATATGTATATGAAGCGACGACGGTGAACAACGAACGAGGTGAGTTTAAGAATTATAAAAATGTTTGTTCATATCTCGGTCCTGTACTAAAGTTAGAGTATGAATACCCCTAGCTGTACATCTACTTATTGCTATGGCTTCGGCTGTGAGTCTATGTACGTATGACAGCCCAGCTGTCACAATTTTGTGTTTTATTTTTTAAGAGAAAATACAAAAGAGAAATGGAAAAAATAAGAATAACTAGTTCTTTGGATGACATTATGTGTGGGGAGAGGAATAATGCCACCGAAACCGAATGGCATTAACACACAATTTTTGTTAGTGCGGCTTTACATGTACTTAAATAGTCAATCAGGTCAATGACAGTTGGATCTGAACAACATTTTTTGTTGTGATAAAAAAAATATAACATTTTGTGTTTTGAACCACGGAAATGCACGATGTATTTTAAATATTCCAATATTAGTGCAACAATTGGTCAGAAAACATTGTTTACTTAAGAAAGTGTCGGTATGCATAGAAAGTGTCGATAAACTACAATTGATTGAACATTGCAGTACCTAGGTACCTATACCTATAGTCAGCTGCAAAGTCAATTAATAAACTAAACTTGCGTCACCACACTTTGGAGCTATCGAAAGTCATGTAGATTTATCTCCCAGACACTTCTGCCAATAATACCTACATCATTATCAATACATATTTCGAAATAAAGAGTATTATTTTGAGTCAAAAACTGAAAACGATTGTTGCTGTTAAATTGCGTTTAGATCACGACACTGAAATAATAAATTTATAATTCAACCTCTTCTATAAGTAGTACGTTTATATACTTATATAGGTAGGTACCTACCTAGGTAGATACTTTGCAAACAAAAGTGTAGGGTAGGTAGTTTCCCAGAGCTTACTTTTTATTTAACATCGAGGTAGGAAGGTACCTACCTACTTTCCTATGATAATATCCATTGCTGGTCGCACATTTTGAATTTGTTCAATTTCTTTGTTATAGTTTACATACATATGAAAAGAACTGTGACGTTTTGTCATTGCTCGCAAATGTTAATCGACAGTTGTTTTGATTATAACTATAACCGTGATTATTGACTATAACCGTGTTTCTTTGCATAATTTGGATAATTTGAAATTTGCATGGGGGGATAGCTATCGCGGGTGGCAACAGGCTCAGTAGTATTGTATTCGCTTACTGAATGGAAGGTCGTGCGTTCGAATCCCGGCCAAGTCCATTACTTTATATCGAATACATGAAATCGTAATTTCCCTAAGCATCTTAGACACCACCCGTGGAGAAAAACCCTACAACTGCACCCAAACAATTCTTTCCTATCTCTCTATTCTTTCTAATAGTAAGGAGCACCGAAAAGCATGCAATGAAATGCGATAGTGCCAGGTGCTGCTTGCTGTTAAACACAAATGCTTACGCTGTGTTACGCACTATAAGGGTACTGTAACAACAGAAAAAATCCCTTTAACGTAAGCAAAAAAAAATCGCCGCTAAGTCCTTTAGCGGGGATAAACAGTGCTTCCAAAACCTATTTTCTTCGTTTCTGATGCATCGATGCGATGAATTTTTCAGAATAGAGGGACGAATCTTATACAAAATCAGCATAACGAAGTTTCAGCTAGCCCCATATAGGGACGGGTTAAGAGTATAGTAAAAGGCGAGTTAGGAAAAAATCGCATCTAGGCAATTAAACACCCAGGTGAGCCTAGAGACACATTTAACATCTGAAAACTGTCCCGCAAGTGTGCATGCAAATCCTTGGGTTGACACGACTGAAGATCACAGGTGTCGTAAAGCGAGATCAAACAATAATCTATCAATCAATCGTGTCGAAATCGTATAGAAAAGAGGCAGGCCTAATAACTCTAAATGCAACAACACCAGCATTTGATCGGCCTCAATTATGAAGTGATCTGAAACCGGGAAACCTGCCGGTGTCGAGAGGGTACCGGCGAACCCAACAAAATGGACCTGTGGGGAGTGGTTTTGATCCCCTAATCCTAGTCATAACCTCGCCGTAAAGGAAGAAGAAGAGGCATAACGAAGTTTTAAACCCGAAGCGTTTGCATTTTGCACTTCACCAATTTTCACTTGCATTCTAATTCTATGGGGAATACATCTCTATTTATGTATTTGCATTGTTCCTGTCATTTTGTAAAGCTGAAAAGCTGACCTCGTAATAAATTTTTTTCTTCGGCTAATCCTAATAAAATAATTCATAAAAATAAATAAATCTTAAATGCCCGTAACTACTGGCAACACCAACACCAACTTGTGACCATTTACACTTAGCCAAAAAATCATTCTTGCGAAAATTACCAAACCTATTGTATGCGGCGAACACAAAAAGGGAGCAAATTCAACGAATACATGTACAGGAGGCAGAAAATATATTTATTACATATTTATATATACGAAGATAATACAGTGAGACAAACAGGCGTGGATGTTCCGGTACAATCTTTGATGACATCTGGTGTAGTAGATCTATATAAACATGGTATCTACGGTGGTGGTGCTTGCATGTGTGGGTTGGTATTTTCGTGGAGCAGGTAGCGCAGCGTAGCCAGATGTATAAACTGGTGTAGTTCTGATGTAGTGAATATGCGTTGCGGAATGTAATTCTTTTTACAATGACCTTGAAGATATATTTTCTCTGTTTCTTTTGCTAGTATAATTTCACCTCAATTAGGAATAGAGGGAATTTTGCCAAGTGTGCGAGAGTGGTGGATATGCATTTTCTTTTATTCACCTTCACCTTTCTTATTAGAATAAAAATAATCAAAAATGTTTTTCTTCTGATTAACCTAAAAACAAGGAGGAATAAAAATCAATTAATTTTTAAGAAGACAAATAAAATACTTTCAACGATTTACGCCAAATGGAAACTCTGCATAATGAAACTACCTACATGGTGAAACCTTGGTACCTATCCAACGAGAGGAAGAAGAGAATTCTTTCAGTTTTTCTTGTTCCTATATACCTACATGTACTTACCACATCGGAAATATACTTGTTTTGTTTCCATTTAAAGGGGAATTTGCGGAACCATTTACCTAATGTCAAAAAGTCGTTGCCGCTAGGTGTAGATAGGTACACTCGTACTAATGGAAATCGTATGGTGAGTTATTCAGAGTTGCCAAGTCAATGCTCCTACTCGTCTACTATAGTAGTTTTTCTTTTTGCGTGCCCCTTGTTAAGTTGAATATCGTTGCTTAGAAGAGTCAGTACAGTTGGTGTTTTTTGTTGTTGTTGTTTGTGTTTATTTGTTCTTATTCCTGTTTTGGTTTTGCTTTTATGGGGGAAGGAAATAGGAATCGATTGCACTTGGATTGTGCAGATGAATGAAGACAAGGGATGTAAAGTATCTACCTACATTATATTTGGTTTTGGCTGGTTTTTATATAAAATGCATAGGTACGGTAAATTAATATGTACATTTATGATAGGAAAATTTGAAAAGTACCTACCTAAAATAAAAGTATTGGTGGGCATGTTGGAAGTCGAAACTTGACAGTACAAAGCCATTTTAGGGCAAACATTTTTTTGTGGACTTTCAAGTTGGGTTTGCGCATACGAGCGCTTACTGATTTATGTCTCTCTATTTTCCTTTTACATTATGATATCCACAGATGTAAGCGCATATCTACCTAAACAAAGATAACTAAGAAGCGCTAGGTATTTAATTGCTTCAGATTAAGCCTGATGTATGCGCATGCTCAAAGATTACTCTGAATCGCTTATTTACTGCTTCAGGGGTAGGTAGATGTAACTGACCCTGACTTTTATGATCTTGAAGCAAAAATTGGGGTTTTTTAATGTAATAAGGCAATAAGGCAAATTGAATTATTTACCGTAGGTACCTCCTACCTACAATTTTGTCGAATAAAAGCGAACCTTTTAAATTTTCTTTAATACAAAAAATCTCTAAATCAATTCAACTTAACCAACCTTACACAACTCGCAATACGATATTTGACTTCGCAGCTGAGCGCAATTCTTCAAGAATTTTGACAGTTTGGATTCAGACCGATGTAGGTATCTGTTATCCCATTTACATTCAATCCGAATTGAATTCCATGTAGGTATAAACGCATATTGCATCGAAACATGATTCACTCAATCCGATCACAAAATGTTCTGTGATTGGATTGAAAATCAACATGTAAACGCGAACTGAAAGATCGAGATAGACAATTGAAAGAGCGTGTGTGCGCCCTGTTTGTTTTTCTTTTTTGTGTTAATTTGACTGGAATTTAAGTCGCTACTTCCACAACAAACCTAAACCAAACACATATTTAGTAGGAACTGTGCAACTCAATTCTACTTCAATTAAATGTCTCAATTCAGTGAAAGCAAAAACCTGCCTCGAATTCCAATTCAGTTTCAATTCAATCTTTTGATTCGGTCATGTAAACGGAGTACGTTTGAATTGGCATTATGAACTACGATATTATGTACATACATACTTATATAAACTTCTAGTGAACTGTCAATTTCATACGAAGCCTGCGGGAAAATGGAACCATTATAACCGGTAGCGTTGTTGGACACCGGTGGCTGATTGTAAGAACTAAAAGTCTCACCTAAGTGTTGAAATTGCCCGGCTGTGTTCCTCCTCTAAGTCGTCATTTACAACGAGCGTTGTTTTTCGGGGATGCTGGCTGAAGTCAAATTTCTTAACATGACAGAAGTTGCGTCATGATTAAGTAGGTAGCGTGTTGAAGTGGTTTTGATTATTGATTAGGATTTCTTTTTAAAATTTGGTTTATGCTGTTTTTTAAGTTTTTTTTTTCTTTAATATAGCAACACTAAGCCAGCTAGCTGATAGTGTAGCTGACACTGTCGTTTACCAGCGTTTAAAAATTGTGTAAATTTATCTGCAAAATCATTGTTCCGTAAAAATGTTAATTTTAATCAGGGATGAGAGGTTTCACTTCTGTCTCAGTGGCTTTGTTAATCATCCCTGTCGCAGAAAACGCCGTATCTAAGATTTCCTTCGCTTTCTAGTTTCACTTTCACCTTGCATCGTAGAATACCTACGTCGTAAAAACTGTTACCGATAGGGGAATGTAGTAAACAACACAGCACTTCTGTCACATTTCAGAGCACTGTTTAAGTTTAATGTGAGGAAAAGGGAGAAAGCAACACACATCGACCAGCCACCATCTTATTTGATTTCGTAGCAAATTGAAGTTGTGTAATTTATTTTATTCCTTCCGCGTGTAATTGGTTTGCTTTTTGCTGTTAATGGAAGTGTTAAATCTTCTTAATGCAAACACATTCAATTAAATCATTTTCGGTTGCGTTTTCTATAGCAAATGAGGCGTTTTATACAATAGCGATAAATTTGAAAAATTGGAGCATTTGGGGCGAGGAAAATCCAAGAGTTGATCCATCAGCTTGCGATGCATCATCAGTCTGAAGTCCTTCAAAAATTAACAACAACACTATGGAGTTATTGATCGGAGTGTTCGATGAGAACAATTTTTCCAGAAATGGACCTGTAACTTACCTAGTCCTCCCACGATCGTGTGACATTTGACGCGTCTGGGCTTTTTTCTGTAGGGGTGTTTGTCATCGTTGGACTATGGTCTGTGCGGACAAGCGGTACGGCTTCATATGCTCGAAAAACTGGCCGAAAATTTGAGCTCCAGCATGCAGTTGCTGAGACGCTTCCGTTGCTGGCCCAACAAAAATGTTCATCAGCAATACCATAAAATTATCGATAGAGCTCATGCTCAACTTGGCTGTTTCATGTTAATTTCAACTCATAGTCTGTCGGTAGAAGCCCATACAAGGCCTGAAGACTGTCTGCTCTTGGCTGTAAGTCAGACTTTCGCCAGTGAAAAAACGTTTATGTGTACCTGGATGCGATTCGAACCTCGACCCCTCACCACCGCAACAACCACTGTCATTTTCGGTCGTCGGCCACCTAACTTTTTTTTCCACTTTGCTGGTTGTCCCGTTACTCAAGTATTTTATGAAAAAAAGGTTAACTATAAAGATTTTGATTCCTGAAATAACTATCAATATGTACATAGAAAAAAGGACGATTTAATATTTAATGTTCATAAGAAACTAACAATTTTATGAAAAAAGTCACATTGAGCAAGTAGTCGGCCACCAAGTTTCAGTGGTCGGCGCCAGTTTCAATAAAATACACATTCTACGATCAAAGTGGCTGGTTAAAGGTTTATTAAAGTTATTTTACGTTAAATAGACAATATTTTATTATTTTCCATGCTGAAAAGCAGTTCATCACAAAAAGACAGTAAAAGGGTTCGAACACAAAGCATACCTGCCTCAAATTATTTTTTTTTCGATTTTTAGGTTAGTTACCTACTGAATTTTTGTTGTATCATTTTTCAATGTTCAAAAAGGAGATTTTTTGATATGTCCTTGACAGGTCCTCCATCTAGAGTGCAGTTTAGTTATGTTTGCATATGTTGCTCTGCGGTTTGAACACGAATTTCCTTCGGATCGGTTTTTGGCGCATAAGATGGTCTTTTCGGGTTGCTGACAAATCTTGTGTTGATGTCTCTCCTCGAGTGCACATTGAATTTTCCGGCAAATGATCGTTGACTTCTAAAAGATCGAATGTCTCTTCCAGTATGCGTCTAATTCTCCGTTAGATAAGGAGTGAAGATGATTCACTTGATAAGGATCGTTTGTCAGAAATCGTTTTAACTAAGTCATTAGGATTCAACCCGCATTCGCGATATTTTGAGGAAAGATCTCCGATAACTTCAGCAGCAATTTTGTACCTATCCGAGATATGAATTTCAGGCTGAGTGCTGCTATAAATGTTGCTAGCAGTAGGTTTTACACACTTGGTATAATCTAAAGCATTCGAATCGAATGGGTTAGTAAATACCACACTTACGGAATGCGTTTTTAATGGTCTTATTTATAAATTATTACCAAGAAGCGCCGTTTTATCAGAGGATAAAATTGTTTCTTGGCTAGAATTACACCAGGATTCTGCTTTTGCCAGGAATGCAGTGTTTGTTCCCAACTATCCTCTAAAGGCTTGAAAATGCTAACATCGGCCGGTTGCATATTTATATGAGTAGAAAGAGTATGATATTTTTGTCTCTGCAAAACTTGGTTTACCCCATTGTTAAGTGGGACTTATGCCAATCTACAAATGTGGCTTTTGACATTATCCTGCTCAAACCACTAAGCGGCGCAATTAGCCACGTACTGAAAGAACTATAAAATATATAAATACAGGGCCTAAAACCTAGCATCTCCAACCACTTTCTTAGCGAAGTGGAAGGGACCTACAATTTTAAGCCGAATCCGAACCGCAAATTTGAGAAGCTTCTCATGACAATTGATACTCTTGGATGTTTGTCAGACGTTCGCAAGAGGTGGGGCAGTGGAAAAAAAAACTAGATGTTACTTGGCCCCGACGGGAATTAAACCGGGGATCTTTCGATTAGTAGTCCGACACACTAACCATTGATCCACTGCGTCCGACCAACTCAAATAAAGAACAATGGGCTGAAACATTTTTCCATCCGCAGAAAAAACGATATCCTTCTAATCAGCAGTACTAATAAAGTTTCACATTTTTATATCCTTTCGGTGCAATTACTTTGCTTTACAAAGACAGAAGCTTGTTTCATCCCCATTCAGTAAACGAGACGGATCTAGCATCATATCGTTATGTTCTGCATCCTTGAGATATTCTTTGAACTCCAAGAACCACGTTCGTAGAGATTCCTCTGAAAATCAGCTTCTCTTGAAGAAATTACAGGATTTCGTTTTAAAAATAAAGCAAACCAAGTTTTTTCAGGCCTGCAGTCTTTAAAAGGCCTTTTCCATTTACTGTCTTCAATAAATTATCTATTGAACTGTTTCAAGAAGATAATCTCTCTTTAAGGGGAACCCGCACTTACATAATTTGATTGTCCATTGTGTAATTTGTTTTGTTCCTCTGATAAGTTAGATCGCTGTCCAAACCTTGATCTTCAGAAGTTCTCCTATGAAGGCGATCTCTTCATGTACTTAAAGTATTATTTCTTGTGTTCTTGCGAAAAGCCAAGGACATTTTGACTTTATCTGGGCGAGATTTTTTGATTGCTTTCCTTTCCTGGGACAATACAATAAGAAATAAATATTAGGCACTAACGGCCTTAGGTTGGTTGGTTGGCTTAAGTGGCTGTATTCCTCGTTACCTGTCGAAGGAAAAACACAAAAGAACGCATTGAGCGCCGTTTTGGTACCACAACTAAACGGAACCTGAAATTAAGGGGGAGAAGGATGTTGAGGGAGCTCAAAGCCAAGCCAGCCTGTGGAGTTGAGAAATTTGATGATATTGTTGAAATGGGTGCTTTGCATGGTCGAAAGGTCATCGTAAAAGGGATGACCTAGTGCGCTACGTCTGGTTTTGGCTAGTGCCGTACACTCACAGAGAAGATGGGACACTCTTGTCTGTGTCAGCGCAGCTACGGCAGTGGGTGTTATGGGTGATGCCAAGCTTGGCAGCGTGAGTTCCTAGGGGCCAATGGCCCGTACTAATTGCCGTTAGTCTGGCGACATATACACGCGTTCTGGCTAAGACGTTGTTAGTTCTGGCATCATCGAATGTTGGCTAGATCTTCCTTGCAATGACACAGTTCGTAAGGTTCATCCATCTAGTATCAGCCCTTGAGGTGAAGAGCAGGAGGATTTCTCTCTTTACATATCCCAGCGGATGGAAGTCTTCCTCCGCATGAGATACGCACAGAGCAGAGCCACGTCTGGCAAGTTCATCGGCTTTTTATTCCCTTCAATGTTCCTATGGCCGGGAACCCACGAGAGTGATATCAAACCGATGACAAGCCCTGTTCAGTGTCTCCCTGCATTCCACAACAAGCTTGGACGTTGACTTAGTTGAACCGACAGCCTTAATCGCGGCCTGACTTGTCGACGAAGATGCCAACCAAGCAACGGCCTCAGAGACCTACAATTTTAAGCCGAATCGGAACGGCAAACTTGAGAAGCTTCTCAAGACAATTGATACTTTTGAATGCTTGTCAGACGTTCGCAAGAGGCCCGACCTCTTAGTGGAAACAACTTTCAGACGTTACTTAGCCCCGAATGGATTTGAACCTGAGACCTTTAGATACGTAGTCCAATACACTAACCTCTACGACACTGCGCCCACACCTCCCGTCCGAACACTAGATTAATTACTTTTTTTGTTTAACGATTAAAATAAATCAAAGCATAAACACACGTTAAATTTTTGAGATATAGATAAATTTAAGGTAACAGTGCATTTCTTTGGGACTGAAATTCACATTAAATTGGGTACTATAAGTCGGTAACCCTATTTTTTACCTGATATTGATATTTTTTAAGTTTTTTTTTCACTATAACATACTTTATGCTTTTCTCAACTATTCGAAACCATAAGCTGTTATCTTGTAAACAAATTGTGGCAGAAGCTAAAACTTTTGTAAACACGCAGGGCTGGCAAAAAACAAACAATCATCACGTTTTGGCTTTCTGCAAATGCGCCTTGACTGATGGCTATATCTACCATCTGAAGTAATTGCGTTGTAATATCGTTGTTGGTAGTTGTTAAGGACATGTTTCTGTTTCAATCTACATTTTTACATTTGGGAAATTCCTAACGGTTCCTTTATTACATGAAGAAACGTTTTACAGCGGCCGACCACTAGTGCTGTTACGATACATCTGTTTATGTAAATCATATACATACCAAGATAATTGTCCCACAAAAATGGTTTAATAGGGCGGTTCGCTAAAACGTCGTTGCCAGTTACGGTCGAACAACTTATAGAAAAACAAACGCATTTGGCACAATTCTAGTTTCTCATTTTGTTAAATTAAACTAAAAGCTTTTAAAGATAAAAAGCACATTCTCAGTGATAAGAAACCTTAAAAAGTCTTCAAAAGCAGTTAAAACTAATAAAAATTAAGAATTTCTCATTTTTGTTTTCCTGCAAGTATAGCAGATGATAATATGTAGAGAAAGAGAAATCGCAAATTTGAAATAAGAAACTGGGGATTTCTCTACAGTCTCCTTTTAGCTCGAAACATACAAGAGAGACACTCAGCAAAGTGCAAAGACTGGCGTGCCTTTGGATTACCTACCTGAGCAATGCGTAGCTGCCTAACCGCAGCCATGGAGGTGTTATTGGAATTAACCACTCTACACATCATGATGATGAACGCGCGCCAGACAAAACAGTCCTAAGAATGGCAAAAGAGGGAATTGGAAGAGGAAAATGCATCGGTTCGAAAGAACACTATGACTTACTGAAAAAACTCCTACTTCTTATAATACCTAGGGACGATAGCATCAGGAAATTCAACTTCGAGAAGAATTTCCAGATAAAGCTCAGCAGTAAGGAGAACTTTAGCAATGACTCCACAACTTATGGACTGAGCAACCACACAACAAAGTGGTACACGAACGGCTCGAGGACCGAGGAGGGAACTGGTGCAAGAGTGTTTGGGCCAGGAACTAAGCACTACGAATCCATGGGCAAATGTACCAGCATCTTCCAGGCAGAAATATGTGCCTTAGACAGGTGTGTTCGAATCAACCTCGAGAAAAACTACAGAAATTGCAACATAGCATAGAAATTGCATAATAGCCGAGTTTCGGTGCTAGTGTATACCCAGCTCAGCATAATTTTACAAACAAAACGCCTAGATGGTATTCTATATTCACTTTTCATTTTTAAGGATGTGTTCGCAGTGTTTGTACTTTAAAAGAGTGCGATTTGGATTATTATCAAAGCAAGGATGCAAATCCAAATGTATTTTTTGAAAGATTTTTGAACATCATAAAATCCTTTATGTGTTTGACGGCAAGGAAAATAACGGATGCTTATTTTTGCCAATTTTTTTTATTTTTTTTTTTTAATTTCTTCACATAATTTTCTTTGAAATGAGGATTTTTTTGTTTAATCGACGAACATATCTACTATCTCTGCATAACAATCGGAATATTTGTGCTCCCAACTTATTTTACCGCCATCTAGTCGCTTCATGGCATCAACACTCTATGATCACTTCGTCTCAGTCCTCGACTGCTGACCTCTTTATCTCCAGCACTACTTTTTGTTATTGTTTACGTGTAAAATTATGCTGAGCTGGGTATAAACTTAGCACCGAACCACGGCTAATGTCTGACAGCCAAGCAGCCATAAAGGCTCTTGACGCCTACGTCATCAAGTCAAAACTCGTGTGGGAATGCCTGCACGGACTGAATAAACTAGGCAAGAATAACAGAATTTCCATCTGCTGGGTACCTGGCCATGTTGGCATTACAGGCAATGAGGCAGTGGACTCTCTGGCAAGAAAAGGGACAGAGGAACCCTTCATAGGACCTGAACCGTTCTGCGGGATAGGAGAACACACTCTACGCGAAGAGTTCAGGAGACTGGAGGAAGAAGCGATTGCCAAAACTTTTCTCAACCTCCAAGGTTGAGGCAAGCAAAGAAACTTTTAGAAAACTATAAACAAAAGAGATTCAAAGTTTGTATCAGGCTTACAAAAACAACCTAAGAACCCAAACAGGCCTCCTCACGGGGCACTGCAGACTCAAGGAGCACCTGAGGAAAATGGGCATATCAGAGGACGGGCTCTGCAGATTCTGCAGGGAAACCGCCGAAACTTCAGACCACATACTGGAATCCTGTAGGGCACTGGCCCACAAAAGGATACCAAATAACAGACAAGGACATACAAACCGTGGACCCACAGCTCATTCTCAGATTCATCAAAGAAACTGGACTACTGTGCTCTAAGGAGTGTGATCTGCCAAGGATAAATCAGAGCAATACCTCGACACGCTTCACAAAAGAAGTATCCAGAGAAGGGCTCTGAAAGAGGGCATGAACCTCTCCGAGGCACAAGCCGGGGACACTATACACCAATAGGTCGCAGTGTAATATACCCTAACTAAATATTATTATTATTATTAGCTCGAATCATTTTTTCCAGCGATGTTTAATAGCTCGGATACGCTGTTTAAAGTGAGAATTGTCGAGCTCCAAAAAAAGCCATCAACCGCAGACTTCGCCCCTTCAATTTTGGCAAATCTTTTACCATCGAGCCATTTTTTAAAGTTTGGAAATAGAAAATAATCCGATCTGCCACATTGATTGGGGAGAAAATCTCTGGCTGAGACACTACAACCTCCCATTCTCCGCAAGCGTACTGGCATCCAGGATGGCTTGGTCCTTAGGACGGAGGTTCGGCTTTCGTTGTCGTCTCGAACCTGGGGGCTGGGAGTCGAAGATCCTCTTCGCTGGAGCATTGTTGTCCATTCGCTCAAAGTGGCCGAGCCAATGGAGTCGAAGTATTTTAGCTTTTTGGACTTCATCCATCTTTTGGTACTGCTCATAGATTTCGCGGTTATATCGTCCTCATGGCACACAGCACCGAATTTTCGATGGAGTATTTTTCATTCGAAGGAACCCGAAATTAGCTCTCCATTACTGCTTATCGTCCAGCACTTGGCGCCATAAAGCAGAACTGGGAGTATCAGGGTTTTGTAGAGCTTACACTTGGTCTTCCGAGTTAGGAGTTTTGAACCCATTTGCTTTGCCAAACCGAAGTAGTAACGGTTTCCTAGGGTAGGTCTTCGTCGGATCTCCGCTAAAGTGTCAGTTGTGGAGTTGATGTTAACTTCGAGGTGAGTGAATTCCTAACTACCTCGAAGTTGCTGCTATTAACAATGGCTTTGTCCCATTCGGTGGGCAGATGTTTGTTTGCTTGTTGAAAGCAAGTAACTACATACTTCGTTTTGTGCTCGTTGACTTCAAGGCCAACCAATTTTTGCTTGTCTTCAGTTGCCATGAAAGCCTCTAAGATCGACCGATGATGTCCATATCGTCCTCGTATCCCAGTAGGTGGATGGATCTGTTGAAGATGGTGCCTTCCGTATTGACGCATGCCCTGCGCACTATCTGTCCCAAAACGAATGGAAAGCATCACGCGACGCAACTGAACCAGTTTTGCCGGACCTGAATGCGTCTATCACTACGTAGAGCTACTGGTGATGAGTGCTATCATATGCGATGATAAAATGGTAGGCCTCGACTTAAAATTCGTTGGTCTTTTCCAGGATTTGCCTTAGTGTAAATATTTGTACTGACACACTTGGTAAAAAAAAGAGAAGGCGCCGTTTAGAGTACGTTGGAAAGGGGCTTATATTCCCCTTTATGAACATAAATCCTAATAAAAAAAAAAATAAATATTAGGCATTAACGGCCCATAGAGGGACTAAAACCTAGCTTCTCCAACCACTTTCTTTGCGAAGTGGAAGGGACCTACAATTTTAAGCCGATTCCGAACGGCAAATTTGAGAAGCTTCTCATGACAATTGATACTCTTGGATGTTTGTCAGACGTTCGCAAGAGGTGGGGCAGCGGAAAAAAAACTCAAGATGTTGCCTTGCACAACAAGTGGTCAAAATCCCAATTGTTTTCCGAGCGCCTGGCAGTCGTCAACGTGCACTGAGCTAACTGAAGCCTTACAGCGTCAATCTTCTCCCGGAAGCACTACCACAAGTTGACGAGCCCGGCCTCTCCCAGAAACGCCCTAGCTAACTTAATCTAACTTATAAACTAAGAGGATGTTACCTAGAGTAACGCACCGTCTTGGGAGGGCATGTTGACCCCTCCCCCTCAAAAAGCCACCAAAATTCGCCAAATTGTTTTTCTGTATCGAATTTATCCCTCTCCGCTATTGCGGTACTAAAATCGCCGCGGATGAGCCGCTTATCTCTCGCGCTGTGGAAGCGGTGGTATAATACCGGGATACCATCCCTCGTCTGTACCAGCCCTTTTGCATCAATATGGATAAATGCCTCCCGCGGGATAAAGCCAGACCGGAGCGTACTCTCTATGTACATTTCATTGGGGTAGTAAGCCCCAAAGATCAGACTATTGTCGCTGGCCATCGCCCTTGCAACGTGCCTTCGAGTCACCTTAATGAGGAAATTGTCAATCCTATTCAACTGAGCCCCATCGTATAGGACCTTGTTGGGATAGTATTTTATATAATTGGATTCAGGCGTTCGGAACAACTGGAGACAGGTCCTAAGACATTGTCTCTCCAAAACCCGAATCTTTTCCATATAGCTAGGCGCTATATTAAACCACAATGGACAACCATAAGCGATAATCGGCCTTATAAGGGCCACGTAGCAAATGACCTTCACTCTGGAGTCAAGTTGACTGCTATGAAACAGTCTCCTTGTCAAAGCATAAGCCTTCTTGGCCCCAGCAAGACAAGCAACTATATGTCTATCGAAATATAGATACTGGTCAAGCCAGATACCTAGATATCTAACTACGCTTCTCACCGCCAATGGCTGCCCATTTTGTCCTATAATGGCCAATTTCTTCTAGTTTTTTCTGGTATCCCTAGAGGCCCCAGCCAATGGAGTTCTGAACAAGATTGTTTCCGTCTTCTGAAAGTTGATACCAGATCACTCGTGTAAATGTTAAACAGGATCGGAGAATTGACCGCCCCCTGCTGTAAACCGTTTTTAATTTCAAAGACTCTGCTCGAAGTCACGTTGCCGCATTTGACAACGAACTTCTTTCCCATAAGCATATTATAAATTACATATAGCAAAGGTTTGTGCATCCCCCGCCTGGTCAACTTGTAGAAAAGTCCCTCTAACCATACGGTGTCGAAAGCCTTCTCAAAATCAACCAGACAAGCACCCATGCATTGGTTCTTGCATTTATTCCACTGAATGTCGGAAACCAGTTTCGACGCGGCATGAATAGTGTCATGACTCGCCCTGAAACCAAACTGGTTGTTCGGAATTATGTTATTGTCCTCGACCCACTTTAACAGGGCTCTATTGACAACATTTTCAAAGACCTGGCTAATATTCGGAAGCAAGCTAATTGACCGGAGATTGGCAGGGTTCGTCCTATCTTTACCTTTTTTCGGGATAGGGTGTACCACAGCTACCTTCCAATGCGCCGAATAATGTGCATTATTCAGGGCATTGTTAAACAGCGTGGTGAAAATATCTACAGCCTCCAGAGGCAGGTGTCTCAATACGACGTTTGGGACACCATCCATCCGACTTTTTATTCTTTAGTGACTCGAAGATGCACAGACACGAACAAGTGCGACGCATCTCGGCCATTGGCGACAACTGCATTAGCATGGTTTTCATCAGTGAACACGGTGAATCCGTTATTCTCAGATCGCCAATTCTCAAGTTCGGTGCGCAGATAGAAGTGGCGCACCAGAGCCCTATTCTCAATGTCGTGGTTACGGCAAACAGGATTGTTCACCGTATACACGGCCTACAAACAAGCGCCCAGCAAATCCACTTTCGAAAAAATCGTTGTTTGAAGCGACACTTTCTGGACTTATTCCAGCAGTCAGTACTGTCTGTCTGTTCTCTGCTGTCTGGGAGATTCGAACACAAGGAATATCATTGTGATCTTTCCTCCTGAACAACTTATTTATCTGTGGGAACATATTCGGTCTACAGGTTTTAATAGCCCGAATTTTATTGCCCCAATACAGACTTACAGATTTTCTGTAATTTTCTTTTATCAGCTGTTTCAGGATTCGGATCCCTGAATTCAGCCTCCTTACCTCCGGGTCGTTGCGATCAGTAAATTGCCTGTACAGCCGTTTAAGCCTCGAGAGCAGTCTACTTTTCTGTCGGTATAGTGCGTCCATCGTAGGGTTTCTGTACTTTTCTGTCTGGTCGTCGTCGGAACGTCCTACCCGAGGAATAGTTCGTTCCATAGTTCGTTTGATGGCGTCGTTCATTTGCAATAAATGCCGATCAATGTCATCATTTGTCATGTTACTGTTTGTCGGTGGGTCGATCCCACTCGAACGTATATCTCGCTTTAACAATCTGGAGAAACGCGACCATTGTGCCCTTCGATAATCGAATGAACACACTTAGACCAAGAGCCGATAGCATATTTTGGGAGTGGAGTACAACCAAAATTCATTTACTTGTTTGTAAAGGTACTAGCATCGTGATATCAAATGCAGTCGTCTGTCAGGGTTTTTTTTTCGCCGGGCTGAGGGCGGGGGTTTGAAAACGCTGATTTTTCGGATTTTTGTGTCAAGGGTATAACCATTTTTAAATATACACAAATTATGGAGAACTATGCACTAATTAAGAATTTTTGGGTCCCAGACGTTTTAAGTGTCGCATTCGCCCCGCCAGACGCCCCCCAAAAAAGGCCAAAAAATCATTTTTTGCTGTCGAGGTATATCTAACCAAAAAAAAAATTACATCAAAAAATCAGGAAAAATCCCCTCATTACAAAAAAGTAAGTGCCAGACGTTTAAATTGTCGCATTCGCCCCGCCAGACGCCCCCCAAAAAAGGGCAAAAAATCATTTTTTGCTGTCGAGGTATAACCAAAAAAAAATTACATCAAAAAATCAGGAAAAATCCCCTCATTACAAAAAAGTAAGTGCCAGACGTTTAAATTGTCGCATTCGCCCCGCCAGACGCCCCCCAAAAAGGGGCCCGACCCAGCTAGACGCACTGAAAAAAGCTTGGGGTATAGTCGCACCCAGTGACGCTGTGAAAGGCAGGTAAGGCAGCACAAAGTGAAGGTCCCAATCCGTAAAACATTTCATTAGCGTTTTTTTGCCCCTTTTGTGGGCGTCTAGCAGGGTGATGGCGACAATTTAAACGTCTGGGAGTTACTTTTTTGTAATGAGGGTATTTTTCCTGATTTTTTGATGTAATTTTTTTTTGGTTATACCTCTGACAACAAAAAAAGTTTTTTTGCCCCTTTTGGCGGCGTCTGGCGGGGCGAATGCGACACTTAAAACGTCTGGCACCTACTTTTTTGTAATGATGGGATTTTTCCTGATTTTTTGATGTAATTTTTTTTTGGTTATACCTACCTCAACAGCAAAAAATGATTTTTTGCCCTTTTTTGGGGGGCGTCTGGGGGGCGAATGCGACACTTAAAACGTTTGGCACCTACTTTTTTGTAATGAGGGGATTTTTCCTGATTTTTTGATGTAATTTTTTTTTGGTTATACCTCTGACAACAAAAAAAGTTTTTTTGCCCCTTTTGGCGGCGTCTGGCGGGGCGAATGCGACACTTAAAACGTCTGGCACCTACTTTTTTGTAATGATGGGATTTTTCCTGATTTTTTGATGTAATTTTTTTTTGGTTATACCTACCTCAACAGCAAAAAATGATTTTTTGCCCTTTTTTGGGGGGCGTCTGGGGGGCGAATGCGACACTTAAAACGTTTGGCACCTACTTTTTTGTAATGAGGGGATTTTTCCTGATTTTTTGATGTAATTTTTTTTTGGTTATACCTCGACAGCAAAAAATGATTTTTTGCCCCTTCTGGGGGGCGTCTGGCGGGGCGAATGCGACACTTAAAACGTCTGGGACCCAAAAATTCTTAATTAGTGCATAGTTCTCCGTAATTTGTGTATATTTAAAAACGGTTATACCCTTGACACAAAAATCCGAAAAATCAGCGTTTTCAAACCCCCGCCCTCAGCCCCGGCGAAAAAAAAACCCTGCCAGACGATTGCATTTGATATCACGATGCTAGTACCTTTACAAACAAGTAAATGAATTTTGGTTATACCTCCACTCCCAAAATATGCTGTCGGCTCTTAGACTAACTGCTTCATGCTCCTCCAGTACCGTTTGCTCGTTCGGGATCCGTATTGCGGCGGCGAGTCCGTAGTGGTCACTATCGTACTCAAACGCACGCAAACAGTTCCGCGTGTTTCGATCTATGTTTATCAGTTGAAGTCTTGCGCCCATTAAGGACAAGTCCAGGAAAGCACCGCTTCTTGGGAAAGAAGGGATATCCGTCGCGTACAACTCGAGTTTGTACTCAATCATATTGAGGCGCCACCAGTCGTGAAACTGGTTGCCCCTGGGATTTGCAGTAACATTTCCCCATGCCGCATGTTTGGCATTAATATCTCCGGGCAGACACACTAACCATTGAGCCACTGCGCCCGCCTAATAAGCATTTTGTAAAAGTTCAGTGCCATTCTTCTTTGTTGAATCTTTGATAGGTACTTAGGTAAATGCCTATATTTTATTTATTATAGCGATTTAGGATGCACCAAAGATAATTCTATCATTCCTGGGTACCTACCTAGGTGCTAGGTAGATACAAATTTCAATTGATTTATTTCCAAATTTATCTCTCTAAAAAATCAATAATTATGTAGGTACAAAAAAAAATCAATTTCCCGCAAATGGAAATTAATTTCATGATTCCCAATAATAAAATAAAAAGCTATATGTATACCTACCTACTTCCAAAGCTTACGAAATAAGATTGCAAAATGTATAGCTACGTATCTAACTAAGCCGATAGATCAACACAGATATTGGAAAATATAAGAAAACAAGAAAGAGTGGATCTTGATTTAATTTTAACTGTGAAACCAGAAAAAATAGAAATCAATTCACAAATCCATACACATCAATTTAAATACACACACTAGTAGCAGCTGCAGCAACAACTTGCAGCAGAACACCAAAGACGTGCAACTTAAACGCGCGCTGAAGGATTTTGTTGTTTTCTTCAGAGAGAACCACAATTGAATTATGTACTCGTACCTGCGCGAAGCGTTTCACCAACGATGCATGCATATTATGAGAGCAAGTAGTATGTACATATATGTATGTGAATAAAACAAAATAATAAAAAAAAAACATTCGATTCAAATAAAAGAAATGTTTTTGAATGCAAACAAAAAAATCTTCGTATGGTGGAACAAAATATAAGACATGTAGTAAGTACGTACCGACGTAACACACGTAAAGTAGAGTCATCGAAATAATGTAAAAATAGAAGACACAACCACACCAGCAAAGGAAAAAAACCAGCAAACAGTAAGAGCAGCAGCAAGCCCAAGCAACAAAACAATCGGCAGCGACGTCGTATGTGAAGCACAAAAAGAGGAAGGAGGAGGAGGTAGATGACCGCAATGGCAACCGCCGTCACTGGTTGGAAACAGTCAAAGGGGAGGGGGATGCGGACTTGGCTGGTATATCGTGTCGTCGCCGTGAAAACGTAAAAATGAGAAATTATGCATAAGTACAAAATAACTTTGGATGGATGTATAGGTTTTCAGTTTTTGCGCGCTCTATTTTATCGTTTTCTTTTCAATAAATATTCTCTTATCCGTTCGTTTTTATCTTCAAGTGATGAGATTCGGGAAGAAATCCGTAAGAAAATCTTGGCAAACAATGACAATGCTCTTTCCAAAAAGAAGGATTTAGAAAACTAAGTTGTTTCCTACTGAATCAGGTTTTGTTTACATTCCAAAACAGCATAATACCAGCACCATGGACATCTCTGCCGCCTCCTCATCGGCAGCATCAAACCGTGTTTTAGTATACATATACACGCGTGCATTTGAGTTTTGACAGCGGCGTTGCTGCGGGGAAGAAATTCACTTTCAAAAACTTGACACAATTTCGGCGAGTGAGTTTAGTATCGTCGAATGAATGGACCAACAACTCACGTAACGTTATTATTATTATTATTTTTTTAATTTTATATACATAGGGTATTGAAGTTTTGTTGCCATTTTTTTTGTTTTGTTTTGTCATGTCACTTAACGTAAAACAAAGCAGAGATAATATGTGAACAAAAAAACTGTAGGTAGGTAGGTACCTACCTACATAATACATAATACAGATAATCATGCTTATTTTGACATTCGAATTCGATCGAAAGTTTGTCGAATTAGAAGAGTTTGTATTTTGACATTCGATCGAATAGGTAGAAAGTTTGTTCGAGGAAATCCGGTTTTATTCGAACTAAAAGCGGCATTCGAAGGAATTGACTATTAATTCGAATCTCAAACTTAGCAAGAATGTATATGTAGGTAGGAACTTCTGTATCACATTTATTTCATGTAAAGTAAAACCTATGTACCTAGTTTCTTTCGGATTATGAAGCATAATTGATTGCAAAACAGGGTTAGATATTAAAATATGCATAGTTTTTCATCATGTAAAGGAGCCGCAGTTGCTTCCAACTCACGTTAATACATTTTTCTAGTATTTGCTACCTATTTACTTGAATAATCCAGTATTTAATACTAGGTAGTACAAGCAAGCAAGTAAAAACTTTATTTTGAGCGTAGGTAGGTAGGTACCAAATCAAGTAAATAGGTACATAGTACTTGAATTCTGACATTCTACTTGCACCTTATAGGTACCTATGTTCTACTATAGGGAGTTTTTTATACCCTATTCTAAGGGTGCCTATATTAATTATGACGCATAGTTTGTAACATACCTTAATATTGCCCGTAGACCCCTAAAAGTTACTATAATTATGATCAGCATCGATAGTACCTAATGTCGATCTAGCTATGTCCGTCCGTCTGTTGGCAAAAATTAAGCCTTTAAACTGGGCCTAGAGAGCTGAAATTTTAACCGTATACTCTCTAGGGTCCCGAAATAATTAAGTTTACGAATTTTTGAAATCCGCCCACAGACACGCCCACAAACTCAAAAAAAAAAAAACATTTTTTTTTAATTTTGAGCTAGAAAGCTGAATTTTTTTATATACCTATATGATCTATGACTCCTAAAACTGCTCGGGAGATAAAATATTCAAAATCCGCCCACTGACACGCCCACAATTAAATAAAACAATTTTATTGAAAAACCAAAGTTTGAGCTAGGGAGCTGAAATTTATAATATATAGTCTCTAGGGGCCCTTTATGCTCATGTGTAAATATTTTCGAAATCCGCCTACTGACACACCCACAATTGTAAAAAAAACTTTTTTTTAAATTCAAAGTTTGAGCTAGGGAGCGTTTTTTTACAAAAGCTTCGTTTTTTTTTTGGTAAAATCCTTTAAATATTATATAACAAAATAGGTAGAGCGTTCTTAATAATTCAACCATACTTAGGCTTTTGTCACGCCCACATATGAGGGATAGGAATAAGAATAGAGTATCCAACAGTTCGCCCAAGCGGACTGTAGCCCGTCCCTATGTTTCTATAGAGGCTTAGGTACAACTTTTTTTAAAAATAAAACAACAAAATTTAATGGAATGACCAAATATATTGCCTTTAATAGCTGACAAATATCATGGCATTTAATGTTTAAAAGTAATTGTTCGCATATGGCCTCCGCGACTGCGCCTTATGAACGCCTGTCGGTCCAATTTTGCGCCAGTTTTTCGAGCATACCAGGCTTATTTCGTCAGTAGTGCGTCGAACGTTGTCTTCAAGTGATCAATCGTTGCTGGTTTATCAGCATAGACCAGAGATTTGACGAACAGCACAACAAGTAGTCCAAAGGTGTCAAATCACACGAACGAGGTGGCCAACTCACAGGCCCATTTGCCACGTTTGGCTAAACAAAATCATGTGTGGAAGAAGTGCAAATAAATTTCCACGATTAGTAAACGTTGTTCTGGTGTATACAGTACCTTGCCATATTATTAGACCCAGCATAAAAAAATTTTTTTTTTTGTCTTAAATGGTTGCTGTGACTAAATTTGTAATAAATATGTTCTAGATTGAATTTGTTTACTATAATATATAATATCAGGAATAAAAAAAAGACGGAAAGGTTTTGCTAGTTAGTTAATATTGATTTATTTTTTTTATTTAAGAGTTGGGGATGCATTCTTTTCCTAAAAATCAATATTTGGTGTGCTCTCCTTTTGCAGCTATAAGTGCCTTAATTCGCCGTGGCATGCTTTCTATGCAAGATTGCACGGTTACTTGGATATGTGGGTTGTGATTCCACTCGAAAATGATCTTCTCCATCAGCTGCCTTTTCGTGGTTATGCCACTTTTAGCCACCGCCCGCTTCAAGAGCTCCCAAACATTCTCAATCGGATTCATGTCCGGGGAATTTCCTGGCCAATCCAAAACGTTGATGCTCATTTCTTGGAGAAAGGCAGTTATGCTCTTGGCTTTGTGGCAGGGAGCCCCATCATGTATAAAAATGGGTTGTTCGCCCGGTCTCCTTCTGACAAACTTCGTTTTTTCCATCATTACTTGGAAAACAGATTCGTCAGAGAAACAAACCTGCGAAGTTAAAGAAATAGCGATTTTAAGGTTAAAAATTAGTTGTACTTTTATGACCTTATCGGCTTTAAGTTTGTCTTATTTTATTACCTTTTTCCAATCTTCAACTGTGAATTTTTTGTATTTATGAGCCCAGTCGAAACGCTTTCTAATCATGGTGGCAGTTAGCTTTGGTTTTCGAGCTGGTTTTCTGGCAAAAAGACCGATTTCAGCCAATCTACGCTGCACTGTTCGCTGGGAAATTCCAATTCCTTCATCGGAAACCTTTTTCGCCAACAGGGAAACTGGTAATTTTCGATTTGCCGTGCAAATATCCCGAATTTTGCGGTCTGTTCTGGGGGTTGTGTTGCGAGGCCTAACGCAATTACCCTTCCTCTTCGGGCTTAAAGACACCTCAAGATCCATTTTTTTTTTTTTTAATATTCCTAACAGAACTTCGCGACACTCCAACTACACCCGCAATATCATATTGGGATAGGTTGGATGCCTTTAATAGGCCAACAACTTAGCCGACTTTCTTCGGGGAGAGGTCTGACCCTTTTCCCATCTTTCGAACGATTGAATACTAAAAATTTTTTTTTTAATATAATGACTATCTGTATGCATAGTTTTGCCCATAAACAAAAGTAAAACATCAGAACTTACCGAAAAACACGAGCTTTATTTGACAGAAATAACTTTTATACCTATGCAAATAATTTTAAGGGACTTTTTGAACTTTTTAGTCACACAACCATTCACTACTTAATAGAAACTTCAAATGTTGCATAATATACCGTAAAGAAGTCTCAAATAAAGCCTAATAATTACCTAGGTAACGCAAAATATAAATGAAAAATAAAAGAAGCCTACTTCATAATTTTTAAATAATTAAAAAAAAAAAAAATTTTGAATTTTTTTATGGCAAGGTATACTGTATCTTTCCATGGTAATTTGCCAAAGTATAGGTATACTGAACAAAAAAATCAAACACATTTTATTAGTATGACAGCTAGTTCGACAGTTATCCCTATCAGAAGTTGTATAACTCTAAAAAAAAACACCCTATATTCACTATCAGCTAATACTTGAAGTAAATAGGTAGAAAGCTTGGTACCTATTACCTAATTAGTTTTCATGCAAATCACCATATGTTTAACCTTATTCATTGAATTTTCTTGCATCTGAACGGGTCTGATCTGACGTCTGTCTTTTGTCACATTTCTTTCAGCATTTGTAAGGAAAAAAGACAAAGGAACTGATTTAACAAAAAGGTTCTCGCAGTTCTAACTGAATTTTTTTTTGTAGGTAGAAAAAGGCCTAAAATTGCACAAATTAAAGCTTAAGGAAACGCGACTATGAAAGATTGATGCGGATTCAATTCGAATCGAAACAGGATTGACTTAATGTAATCTTAGAAAATATTGTAAAAAAATGTTGTGAACATTAGAATGAGCATTAAGGATACTACTATATTGGGTTTTTCGTTTCTAGATTGAGAATGCGGTTAGTTACGTTGTGAAATCACAAGTAGATCCCATTATCAATTATATGCCTATGTATGTATAAATTTTTGCGCTCATCCATTCTGAACCTTGTGATCCTTTCTAAGTGAACCATTCTTGCAATGTAGGTACAAGTTGTATTGTCCGTTCGTACAACATCAATTAATCGCACGCCAATATTGTGCTTTTAATTGGTATGTATATTCTTCATCATGATATTTCTGTGTGCCTTTACTTAAAATGTCGCATAGGTATTAGGTAACATAAAAAAGATTTGAATTCCGTCCCTCTCTAAAATGCGTTTTTATTACTCTTCTATTACATGGTACTTTTGAATCCCCTTCCACTATGCGCCTATTCGTTTCGTTCCAATTAAAATCAATGCTGGCAGTCCCCCCTGCGTTGCATTGCACACGCGAGGGTGGTTTGTCCTATGCATAATGCAACCTTTAAAGAGGGTAGTAGATAGGAACCTACCGGGGATGTCTGAAAAACAATTTTCAGTTTTGTCTCATTTATTTTTTCATCAATTTTTAAACATTTTTTATTATCGATGTTGTTTTTGCTTCTTTTAATATTTACGTACCTACGCACAACCTTTCCAGTGTGTGTGTAAATTCTTCCTTTCCATGCAAAATATTTATGATGATCAATCTCGAAAGAGATAAGGTAGGTATTCAAATAAATTCCTCGATATGTAACACGTAGGTACAACATTAAAAATGTTGCGTGTGTTGCGTAGGTAATTAGGTACCTACCTGCGACATAAAAGACTTAAAGCAACAAAATGTCAAAAACCTCTTATATGTACTTATCTCTCCAACTCTCCAATATCGTCACAGCAACATCACTCTCTTTCTTACGTTGTCTCACGCCGGATACCGGAAGTATGTACCTACTATATCCAAACCAAAAAAAAACAATCATCTCAACTGCTCAAGATTAGAATGTCATCATTCCACCTGCATTCTCATGCTACGATCTTTACATTCCCCTCTAGTTTTGTAACGATATAGAACGCAGCCTTTGTCTTGTCTTCATTTTTTTGTGTAACTGCTTTATCCATACATACGCTTACGTTGGGCTTGTGATGCACTAGGAGAAAAATAGGAGAATGCCCACATATACTAAATACTACATAATCTTGAATTCTTTTTTTGGCTGATATTCTCAACTGAGGTGAATAACATACTCATACACATCATCACCCGTCCCGCCGCTGCCACCGGTATCAGCATCTCATCTTCATAGCAGTCATTAACATTGCGTTATAAAACAAAAAAAGGTTCAATTCACATCGAGAACGATGAGTGGGACATAGAAACTCATACCAAAGCACATTTACTCTCATGGGCTTTATTTTCTTGAAATCACCTATCTGCCTTATTCCTACACGCCTACTGACTGGCAGCGGAAAAGGCACTCACTCACATTCGAGGATGAAACACATTGGCTTCAAGAAAAAGAAGAATGGATGCTATATTTTACCGTTTTTTATGTTTTAAGCGGAAAAAGCCCACCAGGAGAGCAGATAAGCTAGATAGTTCCTGCGCATGCGAAATATTTTCTCTCTAAAAAAGGTGAATAGCTAAAAATGTCTATTTGGCCTTCTTGTCATCGGGGTGGTGTTATGATGGAATATAACTACCGACTCTCATAAAAAAAAACAAGTAAAAAAGGTGACGTTTAAATATATGTTTATATTATATTTAAGTGAATTCCCCCTTCTTTTCCGTCTAAGACCAAATCCCAGGAAAACCAAGAAAGCAAAGTCTTGATATAATTGCTAATGAAATCTGGCATCGTCGCAAAAAATTACTTATTTGTAGGTATGGTACAATAATTAGACCAGACGTCATTAGCCTTTATTGGTATTGTTTTCGTTGAGAGCAAAATCCGAACCAGTTGTTACGTTGTGTGCGTGACGGATTCCCCTCTTTGGACATGTCTGTAGAGATTCATGTGGTCGTTGGCTAAGGCAGCGAAAATACTGTTGCTTCACTTTTTCACACTGCTGATAACGTTATTTCATTCAGCAAATCGAGGCTCAGGTTGGGTTTTGTTTTTATGCCGTTAAACGGTTTGTGGCTCCGAATGCTGAGTGGAGTGTAGTTGGAGGAGTGTGAGGATATTGAGGCGAATTGAATTGATTGAAGGTGTTATGTGTTGCCAATGTGTAATCGCTATCAATAACGTAAAAAAAAAACTGGGTGCTAGTTTACTTGAAACAGAAATCGAATCGACCTCGATTCAATAAGGAAATTTGAAAGTCACGTGCGCCATCTAGATTAGATTGCATTTGGTTGCGTTGCTTTGTGGTTTATCTCCGATTTTCGTATTTGTTTATTATACGCTTACGCACTTTTTACTTTAAACGGAGAATTAAGGTACCTTCCTAGGTAGGGTGAGTTTTAGTTAGTGGCCCTAATAACATAAGGCCTGTTTTTCTGCGAAATCTATCCACAACAATGTTCGAATTTACAAGATGAAAATAAAAGAGCTCGTCTGGACTTCAAAATTGCGTAGTTTTGATTTGTCCTCCTAAGTCGCCGTTTAAGACAAGCGCTGGTTTTTGGGGGACACTGCAGTAAAATTCCGGGCCCTTCCCTGCACGGGAGACCTATCCATATCTAATGTCGAAAGGAAATAAAACTCTGCGGTTGTTTTTTGACTGTGAAAGTTTTTTTTTTTTAGTCTAGGATCCCAACTCAAATTGTCCCGATTTGAGAGTTAAAAAAAAAATTCAACACGGAGGTTCTACTACTTACTTAATGGGCTACCGACCCATTAAGAGTCTCTGCCTGAAACACTGCAGCCTTCCATACTCTGGGATCCCGGGCTCGCTGCTTCCAGTTGTCCAGACCAAGCGCTCTGGTATCCGCTAAGGGTTGGTCATTAAAACGGAGGTTCGGTCTTCCTGCCTTCTCGAACCTGGGCTGGGAGTCGAAGATCCTCTTGGCTGGAGCATAATTGTCCATTCGCTCAATGTGGCCGAGCCAATGTAGTCGACGTCATTTAGCTTTTTGGCATCCACATCTGGACACAGCTCATAGCGTTCGCGGTTGTATATTCTCCTCACACACAGCACTAAATATCCGACCAAGTATTTTTCTTTCAAAAGAACCCAATAGGTATTAGTTTCGATTTTCTACTTTTCGTCCAGCATTCGGCACCATAAAGCAGGACTGTGAGGATTATGGTTCAATAGAGCATTAATTTTGTCCTTCGAGTGACGAGTTTTGAACCCATTTGTTTTGCTAAACCGAAGTTGAAGCGTTTTCAAGGTAATTCTTTGTCTGATCTCCACTAAGGTGTTCGTGGAGCTGATGTTTACTCCAAGGTAGGTGAATTCCTTAACTACTTCGAAGTTATTGCTATCAACTGTGACGTTTTGTCCTAGGCATTGGACAGATGTTTGTCTGTTTGTTGATAGCATATATTTAGTCTTGTCCTCATTTACTTCAAGACCAACCAATTTCGACCGTTCTTCAATCGCCGAAAAAACATCGTTACACGGCACGCTGGTAACGGCCGATGATGTCGATATCGTCCGCATACCCCAGTACTTGGGCGGATCTATTGAAAATAGTCAAAACGGAAGGTGTTGACACATAAATTGTGCACTATTTTCTCCAGAACAATATTGAAAAGTAGGATGATAGCGCATTTTCAAGTGTCAGGCGACACAACTGGATCAGTTTTGTCTTTAACCCTAATTCGGCCATCGCCACGTCGAGCTAATTGCGATGAGTGCTATCCCATGTGGTCTTAAAGTCAATTTAAAGATGACGAGTCTCGACTTGAAATTCGTTGGTTTTTAAAATACGTAGGTTCTAGAAAAGTAAAATTGAGTGTCCCGATTACAGAGGGTATGAACCTATACTGAATGAAAACCTAAAGGTTGGCATATTGCTTCTCCCGATTGCGGAGTGTTTCAATTAGGACGTTTTACTGTTACAGGTTGTAGGTTTCTAAAAATACATTTAATAGAATTTAGCAGACCATTTCGGTTATCCAATTACATAACCATTACATAAAGAAATAAAAGTAGGCAGAACTGTTAAAAAAAAATAAAAATATAATACCTAGGTACCTACTTAATTTAAAAAATTCTATCAAATTTAAATCTGGCAACATGGCATAAGCGGCATCTATTGTTATTGAGTTCTGATAGGTAGGTACTTTTCCGACAAAAATGTTGTAAAACAGATGCATTTAAAACTAAGAACGCTAATTATTGTTAAAATCCTTGGTCCTCCCTCACACCCAAACCACGCTGAAATACATTTTGCCAATACATAAATGATTCAAGTTTTGCATTCAACCTGGCAGTCCGCCGTGCTAATAAATTATAAAGATATACGTATAAATTGTATCAATAATTAAACAATAAATAATGTTTGGCTTTAAAATATAATAATTACAAGCTAAATCCAAAAGTCAGTATATATTTATATACATCTTGTAAGTATATATGTCACTTTTACGCACACTTTCAACCGATTTGACCTCGTCCAGAAATGTGTTTGTGTTTGTAAACTATTTTGTAGAAGGTAGTACTAAATGCCGATGAAGGGGAATATACCTTTTTTCGCTCTCCTCTCCTATGCATCTCTTATTTGTGTGTAGCAACTAGCAACATGTGCACGACTACACGTGCTTCTTGAAAAAGTTTTTTCTTCTTGTTTTTCTTTTCGCATTACTTAAAATGTAATCACACAAGATATTCAGGGGAAAAGCAAACGTGCGATTAGTCGCAAAAAGGAGAAATACTTCCATATATCGCTAGATATAAGATTCATCATAAAACCAACCTAAAACGGTGATTGTGTATTGCGCCAGATAGAAAAAAACAATGAAAATATTACCTATATAGATTATGTATAAAGTGTGGTAAAGTGCGCGAATATAAACGATGTAGGGGGAAGTTGATAATACATATTTTGACAACGCTGATGATGATGAGGCGCGTATTGTGTTACCCACCGCAAAGCCGCGCATGTACATACCTATTAACACAAAACTGTTTATGTAAAGTGGAATATTTTTGGGGATTGCTTTCGCCAAACCTTTTAAGATCTGAAAAAAATTTACCCTAAAAATGGCACTCGTATGTGGGGTTGGGCATGGGCGTGCAATATGTTGGTATTTAAATAAGTGGGTATGTAGGTATAGGTAGGTATAATCAGTTTGTAATTTTGCTTATTCTGACATTTGCTCCTAAATAGGTATTTAGTATTGGGTGATGTCACGGAAGGTCAGTCACCGCTAGTAGGTACTGCCTATTCAGCAATTATACATATTTTCTATAATGCCTAACGGTTATTCAACCGCAAGGGCGCTTCCCGATCCCTTGGAAAGGAGCGTCAGTGAGGTAACTGATACAATCAAACATTTAAACGCCCTCTATACTCTGGCAATAGAGCTGGCTAGGGTGACGAACGCAATGGAAAGTTTAGTGCTGTGATGCTCTCTCTCCCTCACTCTCCACCCTCTCCCTCCCTCTCCACCCTCTCCCTCCCTCTCCACCATCTCCCTCCCTCTCCACTCTCACTCACCACCCTCTTCCTCTCGCTCTCCCTCTCCCTTACCCCATCCCTCCCCCATCAGCAATCAAAGCTTTTACTGCAGTTCCAACACTAAACCGATCTGTACTAAATCCTGTAGGTACGAGTATGGGCCTCTTCAACTTCAAATCCAAATTAGTGATTTTTTTCCGCGACAGTTTTAATTATAAACAAATTTGTTTTAATAAAGTTTTTGTTTTTCGTGGAGTTTTTTTTCTAATTTTTTATTGTACCGGATATAACAACGAACCGGTTATAACGATGCAATTTTAAGGCCTCTTCAACATCGTTATAACCGATTTCTACTCTATATATTTTATAAAACTGAGATAGGAAACAATTTTTAACAACAACAATCCCAGCAAAAAAAAATTATCTATGTACGAGGGCGGGTCAATAAGTCCGTGACTTTTGGAATAAAACACAGATTTTTTGATAAATTTTTTTTTTATTTTTCAATTTTTCCCTTGAGCTCTATAAACTTTGTCCAACGCTTCTCCAATTTTTTTTATCCCTTCCAAAAAAAAAAGATTTGTCGAGGTCCTCAAAATAGGCCTTTATTTGCGAGATGACTTCATCATTGGAGTCAAATCTTTTTCCACCAAGCCATTTCTTCAGGTTTGGGAACAAGAAGTAGTCGCTTGGAGGCAAATCTGGAGAATAGGGTGGATGAGGGAGCAATTCATAGCCCAATTCATGGTTTTTTGCCATGGCAACTGCACATGTGTGCACCCTTGCATTGTCTTGGTGGAAAAGAACTTTTTTCTTGGCCAAATGAGGTCGGTTTTTTTCAAATCGTCATTGAATCGGTCCAATAAGTTGGCATAATATTCCCCATTGATTGTTCTTCCCTTTTGAAGGTAGTCAATGTGGATTATCCCGCGTGCATCCCAAAAAACAGTCGCCATAACTTTATTGGCTGACAAACCCACCTTGGCCTTCTTTGGCGCCGATTCACCCTTAGAAACCCACTGTTTTGACTGTTGTTTGGTCTCTGGTGTGTTGTGATGGATCCATGTTTCGTCCACGGTTACAAAACGGCGCAAAAACTCCTCCATATTGCGATTAAACAACGCCAAACCTTCCTGTGAAGTTGTTACACGATTGCGTTTGTGGTCGACTGTAAGCAAACGCGGCACCCATCTTGCGGAAAGCTTTCTCATGCCCAAGTGATCATTCAAAATTGAAACCACTGAGCCATGCGAAATCCCTACGGCTTCCACAATCTCTCGCACTTTCAATCTTCGGTCGGCCAACACCATATCGTGAATTTTTTCGATTGTTTCGGGTGTAGAGACCTCAACTGGGCGTCCAGGACGTTCGGCATCTTCAGTGCTTGTACGGCCACAACGAAATTCAGTAAACCACTTTTTTACCATTGAAATCGATGGTGCAGATTCCCCATAGTATTTTTCAAGCTTAGCCTTGGTCTCGGTAATGGTTTTTTTTTCGCAAGAAATAATGCTTAATAAGCACACGAAATTCACTTTTTTCCATTTTCTCCTCAAATTAGTGAGTAGTCTGATAAAAATAGCTGTCAAACACAAACTAACTGACGCAGCAAGTTTAAATTTTGACAGTAGTCAACTGCCTGTTGACAGGAGCAGTGTTGCCGTTTCAGTAAAGAGGTCAGAAATTCAAAAAGTCACGGACTTATTGACCCGCCCTCGTACATAATACAGGGTGTCCCACCAATTGTGCTACAATAAGAAATTCAAATAACTTTTTTTTAATCAATGCAGGTATTAGGTACCTACACTTTTTTTTATTGTAGGTAGGTATAGAAAATTCACTTTTATTTTATATCACTAATTGTTTTTAAAGATGATAAGACCGTAAATGACCTCCATGCTCATCCACGCATATATGCGATACCTGATCAGAAAATTTTTCATTGCGGCCTGAAGGGTTGATGATGAAAATGTTGATTTTACGGAACATCATTGACATTGACAGTTCGGTAATCGGTTTAAGGGTGCGTTCACACTCAAAGTTTGAAGTTGTTAACCCGCCAATGAAAGACCCTTTATATGCAGCCTGTATCCAAAGCAGCCCTGCTGTGAATAAAATCGAGATCAACAATTATCCCCAGTATTGCTGGCGATACAATGTAGTTGTTGTTTAACGTATAAATTCAAAAACTCCTGTGTATAGATTTCTCAGAGAAACACACTTACTGCATCTTACTGGTTATTAAATAAAGATTTGCGTTTGAATTTGAAACCTTTTAAGTCTTAGAAATAGAGTTCTTTATTTATAAACTCTTATTTTTGCAATGCTAATATTCTGTAGCATTTAAAGAAAAGATCTAAAGTCAATTGTTCACTTTAACAACCATTAAAACTACTTTAAGTGTCTGCAAAATATGTAAATCGATGCGAGACGATACCTCATTAGCTTTTGCGCAAATGCTATCGTCTTGACGATAGTTTTTTTTTTAACGTTTCGTGTGTTATGTGAATAATAATATTGAATCGTCGCGTGGATACAATATCGCTCAGACGATAGTGCTATCGAAATCGATATCAAAAATGAGATTGCCAGCCTTAGGGCCTTGGGCAACTGGAAGTGTCGTGCCCGGGATGGCCGAGGATGTTAGTTTGCAAAGTCGTAGGCAGATACTCTCCACTGACTGGTCCGGACCTTGGACAACTGGAAGTGTCGTGCCCGGGATGGCCGAGGATGTTAGTTTGCAGAGTTGTAGGCAGATACTCTCCACTGGTCCGGGACCTGTTAAGTAAAATAAAAAACCTTCCTACAAACTTGAACTAAGGTATCTTTATATTTGGATCAACAATAGGCCTTACCAATAAAAAAAATTAATGTGAAGTTTAAATTTGTGACCCCGTTCAATTAAATTTCTTTTTCAATATGAGTGAAGAGCCTACAAATTTTAATTAACACACAATTTTTTTTTTTTGGTTATTGGCCAATAAGTTTTCATTAACATGTTACACTCAGGGTTATCGTGAATAAGTTCCGAGGGAATTATTTCCCTTATATCAGCAATAGGTATGAATCGAATTGCTGGCTGGTAAAAATGTATTCGCGATAGGTCTGAATGTAACGTAACGCCTGGCGTAAACCGAAGCTATGTACTTTTACGAAAAAAAAATCAAACGCAAAACCCGTCAAAACAACATGAAAAAACAGCAAATCATAAACTGGTTGGTAGGCTATGTACATATGACGGTACCTACTACCAGCAGGACCAGTTTATTTCCTCAAAATACCACAACTGTCGCACATTCATGTCGGGGGTAAATATTTGTTTGTTTTGTATTCTCTTCAATCTGACGTATGAGTAATGAAATTCTAAATTTATCAGGCCAGTGCCGTCGTCTAATTATCGACAAATTAGTCAGCCAAAAGAAGAAAACATCGAAGATAAAGCTAAATAGTTTTCTATGGATGTATGCATTATGTATGTTTATATGTTTATATGTTTCACTTGTACAACTCAAGACTCAACTCATATCTCACATATAAAAATAGAAACTAATGTATTTGGATACGTAGTAGGTAACGTTTGGTTTCTCTCTAATTCGTTTTCGTTGCCTTGTTTTACAACTCTATAAAAGTTATCATCAAGAAGCCGTACAAGCTTATTATTCCCATATCGGAATGTTGACTTCCTTGGTGGCTGTTTGATGATACAAAGGCTAACATTGGAAGCAATAGCAGGGAGTATTCTTCGCTTTATGCTGTTCTCTCCTACACACACGGTTACCACTGGATGAAAATTTTTTCAAACCAAATACTTACAAAAAATCTACCAAAGCGGGAAGAATTCTAGCAAAAAAATGTTTAGAGCTAGAAATGTAGGAAAGTTGTAACTTCTCCCAGTTTTTTTTTGTCAAATTACCTATATATTATTTGATTTTTTTTTCTCGTCTTGCGTTATTGAGAAAGACGAAACATTTTGTTTTCAATCGGCACTTTCAAAAAAAAAGAAGAAAAAACATGAAGAAAAGGACGAACGTTTTTTTTTTGTCCGCATTGCGAATTTGTATTGTAAACCGTATTTGTATTTGAAGTTTATAGATAACAATCACTTAGACCTTATGGTGCGTAGCTGCCCGTTCGCTTGTTACCAGCGATTACAATTAGAGCCAGGGTCAGAAAAGAGAAAACCCAGCGAAGGATATAAACAAGTTTTATCTCACTTTACTCATAATCATGAAAGAAGTGTTTACTTTAGGTATTATGCCTGGTTCTAGAAAGATCCAGATAAAATATAATGTCGTTTCGTCCGCCTCCAGGCAGTACTCACAGAGAGCCAAGCTTCTTAACCTGGTAGTTCTTAGATATGCTCGTTGAAGGAAACCAGTGCCGAGACCAACAAAGGATCTCTAAACTTTCCTATTCAATCCGAGCAGATACTTTGCTCTGCTGGTTTTGGGACAATCTACCTGCTCTTCGAATGCCTGCATGAGTCCAGATCATGCCAATATTGTATATGCTGCTGACGCAAAAATGTTTGGGAACAGACAAGCAGCAAACATATGGATTACGACGAGCCTTACCTGGCCAGAGAATCTGTTCTTTCGTTACCCTAGATGCCTGTGTGTCCAGGAACGCAGGTCAGTGTTACAAAGTTGCACCAGGCTTTAATAGCTGCTTGGTTATCTAAGAAAATATAAAAGGTTTCACCTTTTACCCTTTTCTTTAACAGGATATTAGCGGAAATCGCCGAAAAAACAGATGTTTGTCTATTCACGGCTGACACTTTTTTTTATCTGACAGTCACTAGAGTAGACAACGGCTCCCGAGAGATCCCCCATTAGGGACCCATCCGAATTAACGATGACATCACCCGGCTAAAAGTCATTCACCCCTCAGTGTCCCATTTCAGTCAATCTGCAAAGAAGACTCGAAAGCGGCGTTCCCGCGTAGCGAAATGGACAACTTAAATATCGCAGAAAATTGAGGCCACCTCATTTCGGATTACCTAGGAAGTTCAAAACTTTCAAGAGTTTGAATCCAACGCTGAAGAAATTTTTGCAGATACAATTGGTTTATCTTGGTTCATTAAAGAAAGCGTAACAATGGGAATTAATGCCATTTAGGGGTTTTGACGTTTTCTGACGCATTGTGTTTTTTTTTTAATTTTTATTTTTTTAATAAATCTACCAAACAGGAAAAAAACTACCAAATCACAAAAAATTGACCAAGTTGGGTAGAATTCTATGGAAGTGGCAACCGTGTCTACACATACTGTTGGCCTTCCCTCTTTCCATTTACAAATGTACGCACATACGCCAGCCAACGCAAAGGCATAGCGGCTAAGAGAGACAACCTGATGTTAGAATGCAACACCATGACGTATCGGTTGTTTCATTCTGACATTCAAGAGCGCGCGTCTAATAATAAAATCGCCAAGTGTGGCGCATAAAATGTGTTTGTATGAGTTTGTTTACAGATTGTTTACCTTTATATAATTGTTTTATGGGTGGCTCTTTTTGGTCGATTTGGTTTTGTTGCTGTTACCTTTCGCCCAGATTTGGTAATGTTTACGTTCAGTTGTTGGCCCTGTTTTGTGACGTTCGTTATTGTTGTTTTGTGGCTTGTTGGTCGGCTATCGTTGTAAATTGGCAGAGATAGGTCGTATGATTGGGTTTATGTTTTTATTAGATCTTAGATGATGGTGCTAATTCAATCAACGTAGTATTTTTGTTTGATTGTTTTGCTGGGTGACGGTTTATTCATTGAATCAAATTTTAAAGTTAGTGATAGAGTTGTAATGCGTGGTAAATTGCAGCGCATGAATTCGAAGTTACATATTATGTAGGTATTGAGTCTTTAATAATTGTGCTTTAAATAAATAAATAAAAATAAATAAATGACAGCTAAATAGTTATTCTATTTTGAATAATATAAGCTAGGTGGTGGGAATAATATAATGTAGGTACTCGTCGATAATATGTAGGTACTCGTATACATAATATGTATATAAATTAGCAAATGGATAAGCGAAGCAACCGGCGATGACGCCATTAATTACAGCGTAAGCGTAGGGTGGATAAGGTGGCTTGATCGAATGAGATTTGTTAAGATCTGATAAAGCCTGCACGTCAAAAAACATATCTCACAGAAAATAGAGCGAGACCGGCTCAGTTGGTACTGTCATATTCAAAAAGGGCATCATTAATCAATGTTCATATACAGCCGGTGGACCGGTTCGACCTCGGTCTATAAATATCGGTAGGCTACTCGGTTTACCTAATGTGAGGTAGTGGTTGTAAGGAATTAATAATCGGGCAGTGCAGTGTGTCTATAATACACAAAGCGAAATTTCAGTCCGACTCCCGAACCATGGGTTAGAATCTGTATGAGGTGGTTGATGCAATCGAAACTTGGACTAATCCCATTTCACTGCCCAGCACTTAAGCAAGCCAACCCCTGTGCGCTACGGAGAGAGTGCCCCTGGGAGTGGCTGTTACAATACGAACCGCAAGTTTGCGGGTGGCAATGGTGCAGTAGTAGTGTATTCGCTTACGGAATGGAAGGTCGTGCGTTCGAATCCCGGCCAAGTCCATTACTTTATACCGAATACATGAAATCGTAATCTCCCTAAGTAACTTAGACACCACCCGTGTAGAAAAACCCTACAACTGCACCCAAACACTTCTTTCCTATCTCTCTATTCTTTCTAATACCAAGTAGCTTACACTGTGTTCTTAGCATTATAAGGGTACTGTAACAACAGAAAAAAAAAATCCCTTTAGCGTAAGCAAATTATATAAAAAAAAAAAAAAGTTACACTGGTAGCAGGGAGGGGTGGCTAACATAGTCGAGTTGGCGGTCTATTCTCGAGTTAGTTGAACCGTTTGGATTTAAGGGTGATACTTATGATTATTTGATATAGATCAAAATATATATCAATCTAACTTTAACCTCGAAGATATCACAATCTCTCCACATTCACCCTAGATTAAAAGACAAACGCTGCAGGGATAACCAAACCCACTCTTCCTTGTAAACGTCACCTGTGTATGTTGTATTCAATGAACTGAATGTGGATGTTGATTTCAATTTTACTGAAAAGATGCCATTCGTTTTTTTAAATATTTAATTTAACTTTCAAAATATCAATTTTTAACATAAATTTCTATTTTTTTTTATTTATAGCAAATCAAGCAAATTGGAATGGAACGTGGGAACTTGGACTATCCTACGAATGCCGTTCGTTACTCTTTAAAGCTCTGCATAATCTCATGGAAAGGTAATCAAATTGTTTAGCCATTTCTTTGATGATTTTAATTCAGCTTTTTTTTTATATTTTCATTTTTAGATTTGTTCTAACAAAAGACATTGTTCGTTTTGGCAAATGGTTTGTCCAACCCTGTACAACAAATGATCGAATTTTTGGAAAGAGGTACGTGCATTGCATGCTCTCATTTGGTTCTCATTTAAGGAACTGATAACTATGACACAAATAAAAACGCCATATTGCTGTATCAGTTATCAAGTCCAAGATTAACTAAAACAGGATCTCTGTGATTAATTTATTAAGATATATGATTGATCATCGTTCTCCTTGTTACAAGAGTCTTTCTAAACGCATGAATAGATCTTGTCTTAAAACTGAGATATTAAAATAATTGTTTTTTTTTATAGCTCTCAGCATCTCTCATTCTCCTTCACATTCTTCGTGCATGGTGATACGGTTTGTGCGTCAATTGATCTTCGTGAGCATCCTGCTGTTCGACAGCTAACTGCTGAGCATTTGGTTGATGCGGCAGCCGCATCCGCAGCCGCTCAGTCCGGACAGCAAGATGCACGACAACGAAGTGTTATATTGGCGCCATTCGGAATGGCAGCTACACTCACGGGGAATAGCTATAAAGCCACAGATCCCCTGGCCGAGAAAATCCTCGACGACTGGGCATCATTTTTTCCACTGTGCAATAAGGAAAATTCTGATCTTCCACCTGTAGTAGAAGTTGTGTCTGGTTAGTAGCGCCACAAAAATTCGATTTTCCCTTCTGTATGAAACTAATTTTGATTCTCCTGCAGGTGGTCACAAAATGTATCATCCTTCGATGTACGTACTAGTCACGGATCTGGACGAAATGGAGAATGTGCTAGAGGACTCCTCCACAGATCCCTCACAGGGAATGCTATCCGGCATTGGAATAGTTGGTGGTGCATCATCTACACTGGCAACAGCAGCAGCAGCAGCAGCAGCATCATCATTAGTCAATCAGAGAGCAACACCAATAAATCACATTTCTCCACCGACGCCATCGGCATGTGGTTTAATTCCAGTATCCAAAGCAACACCAAACAATGGCGTTGGTATTGCTGCAAATCTTCCATCACTATCACCTGGCGGCGGAATAGCAGGTGTGCAAGGAACAGTCGCCAATGCGGCCGATAAATCATACACAAATTCCAAAAAGCTTGAAAATAAATCGCAACATTTCTATGAGACTTCCAGTAATAACTTCAGCAGCAATGCAAATACTCATGCACCCCCGCACGCTTCCACCGAAATGCCCGAACGGGTGTGGCAAGATTGCATTACCAATCCCATCTCAAGTCTCAGTTTGAATGCAGCAGCGAGTGATGGCATCAAATTGGAAGTGCCCGATCTTCAATCGGTGGACGGTTCTATGAACAACAATAACAATTCATCTACGGACGCAAAGCCGTCACTATGGAACTTTGTTGATCCGTCACAGAAGGCACCATGTACTTGCACAAGGTAAGAGCTTGTTCTGTCGGTAGAGTCTGGTAGTTTATATTCTCTTTGCATTTTCGTTAAAACATTTCTTTTAATTGTTTTTCCCCCAAACAGTTTCTTAGTTTCTGTATTAGAAAAAAGGCATGTGTATGCATTTGTATCGTATATATTAATTTGTATTATTATTATTATTTTTTCCATTACTTATCGACACGAAAAGTGTGCAGCTTTTACGTTACGTCTTCTTCATTTAACAGAGTAAACAAATAAAAAAACGATAAGTTAAGATGGCGCGCTTGCAAATCTGTTATGAAATGAAACTACAGATTGGATTTGTTTCTTATCTGCGGCATTGTAGTAATTGGACAAGATCTATAAGTTTTTGCTTCAATAAGCGACATTTACTTCGTGCAAATGGAGAGTTTTTACCTCGTAAATTAGTGGACAAATGGCTGCTAGTGCGTCTCTAAGCAACTTTTAAGGGAATTGACGATGCATTCCAAATACATTTAGGACTCTTTTAACATTGACTTCGAGCGGCGTTCGATAATTCCGTACAATTATAAATAAAACAAGTTTTTTTTTTCATCACAATCTCCCCTTAATACCTCTTAATACGTGATGAATGATAATCTAACTTGCTTGAGCCGTCGTTGTAATTTCTAAAACTTTGCAAAATATGGAGTTTATGGAAATTAATTGCGAAACGAGGGTTTGAGCCGATGCATTGTCGTGGTGAAACAGCACATTTTCTTTTTTTCTTTTTCCACATAGTCGATGTGTATTATTCCCAAATTAATGCACGAAATGGCCGAAAGAACCGTCTAATTTTTGGTGCACGTTCGTCAGCAAAAATCCATTGTTTTAACGACTGCGGCTTGTAAGAATGGATCCAAGTTCTATCAATAGTTACGAATCGTTAAGACTGTGCTTGAACTCGTCGAAAAACTGTTTCAATTTATTGTTTACGACGCTCATTGTCCTTTTTGTTTATATCATCCTATCAGAAATATCGAAACCACTTGTAAATCATTTCAAGCGGTGGTATCGTGTCCCCGTAATGTTTATCCAACTTTGTCATTGTTTCCGCGGCTATTTTCTTCTTCAAATAATAATGTTTTATCACTACACGAAAATTCATTTTTCTCCAAGCTGCAAATGAGAACTTGTCACGACTACCTACTTCCAGTGGCTGTGAAACACAAGCACACAAAATGACATAACCTGTCTAATGTTTTAAACACTGCGTCAAGTCGTTAAGACTTCTTTTACTTCCTCGTTTTTTAGTAAATCTTCTTCGTAACTTAAAAAAAAAAATAAGGAAAAACATTATTGTGGAATAAGTTGAGTATTGAGTATACATATTAAGGAATCCAATTTTATCTGTAATTATTTATTTTATTTATAATTCTTTATTTTTATTTACCTTAAAAAGTTACAATGGTTTTCAAAAAAGCTTACAAGGCATGGCAAAAAAACGCCGTCTGCCGATTTGACAATTAATTTGACTTATTAAATAGAGTTATAGTTATTAAATAACTTGGACACCAGTTGTGTTTGCGGAGATATATTGTTAAAACATATGAAAGGCACCTAGAATTTTATTTTTGTTAGACTTTCGGGCGCAGTGGCTCAGTAGTTAGTATGTCAGATTACTAATCGAAAGGTCCCCGGTTCAATTCCCGCCTTGGCCAAGTAACATCTTGAGTTTTTTTTAGACTTTCACATGAGGTGCGGGAGTGGAAAATAACCAAAGGGGTAACTGGGACCCGGTGAGATTTTAACTTGAAACCCTTCAATCAGTAAGCGAACACACTAAACACTGAGCTACTCGCTCACTCTTGCAATTACTTACTTACTAAACGGGCTCCAGTCGCGTCTAGAGTCTATGCACTGCAGCTTTCCGTCCTCCGCGACCGTGTAAGCTTTTCGGACTACATCCACATCTTGGTACAGCTCACAGAGTTCGCAGTTGTATCTTCTCATCCAGCTAACTCCAGCCCTCCTCGCTCACAGCACCAAATATCCGACGAAGTATTTTTCTTTCGAAAGAACGCAATATTAGCTCTCCTTTGCTACTTATTGTCCAGCACTCGGCGCCACTTGCTCTTCCGGGTTAGGAGTTTTGAACTCATTTGTTTTGCCAAACCGTAGTAGCAAGGGTTTCCTAGGGTAATTTTGCGTCAGATCTCCACTAAGGTGCCATTCGTGAAAATGATGCTTATTTCGAAGTAGGTGAACTTCCTTACTACCTCAAAGTTGCTGCTATCAACAGTGACGGTTTGTTCTAGTGGGTGGGTGAGCAGGTGTTTGTTTTTGTTTTGTTGAAAGAAGGTTTTTGGTAATGCCCTCGTCGACTTTTAGGGTAATCAAACTTACCTGTTCTTCAATCGCCATGGAAACCTCTACCACGGCACGCTGAGTTCGGTTTATGATATCGATATCGTCCTTGTATCCCAGTAGTTGGACGGATCTGTTGAAGATGTAGATTGCGTGTTGAGAAGTGCCCTGTGCACGATCGGCTTTTTCCATCGTCACGCGACACAACTGAATCAGTTTTGCCGTGATCTCAAACTTTGAGTTTCTGCCGATGAATGCTTTCATATTGTAGCTCGTCGACTCCGATGAAAAGATGGTGGGTCTAGATTTGAAATAAATTCGTTAGTCTTTTCCAGGATTTGCCTTAGTGTGAAAATTTGGTCTATTGTCGATCGACCCAGCCGGAAGCCACACTGGTACGCGCCGATTAGTGTGTCTCAGAACGGCTTCAGACGTTTACACAGTACGTTAGATATGATCTTATATGCGATATTAAGCAGTATAGGATCGCCTTTCTTCTAGACGAGGCATATAGCCTAGTCATCGGCTTTTTTTTCGGTGCTTTCTTCCACCCATACTTTGTTGATGATTTAGTTCATGCGCCCTACCAAAACATCACCTCCGTATTTCGAAAAGCCCCCTGGTAAACCATCAGACCCGGTGGTCTTGTTGTTCTTAAGGTTTTTTGCATCTATGTTAACCTCTTCAATTTAGGATGGTTGAACCGGTTCATAATTGATCCGATCTCTATTTTTGAGCTACCCTGATGATTTCGCCATACAGGTTCCATATATTGTTGGGACCTGTGGAAGGTGAGTGCACGCAGAAAATCGCTCGCTCACGCTCTCTCTTTTTCTGGGCGGTTTGCAGCTTCTCGTTGGAAAGTCGAGCCATGAACTTAGACGCAACAACAAAATGGTCAGAGTCGACGTTTGCCCCCTCAGAATGTTTGCACGTTTAAGATGTTTTATGTGTGCTTCGCGTCGATTAGCACGTGGTTGAACAACCATTTAGAGAGTGCTAGGTCTATGCGCATTGCGCAGTCTTGGGAACCTAGTTGTTCTTATCAATGTATAACGGGATGCTGCAAATTAAGTTGGTCGGAAGCCATTGTCTGTTTTCGTATCATTGAGGCTGTGCTTGCTGAATAATCCGCCAAAGATTTTATCCTAACCGCGTTGTCGTTGATGTCACCGAGCACGATCTTGGCATCATACTCCGGACAGGCTTCACCCAGGAGGTCATAAAACTCCTCATTGATAGGGTCTTTTGCTTCCTCAGTAGGCGCGTTTGCACTTATTAGACTTATGTTATAAAATGTGCCTTGGATGTGGATTACGACAGGCAATCACTTATCGGCGTAAAATCAATGACTAGGAGACTTCCCACAAGGAATCCGCATGGTAATATATGCATTATTTTGTGACAGCTGTAATAAATATCGACTGTTTGCATTCACGATCCAGGTCGTGATCTTTTTAATCAGGATCTGAGGCTAGTTTCTCTTTTATAACTCCTCCGATGGCACAATTCCCAACCTGGAGGGCCAGTTCTGAAATTCCTTCTTGAAGGGGTTTTTAGTAATCCACTTCGGGAGTATGAGCACTTCTGTGGCTCATCAGCCAATTATTTTCAGGAGATTATTGTAGTGTTGCTATTTTCTAGTTGTTTAACACTCGCGAGCATAGTTCCAACATATCAGTTATGGTAAAATGCTTAACACCTTCAACGGTTTACTTAAATCTGATTAGGGTTGGTCGTGTTTACTCTGGTATCAAAAAGCGCAGTGTTTCGTCATGACAGAAATGGTTCAGCAACTTAACGTTGAGCTTTTGGACGTTGGGCCTGTGTGTAATGAATATATGAGCAGTATTAACCATCGTTTCAACCAACGACCATACTACGTCGAGTTAATCGGTTCTCGTCAGATCATCGTAATTAAAACGACATTGGGCGCGGTTAGTAAGTAGATGGGGGACCGTTTGAGAACAACCGCGTGTCGTTGGCCAGTCCCATCTACAGAGTTGAGGTAGAATTTTACACGTACAATGCTTTGGCTGCGTTTTTTTTATCTTGTTTGAGGCTTCTTCAAACTGTTTTTACTATAACATTGTTATCTAATGATTTAGATAAAAATGAATGTTTTTTGGTTCACATGATATGTTCTTCCTACTGTCCACTATTTACTGCTTCTTATCCAAATTTTTGAGTAAACATTAATTAGAGCTGAATACTTTGACCAATAATATTGTTATTACCATTTCAAACTTGTACTTGAGCTCAAAAGTTTCTTGTTAAATAAGCTTTCCTCGTGCACATAAGCCGCTACTAAAAACAAATTTAGAGTACAGCTTTAATTTGCACTGCGATTCACTCTTATGCAAATAGAAATTCAAAAGAACCGGACCGCTTATTCAAACTCTTAATTTGTTATTGGTAAGGCTTATATTATAATTGATTCCTTTTATTATTATTATTTGCAAGCCGCCAATCAGCCTCTGAACTAACACCAAACATATTTTTTGTTTAAATTTACAAATACACTATAAGATCGTCAAAGTTGAATAAGAAAAAACACACATTAAATTTAAGTTTAATTGTAAATACAATTATGCAAAGGAATTTTAAAATAGAAAAAAACTTCAATTAAAATCAAAATACCCGTTTTATACAGGTGTAAAAAAGCGTCTGGCGCAAGTCGCTCAACTTCTTCATCAACATGTCATTTTTCTTCTTCGGCCGCAACTAATAACAAACTGACTGGTGGCAGTATTCGTCCAGACAAATCGACACGTTTCAATCGAATACCATTTCATAAAAGGCATACAACTGCTGATTACGGTTCAACAACTGTCTTCACAGGTGTTTCCTCATTCACCTGTAGAAAATCAAAGAATCTTACTATTGAACAGTGTGATGTGGATCTGTCAAAACCCGACATCGACACCATACCAAATCAAAGGTTTGTGTCATCACTGCACTCAATGCTAAAAAAAAAGAAAATAATCTATAAACGATATAAAACTTAACTAAATATTTGGTGGCACAATTCACTCACACTTTCTTCTCCATCTTTTGTCACTATCTTGAGGCTTTTTTGTTGATGTTGTTTAAATAGAGACAGAAAGGGGAGAGAAAGAAAAATAATACATAATACATATCACTTAACTTCTCTTTGCTTTTATTTATTTTGATTTGGTTTTTAATTTTCTTTTTGTAACAAAAACAGTTAATTATTTTTAACATTTGATTTTTCTGAGGTTTTGCGATTTTTCATAAATCTCCATGTACAGCTTTTTTCTTAAAAAAACGTGTTTCGTTGTGAGTTCTTTTTGGGTTTTGAGTGGACAAAATGTAGCTTTTAAGAAATTACTTAAAGAGTCGAGGGAGCTAAATCTGATTTTCTTTGAAAATTTTGTTTTTCAATGATAAACATTTTCTGACGTTTGGCCATTGGTTCCACGTTTTTAACACCTATTAGAAGATTAAATGAATGGTGTTGCGGTGAAGGGTTAACAAGAGGTCATATTTTGCATAAAGTGGGCCAGATGGAAAAACGAGTTCTTATCTTCCATATCAGTGCTCAAGTCACGGTTGAGAAAATGGCATTTATTGTAGTTGGAAAATGAAATTGCAATGGCCCTTAGCATAGGTATTGCGTATTCCTTCTTACACTCTTATTATGGTTATCAAAGATCAATTATTGATGAACGACAAAATTGATTAATCAATCGACATTTTGGTGTTATGATTGTCAATTGACAACTTATACGTCTATTGTGAACACTGACAAGCAAAATGACATTGTGAAGAGATATTTAATTCGACGTTTAAGTTATAAAATTCTTTTTTCTGTGGTACGTTCGTTTTGCTTCAGTTAAAATTTTATTTTCGGTGTAAATAAATTTTGTGATAACTGGTTTATGCTTATATGAACTTTTTGATATATTTTTGTTGAGGCATATTCATTTTCCGATTACTTTTTGTTCAGCACTTATGGAAGTGAAGTTCCAGTGACAAAAACAGTTCTACTGATGACATTTCGCTTTGGAAATGCTGTTTTGCTTTAACGATGTGATTGACTGAGATTTGATAGCTATCAATATTTTTGACAACGATAATATCAAATTTATCAATAGAAGTGTTCACAATAACCAAAAATATGCATTAAATTCAGAGTTGATCAACAATTTTGATGATTGACAACGATAATTCCGATTCATCAATTTTGATGACCACTGCCAATTTTCGTTATATATCGTACTGATGTTTGACAACTATGATAGCTAAATATCTTTAACAATGAGGTTATGATATTGATTAAAGGGATCATAACCCTCTCACTTCACTGCATTCCTACAAGTCTGCCGTAAGATTTGCCGATTATTGGACATCAAACAGCATTAGCAGACATAGAAAATTCGACTCTGGAGCCGCACGAATACGGAGACGCTACGAATGTCTTCATTGATGTTAGATTTGGAGACACATATTTCTTGTAGAATTTAATATGCAATAATTAATGAACAGAGTCAAAATTATTTGCTATTACCGAAAAGGTCTCGCTGAGATATTTTTTGTTGTTTAAAAGGGATGTATAAAGACGACTAAAAAACTGCGTGTGCTTTCATCGTGTATTCATGTGAAAAGTTTGACCTCATTTTTTGTAGCTGGCTACAGTAAATCAACTCTTTAAAGAGGAGAAACAAAAACTTGGCTGAAATTATCTTACGTCTTAATCCAAAGCAAGGGAACCTAAAACTGATCAACGTTGGACGAATGGAATACATCTTGGATCGTCAGTTATAAAAGATATGAAAGAAAATGTGGTTGAAGCAGTAACATTTTCCATTTTATGCTGTTTTTGCGGGTCTGTTCTTCCGGATTGTTACGAACACATTAAAATTATAACTGTCGAAATAAAACAGAATGGCGAATAAGATTCATAAACGACGAGAATAACGCGTAAATTGAAGTACTTTCTCCAACGGAAGAAACGAGCAGAAGCTTTGCCGGATGTTTAGACAAACATTGAAGAAGACTTAATTCAAATTTCTTCAATTGTAATCTGAATATGTTACGAAATGGTTAGCTAAGAAAAACTTGTAAGCTGAGGCATCGTCTAAGGTCCCAGTTCAAATATTTGCAAAATTAATAACCAATTAGTAACCATTGCAATAATTAACAGACAAAATCCAGCACTGAAGTAAAAATGACCGAAGTTGGAAAAAAGTCGAAGGATTTAGTTTGATTAACTACTATGCAGAATTACAGCCCTATTGCGAGTGTCAATCGACAATTATTGATAATTGACTTTTTTCAATGTGTGCTATTGTGAACGAACGATTCTAAAGGATTTTGTCAATCGCAGTCAATTAAAAAAATGCGATTGACAAGAATATCAATGAAAATGATTTGATTTGCTGGTAGTAGGTATACGTTGCTTAAGGCCGTTACTTTAACATCTTTTGTTGATAACTTTTTTCAATCGAAGCGCATGCAATTGGTTTATTTAATTTTGCGGTAGTGGTATTTAAAGCTTAATTTTGGTTTTAGTACTTGTTCGCTTTGCGTTTAATCCATGGCAAAAGGTTTGCATTTTCGTAGAAAATTTCTTCTTATAACTTTTCTATAAAGTAAATCGTGCGGAGTACTAATTTGTTTCTTTTCTCATCACAGATCAACCACAACTCCGGGCACTCCGCATGGTGGAGGGTCTTCCTATTCCAGAAACTCAATCGGAGATTCGATGCCAGTACCGTCGGTAGGCTCGCCAGGTAGTGCAGCAGCCTCTCCACATCCAAATTCCACATTATCACAGCCAACTTCTGTGCCGCCAGCAGATCAGGTAAGCTATTGATAACACTCAAAAAAACGTACGTTTTTTTAATGTATTTTTGTTTATTTCATAGTTGATGTCGGTGATATCACCACGACCACCAACATCCGTGCCTACGTTACAGCAGCCACCGACACCAATCGATCATTTGCTAGATAAGAACACTCCGGCACCGACGCCCACGGACCAGCATGACAACAAAAGTATTACAGCTTCGCCGTATGTTCAGCCAACGCCAAGTGTTGAGCCACCACCATCGGCGGAGGGTATGCAATGCTCAGGTCCAGGATCGGTCCCTCCGCCGCCAAGTGTCGAACGATGTACACCGAATTTGCAGTGTGGCACGATATCGGTGAAAAAGTTTGATACTACAGGAGTACATGGCAACGGTGGCGGTGGTGGTGGCGGAGGGGAAGGCGGGGGTAGTAGTATACATTCGGAGAGCATTCCTTGTACAGATTCTCAGCTGGGCAATAACCGGTGCAATAACTTGGCATCATCGGCGGCCACTACAGCGTACTTTAATCTCTATAAACGGCCGAAGTTGATGGCCAAAGACATTGATGGGTTGGCAAACGACGAGCTTTTGTCGTCAGATATGTTGCATGACTTTTCGCTCACTGAAGCATGGTAAGTTGTCCGTTTAGTCGGATAATTAAATAAGAGCATTAAAGGGACACTTGCTTTCAGACCATACGTCTGTGCCATCTTTGGTTCTTAGAATAACGATTTGTAGCTCTTACGATGCCTTTTTTTAGCTATGAGGCATCTCAGAGCCACCTACAAATGACATTTTCTTTATTTTTACGTGTGCATTTTTTAAACTATTTCTCCTTCGACAGGTTAAACCACCCAGTGAAACGTTTTAAAGCCAACGAAGCGCCAACGCCCAATCGCACAATGCGGCACACGAATCTCTATGATAGTCACACACATCTGAAACCTCTAATGCCGACACCCGGCTCCATCTACGACACACACCTGATGAGTCTGGAGTCGACAGCAACAACTTTTGACAATAGCGGCCTTACAAATAATCTATCCAGCAGCAGCAACAGGCTCCAAGAGCACGAAATCAATAAAGAGTCACACACAGGTACTGATCTCAAAGAGACAGGACGCAATCTTTTCACCGCCGAAGGTCTCAATCCCTCCTACAATGATTTGGATCATTTATTCGACAACCCCGAAGACGAGGCGGGAATGCAAATCCACACACCCCCAGATTCTAATAAATCCTCCAATGGCTGCACAAACAACATCGATGACATAAAGCGCTCAACTACTACTAACACATCGCTGTTGAACAACAACAGCGCAACGTGCAACAGCAACAACAACAGCAGTGCGAGCATGATTCAGGCAGAGGACTTGACAACGATGTTTCCCACTCCACCAAGCCATGATCAGAATCATCCGAATTCGAGTCCTTGTGCTATTGACATCCCAATGAACGAACTCACAGAAACTGTCAAATACAAGCAGGAATATTCTGCCGAGTTGGGCAGCCCGGTAGAGGATCAAATTGATGACTGGTCGTATGTGTACATGCCCCAGACGATGTGTAAGTTTGTTGGCTCCACGAAATATGCGCCGCTGACCAATTTGCCAAGTCAGCAGTTGCCTCCGCTTATCATTCCACAAAATTGTATATATAAACCTTCGTGGCAACAGCCCCCACCTCAGCGACAGCATCAGCAGCAACAGCAACAACACCAGCAGCAACAACACCAGCAGCAACAACACCAGCAGCAACAACAACAACACCAACAGCAACAACAACAACACCAACAGCAACAACAACAACAACAACAACAGCAGCACCAACAACAACAACAGCAGCAACAACACCAACACCAACAACATCAACAACTAATGCAGCATCAGCAGGAGTTGATGTCTAGTACAAATCTGAACAACTTGCACCCAATGCAGATGCATCCGCAACACCATCATCCGCCTCCACCGCCACCACCCTCGTCTACTGGCTCCAACTTGCTGTTGAATCAGCTGAATTGCCCTCAAGCGGCTCTGACTAACACGAATAGCAATCCAATGGTGCAACAAATGCTGCGGGCGGGCCTATCACCAATCTCTCCTGTATCAGGAGTCATACCGCCACCTCCAGTTATATTTCCACCCACTGGCAGCCCGATGATGAACCGACGAACACCACTTCATCCACCCCCACCCTACGAAGTGGCCACCTCAAGTCCATCCAACTCAACGTCATCTTATCTGAACAAACAGTTCAACTCACAAGAGGCGCCGCAGACACCATCGGCAACGGGCTCTAATGCATCGTGCTATATTCGCCTGCCCGAGGTTAGCTCGCTAATGCTAAACATCTTGCTGTATGATACAGCTCTGAATGTATTTCGCGATCATAATTTTGACAGCTGCACACTGTGTGTTTGTAATGATGATTCGCAGAAGTGCGTGGTGAACATCAGAGGCGCTGACTCGGGGGTGTATGTCGCTCTACCGGGGACCAGCTTCAATCCGGCAAACAGTATATGCGGGGGTTCATCGAACGGAGGAGTGGGTAGCTCCTCCCATTCGCATATTGGAGGAAACCTACGAATGCTTAGTGCCTTCGGTGAACTTGATTCACCGGCATTGATGGGGGGATCCGGAACTGGAGGCAATTGCCATGGAGGCGGTCATGGAAGTGCGAACAATCACATTACCGGTTACCTGGACGATGATCCGCTTTCGTGTTCGTGTGGCTTCAGTGCGGTGATAAATCGACGGCTGGCCTATAAGTCGGGGCTATTTTACGAGGACGAACTGGAAATCACGGGAATCGCCGAGGATCCAGCCAAGTATAAGAAAAAATCACTTGTTGCTCTACTAACCAGCCTTTCGTCGTCAAGCGGCGGTGGTCAATCATCAGCATTGATGCCAGCGAATGTAGATGCCTTTAACAGCGAACAGCATTTGATTATTGACCTCTTAATGGATCAGTGTACGTTGATACAGACTTCGAGTAGCTCCATCCATCGAGCACTTACCCGACACCGACGGAAAAAGGCGAAAATCGCACCCATCATAGCCAACGTTCTCGAGTACACCGATGCAAACGATATCATCTGCCTTGCATTGGAACAGGCGCGTTTGGCTTTCAACCGCATGGAATTGGTCACCAGCAACGGAAGAAGCACTAGTCCGCTTCCCTCCAACTTTCTTAGTGTTCATAAATGGCCGTACATTCCAGCGGGCTACTCGCGTAACAACAAGGACATTGTACACATAATGAAGTCAATGCAACCACTGCTGCAGAACGCATTCCACACAAAGTCGCGCTCGGGACAAAAAGATGCCACATACACGGTGAGCGGGCCACTGACATGGAGGCAGTTCCATCGGTTAGCCGGCCGTGCCTCAGGCCAATGTGAGCCGCAGCCTATTCCCTCTGTAATCGTGGGCTATGACAAGGAATTCATATCGGTTGCTCCGTTTGCGATACAGTATTGGGACCAGTTTCTGCTGGAGCCTTACTCTTACCATCGAGATATTGTCTATTTAATTATCTGCCCGGAGAATGAGTACGTGGTCCGAAAGTCGAAAACTTACGTTAAGGAACTAAGCACAACGTACGAGATGTGCAAATTCGGACGACACACTCCCATGAAGGGCTGGGATGGCATATTGACAGTTGGCCCAAAGATGGAGGGCTGCGGCAATAGTAGTACTACTCTAGACGATTGGTTAAGAACGCTTGAGGATGTCCCACTGGCGGAAAAGATCCGCCTATACGCTAACGCATTTCAGAATCTGCTTTCGCCGTACCTTAATCGCGTGCCGACGGACAAGACGCTACTGGATCCGCCAGAGAGTTCGACATCCGGAAATTGTGCAACCCGCCCAATGGCTAGCCCCATGCCAAATTCACAAGATTCCACAGGAATGCACAACAACATAGACAAAGCACCAAGCACACCGACCAAGCCGGAGTCATCCACTTCCTCCGATCAAGAAAATCGTGATTCGTTGAACACTTCGGCTACGCTAACTAGCTCTCCATTGGGTGACCCTCTGGGAGTTTGCTCAGACGATGATATAAACCCACCCATCATTGTTCTGTACGTGGTTGAACCGTTCACATATGGTTGTGATTCTCCGGAGCTAGAACGAATAGCGTGCATATCTCTGCTGCGCTGTTACTCAGAACTGCTCAAGACAATTCCAGATTCCGTGCGATCTAACATCAACATACAAATTCTGTCGCTAGAGTCCATCCTCGAACTGGGTCATGATCGCAATCGCAATCGCCTTAGCGATGAGATTAAGTGCCTTGCATTAAACATTTTCTCACAGTGTCGCCGGTTTTTGTCGCATGCGAGTAGTGTCAAGAGTCTGACAGGCTTTGGTACGGCCGCTAATATGGAACTTTTTCTCAAATCAAAGGACGACCAGAATCGACAAGCGTACAAAATGTACACGCCACCCTACATTCTGGCGCCGATGCACGAGAAAACGGACAAGCCAGATTTTTCCAGAACTCGCAATGGCTTTGATCAGCAGAAGTCGTCCGTGATGTATTGCAACTACTGCATGAGCGAGGATCAATCATGGTTGCTGGCAACAGTGACCGATGATCGGGGTGAGTTGCTCGAAAAGATAATCATCAATATAGACATTCCGAATAGGACGCGTCGCCGGAAGGCGCCTGCTCGCCGAATCGGTCTGCAGAAGCTGATGGATTTTATTATGGGGCTCATTTCACAAACAGAACAGCCATGGCGGCTGGTAATTGGACGAATAGGACGCATCGGCCATGGGGAACTGAAGTCATGGAGCTGGCTGCTGAGCAAGCAGAATCTGCAGAAGGCCTCAAAGCAGCTGAAGGACATTTGCAAGCAGTGCTCGCTTATGCATCCGCCGAGTATATTGAGTGCATGCCTGGTCACGCTGGAGCCGGACTCAAAGTTGCGTGTCATGCCCGATCAATTTACGCCAGACGAACGTTTCAGTCAGATTTCGATGCAAAATCCATTATCGACGCCGCAGGATGTGACTTGCACGCATATTTTGGTGTTTCCCACGAGTGCCATTTGTCAGGTAATTAATCTGTGAAATCGAGCAAATCGAGGGTAAGCTTTACTTATGTCTCTATTTTTCTTTTGTACAGTCGTTCCAGAAAACTTTTAACGAACTGAACGACACGCAAGTGGATATCGATCATGATTTTATGTTTGATCTGGACGAGGATCCCGAGAATCCAATGGCTGATGACATGGACCTGTTCTGGGATCGTAAGTGGACAACATTTTGGCAACAGCGATGTGCATAAGTATTTAATGGTTTTTGTTTTGTTCATAACAGCTACAATTCCAACTGGAATAGAACGAAACTCGAATCATGGCAGCCCTGGTCGCATGGAGGATAATCGCAGTTGGCAGAGTTCCGGTGGGAATAACTTTAACTCGTCTCGCATGCAGCACGATGCTCAGGATACTGAGGAGGTAAGTTGGGGCACAATTTTGGGTAATCTTTCTGGATATGAAGTACGGATGCAACTGTAAAAAGTCAAAGGGAAAAGTCAAATCTCGAGTGTAGAAGTTCGACACCATGTAAGCTTCAAGTTGAGTATATTTTGACAAAAGGCTGTGACAAGCGAGCAAAAAACACAGATGGGAGTGTCCACAACATGCAAGCATTAAAGTGATTAATTTTAGGTTCCAAACGGAAGTATAGGTGTCAGTTTTGTTAGACGGGTAATCTTTGAATATTTAATATAAACTCATCATTCAGTCCAGAATCTGTTTAAAACCTTACCTTAGATATAAATGAAGCTTAGGACAAGTCTTAATCAAGAGAATATTGTCATGTGAACCGTTTTCTGACTTTGTAACGGAGCCTGGGTAAATCTACTTGGGATGCTGCTCCAGTTCGAAGTCTATATGAATTTTTACCCAAATGCGAGTTGTCTTCAATTGCGAATTTCCGATTTGGTAGAGACTAATTTGCCATAGTTTCACTTTCTACGATACCTTTTCTAATATTTATTCTGACCTACAGTTCATCCACTCCGACCTATTCCAGACATTTATATGAATGGGAGAGTGATTCCTGACAGCGAAAAGTTCAAATATCTGGGATATATGATCAATAGCGAAGTAAGCTGTGATGACGAAATTAAGCATCACGTAAGCGTGGGTGAAGTAGCGGTAAAACGCAGCCATCCGCTTTTATCAAAAATTCCCCCTTAGCTGAAAGGAAAGTTCTACAATGCAGCTGTGCGCCCGGCACTCATATACGCTTTACAATGTTGGACAGCGTACAAAAAGTATAAGGGGAAATTAGTGGCAGCTGAGATGAAAATGCTTTGCAAATATTGATCAAATAAGAAGTTCCAAGATCCGAGGCAGCCTTCACTTCAAAGAACCTATCTAGAAAAAAATTTAACGCGACCGGCTCAGTTTATACTGTCCTATTCAAAGGAGATATTCTACGATCCCTGCCAAGAAGGCAATATCAATGAAAATGTCAATACAGTCGCGAAAGAGAGGCAGGCCTAAAAACTCCTGGATCACACAAATGTAGCTACACCAGCATTTGATTGGCCTCAGTGAGGAAGTGATTCAAAATCGGGAGGCCTGCCGTCGAACCGTCAAACCCCACATGCGGAGCAGTAGGGACGCAGTTAAGTGGGAGGGTTATAATCCTGATCATAGCCTCACCGCCATTAAGGAAGAAAATAATTCTGAGCTACAGTTTCCCACCTGCAAGCTGGGTCCTGTCCATACGTTGTTTTTTTTTTAATTTTTTTTTTGTATCTTTTTGTAATCCAAATCCCAGAGCACTCAGACTCGGTAACGGTCCATTGTACTACCAGGCAGAAATCCTCCTTTTGGTGTAGAGGCTGGAGAATGGGTGGCGTACGTTGTTGTTTCCCATGGGGATTGAATCTGCACCGCACGGGTCACAAGCCAACACACTAACCTCTACAACGTCGCCACCCTTAACAACGTTGGTTTACTAGAGGCTAACAATTATGAAGAGCTTATATTTTCAGCACTCACAACATCAGCACCAAATACCTTCCACCTGGTACGAGCAAAAGCAGGACAATCACAGAGGAAGTGTTATGCAGTGTCGCTATTTTCGCAGGCTTCTCTGTTTGTAGTAGATTTTTTGAATTTTTTTGAATTTGAATATTTTATTAGTTTAAAAAAAAACTTTTAACATCAGTTAATATTTAGTTAATACTTATAACTACAAGTGATATTATATAATATTATTTTTTAACAATGGTTTAAGTAAGGATTTAAATACATTATATTTGTTTCAGTCTTGAGGTTTATAGGTAGATTATTAAATAATTGTACTCCTTTGTAAAGCAGGTTGTTTTGAGTGCCTGCTCTTCTGTAAAGCGGTAGTCTAAAATCACCGGCATTCCTTAAATTATAAAAAGAATCTGTTATATAACTACTATTATGTTGGAGATATAGGGGGTATAAGTTGTATCTAATTTTAAATATCATCACGAGAGCATTAAATTTTAAACGTTGTTCAATACTTAACCATCCGAGGTTTGAAAGCATTTCCTGTATTGGAGTACTGAAATCACACTTAAGCACAGTTCTCATTGCTCTATTTTGCAATATTTGAAGTTTTCTGATATTTTCCATATTTGACATGTAACGGGTCCGCCATCTAACGTTTTTTTTTCAACTAGTGCTTATTTCGTCAATTGTAACACTTAGCTCATGTCTGATTTGATAGATAATTAGTTTTATCCTTCCGCTGAACGAATATGGTTGTGTATACGCTTGAACAACGCTGGGAAATATTGCGACATTACTTTGAAAATCATGGTAATGTTGCAGAATGTGTGCGAAAATTGCGTACGGATTTTGGAAGAAGAGAAGCACCGTCAGCTCCGTATGTTCGTTATCTTGTGAAAAATGTGAAAGAAACTGGCATCCTCATCGATAAACCAAAGCGTGAAAAGCCAAAAACAGTGCGTACACCCGAGAATATTGCTGCTGTGGCAGAAAGTGTGCGTGAAGCGCCATCAACATCAATTCACCGTCGTTCTCAACAATTGAACATTTCAGAGACATCATTGAGACGAATTTTGCATAAAGACCTTGGTATGACCGTGTAGGCTACTGCATGGCCAGCCGAGGCAGCCATTTGAATGAAATTATTTTCTATTATTAACCGGAAGGATTGTACTTTCAAATAAAAAAAGAAATTTGAGAAAATATTCAGTAGTTTTTTTTATAGCATTTTCAAAAAAAAAGTTATTTGGCGGACCCTTTATATGATCGATGAACAATAATCAAAATGAGGAAGGATCAACCTGTTGTAAATTGTAAGAGCACAATTATGTGATATTTTTCTACGAATTCTTTTGAAAAACCCTATCTTTTTTGAGGCCTTAGCACAAAGTTTAGTTACATGTTCATTGAATTTAAGTTTACTGTCAATATATACTTCTAGATACTTGATTTCACGAACACATTCAACTAATTCACCATTTATTCTAATGTTGATATTCGTTTCATTACTATTAATGCACATGCATTTAGTCTTGTAACGTTCAGTTTTAGCTTATTTTTGCAAAGCCATGTATTCATTTCGTTTAGTTCATTTTGAATTAAATATTCACATGCATTTATGTTACGAGGGCGGGTCAATAAGTCCGTGACTTTTTGAATTTCTGACCTCTTTACTAAAACGGCAACACTGCTCCTGTCAACAAGCATCTGTCAGTTGACTCCTGTCAAAATTTAAACTTGCTGCGTCAGTTAGTTTGTGTTTGACAGCTATTTTTATCAGACTACTCACTAATTTGAGGAGAAAATGGAAAAAAGTGAATTTCGTGTGCTTAGTAAGCATTATTTCTTGCGAAAAAAAACCATTACCGAGACCAAGGCTAAGCTTGAAAAATACTATGGGGACTCTGCACCATCGATTTCAATGGTAAAAAAGTGGTTTACTGAATTTCGTTGTGGCCGTACAAGCACTGAAGATGCCGAACGTCCTGGATGCCCAGTTGAGGTCTCTACACCCGAAACAATCGAAAAAATTCACGATATGGTGTTGGCCGACCGAAGATTGAAAGTGCGAGAGATTGTGGAAGCCGTAGGGATCTCGCATGGCTCAGTGGTTTCAATTTTGAATGATCACTTGGGCATGAGAAAGCTTTCCGCAAGATGGGTGCCGCGTTTGCTTACAGTCGACCACAAACGCAATCGTGTAACAACTTCACAGGAAGGTTTGGCGTTGTTTAATCGCAATATGGAGGAGTTTTTGCGCCGTTTTGTAACCGTGGACGAAACATGGATCCATCAGAACACACCAGAGACCAAACAACAGTCAAAACAGTGGGTTTCTAAGGGTGAATCGGCGCCAAAGAAGGCCAAGGTGGGTTTGTCAGCCAATAAAGTTATGGCGACTGTTTTTTGGGATGCACGCGGGATAATCCACATTGACTACCTTCAAAAGGGAAGAACAATCAATGGGGAATATTATGCCAACTTATTGGACCGATTCAATGACGATTTGAAAAAAAAACCGACCTCATTTGGCCAAGAAAAAAGTTCTTTTCCACCAAGACAATGCAAGGGTGCACACATGTGCAGTTGCCATGGCAAAAAACCATGAATTGGGCTATGAATTGCTCCCTCATCCACCCTATTCTCCAGATTTGGCTCCGAGCGACTACTTCTTGTTCCCAAACCTGAAGAAATGGCTTGGTGGAAAAAGATTTGACTCCAATGATGAAGTCATCTCGCAAATAAAGGCCTATTTTGAGGACCTCGACAAATCATTTTTTTCGGAAGGGATAAAAAAATTGGAGAAGCGTTGGACAAAGTTTATAGAGCTCAAGGGAGACTACGTTGAAAAATAAAAAAAAAATTTTATCAAAAAATCTGTGTTTTATTCCAAAAGTCACGGACTTATTGACCCGCCCTCGTATCACGAACAATGTAAATGAGGGTATCGTCCGGAAATATAGAAATCTTTGCTTCTGAAATTGCTTTAACTATATCATTTATATATAAAAGAAATAGGGAAACTCCCAAATTCGATCCTTGAGGCACACCAAGATTCACGTTTTTTGCATTGGAAAAAGTTTCATTCACCTTAACTCTTTGTGATCTTTCCGACAAGTAACTTTCAAACCATTTAAGTTCAACTTCACATATACCGCACTTTTCAAGTTTTTTAAGCAATATAACTCTATCTATCGTCTCAAACGCGCGTTTAAGGTCCAGGAAAACAGCAAGAATACACTGGCCATTATCCATTTCCTTTTTCCACTCGTTTATAAGCCAACAAATAGAGGTTTCACAAGAGTGCCCTTTCCTAAAACCTGATTGCTGTACACTCAATATATTTTCGCCTTCTATAAAGTTGGTAAGTAGGTTACATACTATTTCCTCAAGGATTTTTTCATAGGTAGGGAGCATGTTGATTGGCCTCCAGTCTTCAGGATTTTTAGGGTTTTGAATTTTTTCAATAATAATTACAACCGATTCCTTCCAACTTTCAGGAAAATCACCACTTTCTAGGGACGAGTTTACTATTTTTAATAAATTTGGTAATATTTCGCATTTGCAATCAAGAATTATACTGCAATTTAGTCCAAACCAGTCATTTTTCTTGTTCATTGTTTTGATTGTTTCTTCGAGTTCTTGGAAATTCACTTGCCTAAATTTAAATAAATTGCTATGGGTAACTATATTATCAGAATAGGGAATCAAGTTTATACTATTATTAATTTCTTCAACACTGTTTACAAAAAACAAGTTTAGCGTGTTAGCAATCTCTCTTTCAGTTTTAAGGCACTTATTATCAATTTTCAGAACTGAGATTTCATTTTTTTCCGTTTTCAGTAATTGTCTTTTTAACGTCTTCCATAAACCCTTCTAATCACCAGCATTCGCACTTATTTTGGATTCTATGAATGAACTTTTTGCTCTTATACACTCGTTCTTATACACATTTCTAACCGCTTTATAATTTCTCCAAGCTTCAATAGAGTTTTCAAATCTAGCCCGATCATACAAGGTTATCTTTCTTCGCTGGTTGGCAAAAGCGTAGTGGCCCGTTAGAACGCCAGTAACTTGTATGTCTTTTCTGCTGAGAGACAACAGTCTTGAAGTGTTCCTTTATTGTGTTTGCACCTTGGAGAGTCATGCCATCTACGGTTGGGTTCACAAGAAACCCAAACATCAATGCCTGGCTGAGGATACAGGCAGAACTTTAGGTGGTTCAGGTCCTGAGAAGTCCGCCTCTGAGTCCTGACTAGCAAGTTCTTCGGAGATCTCATTTCCCGTGATCCCGTTTTGACCCGGGGCCCAGACAAGGCTTAGTGAATTCGGCCTTCTGATCGAATTCAGAGAGATCTTGCATTCACGAACTATTTTGGAGGTGGTCAAATGCTGGAGCAAGGCCTTAAGCGTAGCTTGACTGTCGCTACAGACTCAAATACTTCGCCTCCTCCACCTATTCCTTACAGCATAGCTCATAGCCGTTAGGATTCTCTTAAATTAGAAATTAAAAAATCCTCTTTATTATTTACAAAACCAAAACAGTGTTGATCTTTTTACTTAAAATGTTTTCATGCTTTACAGGTCGTTTCAGTACTCCAGCAGCCCCTTGCCGTTGGATATTTCGTATCAACAGCTCCTACCGGTCGAATGCCATCTTGGTTTTGGTCAGCTTGTCCACACTTGGAAGATGTTTGCCCGGTCTTTCTGAAAACAGCTCTTCACCTGCATGTGCCCAACATACAGTATACCGATGATATCTTGAATGCTAACAGCCAATCAACAGCAAGTGACCATCCACTTGATTCCACTCTGACTGCAGACGTTCTACGGTATGTATTGGAAGGTTATAATGCTCTTTCCTGGCTGGCGTTAGACTCGAATACGCACGATCGTCTCTCATGTCTTCCAATTAACGTGCAAACGTTAATGGATCTTTATCATCTGACGGCTGCCATTGTCTAAGACAAAAAAAACACAGCGAAAAGGAAATACATATTCATATTTCTTTCAAAATGTTTTTTTTTTTGTTTTGTTTTATTTGTACATTTATATTTATATATTTTTATTATCTGTTGAGATTTGTGTTGAGGACGAAACAAAAACGTGTACGAAAATGCTAATAGGCAAAAGAGAGAAAACATAATAATAAAAAAACAAAAGAAAATCTGTGATATTAGATTTTATACGGTTAGAGAAAAAAACTAAGCAAAAAAATATATATAATAATCAAATTTGTAAGGACATACACCACACACACACGCAAACTCAAATAAATCTTGGGCACACACACTTACATCAACAGATAAAATTTGTACAATTATTTCTGTTTTTAAATTATTTATTTATATTTTTTGAAAAAAAAAACAAACAACAGAAATAAGTAAAATAAATAAAAGAAAATCAAAATCACGGTATCTGGATAATAACTTCAAAATTTATGATTAAAATATTGACAAATTGGTTGGTCGAAGTTTGCGCGATTACTATTTTTTGTTAGAGAAGGCTTCTTGGTGTCTTGCAATGTTTCTCTAATGTGGGCGAAATTTATAGAAACTCGCTCTAATTAAAATCCATTATTAGGATAATCATCAGGTTTGTCCAAAGCTTTGGCATTTCCAGTGATGCAAAATGTCTGATTGAGCAACAACTGTGCAGTGGTGCGTTTCCGAATTTACTATGAAATCCTTATTTGCGCCGAAGAATCAAGCAGTGTTATATGTGATGCCTCAACTTTCATACCTCTCCAGCTATCATGACTTTTAGTTCGGATATTTGTGGAGTCTTCCAAGGTCCGAGCCACATTGAGTAGCACGTTGTTTTTTTACTGGTATATTCACCGGAGTGCATCGTCGGTGTACATGCGCTGCATAAATATAAAAGCCTTATCAGTAAATCCAAAAGTCCAGTAATAATGCCTTCACTAGCCTTCGATAGTCTAAGGTCGTACAAGGGTTCGATTATTTATCCTAAAGTAAGGCAAATTTGTAGGGTCTAATAGCTGAAATTTATGAAGAAGCCTTTTTGCAAATACAACTCTTCACGTGCTTAAAGATGTTTTCACTGTGCTGCCGACAAATATAATTTATGCAAGCATTAAGAATTATTATCAATGTCGCCGCTGCAAGACGCGACACAAAAGATAGCCCTTTGACTATCTTAAGTCGATTGCTTACTCCAACAAATAAGTTCTATGTTCAATTTTTTGTGACTGTCATTATTTACAGGGATCAAGAAAAGGTATACAAGAATAGTAAACAGTTAAAATTGAACAAAATTAAAATTTTATGAGATAGTGAAATTTATCCGGTGCGACTTGTGTAACTCTATGTAGAAGATTGTGATGCGATTGCTTGCAGCTCATACACCTATATTACGAAGGAAAGTTTGATACACTGTGGCCTTCTCCTAAACAATTTAAACATAGTTTTAGCTTTTTGACATTAGCGAAACGATTTTTTATTCTGCTTTATCATTTCCTTGAAGTACCATTTATATTTTGGCGTTTTGACATTTGTCATTAAACGTGAAAGTGGATGCGGGAATGACAACTTTTTAATGTCGTTATTCTCTTAATTCGTTATATGCTTGGTCATAGGTATCGTAAGGGCAAACTCTATAGTCCTGACTCTCGTCTCGTAATACGTAACCAGGGGCCTGCACAATTAAAAAGTCAAATCGATTACGAAGCAGTTTTGTACTGCATGTTTGAATTCTTTCGGCACAACTTTCGAAATTTGGATATGCATTAATATAATGTATACAGCTATGACGAGACACCGAAGACGTACGCAAGGTATTCTAGCACTGTATTGCAAAGCACAACAAAGATCGGCGAACTACATCACTGCACAAGGCACAAGAGGGCACAGGAACCGAACCGAGTCGTTCACTAGCGAGAATTCTTCTAAAATGTGTTTTTCGAATAAATAACAATCTAGTTTGATGGATACCAATCTAATGCAAGTGTTTATTTTTTCAACGAGTGCTTCTGCCACTACGCGGACAAACCCAACATAGTGTGAGTTCAAAAACATAAACAATTGGTTTAAGAAAGAAAGCTGTATTTATGTAATTTTCGCATGTTGCCCAGATGAAAATGATCATTAATCTTAAATCTGTTCTTCCGATAATGCCATTGAGGCATTGGCCCATTTTGGCCCACAAAGACATTTTTTTTTCTTGAACTCTGTCGATTTTCAGTCAGACAGTAGCGAACAGATTAATTCGATTCTTGCTCAACTCATCGTAGGCAAAACAATAATAATAACAGAATCTTACGTATCGAATCTTACGAATCTTCTGCAATTCGTTGGTTTTCTTCGTATGAAAATACGAAAGCCATCCTAGAATATGGTTGAAATTGTACTTAGTTGCTTAATGTCTTTAATAAAAAAGCTTTGGTAGCTGTTCAGATTGTTTGCGTTAAGAAGATCCGGTTTGGAATATCTCGTTAGAATATTTCAGGCACAAACTTTTGCTTCAATAGGAAACTGTTAAATACAAAGCTACTAAATTTCCAGAGTATGTTTCCCACATTTGCTTTCGTTTTTTGAACCTAAGCATAATGCCATTACAATAATATCGCCACATTTCAACAAGAAATCTCCATAATCTAATACACCAAACAAATAATAATAATCTAACCCAGACTTGCTGAACTGAACTGAACAAACCAAACGTGACACAATAGACACACCATTTTTTCTTATTTTGTATTATTCTTAAACTAAAACCAGAAAAAGTACTAAAAACTAATATAGAACAAGTCCTCAGCTTGAATAAAATAACTAAAACCAAACTGGTACATTGACACCTAAAAATGTCGTGCGAAACCAGCCAAAACAGATCCCAAAATAAATCAAAAAATCAAAAACATTTTTTTTTATAAACTACTATAGTTGTTAAGTGAAAGTAAATACTAAAGGCAATTTTTATTTATACATTAAAAGCATTAAATATTGTATATATATACATATATAAATTGCTTAAGAAGAATAAAAAATAAACCCATGAACAACACTTGAAAAAAAACCTAAACAATGAGATTTTTGTACATAGAGACTAATAAAAAATATTATTTTATACGACATTTTTGTTTTGTTAAGGACAAAAAGCAGATACAAACTATTAAATATTGTTATAAATACACCTAGTTTAATTGTAAATTATTGCAAAATAAAAAAGTAATTGTAGTAAAATAACACAAAAATTGCTTAAGTTAAAATGTAATTAAATACAAAAATAGATATATATAAAGTTTTACGATCATTTATGTGTACAATTTTATATATATACAATATTAGTAAAATAAGATCAAAAGATACAAAAAAAATCCATTTAAAAATGCATTCAGTTTGTTGATTTAAAATAAAAATGTTGTTTTTTTGTTTTCTTAAAAAGAAAAAAAAATAACAATTGAAGCAATCACGACTTTGACGTATTACAAAACAATTAATTACCATTTTTTTTTTTTTTTATAAAATGCATGTATTAAATTAAGCGAACAAAAAATAGGAATAAGTGGAACCGTTTTCGTTCAGTCATTGAGCGGTTGTAAAAGCAGACAAAAAAAAAAAAAAAAAAAAAAAAAAAACAAAAAAGACAACGACGTTGTTTTTCGTTTAGTTTTCCTCCCCAAGTTACATATTTGTTGATTTCATTAATTGTAAAAATTATTTATTTAATTTCGTTTTGTATCTTAATTTAGGGACACATTTAAAATTCTAACAAAAGATGTAAATTTTTATTTCACACACACACACACACACACAGACACAAAACCACACATCCGTACACACTTAACACACCCACATTTTTGTTAGATAACATAATTGTATGTATTTTGTAAAACAATTTGTTTAAATTTAAAATTTATTATGTACAAAACGAAGAATTGCATAAACGCAAAACAAATTGAGTAAATATTAAGTAAAATTGAAATCACATTAAAAATAAACAAAAACACGCAAATGTGAGAAGAAAATTAGTTAAAATTGTGTTTTTAATTTAACTTTTAATTATATATTGCACTCCCAACTACTATAATTGTATATTTAGTTTAAATTTAAATTATTAATCAAATATTTTCATTTTAGTTTTATTTTAGTAGTTTTATTTTTTTTTTTTGCAACAAAAATAGTTTAATTTTTTATTTCAAATAGAAATATTGTTTGATTATTATTATTTTTTTCAATTTTAATATAAAAAATAAAGAACAATTTAAAAAAAAGTTATGCTTGCATGTTTTTTTTAGCAATTCTTATTTCGCCTTTTTTTGTTTTTGGGGGTTTCAATTTCGATTTATTTCTTAATGCTACACTGCTTTCACTGCGCATCTGAAAACATTTCTAAGCGCAAACAGCCGTGTTTATTTTTTAGCTCAGTACAGAGCTAGAGTTGTTTTTTTTTGTTTCCAAATTCCAACTACATTTCTTTTTCCGTTCAGAGCTTCAGAATAAATTTACCGAGCATTCTGTGTAAACAAGAAAACTAGGAGAAAATAAAGAAAAACAATGCTCTCCTGAAATTTTGTTTGGAAACAAAAAAATGCATTAATTACGTTGGCTGAGAGCAACCTGTTGAGAGGCTGCGATGCCAATGCTAGGCATGTGCTACGAGGCAGCTCGGAAAACATCGAACGTCTGTTTGATTATACATATAATTGAAAAGAACCTGTTAGTATGTAGTAAAGGTAACACGCCGGCCTTAATCTCTCCGAGAAGCGATAGCCTTAACGGCTGGGAAATTTTTATAGATGTCTTCTTCTTCTTTTACGCGAATCCGTGATCAAGGTTAGATGAACCATATTTACAATGCATTCCTGCTGGCCCGCCTGTGGGGTTCGCTGGTTCGGCCTCAATGAATATTGGCAGGCCTCCTGGTTTCGGGTCGCTTCATAGCTGAAAACAATCAAATGCTTCTGGTGTTGCATTTGCGTAATTTGTTGTGCCTATTTTCTGACTTTCGACAGGTGCATGCTCCCATTAGTGATTATTGTTTGATCTTTCTCTAACGACACTGGTGATTTAAAATCGTATTAACTCTGCATTTGCATGCGCACTTGGCAGACAGTTTCAAGATGATAAATGCGTCGTTAAACTCACATGAATGTTAAAATTGCCTAGATGTGCAGCCTTATTGCGAAGATCAATCGACAATTGATAATAGACTATTTTCAATGTGTGCTATTGTGAACGAACGATTCATTTGGTATTTTTGTCAATATTGACTGCGATTGATAAAATCCTTTAGAACCGTTCGCTCACAATAGCACACATTGAAAATAGTCAATTATCAACGATAAACAGCTGTTTCGTCTTTTCAAGCGAAACTTTGACGTTTTTAATTTTTCTTTGCGGCACCGCTCGAGTATTTTTCTTTGAATTAAGAGAGGAGGAAAACAACCGCGCGTCGTTGGCCGGTCCGATCTACAGAGTTGAGGTAAATAATACATACGTGGTATCACAATGGACCTAAATTGGTCTAATTGTGTCGGCTTCTGCCGACAGACACCTTAACCTAACCTAACCTAAGAGTTTTTTTCTCAATTTTGGAAATTTGACAGTTTTTATATTTCTTCACATAAAAGTACGCGAACGGATCTATTTTTTAGCACCCTAAATTCTGCGCAAACGAAAGTACATTTTATTTTCATTCATTCAATTGTTTACACTTTTCTCAGAACGCGAACGGGTTTGTGTAGTTTCACATGGAAGGTTATATATCACGGATCGGAGAGTTCTTCCGGGTTACCATGGAAAAAAACATTATGTACTTCGATTACCGAAACTAGAAATGGCGGTGAAGCTATGATCAGGATTAAAGGGATCATACCCCCCCCCCCCCCCCCCCCCCTATTTAACTGCATCCCTACTGGTCCGCCTGTTGAGTTTGCCGGTTCGACTTCAGAAACTAAAAGCAGGCCTCGCGCTGCGTTTGTGTGATCCAGGAGTTTTAGGCCTGCCTCTCTTTCGCGTCTGTATGGGAACGTTGATTGATATTGCTCGTTTCACAGGGTTCATAGGTTCTCTCCTTTGAACATGACAGACCCAACAGAGCCGGTCGCGCGCCATTTTTTTCGAGATAGGTTCTTTGACGTGGAGATTTCCTCGAATCTTAAAACTTCTTTTTCGATCAATCTTTCTTACTCCTGCCGTCATGCGAAGTATCTTCCTCTCAGCTGCAGTTAATTTGCTCTCATACTTTTTATAGGCTGTCCAACATTGTCACTTCATTCACCGTTCGCTTACGGGATACTTAGTGTCGTCATCACAGCTTACTTCGCTATTGATTATATATCCCAGATATTTGAACTTTTCGCAATTGGGAATCGCTATTCCATTCGTATAAATATCTAGAATGGGTCGGAGTGGATCAGAGAACGGGCAGCACAAGAAATCATTTTTTTCGGACTAATACGATACCCATTCCCCTCGAAAACTTACCCATACATTAAGTGCTTGTTGCAGCGACGTTTGATCGTCGGTAATGATGGCTCCATCTTCAGCAAAGAATAACTGATGCAGTCCGTCACTTTTCCTTCAAGCTGATTTTTTGCACTTGTGCAAGTAATTACCAGAAACCATTTTGCAGAGGTAAAGCAAGAACGTGGTTACGCTACTGTTTAACATTGAAATGTATCAAGCTACAATTTCATAAGTCACCACATCGAACTCCAGAAGAATGCGAGAAATGTAGTACTAAACCTCTTCCAATCCCTACATTCCTTGAGTTTTCCAATTTATTTTTATTAATTAAATACAACGAAGAACAGCGTCTCAGTTAATTTTTAAGAAAAAAAAATCTTTATAATGCACAAAACAGTTGTTCCAAAGATTGTTCGTAACCAAAACAAAAAATGGTTTCAAAAAATTATATTTTGAATGCAAACTTTGTTTGTTAAATGAGATTTTGTTATTTTTGTTTATATTGTTTGATTTATTGTAAAGCAAAAGTAATTCTAAAATAAAAAAAAAACATCAAGATAAGATTTAACAAACAAAAAAATAAAAAAAACATTTAAAAGGAAAGTTAACTATTAGATGTCTTATTTCGAAAACGATCGATTAAAAATTAAATGAAAACATTATCTATATTTCTTTAAGTAGAATACGTATGGATTTAGCTGTAAATATAAGGAAAATAAAAATCTATCAAATTTCATGAATTATTCATGAAAAAAAAACACAATTTTATAATTAAATAAAAAGATTTATACGCAACACATAATGTACATAATATATCATTTTAAAATGCAAAAAAAAAAATCAATTACATTCTAAACATAAAGAAAAAAAGAAACGTTTTTTTTTAATCAAATGGGAACATTAAATTACATAAAATTCAAAAGAAATAAAATAAACATAAACGTAGTTAATGAAAATTTAACTTAAAAATAAATATTAAACCTTAAGTTGTACATATAAATTCCCATCAAGCGAAATCAAATTGTTTTAAACGTAATTATGTAGTTTACAACTTAGAAGATTATATCATAAAAAAAATTATAAAGAAAATAAGAAAAATGATTTACAAGTTTGCCAAGGGTTTCTATTTTTAATAGAAATTATTGCAATAGAATAAAAATTCAGAACCAATTACTAAGGAAAAACAAAATACATAGTTAAATAAAACATAAGTTAGCAAGTAAAATAGGCCAAATGTAAAAATAATAATGTGTAATAGTAATAAAAAATAATATAAAAATAAAAAACAAATTTTAAAGCAAAAACTAGTAACATTATTTGGATAAGAAATTATATATATACATAATTATTGAAATTGTAAAGATAGATGCAAGCATTTTTTTGAAAACATAATAAACAGTCAAAAGTAAAATATTAGAAAAATAATGCGGAAGAGATTTCTTTTGTGGTTGGAAGCTGTTGGGACGCAACTCTTTTGAACAATTAAAGTTATTTATTAACTGAAATAAGAATTACATAAGACCTTCCCTAGCACCTATGAGTTCTGTCATCACCCTGCTGATTGCGTTTTCATAGCTTCTTATGTCTGAAACTGATGTGCAGTAGGGACGCACGCAGTGATGCATGCAGTAACGCACATGAAACACAGTAAGAAATTGTCATTATTCAGTATGCTTTTTGCCTGACCTAAATATCACCAAACGGATTAAAATGGTAGGAAACATCAAACTGGAAAAATTACACCATTTTTTTTTTTTTATAATAAACACGCACTAAAGGGGTTGGGACCCTTATAATGTATTAGCTACACAGCGCGGGCGTTAAGGAAATTAGGGTGAGAAAGAATAGGAGAGATGTCGATGCACGTTGGTTTTGAATGTTTGTAGGTTATAATGTGAAGGAAAAACAATGCGTGGAAGAGTATTCCACATTCGTGTTGTACGGCTGAGGAAAGATTCTTTGAACTTCACTGTACGTGCGAACACAAGCTTGAGGGTGAACTGATGAGCATTCCTTGCATGACGGGTATTGCGGTTGAAATGTTCAAGGGGGGCGTTCTATTACAATTGGTGCAGCGAGATTATAAATAGAGACTACTCGCAGCGAGAATTGACATGCAGTAATTTACTTACTAAACTGGTAAGCGACTACAGCCTTCCATCCTCTGCGATCCCGGGCACGTTGCTTCCAATTTTCAAGATCAAGCACTCTGGCATCCGCGATGGCTTGCTCTTTAAAACGGATGTTCGGTCTTCGTTGCCTTTTCGGAACTGGGGGCTGAGAGTCGAAGATCCACATGGGTGGAGCATTATTGTCCATTCGCTCAATGTGGCCGAGCGAATAAAGTGGACGTGATTTAGCTTTTTTGACTACATCCACATCTTGATACTGCTCATAGAGTTCGCGGTTGCATCTTTCCCTCCATTCGCCCTCCTCGCACACAGGACCAGATATCCGACGGAGTATTTATCTTTCAAAGGATCCCAATATTAGCTCCCCCCTTCTACTTAGCGTCCAGCAATCGGCACCATAAAGCAGGACTGGCAGGATTAAGGTGGTTCCCACTTGTTTCGCTAAACCGAAGTTGCAGCGGTTTCGTATGGTAATTCTCCGTCTGATCTCCACTAAGGTGTCATTGGTGGAGTTGATGTTTACTCCTAGGTAGATGAACTCCTTAACTACCTCGAAGTTATTGCTATCAACAGTGAAGTTTTGTCCTAGGCGGTGGACAGATGTTAATTTGTTTGTTGATAGCATTTACTTGATCTTGCCCTCATTTACTCTAAAACCAACCAATTTCGCCTGTTCTTCAATCGCCGTGAAAGCTTCTAACACGGCACGCTGGGAACGGCCGATGATATCGATATCGTCAGGGTTTACAATAGACGTATAATTTGCAAATTGACAACATAATACCAAAACGTGGATCGATTGATCAATTTTGTTGTTTATCAATAATTGATCTTCGACAACCATAAGCAGGCGTATGTATTCCATCAGCACGAAGGTCTAAATTCTAAGGACGATTTTTTTTTAGCCGAGATATAAACATGCTTCGGAAGTGTTCTGTTCAAGGAAAGCTAGACCTCGGATTGCATCTGTTTCGGATCGAATGGAACTCACTAGAAGTCGGCACTGCGAAACACCTTCTGTATGGTCGATTTGATTGAAATGCAGCTAGGAAACCACCACCAACAAGAGCTTGATTCGTGGCATAATCATTCTCGTGGACAACGTCGTCAGACGCTCAAGCATGAAAAAGCGACTGCGGAGCGCCTACATTGTTACGTGCGACATTTTTTGATTTGTAAACATCAAGAGGTGCCCCTCGGCTGGAGTGATTAAGTATCGCGTTGGAGTACTGACCGGAGTACGGTTAAAATAGCGCAAGTATCACCAACAGTTTTTTTTTACTTTCTAACGTATCCGGCACTATCATGGTAACCGTTCCGAAAAGGAATGTCACGATTTTGTACGAACCGGGGAATTTTGTTTCACGCAGCGAGTATTCGGAACATCTCTGACAAAAGGTAACCGGTTCATTGCGATGATATTCGGTTTTTGCGTCAGTTTTAGGCCGCCGTATGTCAATTTTTTACGATTGGAGATTAGTAAAGTTCGAACATAAACAAGAGGACTTCCTGAGCTATTAAGCTCCATAGTAAATTCATCTGCGTTACCTGATGGCAAATAAGATGCAGCGGACGTAAAAATAGTGAACTTTCAATCGTATTCGTTCGGAAAATAGATACATACTATGAACGTAAATTGAGGGGCCTATAACCATTAACGATTCGAGCAGTAAGGCGACTTTTGATTGGATTTCCGTTGGGGGGGGGGGGGGGGGGGGGTAATTACTTTCCGAACAGATACCATGATAGCGGAAAAGGGCGTACAATGAAATCTGTGGCACTTTGAATTGAAGCTCAAGCAAGCCCATGAATAGTGGCAATTTTTGTCAAAGCTACTCAGGGTAATCGACCAAAACCGAGACCAAACTGGTCCATCTGCTAACAGCTGACGCAGTAAAGTTGGTTAATTCGGGCATCTACGACTGGAAATGTTATCCTGCCAACACTGCACAATTTTGTTTAATGTACACTTTATTATATTGAAACATAAATACAAGGAAAATAGAAGTTCCCTTTTGAGTCTCTAAAAATTCAACTAGTCCCAAATAAGTTTTCCAATTGGACACGCATACCAATCTTGGCAATCTGAAAAGAAAAAAAAACATTGAAAAGGAAATATTTAAAATTACATTGCAAAGTACCGACCTGGAGCAGTCGACCAAACGCCATACTTTCTAACACCGTTACCTCCACCCTCGACTACATCCTGCATCAGACTGTCGCCATCGCCAGAACTGAGGATCTCGCGTACGTCCTCTTCTGTGTATACTTTCTTTACGTCAGTTTGATCATTACTATCCTCTGCAATGTAATTCGCGGTCAGCTCGTTACTCATATTCAAATCTAAAAGTTCCTTTAACGTGTTAATTTCTGCGTCGGTAAGCTGCGGATCTACCAAGTGGAGGATGCTGAAAGACAATATTAAGGGTGACTCTTTGAATTAAAAAGTAATTCCTACTTCTTCAGTATCTCGACGGAATATTCACTCGCGTAACGCAGTCTCTCCTCGAAAAAACTACGGTCAAACGTCCAAACCCATGGCCGGCGGACAGAATCGCCAAATATAAGTGTCCTCTTCACATCGATCCCAACGCGGGAGTAGAATTGCAGAACTTTCTTCGAGGTGTGCTCAAAGTTCAGCGAGTTCAGGTCGTAGTTCTTGCTGGGGTTCTACGGTGGACGAGTGAATGAATGATTCGATTAAATAGATGGCAATGCCTACCTGCTCTCGTTCGATCTTGTAAACCTCCTTGCATTGACGGAATGCCACAAACCCAAGGACCAGTTGATTTGCCCAGAACCCGGCTGCCTTACGGCAAAATGCCTCTTGATTTTTATTTTCTACAATCGCCAGTAGACTATGGAATAAGTCTTCAATTAGTCCATAGATAGCCAACATCCGGAACAGGCCTTGAGTGTGGTTGATCAGCGTTTCAAGCTGCTCATCAGTTTGGGTATGTGTTTCTGCAATAAAAGTTCAGAAGCAAACACTTATTTGTACATCTTAAGCGGCCCCTTACCAACTAAGTCAAAGAAGAACTTCATATGAAGTAAGGCTTCGATGTAAACCTCCGATAGATCCATCATATTCTTTTCCTGCTTGACAGCAGTTCCAAGATCTTTTACAATCTCAGCGATGATTGAGCTCACATCAACTACGCCCTTATTTTCCATGTACACCATTATCGCCTGGTATCTCTTACCCTTGATATATTTCTTCGAGATTTTTTGCTCGCCCTTTATGGCGCATTCCAAGGCAGCGTCGTAGAATCGGAACAGTTGCACAGCATTCTCCTCGAATCTTGTTTGATCTTTGCGTCGAATATTCCGCGTGTCGACATTCCGCATACACTCGCTCTGCCCCTTCCAATAGAAATCCTCCAACCACCTGAGGCAATACTTTGAAGTACTGCGAAGAACATCAATCGACGGCATCGCCTGACCGTGAGCACATATGTGTCGCAGATCCACAACGAACGAACGAAGATTGAGCTCCTTTGCCGTCTCGTACATGGTCTTCATGTTTTGCGATTGCATTATGGATGACATATAGTTGAAGAAGCGAGTGAACGCGCTGGAATAAAGAATTTTTAGTATCTTCATTTGTTCCATCGATGGATTCGACCCGATTTCATCATCTTTCAATTGAATTTCAAGAATGACAAGGGTTCCCAATACGGACGCTGGGGTTAGATTTATTCGCCGAAGCTTCCAGACGGTCATTTGCCGGCAGGCGATGTGTTTAGTTTCATTAGTTGCATTCGCGCCATAGATCCAGGAATATACTTTGTTGAATTCGTCACTGGAAAAAGAAATGCTCATTTGTTTTCGAAGAAGTTTTCGTAAATTTGTTTGTAACTTACACATCTTTCCATGGAGCAACCAGCGTCTTACGTTTAATTTGTTTGGCGGCAATTTCTTCTGCAGAAATACTTTTATTGATGTCGATTTCAGCTTCATCCATTGTCTCTATTTAAAGTTATAGGTAAATAGGTTAATAATTTTAAAATCGCAAACTTCCACCTGCACAATGCAAATCAAAAATAAACAAAAATAAGAACACGTGGAGAAAATGTGACAGTTTGATTCTTTGTTGTGATAGGGGTTCCCTCTATGATTTCATTTTGAAGCAGTTCTTTTGTCGGTATGGTAGTGCAGCCATACGCCATACTTAGCGTTGACCGGATATGTATTTTAAATTGAAACGTTTTTCTAGTTGGGAAAGGATTTTAAATAAATGCTTTGTCCAGAACGTGTACATCGTCAAAAGCCGAAACTAAATCTGCTTCCATTCAGATCATAGAAGCAATTTAGATGCTTTATAGAAGGCGCGTTTCTCTCTAATTTCAATAAAGAGAGATTTTCTCTCAGGGCATAACTCTAGATGGTAGTCAAACATTTTTGTTATCGCGGAACTGACTAGTTTCGTCGCGATAATCGTAAAGGACCTTGTCTGACACAGATTTGTCTTTAAAATGTTGGTTCATTTTTCTTTGACGTCTCGACACTGGTTGCTTATTATCCATTCGCTCAATGTGACTGGAGCCACATGGCGACATTTTTTGGCTGAGTGGTCCAGTGTAGAAAGTCTCACACGCCGACGAAAAACAAAAAATGCGTATGTTGCATTGCCTTGGAGAAAATGGCATGTTGTCGATTATCATCTGTTTAAGACATGATTCACATCTACAGAGAAATTCTAGAATTGGTTGAATTTCGTTTCAGTGGTATAGGGAAGGGGGAGGGGGGCCTTTACTGGCTACGGCCCTGCTTGGAGGGAACGATTGTATCATTCAACAATTTGGTTTACATTGCTGACAAGCGAAAAAACGCTCCCGGACTTCATTCACGATAACCAGTGGATTTTCTTGTTTGCCCTATCACGCTCTCTCACCAACTTCTGTTTGTTTTTCTTTACGTATATGTTCAACACTAATTTTTCCAAACCTACAATATATTTATCTACCATCTCCTTAATTGAAATGGAAATAAAACGATTTTCCTCCCACAACGCTTCGAAAGGACTTAACCATCACGTACGCATAAACACTTCCAGAAAATGCGGTTCATTCAGTGAACTGTTCAGATGTTCCGGAACTGTTTACATTGATGTATTCTTGAATTATCTACACAATATTTCCATGTTTTTCAAATGAAATGCATAATTTCATCTCGCTCCCACCCACCATATACACACAACAAAAAAACCAATCAATCAAATTGAAAACCAAATGTCATGTCTCCGTATTCGAGTCCCACACGAACCAGCTCGCTTTATCGTCCTTACATATACGAGTACCACACCTACGCGTAAATGGGATTCTAAGTGATTCTTGGAGATATATATACGAGTATGCCTTAGAATTTCCCTTGCCTAATTTACTGTCACTGTATTGGAATAGGATTAGATTCTGAATCGGAAAAGAATCTTCCGGAATTATGTACCCCCAACTTTCACCGCAAATAAAATGTATGTCCGACCACATGAATGATGCGACTGTAGAAACGTGCCCAAGATACGGCTTCACCGCTGGGATTAACCTTTTGAAGGTGCTGCAGCTATGGCATTTATTCCTGATGTCGGTCAGGTCACCAGAAATTAATTTGCTGCGGATGTGATTAGGGAGTTTTCTGTTTTGATTGGAATTAGTCCATTCATGGAGGAATATGCAAGTAATGACATCACGTAATGGTGACGACATGAGCTGACATTTGTATGAGCCGTTAATTGATTTCATACATTTTTTTTTATATTCCCGCTGCCATAGGTTGGTGATTTCAGGCATTCGAAGACTTGGAAAAGAACGACGGATGTGCTTTTTATCGACATGTTTTTATTGCCTTGGAATGAAATTGTCATGCCATTTTGAATGGTGACTTATTCTTGTTCGGCGGCAAAGCTGATTATTCTGTGTAATTCAGTGAAATGTTAGTTGAGTCAATAAAAAGTATGGAATTGTGTTGCATTAGTCTTCGCAATGAAGCTTTACTAATTGGCCCTACATATTCAATGCTGATAGATAAGTAATTGGAACACCAAATTGATTCTGAGTAAAATTAATTTTGAATTGTTTGAATGAACAATCGTATCTTGTAATTGAAGTGGACGATTCTATTTACAGCGCTGTTTCACGGTTCACCACAACCGATCACAAGACTGCTTACTTTTGTCGTGCTGGTCTATTTTCCATTAATTATTTCCGAAAACCCTTTTGCTACACTGGGACTCCAATCTAGACCAGCGACTTAATTAATTTTACCGACACTTGCTGGGCAAGGAACACACTCAACAAATTCATGCAGCTGAAAAGCAGCTCAAAATCGGGTCTGTTTTAAGGGGACGCTACAGTCCGTAGTAGACATGGAAATCAAATTGAAAGCCTCTCCAGTTAGCACAGTCTTTGTCTAACTACCTCCAGTGAAGCACTCCAAGTTGGTTGCGGTCCCCCTCTGTCTCTGGACATTATCCCTCTAAATTAGAGTCGAAGGCTCTGCGGACCGGAGCGTTGGTGTTCATTCGCTGTACATGTCGTTGCCAACTCAAATACCTAATGCGCAGTTTCTGGATGAGGTCGATGTCGCTGTACAGTTCGTCGTTGAATCGTCCCGATAAAAACCCATTAACGCAAACCAAGCCGAACTTCTTACGAAAAATGATCCTTAAGGGGCCAACCCAATCAACCAATCCGTTGATCCGTCGAAGCCTTGTGACCAACGATAGCAAAATAGAATACACGCATTCACCATTAAGGCGGTTCATAACCAAAGTTTACTTTCTATTTTTCTGCAGCGGTAACGTTGTGCGGTTTAAGTCGCATGTTGGCAATTTTTTTACCACCCAGTCCGAATGAGACCACTTTCTTAAAATTCTATGTTTTTGATCCTTTTACTCCATTTGGAATAAAAAAATATTCCATTCATTTAAACCAAAACCTAGAGTGCATTAAGAATCGTAAAAAGATTCCTATTCCGAGGAAGCCTTGTTGTGTTCGTTTTTGTAATAATGTGATCAGTTTTTTTTCAATCACTGAAGAAATATAGAAATGACCCTTTTCTTTGTCCATGGTCCCTTGTACTGCGACTTTTCCAAATTCTGCAACGGTAGCCCTGCTCTTCTGTCCGTCAACGTATGCAAATATTCTAGAATTGAAGTTCAAGGCAAAAGGTACTTTAAATGCGGTGAAGATGTTTTCGGCTGACAAAGTTGGCGACGGATTCTATGGGGCGGTTCCTGCCGTTAAGTGCGTTAACGCTGACGGATGCGTCGACACAACGGATGCGACGGATTCTACGGGTTGGGCCCTTTGATTATTCGGTAGAGTGCATTTGCAGCCGCAAGAAATAGCGGTTGGCTAGTTTTTTTCATCGTTTGATTTCGAATGAGATGTCGGTTTTCAGATGTACGAGTTATAGCAGAGGTGAAGAAGACAAGATTTTATAGGTTAGGAAGTGGTCGGGGTTAACGTTGGTCGCTCGGAATATTCGGTCATCAATTATACTTGAGGCGGGTGCCGAACGTCGTTCAGAACATAATCAATTCCATTGACAGTTTGGTAATCTGGGGACCGCCATGTTCCTTTAGGAATATTAAAGCGAGAAAACCGTGTGCGCGCGTTAAAGTCACAAAGAACGATTTCAATTTCGTACTTAGAACATTGCTCATATGGAGATCGTCGAAACACTGTTTAGTAGCAACACATCAGACTTATAAGGCGCTCAATCCCATGTCGAAAGCTTAAGACTTCTTGCCTATGTCTGCCGCTGCTTTTGCTCTCTATTGGGTTATTATAGATGTCACAGTTTTGTATCATTCTTTTGGCCGGTCAATCCCGCATCCTCTATAGCAGTTATATCTGCCTTATACGAAACCAGTTTAGGGCCTGAGTTAATGTTTGGCTGCACGCGTGGTTCCAGCACACCACGGCTCGTTTTGCTGAATCGTCAATGTGCTTTTGACTAATTCGAGTCTACCCCATGAACAAGATGAATGGACAGATTCTTTTTGGGGCACATTGAACGGATGGAGCCGTATATTTCGGAGTCAGTAACCCGCTTCGGGGATATGAATTGCCCCATTAAGAGTTTATCTGCCACCAACTATTTTCCAACACCATGTCTCAGTATTGAGGACATCTATATACCTGATGGGATTCAAATATGTCGAAGCAAGCTATATAGGTCGATAACACTAAATAGTTCGGCCCGACCGAACATAACAAGTGCTCTAGTAAGAAAACACGCCAGCCCTTCTCCCAGCTCGATACTCTTCCCCTTGCTGCCCTAGTTTTGTGTTGCAGCGCTTGCAGATGAGCACGTTCGATTACCTTTTTCCGGTGAGCGCACTATTCATCACAGCACCGGCTCTTTTTCGGGAGTAGCTCGTAACATACCGGAGTGGAAGGTGAATGTACGGCGGAAAATCTATCTCTCTGGCTACTCCAGTCGGGCCAGGGCGTTCAACGTTGAATTTTTTTTTCTGGAAGACTCGCAGCTTCTTCTCGTTGGACAAGCCAGCTCTGATTTTATCCGCAATCAGAAAATGGTTAGAGTGGACATTTCCCGTAGGAATGAGAGCACGTTTAAGATGTTCGATGCGTGGTCGATTTGATAAGCGGTTCGACTATCTGGAGGGTGCCAGGTTGCTTTGTGAATGCGCGTGTTGGGAACTTAGAGACTTAGACTACTTATCACCATATTACATAAAGTCGTATGAGGCCATGCTTGCCATAGGCTCCGTCTAGGTAGTCAGAGAACACCTCCTTAATAGGGTCTAATAGTTTATCAGTGGGGGGGTGTGCACTGCACATATTGCGGGTGGCAATGGTGCGATAGTTGTGTATTCACTAAGTGATTGGCTGATCATGCTTTCGAATCCCGACCAGGGCCATGATTTTTAAAATGAATACACACAACAAATCAGATCTACCTAAAGTAATTCAGGCGCCACCTGTGGAGAAAAAACCCCATCGCACCAAACTTCTTTGTTATCCTTCTATTCTTTCATGCAGTTAGTAGCACCTAAAAACAGGCAATGAATCATTTGATGGGTGATGGTTGCACCTTGGATGCGGATTACTACCTGTGCGATAACTTATCTTCCTTAAATCAATACCCTTTGCTATTAGCCGATTTATCACGACGAATCCTAACATATGCGTCCTTTTGTATCCAACGTATCGTGGTAAGATCTGCCCTATACCGTGCGAGGACAGATTTAAGTTCCTGAGCAATCCCAGTAGTGTACAGTACGCATACGGTTTCAGGTGCATACTCTAAGTTCATAGGCCGTTGACGTTCCGGGTTGTGATCTTAAATGAGGGGTGTCCCCATATCCGTGGCTGTCGGTTCTCTCTCATAACGCCCAATCTATAGGGCCAGTTTCAAAATGCCTTCTTCCGTGTTAAGAGAAGCAAAAACCAAATCGTCAAGTCGATACCGTTCGAAAGATTGATATTTTGAATGCTTATACGAAGCACCGCTATTGCCGAAACAATATCGTCAGGTAAAAGTATTGCTGAAGTTTGCCTTGAAATTTTACACGATTCCGAATATCAATGTGCCAGTCCAGGATCTTACGATAAGTCAGTGCCACTTTACAGTCTTCTTGGTGAGTGAACTTCTGTTGGCTAACCACATAATCTCCTCGCCTTCTGAAATTAACAGCACGTCTAATTATTACATAATAATACCAGGTTTTTTTTTTTTTTTTTTTTTTTTTTTTTTTTTTTTTTTTTTATAATTTGCTTACGCTAAAGGGATTTTTTTTTCTGTTACAGTACCCTTATAATGCTAGGAACACAGTGTAAGCTACTTGGTATTAGAAAGAATAGAGAGATAGGAAAGAAGTGTTTGGGTGCAGTTGTAGGGCTTTTCTCCACGGCATTGTGAATGACCGTCGTGGATGCGACTCTGTGAAGTGATGTTGCCGGCTTGTCTTCAGCAATCAGTAGTTAGGTAAAGCGTCCATGTGACGAATTTTGTCCAACCAAAAAACGAATTTACAAATCGCCTCCAGCATAACACAACTCTTTGGGTTTGCATTTGTAATCTATCTGCACTCTCAGCTGCAGTGCGAGCGTTATTATTGTTATGAGCATGCAATGCCATGAATTAAACACCCGCGCTCGCTTCTTCGACTCGAGAGGGATTAAATGGAATTAACACGTGGACTTGGCCGAAAGCCAACGCGCGCCGCTGACTCGTCGTCTTCATGCCGTTGCATCCAATCAGCAGTGCAAATGGCGTTGAAGCTTGTAAAGTGTGACTTCGCTACCATCGCACACATTTCGACATTTTAAGTGCCCATTGTATGGGCTATACGCGATCGGTCGGCACTCGCGTCCTTTTGTTGATGAAGAGTCGGACTTATCTGCGCTGGCACGCACTTACACCACCTACGAGGAAGTAAATCACAAGCTAGAATGTCAGAGGCTCGTTGCTGGAACATAAATTCATCCCGTAGTGTTCTCATTCCCGTGGCAATCAGGCTCTGACCATCTAGCACGGCAAATCGATCTGTGATTGTGAATTGTTTGATGATTGTGTGCGGTGTTAATGTGCACCAGAAACGGCTGCATTTCTGTGTTCTATCTGACTTGCCTGCAAGTTGGCACAGAGACACTGCAACTTATGTTCTCGTACAGGGATAATTTCGATTTATGTGAGCGGCGTGCGTTTTCGCTGACCACTTCCTATAAATTGTAATTAGAATTGGCATGGCATGCGAAAGTCTGAAGTGCATGAGAAATAGTCGTGTTTTCGTGCCGTGCCACCCGTCGTCATTGTCGTCTTCGATGGTATTTATAGGGAATAGGTACGAATGGGCGTCGTTGCGGCCGATTGACGATAGTTGATGTGGAAGAGGTTGTGACATTCATTACAGACCCGTTGGATGACATATTGCACACTAATGGCTGTGGGGGTGAACTTGTTGGATTTACCGCAAGTTGGGTAGTTGCATCAGTTGGAAAGTATAATGTGGCTAGTTATAGGCAAGGCTGCTTGACAGTTAAATATGTATTGACTTCTTAGGATAGGTTGGTTAGGTTAGGTTAGGTTAAAACGACATACTTAGACCAATGATGGTCCATTGTGATACCATGTGGATATATCTTCTCCCTACTCTTTGAACCAGTTGTAGCTTTTAATAAAGCTTGAAAGACTTTTAATGATAATGTATATAAGACCATTGAGATCATTATAGAAGAAAGCTCCCAAAAAGAGTTTTCGTCTTTGAGAGAGAGCAGTGCAGGTACAGAAAAGGTGTAGAATAGTCTACTTCTCCTCCTCGTCCAAGCAGATTCTGCAGAAGTCATTTATGTAGAAGCCAAACCTTGTTGCATCCTTGCCTATGAGACAGTGCACGGTAATGACACCAATTGAAGCACCAATGTACAGTCTGTTCAGAGAAGCCCAACACTAAGAACGTTTCAGATCCAGCTTTGGCCAATTCGTTTGTCGTTAGACAAGTATTGCCACTTGTCCACCTAAGGTTAGTTCTCTCGAAGGCATCCCTCCTAAAGAAAAGTTTGCATGTAGCAATTGGAATGCCTAAGGGACTTTTATCAAGTAGAAGGGGTAGAATGATTCCGTGTTTGGCTAGTTCATTAGCCCTACAATTTCCTGGAATGTCTCTGTGCCCCGGCACCCAACACAGGTGAATGTAGAACTACTCTGCCATCTGTGTGGATTATAAAAATATTAGCACATGAGCATTAAGAGCTCCTAGAGATTATACATTCGAAATTTCAGCTTCGTACCTCAATTTTTAAAAAAAAAAAACTATTTTTTTTTTATTGTGGGCTTGTCAGTGGGTGGATTTCGAAAATTTTACCTCCCGAAGAGTTTGGGCCCCTAAAAACCTTATATTTTTAAAAAAAATCGGCTTTTTAGCTCAAAATTGGATTTTTTCAATAAATTTGTTTTTTTGAGAATGAGGGCGGAATTTAAAAATTCTTAAACTTGATTGTTTCGGGCCGCTAGAGAGTATATGCTTAAAATTTCAGCTTCCTTTCTCCAGTTTAAAGGACTAATTTTTGCCGACGGACGGATGAACGGACGGACATGGCTAGTTCGACATTACTATTGATGCTGATCACGGATATAAACGGTCTTTCATTAAGGACTTGACAAATTCTTTTTAATATAAAATGCAAAGGACTTGAGATATCTCAACAAACATTTTAATGGCTTGAATTACTGTCAAAACATTTATGAATGGAAATCGACTTTGCTCATATGTCCACCACAGGAAGGTATGCAGCGGTCGATACGTTGAACCCAATTTCCGATGATCGAGGAATCGGCCTCACATTTCGACCGATACGGCCGCTATTTCTCGTAAAATATTGGCTCTGAGCTACTCTAACGTCGCCGGCTTGTTCACATAGACCAATGATTTAATGTAGCCCAATAAAAAAAAGTCTAGAGACGTTAAATAACACGATCTCGTCCAATAGACGGGTCCGTTCCTCGAGATAACACGTTCACCGAACTGAGACTTTAATAACTCGATTGTTGGAACCGCTGTATGGCTTGTGGTACCGTCTTGTTGGAACCACATATCACCGATGTCCAAGCCATGTCCAAAGAAATAACGTTCCAACATATCTCTGTAGCGAATACCATTTACGGCCCAATGACCCCACCGGCATAAAAACCGCACCAAATAGTGGCTTTTTGCGGATAAAGTGCTGTTTCATGAAGCACATGATGGTTCTCACCTGTCCACTAACGCATATTTTGCTTATTGACGAAGCCGTTTAACCAAAAATACGCTTCATCGCTTAGTATGATTTTGCGATGAAATTTTTCATTTTCTTCTATCATGTCCAGAGCTCAATTCGAGAACGTTTATATCGAATAAAGCGACGTTTATATGATCAAGTGGCTTTAGTTCTTGAGTCAGCTTGATCTTGTAGGGTGCAGGCCAAGATCCTTACTCAAAATTCGCCATAATGTGGTCTGGGAGACGCTCAATGAGAACGCCGATAAATTGACTGATTTGGCTGGTTTGCCACGGACGCCTCTACGGCAGCTATATTCTAAACACTTTGGGCAAAACGTAGTCTCACTGGCACGACAACATCAAGCAGCGAATATTCTGACTCAAATTTTGTCACTAGACTATGAATTGCTACTGGGACGAGAATTACGGCGGAAAATTGGCGTTAACGCTCTTAAATTTGCGACCACCGACTCGGAATTTCGGTAGCAAATTTTAATTATTTGTAAACGTTGTTTCTTCGTGTACTTCACCATGATGAAAATATTGGTTTCACTGAATATATTGACATTGACAGTTCGGTAATCGGTTTAAGGGTGCGTTCACACAAAGTTTTAAATTGTCAAGTCGCTAATGAAAGACCCTTTACTAACGTTTAGGGGTCTACGGGCAATATTAAGGTATGTAAAAACTATAAGTCAAAATTAATAAAAAGTATAAAAATATCAATAAATTATGAAAAATATTATATATTAAATAACAATGAAACTAGAAGCCATTTTCACGCAGTTTGAATAAGAAACAGAACATTTTCAACAAACAGCTATAGAAAGATTTCTTGACTTCCATATAAACGCAGATTAAATCGAAACTCAATTCGATCACAAAATTGTCTGTGATTGTATTACAAATCAACATGTAAACGCGAATTAGGCACTTCTCCTGACTTCGCAAGAGCTTTATGTATGTAGCCTTGCTGCAGTAAGAGTGCTGGTGATTGTCTCACAGAATTTCCTAAAGCTATTTCTTTTAGCTTTTCTGATTTCCTTATTATATGTTGTAAGGGCCATTTGGTAGCTTTGCCAGTCTCCGCTGAGCTTTGCTTTATTGAATAGCTTCCGCGCCTCGGATCTTAACTTAAAAGTTATTGTTCCACCATGGCGTCTGTTTCCTGTCCCTTTCTCTACTTAGAGGACAGTTTTCTTCGAACGCAGCGCTGATGGCATTTGTTATGCCTTCCACTACGCTCTTTAGCTCTAGGGGGTGGCCCGGAGCCTTCCTCAAAACAAGGCGTCCCAGATTGCTCTCTAGAGCAGTTCTATATGTCTCCCAGTTGATTTTCCTTGGGTTCCTTACTGGGTCTCTCGCGATACTTGTGCTGTCCAGGTTGAATGTTATTATTCGGTGGTCAGACAATGACGGCTCACTAGATACTTTCCAGTTACTAATTAATTTACTTACGCTTGGGCTACCAAGCGTGAGGTCGTTTACTTCCTCCCTGACCCTAGTTACAAAAGTTTGGTGTTTCCCACGTTTATAATATCAAGTGACGAACTCATACTAAATTCTAGTAGGTACTCACCCCTGATGCTGGTTTCGGTTCTCCCCCATTATGGTGTTGTGGGCATTTGCATCGCACCCTATAAGGAGCGGAATGCGGAGCTTGTTGGATGATACAACTGGCTCATCCCCTGCACAGTACGCTGATACGATGATAATGGTGCAGTGACATCCTTCACCATCTAGAATCCAGATGTAGGTACCTGAATTGGGACCAGATCTCGTGTCGCGTATTCTGAAAGTAGAATAAATTTATATTTATTGTTTTTTAGAATGCGAGCTCTCGGTTTCTTGGCCCGAGAAACTTTTACTTTTGCATCCTTGCTCGCCAATCCTTTGATTTGTCCTTTCAGGAACCATGGCTTCTAGATTATTACAAGCCATAGGCTTTGGCAGGTAAACATCCTAGATATAGTCGCCGAGGCGGCTATAGTATGGTAAATGTTTACCTGCTCAGCGCTGTTGCCCCGTCTTCCGTCAGCAGCGAATCTTCCTCCTCCTGGGTGATGTCTTGGAAAAGGTCGATGACCGTGTTGTCCATTTCCCCCTCTGAGATCATGCTCTCTGACTTGGACATATACTCCTCGGCCTCCTCGGGATCCTGCTCCGCCGATTGGACAATGGAAGTAGGTGTTGTAATCTTCGGAGGAGCTGTATGCTGTACCTTGGATTGCGCGCTCTCATCGAGTTCAGATTCGATGCTGGCTGGGCTGTTTGCCCAGTGATCTCGTCCGACCTCTTGAACCCGCACACCGCAACCCTACCGAACCGTTAGCTCAGGGATCCTTTTTGAGAATTTATTGCGTCGAAGGACCCTCGATCGATGTCAACGGCCAGTACCTGCCCGGTCCCCTCTATTCGACAGTTGAGAACCTTCCACGCCTTGACGTTAAGTCCCACATTCTGCGCTTCCAGCAGTGCCAAGGAAGCTTTCACCTTGTTTTAACATACTTTTTCAGGTTTTTTCACTATAATTTGGTACTTTTTGTTCTTCAATAGCTTCTAATATGATCGCGGAAAATAAGTGCCAGTGCACACGTGTGTGTTTTTACTGTGCGACACCGCCGCTTGAGGTGACTGTTGGATTTTGAGAAGGTGTGACATAGGAGTAGGTGGAAATATGCCAATTAATACGACGAATTTTTTGTTTTATATAATTTTTCGGGATGAGGTTTTCGGGATGAGGTTTTCGGGATTTCGTCCGACTCCCGTAAGTACCTTTTTTTCTCCGAACACAAAAAAAAGTCATCGTTATCGCTATAGCGGTGGTGTATGGAAACCTTAATTTTCATGAATACGCGACGTCTAACAGCATCTACGTTCCACTGTCAGGCTTTCAAAAAAACCGAAGCTGTTGTTTTCAAAAGTCAAACGGAAACTAAAGTAAAAACACATATCCCCATTGGCTTTGATTGATTTGGAGTACAACACGCAATTTGTTCCAAGTTTAGGCATATCCTAATGCGTTCATCCTAATTTCTTGAATTGTTACTTTTCAAGCAATTTACGCAGCAAACGCGAAGTTAAATCCATAAACCAACGCTGCTGGCTGTATCAAGAAACGATACTTACCTTCTCACTCACCAAGAGCTCGTACCAAGAGCTCGTACATCACATTCTTAGCAGCAAAAAGCAATCCATTCCAATTCCGATTCCAATCCAATTCCGCAGTGTTTATTATATCTTCCAAATACGAACAAACGAATCGGATTCCAAATCCAAATCCGATTCTCAATCCAATTCACCATGCAGCTCGCTACAGCGGGACAGCAACAATAAAAAAAAAGATGAATTCCCTACGCGTCTCGCTAATGAGATACTTTTTCTGTTACATATCCGTAAATGGAAAACGTAATGCGATCGCAACAGCACGTAGTGCTTCTTCAAAGTGCGGCAACAACTTGCAAATCTCTCCATCACTGCTCCCCATTGCTCTCGGACTTGGATTTTATTTGTTCTCCTTTTTCCAGATATTGCGAGTTACCAGGTACGAACATGGGAGGCAGTGGTCTCTGTTCATAAATTAATTGCTTCACCACGTAGCGGCACTGTACACACGGCCAGCTCCACTTCATTTGTCAATAATTTTACAATAATTCTCTTTCCAGCAGTAAGCTAACGATTGTCGATTGCTCACAGCTTTGCCGAACTACAACCGGCTGCAGCCATCACAGTGGTCCTTTTTGGTAGTTATGGAGTTTTCTATAGCTACGCAGCTGGTTAACATTTACCTTCGTCTGAGCCGCCGTCATTGATATGATGCACGTCGAATTTGGCCGATCTTACTCTGGTTCGGCGAACGGATCGAAGAGAAAGGAACTGGCCAACAGGCGACTCCCCAAGAATCCACGCAAATAATTGTTTTCAATTAAATGCCCAGCTAAAGTGGGCTTTATTGTGGATTTGACTGATGTCGAACTCTTTTTGGAGTAATCGTACACAATTGCTAAATTGGATTGGTAACGGTTTTTGGCTCTCACCATACCGGCTATAAGTGTGGGTATGTATTTTTGAGTCATTAATTATTTCCCGATCCAGGAAGTTGAATGGAAACCTGTATAACTTCCGGTTTAATGGTAGCTGGTTTGAGGCGTAGACACGTAGTGTAAACTTATTCCACTGGGAATGAGCAACAACTTAAAGCAGGCCTCAAATCGTAAAATAATTAATATCATCGGTTTTGCTAGTGTGTTTAATACACATCATGACTTGCCACACAGAAGCTTGTTGCAGACAAGGTGAATTTGAATAGCAGTATGCTGAAATTGCTTACTTACTTTTGGTGGCGCTTCCTTAACCAACAAGCCCCTCCAACCATTTCGGTCAAGGCCATAGCCAGACAATTATTTTGGTGGGGGGGGGGGGGGGGTTATATTTTTTCAATACACCAATCAGTGTGCACCTTTCTGAGGTAGCTAGATGTAATAAATAAAATTAATACAGCCCATTTTAGCCGAAAATCGACCAAACACGATTTTTACGAGTAATTGGGATTATGGTACTAAGTACTCGTATACTATAAGGCACTTTATGGATCGGCAAAAAAAATTGAGATAACAATTAAACATGACATTACGATGATAGGAAAGTAGACAAAAATGTGTTGGAAAATTCTGTTCGTCCGTCTGCCTGTTTGCAGATCTGCAGCCTAAGCGGATGGGCCGATTTGCAAACTTGGTTCATAGTGTTTATTTAGTAGTCTCACACTAGGCGTTGTTGAAATTGGAATTTTAGCTCTAAAACAATGGTATATGTTATATAACAGTTTTTTAAAACTTAATTTTTCTAAAAACGGCCTTAACGATTTAGATAAAATAGTCTATCTTTTGGTAAGAATGGATTTTGCGAGATTTAGTTTAAAACGGTACCTCCTATAGAACCGATTTTTTAACATCAGAATTTCTCTCTAACAACAAAACCGATTTCAATTAAATTTAAAATTTAGGAAGGCTTTATGATCAAATTCATACCTAACTTTTCGGTTTTTTGAATATGCTGGAAACGGGTATATTGAATTTTGGCAGGTTTTTTTCCAGATGAAAACTACAGAATTCCTTGTATTGAAATATGTACTCAAAAAATTGGAAAATATTTTTCAAAAATTAAAAAAAAAAACCGGTCTAAGAAAACTGCTTTAACGATTTTCAATATTTTTTTTCCTAGGTAGACTATTGCTAATAAAATACTATTGCATACTTAGTTTTTCCAAGAAAACTCTCAAACAAATTTGAAAAACTAAAAGACTTTTCCAATATTTTTATACCCTATTCTAAGGGCATATTAATTTTGACACATAGTTTGTAACATACCTTAATATTGCCCGTAGACCCCTAAAAGTTACTATATTTATGATCAGCATCGATAGTAATGTCGATCTAGCCATGTCCGTCCGTCCGTCCGTCGGCAAAAATTAGGCCTTTAAACTGGGCATAGAGAGCTGACATTTTAACCATATACTCTCTAGGATCTCGAAATAATCAAGTTTACGAATTTTTGAAATCCGCCCACAGACACGCCCACAAATCGAATTTTGAGCTAGAAAGCTGAAATTTTTTATATATGATCTATGACTCCTAGAACTGCTCGGGATATAAAATTTTCAAAATCCGCCCACTGACACGCCCACAAAAAAATAAAACAATTTTATTGAAAAACCAAAATTTGAGCTAGGGAACGTTTTTTTACAAAAGCTTCGTTTTTGTTTGATAAAATCATTTAAATGTTATATAACAGAATATGTAGAGCGTTCATAAAAATTCAACCATACTTAGACTTTTGTCACGCCCACTTATGAGGGATAGGAATAAGAATAGGGTTTCCAACAGTTCGCCCAAGCGGACTGTAGCCCGCCCCTATGTTTTTAAATAATTTTAAGTTATTATTAATTTATTAGGCACATTATCATCATTCCTTAAGATTTTATTATTACAAAAAGTATTACATAACATGTAGGTAGGAATCATTTTTATAAAATTAAATTTAATCGTCTGGCCTACTGCGCTGCAAATATATCTAAAACTTCCTCAGTGTCAATCTCAATTGAATTGATGAATTCACATTACCGCCAATCCTGGTAATCTTTTTTTACCGGTAGAATTTCTTAGATAAGTTTTTAGACGTTTCATTGTCGAAAATGTTCTTTCCGGTGTACATGTTGAAACCGGTAGTGTCGCCAAAATTTTAAGAAGCTTGTGGATGTTAGGAAACAGATCCTTATTGCATTCCCCAAGAGCTGTTATTGCACTCTTTGAACGCTCTGTATATTTTTGTGTATGGCAAGTGTCCCAATCAAAAAAAAACTTATAAAATTTGAAGCTTTCTTCGTTATAATTTTGTTCGTTTTTGCCAAGGATCGATGGAATCAAAATGCACAAAGAAAAAATTATGGACTTATGATTTTCGAATCTTATTTTAAGCTGACCTAAAAAGTCATCTAAAAGAGGAATCATTATACTCATCCTGAAATAGGTTTCAGGATCTATTGTGCTCATGTTTTGTCTGTGCTGCTGCCTTGACACAATTTGTGAAATTTTAAGTTTTTCATCCACAACATTTACTAAGTTTTGTGCAGTCTCAAAAATTGTTTTGAATTCCGGAATGATATTTAGTATTTTTAATCAAATACTAATGACCTGTGATTACCCCTCCTCGTGGAAAAGGGCTAAGATAATTCCTATACCTAAATCGACACACCGGATTAACCCTGAATATAGACCAATCGCAATACTACCGTTTTTATCCAAAGCATTTGAAAAGGCGATTCTAAAGCAGATGCAAGCACACCTTAGTCACAACAACCTGTTGAGTTCCGCCCAATCCGGCTTCCGTGCAAAAAGAAGTTGTAAGACTGCACTGTTACTAGTTGCCGACGACATTCGTAAAGGGCTGGAAGCCAACTGCCCTACGTTGTTGACGTTGTTGGACTTCTCAAAAGCATTCGATACGGTGGACCCATTCTCTTCTCTGTAAGAAACTGTTGCATAGTTTTCGATTTTCTCATCTGTCAGTCAAACTCTTACATTCCTACTTAACGGGTCGTCAGCAATGTGTGGCTGTAGGAAATCTAGTGTCATCATTCCTCGGGGTAGCTGCCGGTGTCCCACAGGGTTCCATTCTCGGTCCCTTATTATTTACACTTTATGTAAACGAGCTCCCCCAACTCATAAAACATTGTACTGCCCACATGTTCGCTGACGATGTTCAATTATTTAAGTGCTGTCCGTTGGATATGATAAGTAGTACCATTAAGTTAATCAACGAAGATCTAGAAGTCATTCAGCAGTGGGCTCTCAAACATAACTTATAGCTTAATCCCTCAAAATCAAAGACCCTTTGTATCTATAAGCGTCAATTAGATGCATCCACTTTTCCGCCAATTTTGTTAGGACAGTCACCCATTGAATATGTTCATAGGGCCAAAAATCTGGGGATAGTCTTCAATGATACACTCACTTGGACCGATCATGTTGCCTGAGGAAGGCAGCAATCCCTGCCGAAACGTCGGGACAATACAATGAAATAAACTGTTTCATTAAACATTCATATGACCAAAAAAGCCGACGGGAAAAATACAATTTCCTTTATCACACATATACATCAAATTGGTCAAGCAATTTATATACTATTGCTAAATATCTCACAACTATATAAATTAGAGATATTGACAAATAACAAAATCTATAACAATAATGCCTTGCTAACACCAACACAACAGGCGATATACCATCCCGAGGTCATGGAACGAGTATGGCAGGAGAAGATACAACGTAACGATACCGACAATATTAAACGAACTTCCGAATGAAATTCGCAACCTAAATAAATTGCAATTTGTGAAAAAAGCTAAAGATTTCTATCTAAGTTCAATATAGTAATTTAATGTATTTAATAATAATAAGTAAAAAAATAATACCAACACATACAAGAGACTCAACAATATTTATAACCTAATTTTGTAACTAGTCTTCTGCAGACAAGCCTTTCAGGCTTTGCAGATAACACAACAATTGTAAATCGTATCTTATGAATAAATGTCTTATGAATATATGAATATGAAACATTCGAAAAAAAAACTAATCCATTAAAGAAGAGTATCATCGGTTCCAAATGCACGAATTTTCGACAAGAGAGCTTGATGCCAAACTCTGCCAAATGCCTTTGAAATATCAAGCGCAACTATCTTACTTTTACCACCCTGGTGAACTGATTGATTGAACAAGATATTTCATAAGCTGATGGTTAATCACCATAATCTATGATCTTGGCAAGAAGGGAAGTAAGTGCAATTGGTCTATAGGACGAGATAGAAGAAGATTTGCCTTTTTTTTGGGACAATTGGACAAATGCTATTTTCCATCTTCTTGGAAAGAGCCCTGAATAATAGGCCGGATAGAAAAGCTAACGCAGTATTTTTGCCAGCGTAGAAGAACACCTCCTCAGAACGATAGGGGAAGGAAGGCTTTTTTACACGTTGTTCTATATTTTGCTTCCAGTTGAGTTTAGGATCTAGGATAACTCCTAGATACCTAGCGCTGGTTGAAAGCGGAGAGGTTTAACGTTTAGGCGAGGAAGCATCAGTTCAGTTTTAACCTAGTTGAATCCAAGACCACACGCCAAGCTGTTTACTTTGCTTTGAGCGTTTTCCGTATGATCTCGCTTATCACAGATTTTAATGACTTAATTCCAAGTAATTGGCATCTGGCTGAATATTCTGGGCGGAAATTCCAACGCATTTTAAAAAATATTAGTCTCGTAAAACGTCTTTGTATTCTTTCGATGCGATCGGAGTTAGTATTAAACGCGGGATTCCAAATGACATTGGCATACTCGAGAAGCGATCTTACCAAGGAGAAATATAGAGATAAAAGTTAATAAAACCGATGGCAGAATTCGCTTTTAAAACAATATAGTCAGTATGACTTTTGAAACAAAATTTGGAATCGAGAACAACGCCTAAATCTTTGATGTTATCAACCCTACAAAGAAGATTAGAGTCAATAACGTAATCAAATTGCAAAATCGATCTCAATTTTGAGAAGGTTATTACATTACACTTCTTTATGTTAAGCTTTAAATCATTGGAGTTACACCATTTTGAAATAGAATTTAGATCTAGCTGAACTAGGCGGCCTCAATGCTTTTAATTTTTAGAAATACATAGTTGCAAATCATCGGCGTATAATAGACATTGGCAGTGCTTAATAGCCAAAGTAATGCCATTGATAAAAATTGTGAAATACAATGGACCTAAATGGCTGCCTTTGGGAGCCCCATCATTTAATCGATCTGGAGCAGACATTGCCTATGAATGTATGATTTACTGAGTCAAAGGCTTTACTAAAGTCGGTATAAATCGTATCGACTTGATATTTTTGTTTTCAATAGCCTTGATAACTTACGATGAGAAAAGTGCCAAGTTAGTGGTAATAGACCTACCAGAAACGAAACAGTGTTGAGAAACAGATAAGAACTCTTTGGTGAGGAACTCAAGTTTGTTTTTGATAATGCTTTCGAAAACCTTGGGAATTGCGGATAATTTGCAAATTCCCCTATAGTTTTCGACATTATTTTTAGGTCCAGACTTATGGATAGGAACAAGGAATGAAGTCCTCCATTCTTGAACGAAGATACCCTCAGAAAGTGAATGGTTAAAGATATTAAGCAAAGGGAAGCAGAGAGAGTCACAACCTTGGGAATTGCGGATAATTTGCAAATTCCCCTATAGTTTTCGAGATTATTTTTAGGTCCAGACTTATGGATAGGAACAAGGAATGAAGTCCTCCATTCTTGAACGAAGATACCCTCAGAAAGTGAATGGTTAAAGATATTAAGCAAAGGGAAGCAGAGAGAGTCACACGAAGAATCATAGTTGGGATGCCATCAGCCCCAGCAATAGGATTGCGTTTAAGCAACTTAAGCGCCAAAAGGACTTCACCAGTGCATAAGTGGAATGAGCCAATATCAACCTTACTTGCTATATTGCCTAACGAGTTACTATTTAAACCTGATTTAGAGTAAACTGATTCAAAGAAGTTAGAGAACAAATCAAGATTGGAACCCAAATTAGAGGACTTATTGTCCTTGAGAGACATTGCATCTGGAACTCCCACCGACTTCCTTTTAGAATTTATAAATGACCAGAATGATTTACTGTTATATTTGACGTTACTCTCAATATTCATGATATAAACCTTGTAAATAAATTTATTATAATTATTAATTTCTTACCCAACTTGACGACCAAAAGTGTTAAATGAATCACAGTCCTCTAAAATATGCTTTCCAAATTAATTCTGATGCCGGTCAAAAAAAGAAATCATTTTCAGTAAACCGTTTAATTATCTTCTAATAGACTTACTCGTAGGTGCTGACTACCGCTCAAATTTGAGTGTTGCCATTTTGCAACTTACCAAAAAGGGTGATCTCTTCGCATTAAAAAAGAAATGGTGGGAAAATCGAAATAATACATGCGTGGAGCCAGCGGTTGTGAACGGTAATGAACTATCAATAGTCGAACTTGGAGGAGTGTTCCTTGTTCTAGTTTGTGGTAAATTGGCTGCTTTCGTGTTGGGCATAAGTGAGTTCCTGTGGAATATTCAACAGGTCGCTGTAGAAGGAAGGGTAAAACAATATTTACTATCTGAAAGATTAAATACTATTTTTATATGGTATTTCCATTGTAGATTACACCAAAGGAGGCTTTGAAGTCAGAAATTATGTTTGTACCGAAATTCTGGATAAAAAAGAAACCAATTCGAATGTCTGCAAGTAGTTGGAAGCCGTCCGTGGCTTCCATACATTCTTCCAGGCGATCATCAGCACGGTTACAAATCGCGACCACTTAAAATTCTGTTGTAGCAGATTAACACAAAAATTAATTATATAAAAGGTTGTAAATAAATCGGTGCAAATGTAGCATATTTGTTAAAAAAATAAATAAATAAATATTAGGCATTAACGGCCCATAAAGGGCCTAAAACCTAGCTTCTCCAACCAATTTCTTTGCGAAGTGGGAGGGACCTACAATTTTACGCCGAATCCGAACGGCAAATTTGAGAAGCTTCTCATGACAATTGATACTCTTTTATGTTTGTCAGACGTTCGCAAGAGGTGGGGCAGTGGAAAAAAACTCAACATGTTATTCTATTGCAGACCGGACATCGGATTAACCTCCTCCTTTTCCTTAATGGTGGCGAGGCTATGATCAGGATAATAGGGATCATAACCCTTCCACTTAACTGCATCCCATCGGATTCCAATTTCATATTATATAAGGGATACGGCACATCGATCGCACAAATTTTGTTTGTCAGATTTAATTTTCAATGAAATAAGTGACAATATTTTAGCACTAAGAAAACAAACACAAACGCTTGGTATTGTGGCAGTATTCAAAATGGTAGCAGTCTCCATTTTGTTATATAGGAGCAACAAACAAAAAACGCGTCACACATTGTTGCATTTTAGGACGTGCTGTCCCTTGCCGTCTGTTGACTATTTAGTGTTGAGCATCCTCATCCCGTGTGATAGGTTTGCGTAGCCATGTGAATCAACCATAACAGTCGACTGCAATTGAAGAGCGGCAGACTGAGCTCTACACACATACACTGGCGATCAGAAGGATGAGGCCATACATTTTGCAATCGATTTTCCATCTTTACACCTGTTGGAAATTGTATGCCCAGAAACTTTTACTACCTGGGAACAGGTACATATTCTCCCAAAAGTAAGTCATAAAATTAAAGGGTAAATAAGAAACGACCGCTGAAATTTAACCAGATCGAACAATGAACTACTTGAAAAGCGTATAAAGAGTTGCGACACTAGGATGAGGCCATTGCGAATTTTTCGTTGCAGGAGTTGAGCTGATCAGCGATTTTTTTCAAAGTTTTGTTACGAATAATTAAAAAAGCGTTGAAAGGACTGTTTTTACTTAGTTAAAAAAATGGGTTCCGGAAAGGGTTTGAAAGCGACAGAAAGAGGAAAAATAGATGCTTTCAAGGAGTTAGGACTCTCAGGCCGAGAAGTAAGACTGTTGTAAACAGCTATCTTGCGGATCCACAACCAGTGCTGCCACAAGGGAAAAAAATTGCGTAGCAAATTTGTGTAACTTAATTTGCGTAGCAATATTCAAAAGTCCAAAATATCTTCTTTTTTTCGAAAAAAAAAAAAAAAAAACACCTAATTCTTTATTCAAAGTAAATATGCTTTTTAGAACTAGTACAAGCATGATTTGTAAACTACTATATACATATTTTACAAAACTATAAACAAACAATCAAACAAAAAAAAACATTAAAAACTTCGCTTTAAAGGCGCTTTGCATGCATTGCCTTAGAAAAAAAAAAGTTCATATCACAAAATTATAAATGTAGGATCTTTGTACCAATAGCAGAATTAATATCACATAGAAATTCCGGCAAGTCTTTTAGATTAATAGGTACAGTTTTTTTTTTAAAGTTCAAAAATAACGTTTTTAAGTACCTTTTAGAAAAAATTAAAGATTCCAAACCCATATTTCGTTTCTTTTTGAAACCAAACATTTTGCAGCCACTATTTTTTTATCTACTGTCTCTATTTTCAATGAGTACGTCTTCTTGTTCTATGTCAAGCTGAAATCTGAAAAAAATCCAGACCGATTCCAGATTCCAGACAAATTCAAACACTAACACATTCGAAGAAATGGGTACTTGTTGGGTATGGTAGAAAAGAATATAAGTTGGTGTGGGAAAGTAATGATTGAATAAAGTTTCGTTAATTTTTTTTTTTAAGAAAAATTCCAAGATTTATGTTGACATTTCGTGCTTTAAAAAAAAGTAGCAAAATAGAGGTTTTTAGGGAGAGTGCGTAGCAGCGTAGCAAATTGGAAATCGCGTAGCAGTTTTGCTACGATCGTAGCAAAGTGGCAGCGCTGTCCACAACACTATGGGAAAAATAAAAAAGGACGCAGAGCAGAAGCAACAACATTGCGAGAAAAGCTGGTTATTCTATGGCTTGCCTCAAATCTACTCTACCAGTGACAAAAATAAGGGCCAACAGCGGAGTATCAGCCAGCATAGCAACGGTACGAAGGATAATACTAAAAAGTGGTACTATATAGAGAGAAGAAGACTTAAAAAGAAACCTCTTTTGAGGGAAGTACACAAGGAGCATCGAATCAATTTTGTAAAAGAACATTTCGCTTGGAGCAGTGAATGGAAACGCGTTGTCTTTTCGGATAAAAAAAAGTTTAACCTTGACGGCCCCGGTGGTTACAACTTTTATTTCCATGATCTAAGAAATTTATATCCCTCCTAATGTTGCTCACTACACTATAGTTAGCGATATGCTAGATGATATTTCCTCACTGGCTCCCAAATGTATTCTTTGTGGTGACATAAATATATATCTGCTTAATAATGATCGCGTCCGCATTTAATGGAAATTGTTAACTCGTTCAATATGTCGTTTGCTAATGTGTCCCAGGCAACCCACTACATGCCTAATAAGATCCCGTCGCTGATAGATGTGATCCTTACAAGTGATGCTAATATGCTAAGACATTACTCCCAACTGTCCTTTCCTGTTTCTTCCCATCATGACCTTGTGTTTGCTACTCTTGACATACCAACTGACGTTTCCTTTAATGAAGAAATTATACAATATTATGACTTTAAGAGGATTGATCATGTGACCCTTATAAGGGAATGTATTTCTCTGAACTGGGACTATGTTTTTTGTACACCAGATGTAAATTACCAAGTTGAGATCCTAAATGAACTTATAACGTATCTTCCAAGTATGTACCTATTAAATCATTTGTTTCAAAGCAAGGCCCATGTCCTTGGCTTTCTGTGGAAATTAAAGCCGCGATGAGTGCAAGAGACAACCTATATCGCCGGTGGAGAAGATTTCAAGTACCACAAATGTTGACCGAATTTAAAAGGATGAGAAATAGAGTAAATCTGATGATTAAAACAGCTAAGTCCTTGTATTATAATAATAAATTTAATTCAAACCGTTCTTCGTCTTTCCTTTGGAAGCAAATAAAAAAAATCGGAGTGTGCAATAATACTAACATGCAATCTAATAATGTTATCGATATTGAAGAACTGAATAGGACTTTTACCAAATTACCTGTGTTTTCTGATGTCCCTTTGTCCCTATCCGAAAATGTTATTGTAAATACCTCTGACATTGCTTTTCTGTTTGATGTTGTTGATCCGATTACTGTTGAAACGGCGATTCGGTCCATAAAATCTGACAGCGTGGGCATGGACAACATCTCACCAAAATTCTTAAAAATTATTTTACCGTATATCCTTAAATATGTGACGTATATTTTCAATACCATCCTTATGACTTCCACCTATCCACAGCTTTGGAAACAAGCTAAAATAATTCCAATCCCCAAAAATAGAAACGGAACAGAATATCGACCCATTGCCATTCTACCTTTTCTATCTCAGGCGTTTGAATAAATTATTTGTGCTCAAATTAAACATTATCTTGACTCAAAAAACTTGTTAACGCCTATGTAGTCTGGTTTCCGCTCTGTTCACAGCTGCGTAACCGCTTTGCTTAAAGTCACAGACGATATACGGGAAGCTATAGACCAGGATGAAGTAACTTTGGTAACGTTGGTTGATTTTTCGAAAGCATTCGATTCCGTTCGTCCTGATATACTTTGTAATAAACTTCTGTCTAACTTTAATTTTTCCCACCTTTACTGTAAAGTTAATACTGTCTTACTTAACTAAAAGAGTTCAATCCGTCTTCCGCAATCAGTCGTTATCGTCTGCCTTACCTGTTCACTGTGGTGTGCCCCAAGGCTCAATAATCGGTCCTTTGTTATTCTCTATGTTCATTAATGACCTACAACTTGTGATTAAAAATTGTCGTTTTCATATGTATGCTGACGATATACAAATTTATATTCATTTTCCAATTGGTTTGATGGACGCCGCTGTGGAAAGAATGAACGAGGACCTCGCTTCTATAGTCAAGTGGTCTTCTGATAACAGGCTTCTCCTAAATCCCTCGAAAACAAAGTCTATCCAAATTTACAAGCATTTACTTTCGTCTCGACTACCCCCAATTTTATTAAATGGTATTCAGGTAGAAATGGTGTCTAAGATTAAAAACCTTGGCATTATTTTCAACAATAATCTAACTTGGAGTGACCACATTAACTCTGTGATATCGAAAATTTATGGTGCTCTGCGGGGTCTATCAGTTTGTCGGGACAACTTACCTACTACTGTCAAACTCAAATTGGTAAAGGCTTTGATCGTACCACTAATCATGTATGGCTGTGAGTTGTTTGTTAGCACAGATGCTAACTCTAGGCGTAGGCTAAACGTTACTTTCAACTCAATCGCACGATTTGTATTCAATCTACGTAGATACGATCATGTATCGAGCCACTCTCGACAAATATTAGGATGCAGTCTTGACCAATTTTTAAATTTTAGAGTTTGCGCAATGGTATTCAAAATTTTAAACGAAAAACAACCGGCTTATCTGTACAGTAAAATCGTTTTCTCTCAGTCTCTTCGTTCTAGTGGTATCAGGCCTAATGTTTACACTTGCACGATTTCACGTAGGAAATTTTTCATTCATGCCATTCGCCTTTTTAATCAACTTCCCCTTAATATAAGAACCAAGGTCAAGCACAGGAGTTTTTTGTCTTTAGTCTTTTCTTATCTTAGTACTCTTCATTGAAGTTTTTCCCGTTTAACGTAGCTTAATTTTTCTTTTTAATGCGAATGTCCTTATTATTTATTTTATTTTTAGTTTTACTTAAAATGTTCACATATTTGTTTTTATTATTATTATTATTTTTTTTTTTTATATAAACGTAAAATATGTCGCCTTGTATATCGATATGTTAACTGTGCACTCTTAAAGAATGTTGTTCTTATTGCACAGCAAATTATTGATATAAATAAATACAAAATACAAAATACAAAGGAGGAGCCTGTTTTGGCAAGACATCACAGCCGTACATCAGATGTAATTTCTGAACCCGATTTTATCATATCGTTCGCATATCCGATTACCTTGATTCCTTCTCTGTTTTTTATGTTTTGGTCAGTGGAATGGGTGGCCTCTACTCAACAAAGAGAAACTTGTTTGGATTTCCAATCTGCAGCTTCCAGACCAAAGTAGGCAAACTTAAAATTGATTGAAGTCTAGTACCATCCTCCGTTGGCATGCCAACCCAACAGGCAAAAAGTTTCAACACATATTAAATCTGCAGCGGCACCATCTACCCTCTCATACACACAGCGACCCGTTTATCTCCACTTTCACAAAGCAATTCACACACAGAGACACCACAATTAAGTTTCAACTCAAACAATGTTGAACTGTGGGATCAATTATGCGCCACCGCATAACTCCCACAGAATGTAAATACTTTCGGAACTTCCGATTACATTGCATCCGTACATGCTAAGGGTCCTCGTGGGAGTACAATTCATGAAACGCTTCCAAATAACCATTAGATGATGCAACCATTTTTGGGCTCTAATTCATTATTCATGCACACCAGCACTGCACATTCATCTTGCGAACACCCAACAAGTTGTCTACGAATCGAGTGATATACTTTGATAAGCCATCTTCTCTGGCCTGCCCATTCCGATCGCATTTTTGTTTCTCAAAAACCCTACCGAATTGTATTCGTTTCGGACGTGGGATGATTGTAGAGAAAGACAAAGAACAAACGAGAGAGAGAGAGGAAGTACTCGCGCGTGCGAGGAACTCCAACTACAATCCTTGTGCTAAACTCTTTATGGGCTGCCTTGATTTTTATGGGCAGATTAAATTCGTCGTTCGTTTGTTTTTTTTCTGAAGCGCAAATGGCCCACGTAAAACTTCATGAAAATTCAAAACTGAAAAAAAAAGAAAAGACAACTTATGGCGATTGTTTTGTTCGTATGCTCTCGGGTGCTGCTCTGTTAGAGATGAAATGTGAAAATGGGCTTGGACCGAGGCCAATGTGCGGTACTCAAGGGTGGTGTGCTCTAGTAGCTCTGCCAGAAAACATTGTTTATTCAACTTCGGCTGAGACTCGGCATCGGCAACCTCACCATCAGCAACGGCACTGCACTAAAATGTTAGAATTAACATTTTATTCCAATGATGGATCCTTATCAAATGCAAATTGTTATATTTGGAGTAATCTGCGGTCGGAGGTCTTTCTTGGCTACGTACACGTACCCTTAATGGTATTCCGGGCACACTGAGATTTCCTCACCAAGTCACCAATCACCATCAGCGATCAACCACGTACGTAACCGCATTGTTCCGAGAAATTTTTTCTGCGATTCAACGAGAGTTGTAATAGTCGGAGAGGAGAGAAAACGTTCGCAATTTGTCTTGAATACGTTTTGATGGTGCAGATGGAGGATGCTTGCAATGAGATTGTGATTAATGGTGATGGCGAAGGCTTCTTTTAATTTGGTCACATACGACGACGAGTATCTAATGTGGGCCAGGGCAACCTGTGTGTGGGAAGATTTCCGGGTAATTTTGTTCAATGTTTTGGGAATAAATTTCTTCCATTGTGAGGTGATCGCAGCGTCTGTATGTGTATTAGCTGGCCTTGGTGGGAGTGTAACTGTAATACGAGGCTAAAGGAAATTGTGGTAACTTGTAAGGGGCAATAATCGGGGGAGGGAACGGGTTCTGACATTTTTCCTGTTGATGCAGTGTCTTCCAATCGGAAGTTCTGGCTGTTCTAAGGGCGGCAGAGATAGTGCAGATGGGGTCAATGTCGGGAAGGGATATAGCCATCTACATTGACAGTCAGGCGACACTTAAGGCACTAGAATCTGTTAACATCAATTCTGAGACAGTCAGAAACTGTCGCATAATGCTTTAAGCAGTATGTATACGGAATCGAGTAAGACTGTGCTGGGTACCGGGACACAGCGGTATAGAGGGAAATGAGCAAGCCGATGAGCTAGCAAGAAAGGGAGGGGAAATGGGAAATAGTTTATTTGTTTATTTATTTATTTGTTTCTTTATTTATTTACTATTGTGTTAACAAGTAGATACAAAATCCATTAATTGTGTAACAGTTATAAAAGGTTAATTTCAAAAGTACATAATTTCAAATTAAAACAAGGATTTAGAACAAAATTAAAACTACATACTTATTAAAAAGTTGAACAAAAAAGGAAAGAAAAAGAAGAATGAAATGAAATGAAAACAAAACCCTAAAAACCCTAAAACAAGTTTGAAATTATGTGCAAAAATATTCTTTCAATTTTCTCTGGAAGTCGCTGAAGCTGAAGATCTCCTTATGCTAACCGGCAGCGTATTCCACAGTCGAATGGCGTACACAAAAAATTGTTTTTTCGTTGTTATTTATAGGTCGGCAAAATTAGAATTCTGCTTCTAGCTGAAGAAGCAAATTGTAATCTTTGGAACAGATTATCTGGTGCCTGGCTGTCTCTCAGATTAAACAGGAAAGTCAATGTTCTGTGATCCATATAACGTTGCAGGTCCATTCCCAGAAATTCTTTCATACGCCCGGAAATGTGTTATCTTCTACTTAAGTTGTAGACGAATCGCACTGTACTATTTAAGGCGACCTTAAACTTATGGAAACTGTGGCTATCTAATTCACAGAAAACAGAATGGGCGTAAAAAAGGATAGGTAACAGAAGTGACTTCACTAACATGGCTTTAATATTGAGGGGCAGACAGTTTCCCGCTTCATAAAGAGCTCACAGCGAGCCGTAAATTTTACCAAGTGTTTTTGTGATGTGGTCCTCCACGTAAGAGTTTGATTAAATGTTACTCCCAGATTTTTGACGCTGGAGGCGTAAATTAAGGGTGAGCCATCAATTAAAATTTGGGATATGGTTAGGGTATCCATACGTGATCGGGCTATAACGATTGCCTGACTTTTGCCGGAATTAAGCGTCAATTTGTTTCTGCGGGACCACAAAACAATAGAATTCAGATCCTCATTGAATCGTTCCGTTGCATCTTCCACCAGTCCAAAAGGATAGCTTAAATGCATTTGCGTGCGCTAAAGGGATTTCTTTTTTTCTGTAGTGACACGACAGTACCCTTATAGTGGAAACCACAGCGCAGGCATTTTGTTTGTTGCTGTAAGTGGCTTCCAGCAAATGATTCATTGCCTATTTTTGGGTGCTACTTACTGTATGAAAGAATAGAACGATAGGAAAGAAGTTTGGTGCGATCTAATTTTTTCTCTACAGGTGGCGCCTATATTGTTTTAGGGAGATCAGTTTTTGTTGTGCGTATTCAATTTATAAAAATCATGGCCCTGGTCGGGATTCGAACGCACGACCTGCCAATCACTTAGTGAATACACTACCATCGCACCATTGCCACTGCTTCAGAACTGATGGAATGTCATTGTTGAACAGTGTGAACAATAGCGGACCCATTATTGACCCTTGTGGGACACCAGCTTTGGTTTCAAGGAAAGCAGTTTGCTTTTCGTTGATATACAGAGCTTGATTGCGGCCTTTAAGGTAGCTTTCCATAAGTTTAAGTGCCGTTGAGTCAAAGTGGAGGAAGTATTTATTTATTTACAGATTTATGCAACAGTATTTCGTGGGGTACTGTATCGAAAGCTTTCGAGAAATCTAATAATACCAGTAATGTTACATTGGCCTTGTCCATTTCAACGCGAAAGTTTTCAACTAGATTCACAAGTGCAGTAGTACAGCTATAATGCGGTTTAAAGCCGGACTGGTGTGGCGAGAGAAGACAGGTCTCGTTAAGGTATGCATTTACTTGTTGACTTAAAAGCTTTTCGAAGGCTTTTGAAATAAATGGTAGAATTGAAATTGGACGAAAATTTGACGCTGCATTGCGATTCGCTGAGCTCTTATAGGAATAGGAATAATCTTAGAGGATTTCCAGGATTTGGGGTAGGTGGAATAGATAGATAGATAGATAATAATTTTATTTCATATACGAGTAAAGGGTTTTTCAATAAGACCGCTACAAATTTAAATAAAACAAAAACGGTTTTGGATATCAATGAAATTCTTTATTTCTGTGAAAGTACGTTCGATGCCATTATGTATGGAACTCCGTGGTGGCCATGCAAAAGAAATCGAGGTTTATGCATACAGTTGCAATTGGTAAATCTAAATTTTTGACACTCAGGAGCATGAAAGTGGACATTTGCTTCTAAACTGTGTACAGATGACAAGGTGAAATACATTATTTTTGTTGTAGAGCTAATTAATAGCTTGTGATTCTCAAACCAGGTTCTCAACAAATTCAAATCCCAATTAATGTCCGCAACGAGTTCCAAAGGACTGTTCTGACTATAAGAAAAGCCTATGTCATCCGCGAAGGCAGTTAGTGAGCCTTTAAAGTCAAGTGCAAAGAGTGAATTAATGTGGATGAGAAATAGAATTGGACCCAAGACAGAGCCTTGGGGTAGGTACACCCAGGTTAGACAATTTTAATTCGCTCCTTATCTCATCAATTTTCACTCTATGTGACGTATTTTTTAGGTCAGACTTGAACCAATCCAGCATAAAACCACGAAATCCAGCTTTTCCAGTTTTCCAACCAAAATATTGTGATTGACCATGTCAAAGGCTTTGGTGATATCAATGAATAAGCCAGCGGAACACTTTTTGCCATCAAGATAAGACATTATTTGGGCACAGAACTGCAGTAGAGCATCTTCAGTACATTTCCCTTTCCGAAAGCCAAACTGTTTAGGACTAAAGTAATTGTTGATGTCTAAAAAATTTACTATTCTATCCTTCATAAGCTTTTCAAAAATCTTACTTAGGACAGGGAGGAGAGAAATAGGCCTGTAGTTACACAGTTCTACAGCAGAACCTTTTTTGTACAAAGGTATAACATCAGCACACTTGAGTTCTTCAGGAAAAGTCCCTGCAAAAACGCAGCCATTGAATATGTCCGTTAAGACATCAACTATGTACCAAGCAATTTTTTTTTAGAACAAAACTTGAGATACCATCTGCGCCACTAGAATTAGTATTTTTCAAGCCGCGAATAGCTTTCAACATTTCAAGAGACGTTATAGGTTTATAAACAAAGCTATTGCTTTGAAAAGGTTCAGCACATAGACAGAGAGCACAAGATAAATTGACTGGACAGGGTTGTAGACTACTGGCAATATTTGTGAAATAATCATTAAAAGCTTTAGCGATTCCATATTTATCAGTGACTAAATTGTTACTGATACGCAAAGAAGTAGGTTTTTTTGACGAAGAAGATTTGTTAAGTAACCTGTTCAGTAATTTCCATTCGATTCTAAGGTTTCCTCTGGCAAAATCAAAACAATTACGGTAATAGGTATCACGACAAATAGGAATTTTCTTTTTTTAGTTCAAAACACAATTTAGTGTATTTACTTTTTAATCTCATATTTCTAGGGTATCGATAGCATTTCATTCTAAGCTTATTTTTAGCATTGACTTTATTCACAAAGTCCCTAGAGATCCAATGTGTGAGTCTTTTTCTCAATTTTTTCGGTGGTAAGAAAGAGCAACAATTATAAATATGCTTCTTAAGGCAATCGATAAATATTGCGTAGGAATTCGAAACATCACTACACGAATAGACATCATTCCAAAATTCAAAAAGCAGATTTTTTCTAAGTCTACTAAAGTTTATTTTCATAATTTTGTTCAGTGGTTTTGAATAATTGCCATTCTTCCTGTAAAACGTTTCCACAAGAAGGCCCGTCATGCAATGATCAGTAATCATCAAATTAAGAACACATTTCTCACATTTATTAGAAGAAGCCCATTTGAATCGCCCATAAATGTGATCCAAACATCTACCTGATACAATCATTAATGAAGGAATCAAGTCCATGTGCAGCTAATAAGGCTAAATATGTTGAAACGGTTTCGGTACCTACTCCCTAAATTGTTAATGTTAAAATCTCCAACTACAATTAAATTTTTTGCTGTTACTTTAATTAAAAGATCAGAAAATTCTTTCATGAATATCGAAACACTAAACATATGCAGCCTATAGACACACAAGAAAACGAACACTTCATTGTTGACTCTAATAGACACTTTTAAGATATCCGCACTCACAAAATCGACACACAAAACTTCTTGAATCTGGTAACCCTCTTTTATAAAACACCCCACACCACCGGCAGCGTAATTTTCATTCGTATTTGCAAAGAAATTAAAGCCGGGAATAACATAATCACTCTTTTCAAAATTGTAAATCCATTTCAGACACAAACACAATATCTGGAATGCACGCGAATGAATCAAGGTGCGTAATAAGAGACGCAAAGTTTTCTCTCAGACTTCTGACATTCTGATGTACAATAAATAATTTGTTATCGCAGTATGAACTAGATCTAAAAATAATATCACAATTGGAAATACTATGTTCAAGGGCAGAAAAGTCTTCGATTAAATCGCTTACATCATTTGAGTTAATCATTTCAAATTTTAAATAGTGCAAGGTCATTAAAAGATTTAATCGAAGTTACTTTTCTAGGCAAGGACACTGTTAAAAATATACGTAAGTTCAGGCAGTACTTCATGAATTAATAGTTTAAGCAATCGCGGATGCATACCATCCAGACCAATAGCATTCGACTTAATAGCGTTAAGGGCGCTAAGTACATCGCATTCGTACACTCTATGAAGGCAGACATTTCCTGACGTAATAGAATTGTTTGGTGTTAATAAACTTTGAGCTTCGCTATCATTGCATTGTGCATTTAAGGCTGAGGCAAATTCGGCGTTTAAGTAATCTGCACTTACACAACCAGAAGTCTCTTATTTACCAATACCTAACTCCTTAACGTACCTTCACGTTTTGGTTCGGTTGAGATCTGGATTGAACTTGGAAAGGAGAGAATTAATATTCGCCCTTCTTATTTCTTTTTTTACATTGTTCCTTGCAATTTTGTAAGCTTTGAAAAGGATCAGGATTTTTGAACCTTTTCCATCTTTTGTATGCCTTGTTTCTTAGTTCAACAAGGTGTTCAATTCTCATATTGAACCACACACAATTTTTATTTCGAGGGGTAAACGTTTTTAAAGGAACATGGGACTCAAGCAGATTATTAATTTGCAATGTACAGAAATCTATCTGTTCATCAGCGGACACCGTCTGATGAAGTCTCTCCCACTCAATACTAAAAATGTCACGCAACAAGGAGTCGTTATCATTAGCCCTAAAGTCCCTAAAAGTTATTGTACAAGGTGGCGCAAAAGTAATCCTCCTATCAGAAAATGCTATAAATTTTGCGATTGGCCCCTAATGTCAGTTCTGTTTTGACATTTGTGTAGTAAACACATGCGAAATACACGTTAATAAACAATGTTACGCTACACTGCTCCAGAACGCGGAATATTGGTGAATATTTATTTGAGCAATAATCGGTCGGTGACCAAAAAACATCGGAAGGTTATTTTTGCGCCACCTTGTATTAGCTTCACTGCCAGAGATGTTAAGATCTAGGGCGTTCAATATATTCTCGGTATCGATATGAAGGAAAATGCGAATTCAATTTAAATTGTCTTTATTTTTCAATATAATTTCCCCTAACATCAATGCATTTGTTACATCTTGAGATAAGCTTTTTTAAACCCTCAAAAAAATAAATTTCCTCTTTCTCTGCAAAATACCCATTTATTGCCGACTTGAGTTCTTCATCATCCGAAAATCTTTTTCCACGAAGACATTTTTTCAAATCCGGAAACAGGAAATAATCACTAGGGGCAAGGTCTGGACTATAGGATGGGTGTTGGATTTCTTTGAAACCACAATCTCGCGCAGCAGCCTTGGAAACTCGCCCCGTGTGAACAGGAGCGTTGTCATGAAGAAGCAACACACCCGCTGCGAGTTTACCCCGTCTTTTCTTTTTAATTTCCTCCCGTAAATTATGCAAAGTGGAAGCGTAGGATGTGGCGTTGATGGTTTCACCTTTTTTTTTGTACTCAATGAGCAAGATTCCCTTTGAGTCCCAAAAAACTGTGGCTATGAGCTTCCCGGCAGACGGAGTGACTTTAAACTTCTTCGGGTGGTCTGTTCCTTTTTTATGCCACTGCATGGACTCTTGTTTGCTTTCAGGGTCATAGTGGTGGACCCATGTTTCGTCCCCAGTAACAATTCGATCCATAATACCGTCCGCGTTCTCACTACACACCTCGAAAAGCTCTCTACAGCATGCGATTCTCACTTTTTTCTGAGGCGCTGTGAGCATTCGTGGCACCCACCTTGCACTGACCTTTGAAAGTTTAAGATGGTCATGAAGAATGGTGTGAATGGTACCAATTGAAAGCTTGGTGATCTCTGCCATCATTTTCACCTTTATTCGGGCATCCTCAAGAACAAGTTTTTCGACTTCTTTGATGCTTTCTCCCGTACAAGCAGTAGCCGGGGCGCCGGAGCGGGGGTCGTCTTCAATGCTCTCTCTGCCTCTCTTGAACTCACTTGACCACTTTTGCACAGTTGATAATGAAGGTGTGAAACCCTGGTAAACAGCCACCATCTCTTCATGAATAGTTTTTTGACTTTTTCTGTTTAACTAGCGATAAAACGCGAATTAATAATCACATTTATATGAAATTTTACATGAATGCACTAAAATAATAGTATTACTTGATAAATAAGTCAATTTATATATACAACCACAGCTTCACCCCGATACCGAGAATATATTGAACGAAATAAGGCATCGTTCGCCTCAGAAGCAATCAACGGTCTACTTTGAATGCAATTTTTAATAAAAATCGCTACCCCACCGCCTCTTCTACCAATTCTGTCTTCCCGATACGTCCTATAACCATTTACATTAATGATTTCATTGTTAATAGCAGGACATAGCCACGTTTCGGATACACAAATGATATCGACACTCCCACCACGGAAAACTATTTGAAACTCGTCAGAATGTTTAACTAAGCTCTGAGTATTTATATGACAAACAGAAATTCCAGGGTATCTGTTACAAAAAATATTCAGCATAAGCCGAGTTTTTAGTGAGGGCTTGATACCACCATAAGAGGAAGCGAAAACACTTTCGGTTTCACTCGTCTCTCCTTTCTCCACATAGTGGAGGTGTGAACATTAAACCACCCCTTGGCGTTATTAAGGGAATAATCAATGAGAAGATCTTAAATAAGGCTGACCTTAGATGGACAAATTTGGAGGGGCATAGGGTGTCTAGATCACTTTGGCCTCATTTGGACAAGAAAAGATCTAAGGAAATTCTCAAATTGAGTAGGGAACAGCTTAGAATATTTTTTTTTTTTTTTTTTTTTTTTAAATTTTGAAAAAGGAAATCCAAATCCCAGAGCACTCAGACTGGGTAACGGTCCATTGTACTACCAGAAATCCTCCTTTTTGGTGTAGAGGCATGTGAATGGGTGGCGTATGTTGTTGTTCCCCATGGGGATTGAACCTGCACCGCACGGGTCACAAGCCAACACACTAACCTCTAAACCGTCGCCACCCCTGCTTAGAACAGTAGTTGGGATTATGTCGGGGCACTGTCTCCAAAGGAAGCATGCTAGGCGGCTTAGGTTGGTAGATGTGGACATATGTAGGTTCTGTGGTGATCTACAAGAAGAGGAAGACATAACGCACATACTGTGTGAATGCGAGGGTATAGCACGGAATCATAGGAGGTTTCTAGGAGAATAGTAGTAGTAGTAGTAGTGGATTTATTAATTCATAAAAAGTGGTATTTAAATGCACTCTATCAGCTCTGTGTCGTGGAGTGCTTAAAGCAAGCAACTACCACGAGCAGAAATTGCCGGCACTCAAAGTGCTCTCACAGGCTCATCATTTAGTGCAGGTGTTAGTAAGGACAAAACAATTAAAAATACAATAATTATGTACCTATAAAATACTAACACAGACACAAAATAATGCAAACAATTTAAGACATTAAAGCATTATTACGCAAAATATTTTTTAGCTTAATTTTACTAACATGCAAGTCAATCACATGATCATTTAGATTATAGATTCTACTCATGGGACTAATAGGCTCATGCCTCCCATAATTCGTTCTATGGCGGGGGCTAAACAATAATTCAACACTGCGTAAGTTATGGGCACCACCACGAAAATTAAAGCCAATAGACGACAACAAGTTAGGTGCATCTATTTGACCGGATATAAGCTGCTGTAAAAAAATGATATCGCTATTAAGCCTTCGTTGAGAAAGGGGTAACATTTGAAGAAGCTTAATACGCTGACTGTAAGGAGGAAGGTTAAAAGGATCATCCCATGGAAGTCCTCTAAGTGCAAATCGAATAAACTTACGTTGAATGGCATCTATTCGATTTGAATGAATGTTGTAGAACGGTGTCCAAACTTGAGAGGCATACTCTAGAATCGGACGGACAAAACAATTGTACAATGACATAGAAACGTAAGGGTCATTAAATTCTTTCGCCCACCTTTTTACGAAGCCCAGCATAGAATTAGATTTATTAATAATAGAATTAATATGCTTAGCAAAAACCAGTTTGGGGTCGAAATAAACCCCAAGATCCTTAAAATTATCAACATTACAAAGAATATGTTGAGACAGAGAATATTGAAAGGTGGAAGGGATAGTCTTTCTAGAGAATGTCATATGTTGACATTTAGTTGGGTTCAGCGATAAACCGTTTTTATCACACCAATTGGCGAAGCTATTAATGTCAGATTGAAGAAAAATTCTATCTTGCTGACTAGTGATAGATTTAAATATTTTCATATCATCAGCGTAGATCAGGATATTACTGTAATTTATACATGCTTTAACATCATTAATGGCTAGTATAAATAGAATTGGTCCGAGGTGACTACCTTGGGGAACTCCAGACTCAGCTGTAAAAGATACAGATAGCGATCCTCTAAATTTGACTTGATAAACCCTTGATCTAAGGTATGAATTAACCCATTTTATGAAACATGGTGGGAAACCAAAAACCATGAGCTTAAATTCGATTATTTCATGGGACAGCTGGTCGAAAGCCTTAGAGAAGTCAGTGTATATGCAATCCATTTCGTCCTTATTCTCTAAGGCATTAGAACAATCATGCAAGAAACTTAACAGATTAGTGACAGTGGATCTGTTTCTTACAAATCCATGCTGTTCATTACAAATTAAATTGCGACAAAGAAATATTAACTTTTCGCAAACAATTTGTTCAAAAAGCTTAGGGATACACGAAAGCTTTGAAATAGGCCTATAATTAGTGATATCACCACGTTCGCCTTTTTTTAAATACAGGTGTGATAAAAGCACTTTTCCATACATAAGGGAATTTACCAGTACTAATGGACAATTCAAACAGATATTTAAGATATGGAGCAATTGCATGACTAAATTTTTAAAGAACGATCGGTGCAATGCCATCAGGACCTGATGAATAACCATTCTTCAGAGAAGAAATAAATTTTAAAATTGTTTCCAAGTCAAATGAGAAGCTACTAAAACTTATTTGGGAACAGCTAGTTAGATAACTAAAATATTGCTCATCTATGTGAAGAGGGGTCACCCTAAACGACTTACTGAAATCATCTGCAAACATATTACCATAGGTTTTTTTCTTAGAATTGACAAAACCGTAGAAAAGTTTGGGGTTAAATTTTAAAGAGCATTCCATTTTACTTATATAGTCAATATATAAGTTGCAGGATAAAGATTTGAATTCATTGAACAATGTGAAATAGAGTTCAAGATCTGAATGGCAAAGACTTTTTAAATAGTTGTTCCAAGCCCTATTACGTCTGTTTCGTATCGATTTTAGCTCTTTAGTGTTTTTTTTTTTAAACCTCCTCCCCATTGATATCTATGGGAAGCTGGCGGCCACTAAGGCGGCCCTGAGATTAAGAGAATCCAATTCGTGGCAAAGTTCACACATCGGGCACAGCAACATCCTAACTGCCCACAAGATTCCCAACAATACGGATTACCTAATCCCAACACTAGATTTCAGTTATAAATACAAGACGGCCATCCCAGACCGAGCCAGCTGGGAAGACGGTCGTATTGTAAACAATAACGCCATAGAAATATACACCGACGGGTCAAAGACAGCCGACGGCACGGGGGCGGGCGTGTTTTCAGAAAACCCTGCGCTCAACGTCGTACTACGACTACCTGACCATTGCAGTGTATTTCAGGCAGAAGTCACGGCTATCCGCGAAGCAGCACGCAGACTCTCTATGAGCCCGATAGATGGAAAAACTATCGTGATCTACATAGACAGTGAAACCAACGACCATACCACGTCGAGTTAATCGGTTCTCGTCAGATCACCGTAATTAAACGACGTTGGGCGCGGTTAGTACGTAGATGGGGGACCGTTTGAGAACAACCGCGTGTCGTTGGCCAGTCCCATCTACAGAGTTGAGGTAGATAATATACGTGGTATCACAATGGACCTAAATTGGTCTAAGTGTGTCGGCTTCTGCCGACAGCCACATAAACCTAACCTAACCTAACCTACATAGACAGTGAGGCAGCGATTAAAGCCTTAGAATCACCAACAATAAGATCCAAGTTGGTAAAACAATGCCGCGAATCTCTTAACGAGATCGCGGTCAGATGTAACACTTCCCTGTGTTGGGTACCCAGTCACAGTGATATTCCAGGCAACTGCAAGGCGGACGAGTTAGCCAGACAAGGTTCCGCACAAGAACTTTCTGAAAACAGAGAGACACCGGCGGTACCCATTCAGACACTGAAACGCAAACTTCTAGATAACGCGTTAATAGAAGCAAACAATAGGTGGAATAGCATCAGTACATGTGTGTCCTCAAAGCAAATTTGGACCAAATACGATGCAAAAAGAACATCCAAACTTCTCTCCATCAGCAGGAAAAATATCAGCTCTGTAATCGGAGCAATCACTGGTCACTGCCTTTTAGGCAGGCATGCCACCAGATTGGGCGCCCTCAAACGACTTCTGCAGAAGCTGTAGAGACGTCGAAGAGGAAGAAACCACCACACATCTCCTGTGCAACTGCCCCGCACTAGCCAATTCAAGGAAACAAATCCTCGGCAACTATTTCCTCGATGATCTAAGTGATCTCAGTGAGACAGATATCGGCTGCATCAGCAGATTCGTCACTAGGTCCAAATGGTTAAACTGAACTGGAGGACGGATTGAACGATGACTTGAGCCCCTCCCGCTCCCCTCCCGCAGATCACCCCAAACCGATTCTCCTGCAAAGGAAAAGAGATCTCACTGAAGTTAGATTGTATCAGTCACTTCAGTCAGAACTCCACTCCGAGGGCGAGACAGTAACCCGGCGGATCGACTGAAACTGTCTAACCCGGCCTTGCTGCCTTCCCGCTATGCAGACAAAACGAGAACAGAGTTGAGGTTAGATTGTAACAGTCACCACACTCTGTCTCTCTCCCATGCCTCAAAACCCGTACCACAAACCCCCGAACTCAGTCACCATAATCCAAATCGACTATCAAGGCCGCCCCTCCCTGCTCCCTTTCCGCGGAATGGTGTAACTTGAGGCTCGTACTGCAACAGTCGCCACAAGCCGCACCACCCCGCGATGCGTGTGGCACTCAGGGTTAGACCACCTTCGGTCATCCCCTCCAGCACAGTATTTCAACCAACTACTTGACTGTGCAGCCGGTACACCCCGACCTCCCCTCCAAGGAATGTAATAGCTTGCTCGGTATTCGACTGGATCAGTCACCCCGGTACGTTGTTGCCTGCAAAGAGAGTGAAGAGCAGTTTGAGGTTCGATTGTAACAGTCATCTCAAAAGGCTCTTCCCTCCCCCGGTGATCAGGTAGCAATAGCTACCCCTCCGCGGCGCAGAATTTGGGATCGACCTGTGGTTTGATTGCATCAATCACCTCATCTCGATCCCAACCCTTGGTTCGGATGTCGGGCAAGAGTCGCCACTGCACTAGTCACTCCAATACATCGCAACCCATGCGAAATACAGCCAGGCTGCACACCCTGACCCCTTCAGGATTATCTCCCCACATAAAACCGCTACCTCGCAGGAGGCAATCACAGGGAACCCAGTACGCTGAGCGACGACCGGCAGAACAGCCGAAACTGCGGCCTAAGTGTGCCTGGGCTCAAGCCCTCGCAGCGACCTTACCTACCTACCTAGCTTTTTAGTGTACCAGGGATGGGACGTTTTCAGATTCCTAGAGGATTTCACAGGAATCACTTTTTTCATGCAGTTATCCATCAAAGAATAAAAAGAACCTACTGCATCTTCAATATTAGATAAGGAAGTAAGGTTAAAATTAAAGCTGTTAATTTCATCAAGCCTTTGAAAATTTGCTTTCCGAAAGTCAAAAGATTGCGAACGGTCATACGAATTACTATTTTCTTACAAATGTGCACCTAGTTCAATAAACACATCCAAGGGTGGATGATTGTTATCTATGTTAGTTATACTGAGGTGGGATTCCAGAACCACAGTACTAACAGAGTCAGAAGAGAAAACAAGATCGAGAGTTTGATTTCTGAAATTTTTTATACAGCTTCTTTGCTGTAAGTCAAAAGACAAAATGTTGTCTAGTAAGGCGAGCTCTTGTTGGGCAGAGTCAAAGGATGGAGTGAGATGAGAATCATCCTCAGAAGGTACCCATCCAATATGTGGCAGATTGAAGTAGCCCATAAGTAAGACAGTGCTGTCACAACAAGATATGTCAAAAATATGGTCAAGTGCCATAGAAAGTTCAGAATACGAAGAACATAGACGAGACGATGGAATGTACAACATATAAATATTTGTTCTTAAGTGTAATTTTTACACAGATAATTTCGACATTTAGTTGAAATGGAAAGTCAATCTTTCGTGACTCAAAGTTGGAACGAACAGCGATCAGGACACCACCTCCAAGCGCTTTCAGGTCATTGTTATGACGGTCGTTTCTAAATACGGAGAACTTATGATTGAAGAGTTCTGTGTCTAAAATTCCGGCATTAAGCCATGTTTCCGTCAAGGAGAAGATATCATGAGAGAGGGCTTGGGAGTGTAAATATACTTCAGCGGTTTTTGTGCGGAGTCCCATTACATTTTGATAGTAGAGGGACAGCCTACTTGGTTTTTTAACACATCTTTCCAGCGACTTTTTGTCGAATTCTTTAACTAATGTATTTTGAGGCCATGCAGTGCTATTGGACAGCTTTTTAAAATATACTGAAGGGGCAACAATTTTGAAAGACGCAACAAACCCATCAGCCTTGCTGATTTTGGTGCATTTGATTGAGTCAGCTTTTGGAATCAAGTTTCTCAAGACCAAATGGTTCAAGACATCGTCTGAAGAAGTGTTTGGTTTTAGTCGAGAAATGAAAATAGATTTCGGCCTGGGAATCGATTCAATAGTTCCAGATTCTGTACCTAAGGAATGATTTATTTATGTGGGACTAACATTAAGAGTGGGCGCCTCGTTTGAGTTTTTTCGCTGACTCCTAAGGTTAAACCGCTTTGCCTTTGGATTCAACGCAGAGGAAGGCATATCGCGTTTCCTTTTGCCTGCGAGTAGAGTAGATGAGGGCGATGCTAGATTAAAAATGGGCTCAGGGGTAGCTTCAACAGTTAATACATTTTCGAATTTTGTGAATTAATGGTTTTTGGTATCAAGTTTGATTAAATTTAAAATTCTTTTCCTATTATTTGCTTTCTATATGTAAGTGCTATTTTTATATTGCGATAATTTTCTCCAATCTGTTCCATTTAAAATTGCTATGAGGTCCGTTCGTTCCAAGTAATTCCGTTTCCATATTTGTCGTCGTATCTCAGCTAGAATCGGACATCTTGCGATGAAATGCAGTACATTTTCCCTTTCGTTGCTGTTGCATAAGCAGCAGTTAAGTGCTAAGTCATTGCGATGCGGTATGAAATTAAGCGGTAATAGTTTTCCTCTTGCTCGGAATACCAAAAATATAGTTTCACTGTTAAGCTTGTCGTTGAAGTAGCTGGCTTCTCCTAGATCGTGTTGGAGTTCAGGATAAAGTTCCCTATGTACTGAGCTTTTTGCTCGCTCAATGTTTTCTTTTCTTGTTTTGGTCCATTCTGCCAAATTATCCAAGCTTAGATTGAAAGAGAGTTCACAAAGGTCTGCCAGATTTTTCCATTCTTCAAACCATGAGCTTTGCGACCTTACTATCGAGACTGCAATCTTTCTTGCCACTTTACCTTCGTGACTGTGCATGAGTTTCGTAATGTAATTAAACTGCAGTTTTAGAGACGTAAGATACAGTTGTGATAGTCCAGTTTCGATGAGTAGCATGTATGTAGTTAGGTGTTGTGTCTGGTTTTTTTTTTTTTTTTTTTTTATAATTAGCGTGCGCTAAAGGGATTATTTATTTTTTCCGTAATTGATACAGTACCCTTATAATGTTGCCACAGCGCAGGTATTTTCGTTGCTGCAAGCAGCACCCAGCCAATGATTCATTACCTGTTTTTGAGTGCTGCTTACTACTGAAAGAATAGGAGGATAGGAAAGAAGTTTTTGGTGCGATGGGTTTTTTTTTCTCCACAGGTGGCGCCTTAATTGCTTAAGGGAGATTTGAATTGTTGTGTGTAGAATACACTACCATCGCACCATTACCACCTGTCTGGTAGTCGAAATTGCCGCTTTAGAAAGAACCTTAAGAGTTTTTCGGTGGTTTCTGACCGATTCCAGCCCCATGCTGCCAGAAAAACTTTGAATTTTGCGCCAGCTGGTAGGTCTTTATTTCCGTAAACATTTTTCCATACCGTCCCGATCGCATTTTTGGAAGAAGAGAGCTTTTTGACCAGGTGTTTTTCCAGGTTCAAGTTGCTTGTTATAGTGTAACCCAAATATTGGTATTCCTTTACAGTTTCTATAGCCTCTACTCCATAGCACCATTTTTCGTTTGCAGCCAATCGTCCTGTTCCTCTCCGAAAGACCATTGATTTTGATTTGCTTAGGTTAATACTTAGGTTCCACTTCAAGCAGTACTCGCGTAATTTATTTATAATTAGCTGAAGGGACTCGGATGATTCAGCTAAAAGGACTAGATCATCTGCGTACATCAGTATTTTGATTTGAAACCCATCGATTGTTATACCACACGGCATATCTTTTGTTAGGTCTTCGATATAGAGGCAAACACCTAAAGGACTGAGATTGCACCCTTGTTTCAATCCTGCTAGCGCGAGGAACCAATCTGATAAATCCCATCCCAAACTGCATAGAGGGTTTCACTATAGATGTCCTCAATGATTTTTCCAAACTTGAGAGACATCCCATCTCTAAAGAATTTAAAAATTAAGGCTTTTCCGTCGATGGAATCAAACGCGGCTCGAAAATCAATGAAAAATGCGTATAATTTTCTTCGTCTTCGTAGATAGATCTCTGGAATATTGGTCAGGCTAAATATGTGGTCTACTTTTTTTCAAGAGGATTTTATTTGCACATACATTTTCGTTTCCATTGTTTTACCTGCAAAGCAAAGTGCTTATCTGCAGGTGGTTGTTATGTCCAACAATTGAGATTAGTTTTGAAGTGATTTCAAATTGAAAACGCCAAGTTTAAATACAATTAATTAATTTCTGAAGTTAAAAGTATTTTAGAGGTTTTAAGATTTACTAATGTTTCCTTAAATTACATGATGAAATTCAATAAAATGTTTTTTAATGTCTTTTTTCCTTGTTTTGAAATTTGGAATAATTTTCAGTAACGGTGGGAGCGGATTTAACAATTTAGGAACAGTGCATCGTAGTTCTCTGTCTCCGTACGAGTTGTAAGCTGTCGAAACTTCTAGCATCGCTTGGGCTCGTCTTCGCGTGTTTAACGTGTGGCTGATGGGTTGAAGAAATTGTCGGTCGTCCATATAGCTTAGGAGTGTTGTCATCTTGAAGATTGCTTTTACATCTAGAACTTTAAAACTTGAATTAGTATGTCTAATTATTTTAACAAGACGATGTTGTAGGTTAGATATATTCTCCAGGTGAGTCTTAGCTGCATTTCCCCAGGCCAGAATCCCGTATATAATGCGTGACTCTGCCAATAAGTAGTACACTTGCTTTTGTACTTCGATACGTGAGTAACGTTTAAGATACACCATTGCGAATATAGTGCTCTTAAGTTGAAGACGCAGGACATTGATGTGCTCACGCCATAGGAAATTCTCTTCGATGGTAACTCCGAGGTACTTAATGGTTTTAACTACCTCAATTGTGCTGTTGCTTCTCAGTAGTGGACAACGATCATTTCAATGAAAGATTTCAATGACTTCCGTTGGCTTCGATGTAGTCCGAATATGCATCAACTTGGTTTTATTTGCGTTGATCAACAGGCCGTTGTAATGACACCATTCAGATACAAGGTTGAACTCATCTTGCATGGCTAATTGCAAGTCCTTGTGTTTCACGACGATTGCGATGTCATCACCGTAGGCATACGCAGTAGAGTAAATAAAGTTGTGAAAATAAAAACGAAAAAATAAAAACACATGTTCAAAAAATTGAATATCTTTCATTATAATCAACACAACCGGAGACGAAAAAATATATAAAATAAATAATATAAAATGGAATACGCAGTAGCTTCTTAATAGTTCATTTGTGAACAGTATAAATAAAATAGGGCCCAGTTTGGAACCTTGTGGCACACCGTATTTACTTGTTCTTTTTTTGCTTAATGTGTCAGACACCATGACTTGTATTACTCTATCACTCAAATAGCTTTTAAGACAGTCTGACAGCACTCCTCACAGTCCTAATCTGTTGACACTCTCCACAAGTTTTTCAGGTGTCAGGGTATCAAATGCTTTGCTCAAATCTATAAAAAGCACAAGTAGGTGGTGGTTTTTATTCAGTCCAGCATTTACGACATTGGTAAATTCCCCCAGTAACGATTGTGTGCCCTTGCCCTTTTGAAAACCAAATTGGTTTGGATGAATCACTTTATGCTTCGACATAAAACAATTAACACGATTAAAAACTACCTCTTCTAAACATTTTTCAACCGCTGGTAGAATTGAAATCGGTCTATAATTCTCTGTATCTTTTTTTATTCCTCCCTCGTATATATTGGGCGAATTGTTGAAGTTTTCATTAGTATTGGCACACAGGACTGACATAGACTACGGTTTACGATCTTCGTGATTATGGGAGTGAGACACATAGCATTCAATTTGGAATCAACTGGTCTAATGTCGTCTGATCCAGGACGTTTTTTGTTACTCAGTTGACACAATATCTTGCAAACTAGAGGCTCAGTTGCTTCCTCTATGTAGATACTTTGTTGAAGTTGCCGGTTCTCGTGGTTTGAGGTTCTCGTATCACAGGCATGAATGATGTTTGCCGTTTGTTTCGAAAACTGCTCCGCAAATTCCTCAATGTCGTTTAAGCCTTTATCAGCATTTGGAAAATTGATTTTAATTGCTTCGTCTACAGAGCGTTTCTTTCTTCCAAGTAGTTGAATATCCTTTTCAAAATCCAATTTGGAATTCACTGAGAAGGTGGTTGCTGTCAACCCATGCTGTGAGGCGGCGCGTCTTAGAATTTCCATAAAGATTTTAAGCGATGTGTTGAGAAAAGCAATACCTCGGTAGTTGGATGGGTCGATCTTGTCTCCTTTTTTTAAATATGGGAAAGAGTATAGATTTTCGGAACGCCTCTGGTGTTTCTCCGGTTGTGAAAATGTCATTACATATACACTTTTGTGAGATGTAAAAGGAAATCTGTGACTGTACTTCAGATATCGTTATTTCTCTATCCAAAGTTAGATTTTCCATATTTGGTCGAGCGTATTGGTTTGGTGGAGTAATTGTCCTTCAAAATGGTGTCGTAGTGTTGCTGCAGGTAAAAGTGTTTTTGTTGCGAAGGGTTTTCCTTTTATCGGTTGTATTCCTTTCCAAAATTCGGACGAATTTCTGCATTAAGTTAAACTTTCAGCTTGTTTTTTTGGAGAAGTTTACTTTTTTGCTTTTACATAAAGCTTTATACGCTCGATTTGCTGCAAGATATGCTTTTTTCCGAGAGTCGGCATTAAAATGTTGGTATAAGTGCAGAAGTGTAAAGGACCTTTTCCGCGAAGCCTCACAGTCTTTATCATACCAGACCGATTTATTTTTGCAGGGCCTAGGGTTTAGATGGTGTGAGTTTGCTGTCGATATTATTACGCTCGGCATCACATCAATTGTTGGTTGGTGCTCATGCAGTCCATGTTCTGTTATACTGCGATTTAATTTGTGGTGAAATACTTCGACTCGGTTTTTCTGCCATTTTAGTTTTGGGAGAAGTGCATTTTCTTTTTCGAGCTGTGGTTGGTTGTCTGATTCTGTAGAGGTTAGAGTAGTTATCAATGGCATATATGGTCGGACAAAATCTGACTATCCACTTCAAAATCAAATATGTTGCAGACTATATCAGTAGGAGAATAGTTCTTCGAGGATTTAGGCGAGCTGAGCGGCACAGACCACAGGAAGCTGGCAACATTCTGCAGGAAGATTGAGCTTTGTCTAGGAAAAGTTTTTTAGGCTTTCAAAATGTTCTCAATTCGAAGTCTTGATTTCGATTGGTTCCATACGGATCGCGGTGGGTCCTTCTGGTGCCTAGTGCTGTATGTGAACTGCATACCCGTCTTTTAACCTAACCTAACCTAAGGGGCAATAATTCTCCATAAACAACGAAGACAAAATGAACACGAAAAATGATATCCGACTTTCAAAACGTAGATGATTTTGTGTCAAGTGTCAGAGGAAGGTATTTAAGGTCCAAGGTTCAGCCTTCTTATTTTCCAGAACTTTGAATTGTCCCCTTAGACTTCTGGAACATTTAGAAAGAAATGCTAATTTTTTGCTAATGTGTCGTTTTCGAACTTTTCAACAATCAACAAGTATTTCGAGGTAGCAGTTTCCTTAATTTGCAATCGAAGAGCAAACAAACTGCAATTATCCGCAGTTACAATCTACCAATGGAAGTATAGGCCGAGCAGCCCAACTCTGGGATCCACGAACAAAAAAAAAGCTGCACCTCAACATTACCAAATTGGAGAAATAATGGAAACACGTTCGCCTTGCGACATGCTCTCTCAATTTTGGTCTTGAGTCTGACTATTTTTACGGTTCGCAGCTCCAGCTGCGAAATTAATTTGTTCCTACTTTATATCCAATAACACCGATTGTAGCTTTAATCAATCTCGATTCATCTACCCCCGACGAATAAGTGTTACAATTATTTAGCATACACATTGCGGTGGTATCAGCTCTTGTCGTGCTTTGGGTTGACTCATGCCGCACCCAAACAACAACTGAGGTGCACAAGACTATGCAACAGCTTCCAACACCAGGCACTATTCTACCAGTCAAGATAAGTCCAAGATGCAAGCCCAGATACTTGGTCCGAATGGAAAAACCCAATTAAACAGGCAAATAGAAACGGAACCCTGCTCCACCCCGTTCTGCTAACCTGGCATTTGGATGCTTAATCATGACAGGAGCAAAGGCACGCGAGCCAACCTCACATAAGCGACCGCAACTGTATCTAGCTTTAGCCTTGGATCCGGCCCAGGTGCACTTTTAATGCATTTCGTCCATCGATAGGCAGAGCGAAATTGTATTATACGAGTGCTACGACGTTGGACGCCATCGGGCGTGGTTGCCAGCCGCTGCAATCACGGAAGTTGATTTATTTTGCATTGATTTAATGTGGACTGGAATAGGAAGGCTGTTAACTTGTATAATAGACGTTCGGCGAGAGGGACTATCGTCGTCCGTTATTGTTGTTGGGGACTACTCACAAACCAAATGGAAGTCGCATTTATGCAAAGTGATTGGAGTAAGCTGATAAATTGCGATCGGGCTTTGTTCGAGATTGTTTCAAAGTCGCATTTGTAAGACTTACAGTTTTTCTGCTTGGCTAATGTTGTTAGTCAATGGCAGTTCATGTTGTGGGTTTTTCGTCCGTATCTCCGAGGTTCTAAGTGTCAGCGTTTGTTGCTGTCGCAAGAACTAGATCAAATTGAAAACTATTGGGATCATTCCATGTGTATGGCAGACCGGAGCTGTTTGGGGAAGCATGGATATTTTACATTTGGAAGTCTAATGTGGCAGTTAGATGCTCTTTGATGGATGATTTGCTTTTCGTTTTGGAGAGAATTCAAATGCATACTGACTGACGTATATAAATTGAGCTGATTTACGCGACGATTTATCAGATTGTGATTGTTGTGATTGAGTAGATAGCAACCTGTGCCTCATTCGAGCTTCAGTCGGTTCTTAGATCTATAAAACCAATGGTGATGTTGATAAAAATTAAAAATGTTCTATAACAAGTCGTAAATAACAGCATTTTTGCCGAAACGGGTCCCATAATGTAGTTGGGACATTTCTCAAACGTCTATTCTTGAACTCTCAAATGGGAAATGATAGAGTAGGTCCTGGATCCACCGAACGGTTCGCTTTTGGCTTGATACTTCCAGTGATGGGCGAATTCAAAAGTATGAGAGGCATGGGAGTGCACTAATGCAGAGATAACATATAGCAAAGAACGAAATCGTTTACGAAACGCGCCAAAATATGCGGGAATATGGGGGTTTAGGAAAACAGTTGATAATCTCAGAGCGATAGCTGAATTATCGTGTTCTGGATTGTACAGGGTGGGCCAAAAGTGACTTCCTAATTTAAAGTGATAATAACTTTTATAGATTTAATTTTTTATTAATAATTTATTTTAGAATCACAAAGTATGATTTATGGAGATTTTTTTCGGCTAAGTATGGAATATACCTAATGTCCCTCAAATAAGCACCAGCTTCATGCTCACAGAGACGGGCTCTTTCTAGAGCGTTTTCCATAACACTTCGTAGGACATCTGGGCTCAGCGCCTGTATTTCAGCACGAATGTTCTCCTTCATCTGCGGGGTAGTGGTGGGCTTATTTACGTACACTTTACCCTCCAAAAAAAGGTCTGAGCAGTCAAATCCGGAGAACGTGGAGGGCAATTAAATACTGAATTTTTGGAAATTATTCGATCGCCGGAAATTTCCATTAGTATCGTCATTGTGGCGCAAGCAGTGTGCGTAGTAGCTCCATCCTGATTAAACTACACCTCAGTACCATCAGCAATCGCTGGCCTCAAAAATTGTCGATCATAGCCCGATACCTTTCACCATTTATGGTTGCAGTATTGGCGGCATCGTCTTCAAAGAAAAATGGCCCAATAGTTTTTCCTGAATTTACACCACACCAGACAGTGCACTTAAGTGAATGCAATTCTCGCGAATGGATCAACCTTGGGTTCTCATTACCCCATAAACGGCAATTTTGTTTATTAATGAATCCATTTAAGTGGAAATGAGCTTTATGAGATGATGAATGCCTCGCCATTTCTTGTAAGCGAACTGCGCAAAGAACACGTTTTTGAGGATCTCCTGGCTTTAATTCAATTCAATTCAATTCAAAAATTTATTGGTAGAGTACAAGTAAGCCAAGTGTCTTTTATAGTACATTAAGAATTTAAATAAAAGAAAAAACATTGGTACTAAGAGAAGTTAAGTTTAAATTAAAAATTAAATGAATTTTAAATGATTATACAATTAAAGAAATTTAAATACATATTTGGAGAAAGGAAAAGGAGGGACAGGGTTAACAAGAGAACAGAAAAGAGGAGACAAATTAGGATAGATAAAGAAGAGAACAGAAAAGAGGAGAACAATTAGGATAGATAAAGAATAGTAGAGTGAAGAAAGTGAGAAAAGAAGAATATGCAGTGATTATAATTAGGCGAAGTGTGCAAATAGAGCTCTTTTAAATTGTTCAGCTCCTATTATCTGTTTAATGGCGACAGGTAGAGAGTTCCAAAGTCTGGCAGTGTGGACTAGAAAGAGGCGCGACGTATTCAAGTAGTTGGAAGGTGACGGTATATTTTTTTTTTTTTTTTTTTTTTAAATTCTGGCTCGCCAAGGCGATTAAATATGGGGCACTTCGACCTAAAAAGATCTTTTGTGCCGTGTGGGCCAGAAAAATTTAGACTAGTAGAGTTTCCACTTTCCGTGTAAAGCGGACAATTCTACTAGTAGAAGAATTCTTTATGTCCTCGGGGCACATTTGTTCCCTGAAAAAGATCTTCTTTCTAATTCCGTTTAGGGCCGGACATTCACATAAAATGTGTTCAGCTGACTCGTCCTCTTCAAGACAGAGTCGGCACTCAGGAGAGTCTACTATTTTCATTTTGTGTAGATGATATCTTAAACCATGGTAAACCATTATGGCCAGTAAGGTAACCTACTAAGTTTGTGATATCATGCCTGCTTAGGTTTAGGCATTTGCTGGCATTTTTATTGATAGGCCGAACGGCTTGTTTGGTGTGTCTTAAACCTGGGATGCTTTCCCAAAGATGGATACATTTTCTGTATTCCCAGCTTTTTATTGCTGCCGTTGCTGCTGATCTAGGAGTGCAGCAGAAGGGTTCGGGACCTATGAAGGGTGTTTCCGAACCTTTTCTGGCCAGTTCGTCGGCCTTTTCGTTACCTTCCACCCCGACATGACCCGGAACCCACCATAGCTTGGTCTTGTTACTTGTTCCGAGTGCCTGTAGGGTGTTGAAGCAGTACATGACTGATTTGGAGTCAATCGTATGCGAGCTAAGGGCGTTTATAGCTGCTTGACTATCCGTGAATATATGGATGGTTGCACCTTTTATACCAGATAGATTTATGTGGCTAGCGCATTCTTGAATGGCGTGGAGCTCTGCTTGAAATACGCTGGGACTTTTCCCCATGGGTATCGTAAAGCATTTGTTTGGTCCGTATATTCCCGCTCCTACCCCCGCTTCCATTTTAGAACCATCAGTATACCACTTTATGCCGTTGTGGCTGTTAGCTGGGTTATTACTAACCCATGCTTCTGTCTTGGGGATCTCCGTGGAGAATCGCTTGTTGAAGCATAGAGTTTTATGAATGCGGTCTGTGACCGCGCAGTTCATGTTGAGTTTTGGCAGTTCATCAAGAAGGGTCTTAAGTTCCGGTTGATCGTTAAGACTTATCTCGTTTAACTGTGACGGTATAAGATTGAAAGTTCGCTGCGACTGAACAAATTGTAATTTCTGGAAAAGATAGAGCGGAGACTGGTCACGTATGATCTTGTGCATGAACACACAACATCTAATTTCCCAAAAATCCTGAAGGGAACAGCCGAGGACGAGTTTGTGGTAACTGGATATATGTTCATATCTTCGTATTCCAAATACATATCGCACCATGTCGTTAAAGGCAACAAGTAGTTTGTGCTGAGAACGGGAATCTAATTTTTTATACACAACAATGGCATAGTCAAAGATTGGAACAAATAAGAACTTAACCAACCTTAATTTAGTGTCAAAGGGTGTGAAACTAGAAAATAAATGCAGCTTACGTAAACCTGCATAGATACGTCCCACAATATAATTTGCATGGTCAATAGCGGAAATAGATCGATTCAATTTGTACCCAAGGTTTGTTACAGTATCTGAAAACTTAAGCATCGTAGAATTGAGATAAACAGGCGGTATCACTTCAGTGTCGTACAATGTTTTTGAAATCAAAATCAATTGACTTTTCATTGGGTTTAAGATCAGACCATCATTTTGAGACCATTTAACTATTGAGGAGAGATCAGAATTAAATCTACTCACGAGATCCTCAACCAGTCCAATTGGCCGAGAAAGATATATCTGTGCGTCGTCAGCATAAAGATGAATAGATGCATTGCAGCATGCTTGAGGAAGATCATTTATATACAAACAAAAAAGGATTGGGCCAAGAATTGAACCCTGCGGCACTCCAGAAAGGATACTTTTTGGTCGAGAATATTTTTGGTCAATAAAAACCCTTTGCGAGCGATTTGAAAGATAGTTTCTTATTAGACACAAGGAGTGTTCGCTAAAATCAAAGTAAAGCTTTAATTTCCTACATAAAATGTCATGATTTACCGTGTCAAAAGCCTTAGAGAATTCAAGTAAGCAGAGCAGCGTAAGATTCTTCCCCAAATTGGATTTTGTATGGAAACAGCGGCAATTCGGTTCTTAAAACTCTTCGCAATGAACTGCGGCCCACACACCGAGTTGACCAGAGCGCATTCATGTCCATATTTCTGGACTCTTGCAAGAATGCGTTCCACATTCGTTTGGTTTCGGGCACTGCGAGGTCTTCCAGCTCAAGGAAAATCAACTACAGTTCCTTGTTGACGAAATCGTGCCACCAGTGCCGCAATCATGTGCGCACATGGTGGATTTCGAACATTAAAATGACGCCGATAAGGGTTAAAATAATCGAGTAATTATTTTCACAATAAAATTCAATTAGTTTGGTCCTCTCTAAAGCGCTGTAGTTCATTTTAGTAAATATGCCAAGTTTGTTTTATAAGTACCTTAAAAAAGAAAAGGACAAAAATTAAAAACAGAGGAGTTATGATTTTTTCAAATTAGGAAGTCACTTTTGACCCACCCAATTATGTGCGAGTTTTAGGAAATATGAAACAGTTAATAACTTAGCGCTACAGCTGAATTTTCGAGTACGATTTTTTTTTTATGTCACTAATGCTCAAGGGTTTGGATACCCTTATGATGTTTATGCACAGCGCGGGTAGAAGGATAAATAGGAAGGAGAGAAATAAGGAACTTGTGCACGTTGGTTTTAAACAATTGTTCGGCTTAACAAGGAATTTCTTGCATTATGTTCCAAGGAAAATTGATGGGGATTCGATGCCTGGCGAGTGTTGCGGCTGAATTGTTGAAGGGCCGGAATGAAATTAGCTATCTCATCAGAGCATTTGTCGATAGAAGAAGCGATAAAATAAGAAAAGACATGAGACATTTCTACGGTAATTTGGATTACGCCTCAGGATCACGGCCAAAGAAGAAGTTAGCCGAGAATTATGAAACGAATATGAAAAACTGAGAGTACTATCATCAGCGAAGGAATGTATTGGATAAGAAGTGTCAGACAGAAGATCAAATAGTGTCGGAGACAGAACTGAGCCTTGGGGAACACCAGCATTAATATGGTGAGTTTCGGATTTATAGCCATCCAAACGACTTGGATTAAATGGCCAGACAGGTAATCTCTAGTCCATTGAAGAAGAGAGACATCAATCGCAAAAGCACTCATTTTCAAAAAGAGATCCTGCTGCCAAACTCTATCAAATGCTTTAATATAAAGAGCAACTGTCTTACTTTCACCAAAGTTATGAATAGATTGGTTCCACTTTTCAGTGCGATATGGCATCAGATAACCAGTGTATCTGTTGCTGCGAAACCGATACTAGCGGTCGTTAAGAAGTTTTCGCGATTCCAGATATTTATCAGCATTTCCAAAACCTTGGAAAGAAGGGATGTTAGTGCTATATGGACGAGAAGCCTTCTTTAGGGACAGGCTGGACAAATGCAGTTTTCCACTTAGTCTGCAAGATTCCAGAAGAATAGGAGATGTTGAAAAGCTTACGCAATGGTTTTGACAGCGTAGAAGAACACCTCTACAGAATTATAGGTGAAATACCATCAGGGCCTGCGGATTTGTAGATGTTGCTATCCTTGAGAACCCTAGAAACTATGCTAGTACGTAAATATACTTTCTCCATAGAAAACTCGACGCTATCAAGCATAGGCGGACACAAAGCACAATCTGGAAGTGTCGAATTTGCTGCAAAATGGGCGGCAAGTACATTAGTCTTCTGTAGAGGACTGACTACAGGGATGTCATTGTAGGCTAGTGTTGGAATTGATGACGTAGTGGTGTTCTTAGCGTTTTTGTCTTTGACGAACCACCAAAATTGTCTAATACCATTGGGCGAGGAACAGGTGGAGGGGGCGAAGTATCTGCGTCTGTAGCGACAGACGCTGCGCTTAAGGCCTTGCCCAACACCTTAACCACCTCCAAAATAGTCCGTGAATGCAAGATCTCTCTGAATTCGGTCGGAAGGCTGAATTCACTTAGACTTGTCTGGGTCCCGGGTCATAACGGGATCACGGGAAATGAGATCTCCGATGAACTTGCTAGACAGGGCTCAGATGGGGACTTCTCAGGACCTGAACCAGCGATTTGTCTGCCTGCGTCCTCGGTCAGGGCTTCCATTGACGGTTGGGTTTCCTATGAACACAATCGCCGTTGGCATGACTCTCCAGGGTGCTGACAGACTAAGCTAATTCTCCCCGACGTCTGTGGGAAATACGCGGCATTCTTGTTGTCTCTCAACAGAAAAGACTGCAGACAGACCACTGGCGTTTTTACGGGACACTACGTTTTTGCCAAGCACCTTAAGGTGCTAGGCCTAAGCGATACCACCAACGAAGCCTGTGGAGAAAGTGCAGTGCAGACAGTCTCACACACCCCGACAAAAAAAAATAATACCATTGGGTAAACGTAGAAGTTTGTTGATCACATCGGATACGACGTAAATTGTATAGCCGGGACCAATATTCAAAGGACTTCTATGGATGAATAGGAATTCAGAAGGAGAAATGCAAGAAAAACAACAAAAAAGTGGCGCTGCGAAACTGCCCCTTTCGAAATAACACCAAAGGTCAAAATGAAATAAAGCCCCAAAAATGGGAAATTTTTTCATAATGAAATAAAACCCCATTTTGTCTGTTTAAAAAAAGCCAAAAAAAAAATGAAAAGAAGAAATAAATGAAATAAAGCCCCAAGGTACATTTCGTTCATTTGCTACAAAAGCGTCATAACTCAAAAAACGTAATTGTTCAGGAACATGTTTCAAGTTTGAAAACGACAACATTTTCGTTAGAATGTTCAAAATGAATACTTACCGGCAGGGTTACATCTGGCAATCAAATTAAAGTATTGTCTGGGATTCAATTATTTTTACCAAGGGCTTCTTGACCTTAAATTGACGCCTGCTTTTTATTATGACTACCTTGTTCCAAAAACATGATTTGTTTGCTGACCTAAGTAAGATGTGATGTTTCTTTAATATGATAGTCACCTCCTTGAATTCATCCTGTTCATAAGATGTTTTGAAGAAAAGAGAGGTTGGCGATTCTCTTTGTACTCGCAGGACCATTCTTTTAGAAATCTTAACCAGTGATATAATCAAAAGCCAAAGCCTTAATGGCAAAAAAACCCTCGTAGTATAATTTAACGACTTTGAATGGTTTGCCCTTAGTGGTACGAATGCAAACGAGTTGTTTCATCAAATCACATAATTCCCAAAAGTGTGTGAAAATGTGTTTCCTCTCCTCCTCAGAAAACGTAATTAATAATTATTTTATTATCTTTTATGTTTCTGTACAGGGAGATTAAACCTTTCTCTGATTTCGAAATTGTTGGTAAATTTGTTCGCAACATTTCTTTACCAAGCATTCCCGTTCTTCTTACGCTTCAGCTTCACTCCTTTCTTAAACGTACTCTTTAGAGCCGCAATTGTCTGTGTAAACAGATTTATAATAGGTGTATTGTTTTACTCCAGCGTATATTATATAGGCTTGGATAAAAAAATAGCAGAAAAACGCTCGACTGTGACTTGGCAGCACTATGCTGGCTGTCATTTGACATTTCGCTTGTTTTTCCAGTCAAACTAGATTTTATTGAACTTGAAAATTTACAAAAAATTACAAAACACTACTCTGATTAAAAATTAAATTATACCACCGTTTAAGATACAAAGTTGACATCGATAGTTTGGAAATGGCAGCAGTTTCAATTTTTTTTTTTTTTGGTAAAAATAAAACTTCGCACGCAGATTAGCTGCTTTTTTTATTAGAGAAGATCCGTATGTAACATTAGTTTACCCGCAGTACAACAACTCTAGGGGATCCGGTTTTCTATCAGGTGCAATTTTCGTGCACCAAAAATGTATTTCCAAAACTCACAGCCAGAGCACTATTTTAACAATTTTTACTTTTCAAAAGACGTGTTTTTTCTGCAACTCAGTAATAATAACCTATTCGTAATTATACCTGTTAACCAAAAAAAATCTCCACTCAGTACTATTTTGTCAATGACCCCACAACTCAGTATAGTTTGTGAAAATTGAAAGCAATATGGCGCTGAAATCAGTTAGAGGAAAATCGTTGTTGGTTGGTACTCGTAAGTTTATCACCCCTATCGTGGAATCCGTCGGATCTGAGATTCACTTCACTTATTCGATTCACGTGAACAGAAAATTGCTATCGTGGGATACGTCGGATACTCTCCCTTACCGACCACTATTGGTGATTAGGAAATTCAATTGTGACAGCTCATTTCAAACACATTTGTTTTGTAAAAATTAATTTCAGTGAAAAGAAAATAAAAACTGCGGATGGCAAATGCATGGATAGATTCGATCCGTTCGTTTTCCACGATAGAGTGAATTTCATTCACGTTACCGACATGTGGATGGTTCACGTCTGCGGATTACACGATGTAAATTGTTCACTATTAGCGGATCGTTCCCCCCGACGGATTTCACGATAGGGGTGGATGTGTTCTTAAGTAATGCTTTTTAGTTTTAAACTTTATAAAAATATACATGTTGATAAATGTATTTAAAAGTTAAAAAAAGCGTGCTTCACCGGAAATTTAATACATTTTTCGATTAATAAATATGTTCGACTTTTAAAAATCATTAACATTTTTTCAAATAGACTTTTGTTCGTCTATAAATCCTATAAAAAAGTGAATTGTTTACATTTAAATTTGTTAAATGATGTGCCGGTGGCAACGGTGCAGTAGTGGTATATGTGCTTGGAAGGTCGTGCGTTCAATTCCGGCCAAATCCATTACTTTATTTCGAATATATGTAAAACTTGAGCTCCCTAAGCAACTTAGACAACACCCGTGGAGAAAAACCACACAACTTTTTTTTTATAGAGTTTTTAATATTACTCCCAAGCCATAGTAATATTAACGTTACTTTCAGGAAGCTGAGAGTTACCTATCCTAGTTAGGTTAGGTTTACGGGCTGATGGAACAGAGCGAATCTGTTACACCACACTTAGGTCCATGTGGTCCCATTGTGATACCCTTTGTTGGGAGTGTTGGCCTCGCTGTTCTGGCCTTGGTCTTTTGTCCTTGGTTTTCTTCCTACTCCAGTTTGTCCAGCCATTTGGATGTCCTTATAAACCTGTAAAGATTTGATAGTGAGACATCAGAAAGTTCTTGTATGTCTTGGAATAAGTATCTTCCAAGTGTTCTGTTCCTCAGGTGACACAGGCTTGGACAGTGACAGAGAAAGTGAGGTGTGTCCTCATGGGTTTCCTCATCACCGCAGCCTCTACAGATGTCGTCATCCTTGAGATTTAGTTTCATTGTGAGATTCCTTAGCAGGTTGTGGCCAGTAAGAGTACCGATCAACTTTGACAGCGATGTCCTGTCGTAACGTAAAAGTTTGTTGGTTCGGCCCTTATCATATTTTGGCCACAGCTTGCGTGATATGTCACAAGTGGTTAGTGACCACCACCTGTTGTTGGCTTTCATTCGTGTTTTGTATTCCACCCTTTCTCTGAGGTTGTAGAGTGGTGGTTTAACCGACTGAAGTGCCTGTTCATGGTCAATCGCGGACCCCTTTCTTGCCAGTTCGTCAGCTCGCTCGTTGCCGGATATGTCCTTGTATCCAGGGACCCAGCAGAGACTCGTTTTGTGCTTTGTGCCAAGAGCTTTGAGCTCCTCGCGGCAACGACGAACAAGCAAGGACTTTATTTCTGTAGCTGACACCGCTTTAATGGCGGCCTGACTATCAATATAAATGGTAATATCACTGTGTGGTATCGCCATCATTGATACCATGCTTAAGACTTCAGTGATTGCTAAGACTTCTGCTTGGAATACACTACAGTGATCCGGAAATCTAATCGATCTGTTAATGTGTAGTTCCTCTGAGAATAGTCCAGCACCCGTTCCACAGTCCATCTTAGATTCGACTGTAAAGATGGATATCGATTTCCTTTTCATGGGTTCGTCTGCGTACCATTCCTCCTTGCTCGGAAATGAACAAGAGAATGGTTTTTCGAAATCTAAGTAAGGAGACACGTAGTCAGATATGACGTTGTTCCCTATGTACATGTTCAGAATCAGTGCATGTCCGAAATGACTCGGGTTCCAGCTGTTTGTTTGGCTGATCCTCAAGGCACTTTTTGCAGCCGATTCCTGCATGTATAGATCCAATGGTGGCAGATTGAGAATGGCTGGTTGTCCCTATACATGCTAGTCTTTGTATTTTTGCAATCACCTTGAGATTGGTTGCCTTGTCTGTGGCTTGCCACCAGACTAGGCTGCCGTATGTGAGTATTGGTCGCAGAACTACCGTATACATCCACAGAATTATTTTTGGGTTTGGACCCCATTTTTTGCCGAAGATACGGTTGCATGCGTAGAATGCGTTGGCCGCTTTCCTAACTCTGTCATCGACATTTGGCTTCCAACTCAGCTTCCTGTCGAGGATAATTCCTAGATATTTCGCACTCTCCGCCACCTTCAAGGGTATTCCCTCAATTTCTGGTGGTTTGAATTCTGGATTTCTTCTTTTATTAGTGAACAACACCATTTCAATCTTTTGTGGATTGATCCCAAGACCTGATTGTCTTGTCCACGTAGTGAGTGTCCGCAGGGAGTTTTCTAACAGTTCGCTCAGAGTTGATAGGAATTTTCCTGTCGCAAGCAGTACTACGTCATCCGCGTATGCAATTGCTTTGACCCCTCCGTTTTTGAACTTTAGGAGTATTTCGTTGACAACAAGGACCCAGAGTAAGGGGGATATGCATCCACCTTGTGATGTGCCTCTGGACGCCACGACTCTTAGGTCATTATCGCCTAGTGTTGCATTGATGTACCTTCCATTGAGCAGGCTCATAATCACCTTAGTGCAAGACTGATCTATCCTAGTTAAAAGCACGAAACTTGGAACCAGAACTAGGCTCAGACGAATAATAGGGGTAGGTGGAAAATCTTACATGCGACTCTTGCTCACTTAAGATAAGGAAACAAAAACCACCTCCCTTCGATACCTTCGTACTACAACTAGGTTATTCCTATCTAGTAGTTTTATTGAAACTGTAAAATACGCGTTTGGCAGGCAGCACCTGCTAATACCGCCGTAAGCACGCTGTTATGGTTTTATCCTTTGTAATCGGCGCACTAGATTAGTATCGTCTCGAATTTGTAGCATGGTGTTATTGCAATGACCGTGAAGGCGTGTCTGTTGTTTGCGGGCACAATGTTTTATTTCATCTTTGACGGTAGCCATACTTAGGTTTCTGTGGATATCAGTGTTTCTGATAAACCATGGTGCAGTTACTATTCTTCTTAGCACTTTGTTTTGAAAAGTTTGTAGAATGTTGATATTACTGGATTTGGTACAACCCCAAAGTTGTATACCGTATGTCCAAACCGGTTTTAGTACTTGCTTGTATAAAAGCAGCTTGTTCTGCATGCTGAGTTTGGCAAATCTACCAAGCAGTCAGTGCATTTGTTTACATCGAATGGCGAGATCTTCGCGTTTCTTCTTGACGTGCGGTTTCCATTCTATTTTCGCATCGAGTGTCATTGCCAAATATTTTACCTCGTTTGCGTACGGAATTCGTACCGAATCAATGAAAATAGGTAAGTTGTCTACATTTCTACAAGTAAAATTCACGTGCGTTAATTTGGCCTCGTTGAGAACAATACGCCAAGTCTTTGTCCAGTCACAAATTTTGTCAATAGAGCGTTGGAGTTTATTAGTTGCTGATTCAACGGTATTACTGACCGCTAATATAGTTGTATCGTCTGCAAACGTGGCTACTGTTGTGCCTTCTTCTTGCGGAATATCACTAGTGTATATTAGAAATAGAATCGGTCCAATAACGCTTCCTTGGGGAACTCCTGCAGCGATTTCTTTGAATTCAGAGCAATCATTTCCGTGTTTTACACGAAAGAGTCTGTCTGATAAGTAACAACTAAGGATATCAGGTAACTGTTTCGGGAAAGCTTGTCTTAGCTTATGTTTCAAGCCCGTATGCTTATCAAAGGCCTGAGCGACGTCGAGAAAAAACACTAGAACATATTTTTTTCTCCTCTAGGGCTTATTTCAATTACATTGGTTATTCTGTAAACCTGGTCGATTGTAGAATGCTTAGTCCTGAATCCGAATTGGTGATCAGGTATTAACCGACGTTCTTCGATAATCGGATGTAGGCGCTTTAACAAAAGTAGTAAATACCTTCGACATTATCGGTAAGAGCGATATTGGCCTATATGATTTTTTGTCATTTAGTGGTTTACCGGGCTTTGGAACCATTATAACTTGAGCTACCTTCCATTGTCGTGGAACGTACAATAACCTGAACGATGCATTTATAAGATAGGCAAACTTGATTAAAGCTCTCCTAGGTAACTCTTTAAGAACTTGTCCTGTGATTAAGTCATATCCAGGTGCTTTGCTTAATTTTAGTTTCTCTATTTCGAAGCGTAGTTCGGGTAGCGATACACTTTTTATTCTATAATTGTCAGGTGCCACGGTTAGGGCAGGAAATTCGAGCAACGCTTGACCATCAAATTATTTAAATGTTTCTTCCAGATGTTCGGCAAATATTTCGGCTTTTTCCTTGTCAGTCTTCGCCCATTCTCTATTGATTTTCCTGATGGGTGGCGCTTGCGTTTTTGGTTTCTTAATGCCTTTCATGGCTTTCCAGAGCGAGTAATTTGTACTTTTATCGGCACTTAGGCTTCCAAGATATGTAGAAATTTCACGATTTTTAAAGTCTCGAATTTCTCCCTTAAGTTTACTACAAAGGTAGTTAAGAATGGTTTTATCCTGTGGAGCGCCATACATACTGCACCAAAACACTTCTTTCCTATCTCTCTATTGTTTCTAAAGCAAGTGGCACCGAAAATCATGCAATGAAATATGAGATTGCTAGGTGCTACTTGCTGTTCACAAATGCTTACAGCTATAGTACAGTAAGGGTACTGTAAAATTTGCGGTAAAACCCCTTTAGCGTAAGGCAATTATAAAACAAACAAAAACATAGGGGCGGGCTACAGTCCGCTTGGGCGAACTGTTGGATACCCTATTCTTATTCCTATCCCTCATAAGTGGGCGTTGAATTTTGGTTGAATTTTTAAGAACGCTGTACATATTCTGTTATATAACATTTAAAAGATTTTATCAAACAAAAACGAAGCTTTTGTAAAAAAAAAAACGTTACCTAGCTCAAACTTTGGTTTTTCAATAAAATTATTTTATTTAATTATGGGCGTGCCAGTAAGCGGATTTTAAAAAAATTAACACATGAGCATAGAGGGCCCCTAGAGAGTATATATTATAAATTTCAGCTCCCTAGCTCAAATTTTGGTTTTTCAATAAAATTTTTTTTTTTTTTTTTTTGGGCGTGTCAGTGGGCGGATTTTGAAAATTTTATATTCCGAGCAGTTTTAGGAGTCATAGATCATGTATAAAAAATTTCAGCTTTCTAGCTCAAAATTCGATTTTTTCCAAAATTTTGTTTTTTTGAGTTTGTGGGCGTGTCTGTGGGCGGATTTCAAAAATTCGTAAACTTGATTATTTCGGGACCCTAGATAGTATATGGTTAAAATTTCAGCTCTCTAGGCCAAGTTTAAAGGCCTAATTTTTTGCCGACGGACGGACGGACGGACATGGCTAGATCGACATTACTATCGATGCTGATCATAAATATAGTAACTTAAACTTTTAGTCTACGGGCAATATTAAGGTATGTTACAAACTATGCGTCAAAATTAATATACCCTTAAATAGGGTATAAACACACAGGTTTGTTCAAAAGTAATGGCATATCATAAATGTGAATTGCGCGTTGTATTGTATTCTGTCGAGTAGTTCCAAATATGTGATTGTGGCATCGGCACAGATATGAGCGTTGTACTCAAGTTTGGGGCGAATAAACGCCCTACAAATTGTAGCCAGGTCAGAAGGGGTAAACTATTGCTTGCCCCGCTTAAGGAAGCCTAGATAGTTCGCAGCGTTCTTGGCGACATCGAATATAAAGTCATTCCAACGAAGGTTGTCATTAACACACAAACCGAGAATAGAAAGTCGTTCGTTTTCAGCGATGGAACTGCGATTCATGGCTAATGGCAAAGTATTAGGATTTTGCTTTAATGACAGAAGAGAGCATAATCATTAAACTACATTCTATTGGTTGATGGTTGCACCCACTGAGTTATGCTGTCTGGATCGGAATTCCAGTTCCACACCCGAACATGAGCGGCCTGACGCAAGAAACTAAAGTAAGAAGCTGAGGTTACTGTCATCAGCGAGTAACAGACAGGAGATACATAATTCATAAAAATGAGAAAGAGGATCGGGGACAAAATGGAGCCATGGGGAACACCAGCATTGATTTGTTGAGTGGGAGACTTGTAACCGTCCAAAACAATTTGAATTGAACAATCCGAAAGTTATTTTCTGATCCATTGAAGAAGAGTATCATCGATTTCAAATGCACGCTTTTTGGACAAGAGAGCTTGATTTCAAACTTTGTCAAATGCCTTTGAAATGTCAAGCGCAACGATCTGACTTTCATCGGTTAGATATGTCATCAAATCACCACTGGACCTGTTGGTGCGAAAACTTGAACATAACTGAATGGATCAGTGTTTTCTAGATATTACATTAAGCCGTCTGAGCAACGGCTTCCTGAGGTTAAAAAGTAATTCGACGGATCCGTCGAAGATAGTGTCTTCCGTATTGAAACCTACCTTGTGCTCCATTTGCTCCAAAACAAAAGTGAAGAAGACCCAAATATTGCATCTTCTTGACGAAATCTGGTGCAGGTTTGGAATAGCCGGAAAGTGCTATTTTCAAACTGCAGAGTGCAGCTTGTGTTTTTGGCCCCAAAATAACCAAATGGTGTTAAGCAATGGGTCAATTCTTGCGTCAACGCTTATTTGTTCCCAATCAGATCCTCATTGTTTTATCTCGAGTATCAACAAAATCCGCCAAAAACGCAACAATAAGCTACACATGCATGTAGAAGAAGTTCACTGAATCCTGTTTCGCTATTATCGTTATGAAAGTACATAGTAATGTGTATTCGATAAAAAACGAATCAACTTAACTTCACTTTTCTTCTGCAGCATCCCTATCGCTACCTTTGCGTAAAATTCCATTCTACATTGTTAAATCTGAATACTATTATCATCAATATTTCAATTATATTGGAGTGTGATCCGTTTTAGACTAAATTATGTTTAAAAATCAAATGTACGAGTATGATGGATTACCACGTTCACTATTCAATCAACGGTACTCGTCATCGTCGTCTGTCGGATTGGATTGCAATATGAATTGGAATAGCAAACCCCATGCGGGCTATTCCCCCTCATAATTGACCGCAATCGAAAAAAATCATTTCGATTTATCTACGTCATTCCTTCAATTCCTATTCCACCCACCGATTTAATACCGCATGTGCCCTCATTTCATGTGACATAAATAAATTGTGCCCACTTCCATCAAGAGCGGTAGTGCAATCCTTAATAATTTCCTTGACAGCCATCTCATAACTTTGCGACCCTATTTGACTTTTTCAAAATTAACAAATTTCAGCGATAATTTGCTGCCAAAGCCGGAGGCGAACGCTCCGCCTCCCTAAGCGCGGACATGCATACTACTTGTACTCACTGCGAGTACAAGTACTCGAATCGAAAATAATTAATAACAATTGGCAGGGAATGGACCAGAATGATGACTTACACATGTACTGGTGCAATCAACAGAGGGAGGGAAGTTAAATAATGGCCCAAGTGCTGGCTGGATGCAAAATGATGATCGCTTCTGAGAGACCGGTCTCTGTCCAGTTTATAAACTCTTGCACGCTCTACGGTCTAGAGCTAAAATGATGATGGTTTTCTGCTGTGTTCCATGACTATGCGAGCGACGGCGGCGTTAGTGATTAGCATCTATGGACGTGGCCGTAAGGGATGTGGGTATGAAATTAGCCATCGTCGCGCGGTCAAGTCAATCGCCTGGAATTCGCCTGCATAGGGAAGGTAGAAGCGACTATTATGCCAACGATCAGGCATTTAATTTCGCAAGGAGGAGCACCATCTCAATGCAGGATGACTTGTGGCGCACGCGATTTATTGTGTAACAGTAGTTTTGTGCTTCAAAATCAATAGGTACGTGTAGGTGTAGTTTGTGGCCTTGTACCCCGTGCTATATTTTGATAGGGTTCTGACAACAAAAACAAAAAAAAAAGCAATTGGAGTGTGCTACTCCACGAAGGAGAAATTTATGAATCATGCAACTGCATGCCTGCGACCGATTATATCCTTGAAAGAGACTCAAAACGTGCATAGGTTTATTGGATTTAATTCGACACACAATTGGGGACGCTGAACCACAAACATTTATTTAATTTAAGTCAATTTAGGCGAACGGTTAAAATAATTCGCATTATCGACACGCAGAGTCGCATGATATGGCTGCATTATTATGTAGCCGCCGCGGCGATAATTGGAGAAGTTTTCCTGAAATTTATGCAAAGTATCGGCTTTATGTGAGAGAATGAGATGCAGTGCAATGGCGTAGGTTTTCTTTGATTCCTCGTAATCTTGATTAAATCAAGTTAAATAGGAGTTTTTTCTTTTCAGTGTTGGATTTTCGATGTGGGCGGCAAGTTTTAGGGCCGTCTGCTGAAATGAAACATATATATTTTAGTTTAACATACGCACTTAAATGTTGAACATTAATATTCGTTTCGTTTCAGCTTCAGAGTTCGGATACTTCGGATGCGCAATCCAGATTTCAAAAAAAAGACTAAAAGTGCATATTTCACTAATATCCTCTGTCTTTTTTAGGTTCGAGGTGTCTCCCGAAAGCTAGTTTTAAAGTTTGCTAGTTCTACAAAAAAAAGGTTCTTGATAAACAAACAAAAATGTCACACGACGCCATTTTGGCAAGTGCAGCTTCAGATGGCGCGCATTATCGACATACCTTACCATGCTGATCACAGATATTGCAAATTAAAGGGGTCTTCGACCGATATTAAGCCATGTTACAAATAAGTCAAAAAGAGATTGGTGGTGGGAAATTGGCGGAGGGCAAAAGTTAAAGCCTTTAAGCCAACTAGGGGTCGCCCCATGGTCGAAATTCGACCAATTTATTCTATAAGTTGAAAAAAAAAACAAAGTCGACTGTTATACATATTATTCGGAAAATTGCATTCTCTGATTTCACATGATAGAAAATTTTTCCGGCATTTTCAAGTAACTTCAAGCATTTGCAAGTTACTTCAAGCATTTTTAAGTAACTTCAAGCATGTCTAAGTAACTTCAAGTTTTCAAGCATTTTCAAGTAACTTAAAGTAACTTCAAGCATTTTCAGGTAACTTCAAGTAACTTCAAGCTATTTCAAGTAACTTCAAGTATTTTCAAGCATTTTCAAGTAACATCAAGCAACTTCAAGCATTTTTAAGTACCCTCAAGCATTTTCAAGTAACTTCAAGCATGTCCAAGTAACTTCAAGTATGTTCAAGCATTACCGAATGCATAATATGCACAGCAATGTTGTTGTTGGTAACTTCAAGTAACTTCAAGTATTTTCAAGCATTTTCAAGTAACTTCAAGCATTTTCAAGTAACTTCAAGCATGTCCAAGTAACTGCAAGTATGTTTAAGCATTACCGAATGCATAATATGCACAGCAATGTTGTTGTTGGTAACTTCAAGTGACTTCAAGTATTTTCAAGCATTTTCAAGTAACTTCAAGCATTTTCAAGTAACTTCAAGCATTTTCAAGTAACTTCAAGCATGTACAAGTAACTGCAAGTATGTTCAAGCATTACCAAATGCATAATATGCACAGCAACGTTGTTGTTGGTAACTTCAAGTAACTTCAAGTATTTTCAAGCATTTTCAAGTAACTTCAAGCATTTTCAAGTAACTTCAAGCATTTTCAAGTAATTTAAAGCATTTTCAAGTAACTTCAAGATATAGAATTTTTCCGTTCCGATTGGCAGATTATTGCCTCACACAGCAATGTTGTTGTTCTTGTAATTTCATCCTTTTTTCCTGCTGTAACTCATAATGTGTGTTATATTTATATGTGGATAATTTTTGTATTGTTCACTTCTATGTATTGTCCACTACCCAAATATGTATAGTGTTGGCATATTTATGTGACGTATAATAGAAAAAAAGGGGGGCAACTCCGTATTATTAATAAAGATAAGTGATCGTCTTATGATTCGCATCAAAGCTATGTTTCAAATATTTAGACGAATATGGGAACACCGAGGTTGAGGATCCTCTCAAGGAGGAGTATTGCCATTAGGTATTACATCGCGGGGCTGGTTAGTAATTCATGTCTTGTGTCAGTTGCTTCTGACGCTTCTGCTGCTTGTGTTGCTCTCCTTACTTCATTTTGGATAGTTGTTACCAGATTACAAAATGCCATCCAATTGTCCTCCGACTGCAACATATGGTCTATTAGGAACGCTGGATTGGGCAGATTCGTTCTCCATCCTACGAATAGCTTACAACGAAAAACTGCGTGCTCCGTGTCTTCCACCTGGTCTGGACAATCTGGGCAAACGGTCCAAATCGATGTAGCCAGTGGCCAGCCAGGAACTGCGTAAGGTAGTTGCTGTTCCATGTGCTCACTTTGTCCAGGTTTCGATTGACGGGTGCAGCTTGTGTGTCCATCTGCCTTTTGTAGTGTTTGCCATATAGCAATTGAAGCTGCTCTTTCTTCTACTTTAATTCTTGCCATTTCGCGTGCATCTTGTCCGCCCCGCGTTTTTCTGTTGTAGATCCTCAACAACGCACAAACAGCTCAGTTCTCCGGTAAAAGAGGACTAAGCTGACTACTCTCGATAAAACGGTGCTTCTAGCGTATCCACGTCCACCGATGTTAGGTAGTATGCGTGAGAGAGCTCCCTGTATTTGCGATGCTTTCTTTGTAATATATTCCACGTGCGTCTTGAACTGCAGTCTGTCGTCTAGCATTACTCCAAGTACCCCAACTGGAAATTGGCGAATTCAATGGTTTTCCGAATCGTTATAAGGAGAGCTTCTGTTTTATGGTCGGGTAGTTCTGAATTGACATAAGACCTATAATCTTTAAGCAAAGTATTGAGCTTGATTCCATTAAAATAAAGGGTCTTTCATTTGTGACTTGACAACTTTAAGTGTGAACGCACCCTTAAACCGATTACCGAACTGTCAATGTCAAAATATTCAGTAAAATCATGATGGAACAACGAAGGAACAACGTTTACAAATAATTAAAATTTACTACCGAAATTCTGAGTCAGTGGTCGCAACTTTAAGCGCATTAACACCAATTTTCGCCCGTAATCGCCCGCCTAGTAGACAAGGAATTCACAGTCAGTGAACAAAATTGAGTCAGAATATTCTCTGACATTATGGCGAATTTTGCTTAAGGATCTTGTCCTACACCCTTACAAGAACCATCTGACTCAGAACTGAAGCGACGTGCGTTCTCGAACTGGGCTCGCTCTTAATTTTAAGAATTATTTTCTTGTAGTATCATGTGAGCTTCAAAATAAATAAATAAATGAAAATGAAAAAAATGACACGATGAAAGAAAATGAAGAATTTCATTGCAAAATCATCTTCAGCGATGAACCGCATTTTTGGCTATACGGCTTCGTCAATAAGCAAAATATGCGTTACTGGACAGGTTAGAGCCCTCATGTGCTTCATCCGCAAAAAGTCACTGTTTGGTGCGGTTTTCATGCATGGTTTTTTTCGTCGATGAAAATGACCGTCACTTACGGTAACTGGTATTCGCTACAGAGATATGGTGGAACAAGACGGTGCCACAAGCCCCACAACAATCGAGTTATTGAAGTCTCAGTTCGGTGAACGTATTATCTCGAGAAACGGACCAGTCTGTAGGCCGCCGAGATCGGTGATTTAACACCTCTGGACTTTTTTGTATAGTGTGACTTTAAATCATTGATCTATGAAAACAAGCTGGCGAAGTTAGAGGACCTCAGAGGCAATATTGAACGAGAAATAGCGGCCGTATAGGTCAAAATGTGCGGCCGAGTCATCGAAAATTGGCTTCAACGTATCGACCGCTGCGTACGTTCCCATGGTGGACATATGAACGAAGTTGAAATCCATTCATAAATGTTTTGATAGTAATCTGAGCCAATACATTTTTTTTGAGATATATCAAGTCGTTTACATTTTATATAAAAAAGAAGTTGTCAAGTTCTTAATGAAAGAAAATAAATAAATAAAAAAAAAGTGATGGGTGCGACCCGCAAGGTCCACACGACTAACTTCCCAATGGGATCAATATGATTTTTGCGATTAGTGGGAAATTTTGAAATGTGGTTAACCATAAAATATGGTTAAGAATTATTTAATATTAAAAAATGCTCTTTAATATTGTTCATGGAAATTAATTGTTGTTAATAACAGCGAAGTATGATATATATTAATGCAACCATTATTATGAACACGGAGACCTGTAAATTTACATGTATACGAAAAAACGGATCACAATGTAATAATGATTTGCTCAATGACAAATGACAATAAATAGTACAAATAAAGGCAAATTATTTAAGTTATTTATTTATTAACAAAAAACCAATAAACCGATTTCGCTGAAAACTTAATCAGTTCTGAGTTATGTAATTACGCTTCGAATAAACATGGTCCCATGTCAATACCATCTTTGGTTCTAGAGATAATCGTGGCGAAAGATAATTCCGAACGCACATACGTACATACACACGGACAGACATCTCTATAAAAACGTTGAATTTGGATTCTGGTGACCTTGAAACGTCGAGATATGTGAAAATACGCGATTCACAAAATCGGGCCCATTACAAGAACTTCCACTGGGAAGTTAAAAATGAGTGTGCTTAAGACCACACGACTGAAGTAAAACTTCATGAGCATCAAGGGCCCTTGGAGAGTCTATATTATAAATTTCAGCTCCGTAGCTCAAACTTTGGTTTTTTTGCCGTCCGACCTGAAAATCTGACGATGATGGTCACGCTCTATATTTCCAACTAATGAACTGCGATTCATGGACACAATGACTTTACTCACCTCCGGTAAATTCCATCTGTCGGCAACTGTTTTAGATATATCTTTCTCCTTTGGATCGGTTTGAATAGATGATGAGCTTAGTATTGTCCTCTATTGAGGAGATTCAAGGGTGTTTACCCATTTCACGAACCTTTCCGCCGACTAAATTGTATGGATTGTAACAAAAGAGTGTGCGTTTGTCTACACTTCCGTTACGCCGGAAGTCTACGTTTGTCTACACCTCCGTTACGCCGGAAGTCTACATTGGTCGATACTTCCGTGTCGCATTCACCAGCTTACGCCCCAAGTCAAGCGTGCGTAAAGAAGTTTTACTTTAAAAAATGTATGACTGATATGAATGCATATGAATTTTTGTTTTGATCGTCGTTTGTTTCGTCTTGTTTATATTTTCAAAATATAAAAATCTACTGCGAAACAGTTGAATCTACTGCGTTTTTTTTCAAATCTACTTCGGACATTTTTTCACAAAGTCCCATCACTGATTAGTAGAAAAAACGCCCATCAATGATTAGTAATTCAAAGTTCCATCACTGATTAGTAGAATAGAAAAGAAAAAGAAAATGTGCGCGCTCACTGCTCTCTCTTGCTTCAACAGTGTGATACAGACAATAGTCCTGCGCTGTGTCTTAGATATACGAAACGTAACTGGCTATGAGAGAAAGAGAGAAAGAAAAAGATGAGCATCAAGGGCCCCTGGAGAGTCTATCTCTATATTATAAATTGCAGCTCCCTAGCTCAAACTTTGCTTTTGTTTTTAAATTGTGGGCATGTCAGTGGGCGAATTTTGAAAATATTTACACATGAGCATCAAGGGCTCCTGGAGAGTCTATATTAATTTCAGCTCCCTAGCTCAAACTTTGGCTTTTTGCCGGTGACGTTGATATTTCCAACTAGCCCCTACCTAGAGGAAAGATGTTTACACATCAAAACTTTATAATATTATTACCTGTGTTATTGGGCGAAATGTAAACAACTACCATTATGTTTGTTTAATTCGAGGGCCATTTTGGATAGATGATAAGAGCTTAGTATTGCCCTCTATTGAGGAGATTCAAGGGCGTTTATCCGTTCCACGAACCTTTCCGACTACTAAATTATATGGGTTGTGACAAAAGAGTGTACGTTTGTCTACACTTCCGTATCACCGGAAGTCTACGTTTGTCTACACTTCCGTTACACCGAAAGTCTACACTTCCGTGTCGCATTCACCCTCCCCAAGTCAAGCGTGCGTAAAGAGGTTTTACTTCAAAAATATATTTTATATAAAATAAATTACAAACTTCCTAACACTCTACTTAATTGACTTAAGCTACTTAAATTATTCTAACTATAATTTAATTACACAACAAGTGGTCAAAATCAGCATTGATTGCTCTTATGGGGTAGATTGTATATTGTAGAATAAACTCGGATCACCGGGGGCCACAAGTGAACCTATTGTGATATTCCCTGGTAAAAGCTCATCCATGATGACGCAGTATATTATAAACGCAGCTTACTCTTTGGGTGAGCTGGCAGCTATATCTGCCACTTCAAGGCAGAACTTTACAAGGTAACACTGACGTGTTCTGACTAGGCATATGCAGTTGCAGTCGCATAGCACAACGGACATTGTCTTGTGCAATACCCATAGCCATTAGATGTTTTTTGACACGGCAGAGCCCGAACAGGAAACCTGTGATTAGTCGAATCTTTCTTTGATATAAATATCGTTCGTGACACTTTAAATTGCGGCTGTTACAACCTACCCCTATTGCAACCAACCGCGTCCTCCCCTATATTCAATTCAACAGTAAGAAGAACTAAAAAGTACTGGGCTAGGTTCAAAGCCACACGCCGATTGGCTATTGTGAAATAAAAAAATTCTATAGGTAGGTTGATGCCAATCATCCCACATCCATTGATAGTGGCCAAAAAAACGTCTGCCCAAACACAATGGCTCACGTCACATTACTTAACGTAACCAACCGTTTAATATTAAATCATTTAATTTCTGTGCCGTTTCGTTGAACCATACATTCCAATTGATGTTTGGCTTCCTAATCACGTTCGTATACGTATGATTTTTGAAAATAATTTCATTCTCGAAATTCGATGATTTTCCTCCCCTTAAAAATAGTTTCCCACCTGCCGTCAGGATACTGTATACCAGCATGCACGCGTGCACCTATCATTGTCCAATTTCACTTCTCCGCGAAAGGGACAAAAATAAATAGCAAACGAAGAAACGCCATAACAACGGACCCATCCATCACGAGCTACTTAAAAATTCACCAGTTGTCCAACAATTTGATTCCAATTAGGCGGACAAAATGTTAAAAGCTGTGTTGCCGTCCTTCCATCAGGCACGATGATGTCCGCGCGAAGTGCATACAAAGTGAGCCGAACCAGACAAACAGGGACTCAGAGAGGCTGAGTGTACAAAGCACATAGCATACACATGTGGATCCATCGGATACGTTCTTGTTTGCACTGCAATATCTGTGTCACATAAAAATGAATTTTATATCTCTTCCCAGTTGTCCTCCGACTACCATCATCATCTATAAATGACTTTTCGACCAAATAAATGACAGTAAATGAGTGACCGGTGTTGCGGCAAACGCAAAAGACGCTCATCTACGAGAAGCTTTGCTTCTTAATGCTGAACCACTGCGCTGTGACTTTATCGACGGTCATCGACTGTTAGTCACCGGTTAAATATAGTAATTTCGATTTGGCAACGACACATGCAGAAGACTCATGCACTGAGAACGATATAAGGAGATGCTTCCCAAAAATTCAAGCGGTGCAGTTGCATTGTGTGCCGCTGCACTGAAGTGCTTCCTCACGTTTATGATTTTTTATTTTCCGAAGAGCGCGCAAACACAATGGGCCGATTACCATTTTTAGAATGAAATATATGACAGATGAAAATGTTTAAAGTTTACCGCATTCCGGCGAGTGATACTATTCTGGCTGAAAGTGGACCGACCTGCTGCTGCTCCTGTTGCCTGGTCTCAGGTATTCCGATACTCTGAAGTGGTACTGTGTTCCAATTGTTTAAATTTTTGAAATTTGTTGGAACACGTGTAAAGGATGTTTGAGCATCAGAGACAGAGAGCGGGATTGTGTTTTGTTTTCTCACTTTTGGCTCGAAGGGACACAATAAATTCTGAATAATGACATGTATTATCGGAAGGATGTATCTGGTGGGACCTGCCTACATTATATTTAATAAAATGGCAACGGAGCACGAGCTTGGCGGTTTAATAAGCCCTTTTCTGTATATTTTATACATTTTTGTTTGGCACTGGTTTCTTTTGTGCTGCTGCTGCACAATGGTCCGACATGATTGGTATTTTATGTGCAATTTGCATTTTTCCTCGATGTTAGCATAAATTACTGGGAGTCGATAGTGACAATATATTCAAGAAAGTTGACGCGGAACACTTCACCGACGCCGATAGCGTTTGCAAAATAACGGAGTAGAAGTGGATCATTGAACTTAATTGACGCTAATTGAAGGGAATTTGGTGATTTCTGATTTGTGGCTCCAAATTGAGGTTGCACTTGACGGGTATTTAACATATTTTAACCTTGTTAAAATGAACGTTCTCCTTCCTCTTATACTTGTCTACAAAGTATAAGAGGAAGCTCCTTTAGATATCGTTAGAGAGTACTCCCATTCTGGTGGCCAGGGCCGGCGCTGGCTCAAATCGCACCCTGTGCAAACCTCGCTTTTTGGCCCCTCATTCATGGTCAATCATCCATTGACTTATTGCCCAAAGGGTAGACCCTATCCCTTTGAAATCTCCTCATCAAAAATGTGACATCTAGGTATTAGGCATAGTTGAGCTTGATATGAATTTATAAAGGCATTCAATAATGTCCAACAACTTTAAAAATAAGTAAATAAGTATTGGGCATAAACGGCCCATACAGGGCCTAGAACCTAGCTTCTCCAACCACTCTCTTGGGCGAAGTGGAAGGGACCTACAATTTTAAGCCGAATCCGAACGGCAACTTCGAGAAGCTTCTGATGACAATTGATACTCTTGGGTGTTTGTCAGACGTTCGCAAGAGGTGGGGCAGTGTCAAAAATCTCTAGATGTTACTTGACCCCGGCGGGAATTGAACCGGGAACCTTTCGATTAGTAGTCCGATACACTAACCATTAGAGCGGCTGCGCCCGAACAAACAACGTTACAGCTTCCAATAAGCAGCTCGCTGAATCATTGACAACCGAATTCAGGGAATGCGAGCAACAAGGAACGAAAAATGCTCTTGGTTCAAGGGTTCTTATTCTGTTCTAAACACCTTACTTACTTACTTAAGGTGGCGCTACAGTTCGGGGTGGACCTGGGCCTCAACCAACAAACGTCTCCAGCGAGCACGATCTTTGGCCAGCTGTCTCCAGTTTCGCACGCTAAGTTGGTTAAGGTCCTCTCTACTTGCGTTCGCCACCTGAGTCGCGGTCTTCCTCTACTGCGCCGTCCCTCGAGTGTGGATTCGAAGATCTTCCGGGCCAGATCATTGACGTCCATTCGCTCTACATGACCCAGCCACCTCTTTCGTTGGACCTTCACTCTTCTGACTCAGTCGATGTCGCTGTACAGCCCGTACAGTTCGTCGTTGTATCTCCTCCTCCATTTACCGTCTATGTAGACGGGACCAAAAATTAATCGAAGGATTTTCCTCTCAAAACAACCAAGGGTTACCTCATCCGCTTTTGATAGAGTCCCTGCCTCTGCACCACAGAGAAGGACTGGGATTATTAGGGTGTTATCAAGGGTCACTTTAGTTGTTCGAGAGAGGGCTTTGCTACTCAATTGCTTTCTTAGCCCAAAAAAACAGCGATTGGCAAGAGTTGTTCTTCGTTTAATCTCAGCGCTGGTGTCATTGCCTGAGTTCATTACGGAGCCTAGGTAGACAAAGTCCTTAACCACCTCAAAGTTATATCTGACTATAGTGACATTCTGTCCCGAGACGTCGGTGTTGGGTGTCCTTTCATTGATGACAGTATATACTGTGTCTTGCCCTCATTGATCGCCAAGCCCATCTTCGCCGCCTCCGTCTCAATACTCACGAACGCGCCCGCCGGTGACATCCCGCTGCGTTCTGCCGATTAGATGGACGGAATTTTGAAAGATAGTGCCTCTGGTGTTAGCATTTGAGTTTTGCACTATTCTTTCAAGAACGATGTTGAAGAAGTCCATGACAGCGCATCGCCTTGTGTAAATCCTTTTTTGACTTCGAAGTTCTCGGTGAGTTCTTTACTGACCTCAATGGAGCAGCGTGTATTCTCCATCGTCATCCTGCACAAACGGACGAGTTTGGCAGGGATGACATAACCAGACATTGCTCTGTATAGCTCGTCTCTATAAATGCTGTCATAGGCGGCCTTAAAATCGATGGAAAGGTGGTGGGTATTGACTTGGACTTCCTGGGCTTTCTCAAAGATCTGCCGCAGTGTGAATATGTGGTCGAATGTCTTTCCTGGCCTGAAGCCACACAGGTAGGGACCAATCAGGTTGTTGACACAAGGCTTCAGGCGTTGACACAGCACGGCAGATAAGATCTTGTAATCGATGTTAAGAAGACTAATACCTCTGTAGTTGGCGCAGTTCAGAGGGTCTCCTTTCTTGAGGATTGGGAAAACAATGCTGAGGTTCCATTCATCTAGTACCAACCATATTTTACAGATGAGTTGGTGCATGCTCCTAACCAAGTCATCGCTGTGTCGGCAACAGTCAAGATGACAGTAACCTTACTTGAGCTACTTCGACATATTTGGAGCTGAGGTCAGTGAGGAGTTTTCCAGGACTAGTCAGGGTCCTGAAACTGAGACGGTGGCGGATGAACCCTGTATGGGCCGGGGTAACTGCCTGACTGCGTAAAATATATATAGTTACGAAGCAACAACAAGCCTCGGATACGGATGATTTTTTACTATTCTGAACACCAGGTGCTTCCATTTCATGCTATGCGTCTTGTATGTTGTCGGTTGCTGGCACTTCTGATGCTCTCCTTAACTTTTCTACTCTCATCAGCTACTTTTTGGAGAGCTGTTACGAGGTAAAAACTGCCATCCGAATGTCCTCCGATTGTAACATATTGTTTTATGTTTGCTCTAACTGTGACATTCAGCATCAAATAATCACCTTGCAGCGCCATCTAGTCGAGAGCCATATAACCATATAAGATAATCGAAATCTGGCAGCATTTGACAAGCAGTTTGAGTAGCTGTGGGATAGTTGGTACATCTGTTGTTCTAGACCTTTCTGAACTCAACGAATCTGGAAATTTCGAGAGGTGTCACTAGGAGATAAAAATAGGTGTCGCAGGAGCACCCAAGACATTCTAGTTTTGAACCGCGATAAAGAAGTGCGATAGATGACAGTAGTGAAAAGTATGGAGAAAAAGTGGAAGTATTGAATAAGAGAAAAGTGATTGTTTATTTAAAGTGATTGATTAATTGTGAAAGTGAATTGTTGGATTTAAGAAATGAATTATTAGAATAATAATCAAGAATTAAAGGACATTGAAAGAGAACTAATAAAGATTAATTAAATAGAATTACGTTTTATCTTTTTGAATCCTAGCCCGGATGCAACAATATGATCTATAAGGAACGGTGGATTGGACAGATTCGTTCTCCATTCTACGAATTGCCAGCAATAAAAAACTGCGTGTTCCATATCTTCTTCCTGGTCTGGACGTTCTGGGCAAAAGGGCGAGCTATCGTGTATTAATCGATTTATGTACTTGCTATAGCCGCCATGACCAGTCAGGAACTGCGTAAGGTGGTTGTTGCTGCTTCCATCTACTCGCTTTATCTGTCCAGGTCTTAGAGCCGTTTTATTCAGTCGAAGTGGAACTCAACTTGGGGATTTTTAATGTCAACTTGAGAAATTGCTTTTATTCACTCAAAGTTGACTCGTTTTTGATTGTGCGAACTTCAAATCAAGTGGTGTAAATAATCAAATATTAATTTTTTAAAACTTAAACAATGTATCGTTCAAATTATTTCTGGGAAGATTGGCCATCGTCTGATTCGGGCAGCGAAGAAGACGAGCGCAATTTGGTCTGTGAAAGACGGCAATTCAAGATGCTACCACGTGTTGGGCTCGAAAAATGGGACGACCGCGACTTCATATATCGTTTTCGTCTCTCAAAGCGGACGACAATGATGGTGCTCCAACTTATAATAAATTTGTTGCCGTACGACGAGAGAAGGTATTTTACGCCGAATAAAATGTAATATATTGTACCTATAACATCCAGTCCATACCTAGTGGTTTTCTTCTTCGGTAGATCGCGTGAATTACGACCAATAACCCAATTATTAATCGTATTACGGTACTATGCACTCGGATCAATTCAATTGGCGGTGGCCGATTTCATTGGAGTAAGCATTGCCACCGTGCATCAAGTGCTGAAACGAGTGTCGAGAGCGATTGTCAATCTTTCGCCACAATTTATTCGTATGCCGGAAACCCAATTGGAACTACTGCAAGCAGCACGTGACTTTTTTGCAAAAGCAAAATTCCCTCGAACTATTGGTGCGATTGATTGTACGCATATCCGAATTCAATCACCAGGTGGAACTCACACAGAGAATTTTAGGAATCGTAAGGGATGGTTTTCCCTAAACGTTCAAAGGGGTTGTGCTGCGAATTTGAAGATAAACGATATCGTTGCTCGTTGGCAGGTATAGCTCACATGAAAAATATACATTTCAAATCGGTTTTTAATTTTTTATGTGCTCCTTAATAGGGCTCCACGTACGATCAGCGCATTTTCAATCTGTCTAGTTTGAAACAACGATTCGAAAGAGGCGAGTTCAAGCAATTCATTCTTGTTGGTGATTCGGGTTACACTAATACAAGCTATCTTGCGACACCTTTTCTGAATGTCACGAACCCCATCGAAAATTTATATAATGAATCGCAGATTCGCACTCGCAATTGCGTAGAACGTTCGTACGGCATTTGGAAAAGGCGTTTTCCAGTGTTGGCCACTGGCTTAAAGTGCAGAGTGGAGACTGTACAGTTAATTAAAATTGCTTGTGCCGTTCTTCACATTAGCTATTGACGAGAATGAGTCGTAACCACCACCGGAAGTGTACGGATCTTCCGATATGCTAGCCGGCACATATGTTCCTTCGGGTAGGCCTTTGCAAACAACATCAATAGTCACTGACAACGTCCGCTCTCGATTGGTTCGCACATATTTTCAGCCGATTTTAGATCAAGCTTAAAAAAGTCCAATCAATGTAGAACAATTAATAAGAAAAGAAAAATAAACAAACTTCAAAAATGTATGCGTTTTTACTTATTATTATTACAAATTATTTTTGGGAAAATTGGGCATCATGTTCTTCGGATAACGAGTATGATGAACACGAAGATTGTTTACTTCTCGAGAGAAGACAATATAAAATGCTGCCACGTGTTGGACTCGACAAATGGGACGAGCATGGCTTTCTGTATCGTTTTCGTCTTTCAAAGTCGACGACATTATTGGTGCTTAATCTGATAAGAGTTTGTATTTGATAGAAATATGTTTATGTTATTTTTAAGATATATATAAGCACACGCAACATCCAGTCCATACCATTCACTAGGTTTGAGTAAAGAACGAATGCCAGCAAAAATATGTAAAGCAAAGAAAAAGTTTTAAGAAAAGCGGTACTGTATAATGCTTATACACAAATGTAAATGAATTAAATTTTAAAGCATATTAATACATATTTTCAAAAAAAATGTATAAACTCGTAGGTAACAGTAGAAAATATCACGGCTTTTTGTAACATTTAAAAGGAACATCATGAAAACAGAATCGTTTCCAGCACTCTGTATCTGTTTCCTATTTAGCTTTGTTCTTTTTGTCAGTAGGAGACTTTTTAGATCCGGAACACCTGCATAGAACAGCAAATATAGTTGCGATGACAAAACCGATTACACCGAATTTTAGCAGCTGTGACCGATCCATGTTCATCCAATTGTCATTTATAAAGTCGTTCCTGTAATAACAACATTAAAGAACACTTCTTATTAACTAGATTTAACCAAATACTCACATGGGACTAGCAATTGGTGGAACAATTTCTGCCTTAGTCCTCTGCAAGTGGATGTTCTGAGTAAATTCAAGAAACTCTTTGGAGTGTATTCCTTCGTCCTGTATCGGAAGTATTTGCTGTGACGAATGCTATAAAAGATGATCAAATTTAATGAAATTCATTTAATAACTGAACCATGTTTTACAACAAAAACTCAGGAGATTCCTTAACTTTGAATCGCTTAGCGGTTGCAATTCCATATTCCAAACGATTTATACGGGCAACATTCATCTGTCGCTTTAGAGCAGCACCTACGGCTTCCCAAACAGCGTATAGTCCTTGGAAAATGATGCACTCATTGGAGTAACTAAGAAAATATGTACTTTAATTTACTAAAAGAAACAACACAAATATTTTCTAAACTTACAAGAAAACAAACCAATCACCTGTGGTAGACCCTGTTGCTGCTTGTGTTGGATGTTCAAAACTGCTGTCCGACAATTCCTTTACGGCTGGATCTCGGTTTTCACCAAAAGTATGCATTATATCTTCCTCAGTGATTGGGCCATGATAAAGTAGCGGAATACCGCGTCGAAAGAAGATCAACGCTGGCTCGCGACTCGGATTGTGTATGCTCGTCATGTGGCTGTTGACGGCTTTCACAACAACAGCTCCAAGATGTTCCTTCAGGTCATCTTGAATGTTTTCCAAAATAGTTTCAATTTCATCACACGGCTCGCAATTGGGTTTGGCTAAGGATCCACATAAGCGTGTAATGTTTTCCAATAACATGAAGGTGTTTTTTTTTTTTGTGGCAAACTTACAAAACAAAGCGATGACGTGTCTTCTCCAGTGTTAAATGCACAAGATCGGTGTCGTCCACGCCCTGAATTTGGACTGAGTGCGCGGTGCTTATAAGAAAGTCTATTGCAAGAATAATGCAATTGGTGGAACAATTTCTGGCTTAGTCCTCTGCAAGTGAATGTTCTGAGCAAATTCAATGAAACTCTTTGAAGTGTATTCCTTCGTCCTGTATCGGAAGTATTTGCCTTGATGAATGCTATAAAAGATAACCAAATTTAATGAAATTCATTTAATAACTGCACCATGTCTTACAACAAAAACTCAGGAGATTCCTTAACTTTGGGCAACATTCATCTGTCGCTTTAGAGCAGCACCTACGGCTTCCGAAACAGCGTATAGTCTTTGGCAAATGATGCAGTCATTGGAAAACTTAAAAAATACTTTAATTTACAGAAACAACACAAAACACTTACACCACGAAAACAAACCAGTCACCGGCTGGATCTCAGCAAATCCAAAGTTGAGACTGACATATTATGTGTCATCTGTCACAAATATCCCAGGGAATTTTTTGAAACACCAAGTTGGTCAACTTGCGAATGTCAAATTCCAAACCGAAAGTTGTAATAGTGAAAAAAACCATTTTTCAACTTGCAGTTCAACTCTTGAGTTGATATCAACTCCGCAGTTAGCAAACTTGGGAGTTATCAGCAAGTTGAACAATAGTGAATGAAATGGACCTTAATGGTCGCGATCAACTTGTGGGTCCATCTGCCTTTTGTAGTGTTGTTATACCTGATAGTTGATATTTGATATTTTTATTAGGTTTAAACCATTTACAAAGATTACAATAAATATCTATAATCACGTAAATGTGATCATTAACAAATTTAATTCAATTAATTTAATTTAATATAATTTAATAAGTTGGGTACAAAATGCTTACATTAAAAAGGACAATTGAGAAAAAGAGAAAAATACAATGGTTAGCAGCTTAAGCAAAAGGGTTTAAAAAATTATAGTATTGATATGTATTACATAAAAATAAAAGTTATAAAATAAAATATTTAACATTAAAAGTCATAAAACCATCATTAAATTACCAACCAAGTAAGAAAAAAGAGATACACTAAAACGGTCTACAGGACAAAGTATTCTTACGCCAAGATGGTGAGAGTTCTACAAGCGAATAGCAGGAACATAATATTGTCGCTCGGTTGAAATGCATATTGCACGCTGAGGGATTATAGTTAGAGTGCCAGGCAAATTAGAGAAAATAAGTTTTTCAAATAGGTATTCTGGACTTCGCGATATTATGGTTTTATGCAAATATTTTATAGTAATAAGTCTAAGTACTTATCCAGCGTTAAGCCCAGAATTTTAGTTTTATATACAGATTTACGATGCTGACGCTCTAAACCAAACACATTACGAGTAACATTGTTAAAGACGACGTTAAGCTTTCTTCTGGATTCAGCATTGGAGTACATCGCAACCTCAGACCCAAAACATAAAATTGGAACAATAAGAGATCTAACTAACATTAATCTTGTTTTGAGGGGGGTATAATACTGTGACATATACGTTACGCAGAAATCCATATATTTTTCCTACAACAATACGAACATGAAGATCCCATCTTAAGTTGCTATCAAACCAAATGCCAAAATTCTTAGCCTTATCAACTATTTCTATGCATTCATTCCCTAGACATAAACTAGAAAAATCACAGGAACCCATACCAGTTTTGGATATTAGCATTCATTTAGACTTTTTAGGGTTTAAACACGAATTGTTTCTTTGTGACCATTGGAAGATGCTTTCAAGATCACAATTGAACTTGAGTGTGAACCTTTTTTAAAGCAAAGATACATCTGAACATCATCGGCATACATATGAACAGAAGAAAAGGTAGTTGTGTCGGGAAGAACATTTATAAAAATGGAAAATTAAAATGGGCCCTGGAGATACTGGTGGGACACCTATAGGTGTGAGCTTAAAATCTGCGATAGCTATCCCCGCTAAAGTTAGCGTATATAGGATAAGTTGTTGTTGTATTTTACATGAACATTTAAAATTATCCCTATATCCGCGTGCACAAAAACACGGCCACTATCAGGAGGGGAAGACAAAACAGATTTACATTTAATACATGAACGAACATAAACTGCAGTACCAGAGCCAATCCTATCCTACCATACCTATCTCCACGAAATACCCGATATCCACTCAAGTTGTGAACAGCATTTTGAATTTGTGGTTTAAACCAGGTTTCTGAGACGCATATTACATAAACATCCGAATCAACGAACAATTTTCTAAGCTCATCTATTTTACTAAACAAACTTTGAGCGTTTGCGAAGAATAGTAATTAAGGTACGTGGCAACTCAAGCCTCAGAACTCCGGCGTATATGATGTTCATTAAGAGTACTGAGTGTTCATTAAGTGTACTAACGCAAAGGCATTGCAGTATTTAAATCCTTCATCAGTTTCATATCTCAGCTTCCTGTTAGTAATGTAGTTGGCTTCTATTGTCCGTAAGTGGTATGGTGTGTCCATCCTCGCTAGTGATCTTCTGATGGACCTTCTATTTGCCGAGTTAAATGCGTTTTTGATGTTTCCAATTTTTTTTTTTTTAATTTGCGTACGCTAATGTAATTGTTACAGTACCCTTATAGTGTAAGAAACAGCGCAGGCATTTTTGTTACTGCTAGCAACGCCCAGTAGCAAATGGTTCATTGCCTGTTTTTATAGTATTAGAGATTCGTTAATTCTTGTCAATTTTGAGTTCACTTCCGATCGAGTTGGAATTAAAGTAAGTCTCAAAGGGTGATACCCTTAGAAAAAAAGTTAAAAATAAAGCAAAAAGCGGTCTCAGATGTTCGCCTATGTCGGATGTAATATGGTGCAAATGCTCAAGTTTGGCGCACAGAACAATCATTTTGAAACCAAATTTCTAAAATTTGGTTACTTGGTTGGCGATTAAATTGCAAAGACTACTGAAAAACATAGAGACGGGCTACAGTCCGCTTAGGCGAACTGTTGGATACTGTTGTTGGATTGGGCGTGACAAAATTGTAAGTATGGTTGAATTTTTAAAAACGCTCTACATATGTTGTTATATAACATTTAAAGAATTTAATCGAAAAAAAACGATGCTTTCGTAAAAAAATCGCTCCCCTGCTCAAACTTTGGTTTTTCAATAAAATTGTTTTATTTAATTATGGGCGTGTCAGTGGACGGATTTTAAAAATTTTATCTCCCGAGCAGTTTTAGGAGTCAAAGATCGTAAATAAAAAATTTCAGCTTTCTAGCTCAAAATTCGTTTTTTTCGATATATATTCGTTTTTTTTTTTAGTTTGTGATCGTGTCTGTTGGCGGATTTCAATAATTGTTAAACTTGATTATTTCGGGTCCCTAGAGAGGATATGGTTAAAATTTCAGCTTAACCAGTTTAAAGGCCTAATTTTCACCGACAGACTGACGGATGGACGGACGGACGGACATGGCTAGATCGACATTACTATCGATGTTGATCATAATTATAGTGACTATGGGCAATATAAAGGTATGATACAAAATATGAGCCACAATTAATATACCCTTAAAATAGGGTATAAAAAACTACTGGGTTAAAAAAGAACTCCCTCTGATGAAACACAATCAGAAACACAATCACAATATGGGTGAATATTTCAAAATATTAATATTCTGCGGTCCGGCGTTTATAGTGGTGATGGGTATAATCGAATGATTTAAAGAATCGATATATTAGTATTCGAATGATTTAAAGAATCGAATGATCACTCGAATGATCTTCGAAACAATTTTTTTCGCTAGGTTTAATTTTAAATCACTGCCGATTACACAAAATATTTAATATAAATCACAGTAAACTACTGATTATAATTTAATTTACCTACATTTATTGCTTTTTAAAAAAATAAAAGATAGACAAAACATTCATAAAATACTCGTACCTATCGTACCTTATTTTCAGTTTTCAGCACAGAACAGAACAGTTAATTAAAATAAATGAACAAAAACCCAACACAAAAAAAATCATAACATAACGGTTCTCGCTTCTTGCTTTTCGTTTACAATTCAATATTCAACTTCAACCCTCAACTATGCATCGATTGCGAAAATAAAATGAATACACACACGAGATACACAAATAACAAACTTCTCGAGTTCTCGATTTTGTGTTTTTTCTTCTTTTTTGTTCTTTCGTTCAATATTCTCTTCTCGGTCTCGAATCGGCACTCGAGTATCGAGTTCTCATTTCGCATAGAGTAAGTAGATGTGAGAAATCATTCGAATGATTTGAGTGAAGAATCGAGATATCTCGAAATGTTGTCTGAATCGATTATAATCGATTATATCATTCGAATACGCCCATCACTAGTTTATAGGCTAAAAAAACATATACATTTGACTGAGATACAATTCTATAGAAACTCTTTTAACATATGCACATATAAAAAACAAATATTCATTTTTAGTAACGCCGATATTTTAACTTAAACCTAAAAAATGTCATTACCATGTCATGTCCCCAGCTGTACCTTCCTTCAACAAATGCATTTTATTTGTAAAATGTAAGCCGGCTTGCAAATTTTATTGATGCAGCATTGAAGAAGAAAGAACAATGGGGACTGTGGCCCAGTCAATTTATTTTTAGAGAATATTCAAAGTTATTTGAAAATTATTTAGTGAGTGTCCCCAAGAATATTGTCATTTCCGTGACAAAAAATAATTCTTTATAAATTTTGAATTTAACGGCCGCAGAGTAGGCTGCTGATTTCACATTAATAACAAGACCTGGTGATTGTTTTCGGCACATTTTGCAATAATCCCATTATACATCAGTATCAGTAGTGAACTTTCTTTCATGTTGTGAAGGTGTTTTAGGTTTTCGTTACCCGAATTTGTCATTACCGTGGTAAGGCTTTTTGATTATAATATGTTAATAATTAAATAAATTTTTTTTGCAATGCATGTTTTTTTTATGAAGTTAATTAATAAGATGAGTTTAAAAAAAATATTCAGTAAAGTTCAGTGTTATTTTAGAAAAATACCTTTCGATGTCATTTCCATGTTTCCCGTGGCATACATGGTAATGACAGTTCGGACACGGAAATGACAAAGTCAAGCAAATTACAAAAAAAATCAAATATTTTCACTTTTATTTTAAGTTTATATATAAGCTCATCTGCATTTATCATGGCACCTCGCAATAATTTTTTTTTTTTTTTAATTTGCGCGCACTAAAGGGATTTTTTTAGTACCCTTATAATGTATTGGCTGCACAGCGCGGGCGTTAGGGAAATTAGGATTAGAAGAAAGGGAGAGTTGCCGATGCACGTTGGTTTTAAATGTTTGTAGGTTATAATGTAGAGGAAAAATAGAGCGTGGAAGAGTATTCCACATTCGTGTTGTACGGCAGAGGAAAGATTCTTTGTACTTCACTGTACGTCCGAATACAGTCTTGAGGGTGAACTGATGGGCATTCATTGCATATCAGGTATTGCGGCTGAAATGGTCAAGGGGTGGAATGCAACTGGCTATTTCGTTAGAGCACTTATGACGGAAATAACGATAAAATAACGAAAGACATAAGACATTGCGACGATGACTAAGAGAGTCAATTGATCTCGCTATATCTCGGTCGCCAATGAGTTTTATCGCGCGTTTTTGGGTCCTGTCAAGTAGCTCCAAATAAGTTATTGATGCACCAGACTAGATATGAGCGTTGTGCTTGAGTTTCGGGCGAATAAACGCCTTATAAATTGTTGAAATATTGGGGTGAAATATTTCTTACATTACTTAAGGAAGCCTAGACATTTCGCAGGGGAGTCGGACATAATCCCGAAAAACGTAATCCCGAAAGCCCAAAATCCCGAAAATCCAAAATCTCGAAAATCCACAATCCCGAAAAACTAAAATCCCAAAAACCCACAATCCCGAAAAGCCACAATCCCGAAAATCCAAAATTCCGAAAGATCAAAATCCCGAAAATGAAGCTAAAAATTTTATTGTAGGTACCAACAAAAAAAATTGGCAAATTTATTTAACAAAATAAACAAAATAATAAACTTCAAATAAATAAAACATAACAAAAACAGTTCAAATCTTACAAAAACATATCAAAAACGATCAATGACAAAATAATATAATACAAGTTCTAGTTCATATTGTACGCAATTATTCAGAGATAACTTATTTCAGAATGCTGTCGCTGCTCACACTCCCAGTAAAATGTATCCTTGTATTTTTTGTAGCCGTCAATAAGCAGTTTCTCACGCTGTTTGTTGGTTTTCACGATGGAAACGTTCATTTCTACTTAAGACTTCAAACACAAAATGTCACTGATAATATAAAGTTTTTAATTATAAAGGCATGCACGATACTCACTTTGTATTACGATGTCCACTGTCTAACAAAAATCTAGTCGGTCAGCTATCACACTATTTGAGATCAGCTCAACTGAATGCACATTGCGAATTGCAAAACATTACAACGCAAACAATTGCAAAATATTATTACGGTAAATGGAATGGACAAACACTTGTCTATTTTACATTCAAAATTAAATAAAGAATCCCGAAAACGAAATCCCGAAAAATAATATATAAAATGAAAAATTTGCACAAATTTTTCATTTTATATATTATTTTTCGGGATTTTGGCTTTTCGGGATTCTGGCTTTTCGGGATTTTGGATTTTCTGGATTTTGGGTTTTCGGCATTTTGGATTTTCGGGATTTTGGATTTTCGGGATTTTGGATTTTCGGGATTTTGGTTTTCGGGATTGTGTCCCCAACCCATTTCGCAGCGTTCTTGGCGACATCGAATATGTCGTCATTTCAACGAAGGTTGCCATTGACCTACATACCGAGTATGGAAAGTCTTTCGGTTTCAGCGATGCAAGTGCCATTCATAGATAATGGCAGTTTATGTGGGTTTTGCTTTAATGACAGGAGACAGCATTGTGTTTTGGAAGCATTAAATTCCACTCTATTGGTTGTACCCCACTGAGTTATGCTGTTAAGATCGGAATTTAATGAGCTTAACATACGTTGCCGTTCCAGTTCCACACCCGAAGAACAGGGGCGTGACCCAACAAACGAGTATGAAAAGCTGAGGGTAATGTCATCAGCAAAGGACTGAATTGGATTAGAAGTAACAGACAGGAGATCATTTATAAAAATGAGAAAGAGAGTCGGGGACAGAACGGAGCCTTGGTATCACCCGCATTTATTTGGTGAGTTGCAGACTTGAAACCGTCCAAGACAACTTGAATTGAACGGTCCGAAAGGTAATTTCTAATCCATTGAAGAAGAGTATCATCCATTCCAAATGCACGCATTTTCGACAAGACAGCTTGATGCCAAACTCTGCCAAATGCCTTTGAAATATCAAGCACAACGATCTTACTTTCACCACCTTGGTGAATAGATTGGTTCCACTTTTCGGTTAGATATGTCATCAAATCACCGGTGGACCTGTGGCCCCGAACCGTACTGCCGGTCATTGAGAAGTTTTCGAGATTCAAGATATTTCATTAGCTGACGGTTGATCAGCGTTTCCATGACCTTAGAAAGAAGGTAGGAGGAGGGAGAAGAAGACTCGCCTTTTTTTGGTACAGGCTGGACAAATGCTGTATTCCATCTTCCCGGAAAGAGCCCTGATAAATAGGACCGATAGAAAAGCTTAGCAGTGGTTTTGCTAGCGTAGAAGAACACCTCTTCAGAACGATGGGGGAAATACCATCTGAACCAGCGGATTTGTGTATGTCAAGATCTCGAAGTACTTTAGCCACTGTACGAGTGCGAAAGTGGATTGGTCCCACGGAGTATTCTACGCGCTCGAGTCAGCAGCAAGCAGATTGGCTTTATCCAAAGAGCTGACGGCTGGAATGTCGTGGTAAATGAGTGTCAGGATAGATGACGAGGCCGAATTTTTGATGTTTTTGACAAACGACCAAAAGTTTAAAGTAAAGAAAAACGCTGAAAATGATAAAAAAAAACAAACTACGAGCGGAAAAGGAACTTGAACGTCAAAAAATCAATATTTCATGCTAAACCATGATGATGTATCATACATAAGCTCTATACAAATGTTGGCCATTTTACCGAAACCAATCATGGTTCTGCGAGGAAAGCGTCTATTTTATAAATTCCCCCACAAAATTAATATTTTCTAATCTGTACTGAAGTAACAAAGTATGAAATTTAATTTAAATACCTACGTTTTATTAGCTTATTGTAATTTAAACGTTTATTTAAAAAAATGACTTCCTATGTGTTTTCATTTGGTTTAATAAGGTTAAGGTCATTTCCATGCTGTGTCGTCATTACCATGATAGGAATTTGTAATTTCCATATTAGTGCTGTCATTCCCGTGGAAAATAAAATCAGTTAAAAATAACTAAATTGGGTGGCCCATTCGCTTAAAATGTTCAATAATCGAAAAATTATTAAATTTGTTTATATTCGTAAAGGTCCATTTCGAGGTGCAAAATATTAATATTTTGAAATATTGACCCATATAGGTTAAAATTTGCACTTCATTAAAGCGGCATTTTCAGTAAATAAACTAAACAAATTTACGGTTAATAAGTGTACACGTACGTACACATTTTCTGGATATGTACATCGTTACGGACAGGACGTAAATAATGCACTTCTTCTACACTAATGTGATTTAAATCGGTTGTTAGGCTAATAAAAGGCGTCGTAATTGACTTCAGTTCAAGGACTCCTGAGGTCGGTTTAACCGTGTACGCTAAATTAAGTTTTCGATAAACAACTGTAATGCACTTTAAAGGATCACACATCATCATCAAATATTTACTACCCTCCCCATATCCCTAATATATGATAATAATTTAATCGAAAACTAAACTTTGATGCAAAACACACATTTATTCACACGCATATTAGCGAAGCCCAACACGTTCCTAGCTAAATAAGACACACCCACGAGACCATAATGTAGGTCCTGATAGGTATTTCTAAACATTAAATTATTTATACAGCCACAGCCCTATATAAATGGCCTCCTTCTGGAGTTTATCGTTAACGTTGCTTGTCTTACGATCGGGTCGGGTCTAACAATCGAAAGAAACTATATTTCCTAAAAACTGAATTTTCCTCAAAAAGGATACAAAAGCTGAAAGTAAGGAATTCAGTTTTTGTTAATTGGCTTGTAATTTTTTTCCAACATTTCAATCATAAAGTGGTTCGTAAATTTGGAAGAAGAAAACAAACGGTGTAACAAATTCGACATTAAAAGTATTAAAATCAAGTGTTTAGAATAAGGAATAATTGCGGGAGGTACATTTTAACATTTCTCATCTTTTTCGTTATGCAGTGAAAACTGATCTATCAGTGCGACAAAAAGTTGTATGCCATAATTTAATAGTGAAGTTTCGCAGAAAAGGCCAAAGGAAAAGCTTCAGAGTAGCCTGAATGCAAGGTTAAGTCCATGTACTTCTTGCATTATCCTCGTCGTTATGTCCAGAGACCTATGAGGGACTACAATCGCTGTGTCGTCAGCAAAGGCAAATGGAATGCTCCCCTTGAAGACGCAAAGTAGCTCGTTCGTGTAAAGGACGAAGAATCGGACCTAGTTTCGATCCCTGCGGAACTCCATATTGCACACCCTTTTCTCACTCATCACGTCCTTGATCTTGACGCAAAATAGCCTGTTGTGCAGATAATTATCTGCACGACAGAATTATAATCTCAAAGCCATTCAGCCATTACTCCTCGTATGCCAAACCTTCTTAGCGCTTCTAATAAGGTCGCATGATTGAGTGTGTCGAAAGCTTTGCTGAAGTCAATAAACAGGACTAGGACATTATAGCTTTTGTTTAAACTTTTATTGACACAATTAACGAATTCGCCTAGCAATTTGCCTGTATTTTTGTTTTTCTGGAATCCGTATTGTTTTCTGTGTGTTGGAGAATAAAAAAAATTAATAAAAATAAATATTAGGCATTAACGAATTTATACTCTTGGATGCTTGTCAGACGTTCGCAAGAGGTGGGGCAGTGGGAAAAAACTCAAGATGTTATTTGACCCCGGAATTGAACCGGGGACCTTTCGATTAGTAGGCAGACACACTAACCATTGAGCCACTATGTTAGAGAATATTTGTCGATAAAACTTTGTAATCTTGCCGAAAGAACGCCTTCCAAGCTCTTTCCCACTACTAAAAGTATCGAAATCGGTCTATAATAGCTCAGGTGATTTTTAACGCCACCCTTATAGATCGGCCTCACAAAGCAGTTTTCAGCGTTGACGGAATTTTCGTCTGTGTTAGGCTTTGGTTGATAAATTTGCATAGGATGGGAGCAAAAATGTTGGTAACCGAATATAATATACCTCACTTCATGTATCGCGGTTTTAAATCAACTTTATATTGGATGTTCCTTTGAGGCTTTTTTTTATACTTTTATCGATCCACTAAAAAAAAAAGCATTACAGAAACATCCGATATAAAGTTGATTAAGAATTAACGACAATAAGGAGTAACCACATTTAATATTCCTGTAGGTGGCGCTACTTTGGTTGGAGATCTATTTCCATTAAATGTCTATGCTGTTTTTCACATTTTGTTTTTTACGTTCCAAAAGAAATATACACCCCTATCGTGGAATCCGTCGGATCTGAGATTCACTTCACTTATTCGATTCACGTGAACAGAAAATTGCTATCATGGGATCCGTCGGATACTCTCCCTTACCGACCACTATTGGTGATTAGGAAATTCAATTGTGACAGCTCATTTCAAACACATTTGTTTTGTAAAAATTAAATTCAGTGAAAATAAAATAAAAACTGCGGATGTCAAATGCATGGATAGATTCGACGCGCTCGTTTTCCACGATACAGTGAATTTCATTCACGTTACCGACATGTGGATGGCTCACGTCTGCGGATTACACGATGCAAATTGTTCACTATTAGTGGATCGTCCCCTCCGACGGATTCCACGATAGGGGTGATAAATAGGGAACATTCCATTATCTTTGGAAAGATTCGATTGTGGTGCTTTTCCCATGTCAGATCTTGCCAAACTATCCGGGCTTTTTTTTAGAACCTGCTTATTTCCGCCAGAGAGCGATAGTAGTGTAGAGAACCCTTAAGTCGCCAATAATCGTCCATTAAGACAGCAATTAGTGATTGGCAGGTCGTGTGTTCGAATCCCGACCAGAGCCATGCTTTGTAAAATTGAATACTCACAACAATTCAAAATCTCCCTTAAGCAATTAAGGCGCCACCTGTGTAGAAAAAACCCTATCGCACCAAAAACTTCTTATCTACTATCCTCCTATTCTTTCAGCAGCACCCAAAAATAGGCAATGAATCATTTGCTGGGGGCTGCTTGCAGCAACGAAAAAAAATGCCTGCGCTGTGGCAACACTATAAGGGTACTGCATCAATTACAGAAAAATAAAAAAAATCCATTTAGCGCACGCAAATTATAAAAAAAAAAAAATTGACTGCGAAGTAGTTTTGTCAGTGCACGCTTCGTCCAACCACTGTAAGCAAGCTTTCATTGTTGTTCCAGGGCAACTACACTTTTTTTGTTGGTCAATCATGGACGCACTTTATAAAATCACTTCAAAGCACTTATTCCCATCGGATCCTGCGACCGGAAGACTCGGCTCCATCGATTTTAATATCTGTTTGATGCAATGGTTTGGTATACCACTGCTTGGTACCAAAAAGGAATCAAGGCATTTTAAAATATTTATCGGCATCTACGGCATGATTGCAACGTTCCTTGTGACATTTATCTACACCGGATTTCAGCTACATGATCTAGTATTATGTTGGGGAAATCTTAATGAGCTAACTCAGAATATTTCTGTGACGATATCTTACATAACTGAAGCTATTAAAGTAAGGACTCCATTTATTTATCAGACATCATGTTTAAGTTCTCTCTTTATAGGTAATCAACGTTTTCTATAGGCGAAAGGACATTATAAGCATTATAAAGCAGTTCAGGATATTGACGAAGAAATATGTGATCACTGAAGAGCAGGTAAATATGATGCCAACTCATTATAACGTTTAAAAACTGTTACTAGACAGTAGAGGAAGCAAGTCTCAGTTGGCACTGTCAAGTCGAAGAAAGTTATTCATTCGATTGTGTGAATATAGATGATCTGAGAAGAGCAATTATGTAGCTGTATTAAGTCTGAGGCGGCTGGTTCAGCTAATATTCCTAACAAATTCTTGAAGCTAATCTCACCACTTGTGTTTCCTAATATACTTCATATTATTAATGTATGTATCTTTAGTTGTCGTTTTCCAGACAAATGGAAAATTGCAAAAATAGTCCCTTTACCGAAAGAGGCGCGTCCCTCTGCCCCCTCGGATTTCAGGCCAATAAGCTTGTTACCCTTAGTCCTAGAGAGGCTAATGGCCAATCAAATCCAGAATCATCTAAACGTCAATAATCTTATGTCAGAGTGGCAATCCGGATTCCGCATGAATCACAGCTGATGCGAAATGGCAGCCCTTAAAGTTACAACAGATCTTAGATCTGTCTTGTAGTCCTCCTTGACTTTTCCAAGGCTTTTGATAGCATTGATCACTCAATACTATTATCGAAGTTAAAAAATCTGTTTCGGTTTCTTCGGTCCATCTCTACGACTCATCGATGAGTATCTTATAAATTGTGTAAGTGTTTGTAACATCAACTGGGAACTGGGTCATCTTGTCCAATTACTATAAATAATGGTATGCCCCAGGGCTGTGTACTAGGGCCTATTTTATTCTCGCTCTTTATTAATGATCTTCCTGATGTTGTTATTAGCAGCAACACTCTTATCGACAGCGACGGAGTTCCTGGCACGTCAAGCGAGTTCAAAAATTCCGTCGGATAGTTGGTCGCTCCATGCTCGTCGGTCATGGTCAACGGATTTGTACGAATCCAGTTCTTCAGCGATTTGACTTTGAATACTGAAATCTATCGAGCCAACAGTTGTCTCGAGAATTCAGTAGCCGATGGGTCGTTCTGCAATGCGGCTCTCATTTTCGTGGTCAATTTCAACTTCTTGACATGCCGACACAAAGAAGATTTCAGGCATGCATTAAGTTCATCGGCAGCAGTAGATTTCGGGATGACGGGTAGCGTTTGACAAAAATCTCCACAGAGCAATATCATAGCCCCACAAAATCGTATCGAATCACCTCGTAAATCCTTCATCGTTCGGTCAACTGCTCGTTTATGCGAATGTTCAGTTCGAGAGCCTTTCAACAATGTGGCAGCAATGCCAGAGGCTGCAACAGCCAACGCAATTTGAGATCTTGACCGATTTGTTTCCAGACTCAACGAAATGACGAATGTCTTGCCTGTCCGACCGGGAGCATCGAGAAATTAAATGCCTGCCGTTCCATCATCAACAACCTTCATCAACGAATCGTACACGTTCTTCTGCTCTGCATTCAACAGCGGCACATTTTTTCGGACTCTTTCGGCCAGCTCATCTCGATCATAGTCTTGCTCCCGTTGCAATTCGCTATTGAATGCATCGTGCATCGAACGATTTGGCGCTGGCCGAATGTCGACAGCAGACTGCCCAATGTCGACAGCAGACTGCACATAAGCACGCACATGTCTTCGATCAGAACTAACGCTTCGTTGCGAATCTCGTCGTTAATTTCAAGATCGAAATTCGAAGCTGTCGTGCGAACTCTGTGCAAAATATCGTCAGCTCTCTCGTCCTTGTATTTATCCCACAATGCGGTCGGGTTCGACGGATGACATGTGGCTATGATCACCGCAAACAATGTACGAATTTGATTCGCTGGCGCAGAAACAGTTGTATCGGCGAGCATTGAGCCCCAATGTGTATCATTTTCGGGCAAATTAAAGCGTTGGCAAACTTTCCGAAAGGTGGCTCACAGCACACCATCCACAGTACGCAGGGAATCGAAAGATGTATGGCCTGTAATGTTCACGTAAGGTAACGTCCAAATTGAAATTTCATCACCTCGTCGTTTCCGAAATTCACGCAAAACGTTTTTTATCACAATGAATTTCACATTTATCCGAAATTTTCCAAGCTTCACAACGAATATTCAACCTTTACATCGTCCAAAATCATCAAATCATGGCGATAAAATGCAAAATTCCGTCAAAAAAAAAATCGAATACAAATTTTTGGGGTTTTTCCGGAATTTGTCGAGTTTTGTAATCTGAATTTTTTATTTTTCCATTCGCAAAGCCATTCCCGAATAATTGCATACAAAAAATCCAATTTTCGATTTTTCCAATTTTCCGACTTTTCCGGAGGGGTATTTTCAAAATTTTCGTAAAAACTTTCTCCTGGCAATTACGAACAACTGAAAAAAATTTGAGCCAAATCGGCCCAGCCGTTCTCAATTGATTTATTACTATACATTTTTATATCAATACCTTTAATATTGTTGCGGAGTTATTTTAAAATTATGATATCTCCCAAGGATGTTGATTGAAATCCAGTGATGTCAAGGACAATTTTGTTCACAACTTAATACTTGTGATTAATAACATAATTATTTGGATAAGGATTAAGATTATATTGATAAAACTCCTTCGAAAATAATGCATTAATTTCGGACAAATTTGATTACCATAAAAAAGGTTACAGTGAGTCAATCTGAAAAGATAGACATAATGCTGCCGCGGACTTTTTTTTAGAACTTTAAAAGAGGAACAATTCCATCATACATGATTTTTGCGTAACTTAAACCGCTTACGCAGGGCACGCAACGGAAACTCTCAAAAAGGAATAAAGGTCGCAGCGTGATGTTTTAAAGCCTAAAGGCCCATTTATACGATCATTTCAGTTTCGGTTTCAGTTTAGCTACTCGTATCAGTTCAGATTTCAGTTCAACTGATGCAAAAATTGAAGCGTTTAACTGAAACTGAAACTGATGGAATTCCCATAAGTTGTCAGTTCAGTTATCAGTTAAACTGATGTGTAAATACGTTTCAGTTCAGTTGTCAGTTCAACCGTCATTTCAATTGCAGTTGGCGGTGAATCAACATTCTAGAGTTCCTGTTTTTTTTTCAATATATCGAAACGGAGTGATAAGTTGGTCGATTTCATTAAAATTTATCGGCTTTCATCTTCCATTACGCAATGTATTTCTTCTGACTTTCGACTGCTCACCAGAAAAATGAAAGCTCAACTGAACACCGGACTGACGTCTAAATGCACTGTCTTTTTGAACTGAACTGACAACTGAACTGACAACTAAACTGATAACTGATCGTCTAAAAGGGCCATAAAGCCTTCCTCGCTAAATTAACTATCCAACACAAAAAGAATTTTTCAATTCAAGGAAGTAGTTACTGAGATTAGGGCGTTCAACCAAACAAACAAACAAACTTTTCAGCTTTATAATATAATGAGTATGAGTATGAGTATGAGTATGAGTATGAGTATGAGTATGAGTATGAGTATGAGTATGAGTATGAGTATGAGTATGAGTATGAGTATGAGTATGAGTATGAGTAGGAGTATGAGTGTATATAGATTACAATCATCATTATTATCCTTAAATTGTAAACTTTTTAACCTGTCAACTCATTTTTTCTTTATACCTATCAAACGATATTATATCTTGTAGTAGTATATAAATTAGATTCAATTCAATTCAATAAACTCAATAAACCAAAAAACTCAAACTTAAAAGGAGAGCCCCTAACGAACCCCTTCAAAAAGGCAATATCAATCAACGTTCCTTTACAATCGCGACAGAGACGCAGACCTTAAAACTCAAGTATCACAAGTGCAACAACATCATGAAATCTGCAGCCCTGTCGATACTTTTTTAGGTCAAACTGGTGAATCCCACACTACTAGTAGGGATGCAGCGAAGTGGGAGGGTAATGATCCATAATGATTATTATGGTTAAGATCATAACCTCGTCGTTAAGAAAAATAAGAAGATAGCGCAAGTCTTCACTAGTGGATGTGCTATTTGCGCTATTTCGATTGGACTTTTATGCATCTTGAACTATTTGCACGAAATCGTTCTCAACATATCTTGATTGTTTAACAATAAATAATGGTTGAATAAATAAAAAATCACAGTAATTGGGAGTATTAACTATTTCAGTTGGATTCGATGCACTTTATACACAGAGACGTCAAAATGATTTCAGACCGTTCCAAAATCGTTTTGAGATTTAGAAAAACAAAAATCCAATGAGACGCATCGGTAGATTCTCAATTTTCTTTGCAGAAAGAAGCTTTTTACTGGGGAGACTTCGAAAATAAAATATCGCTGCTGATTTACGGCAGCATGGTGGGATGTTCGTGTATTTTAGGAATGATCATTATATTGTTCAGTGAGTCCGTTTTAAATATATTTTTTGAGAACCTGCTCATAGATGATTACTGCAGATCCCAACGATATGGCTGGACAATTGCTTCTCTACAGAGCCAAAATGCCTGAATTTATGCCATTAATAGTACAAGCACTTTACATGTCATTAGCTACCCTTATAACGGGAATTCAAATAGTTGGAATGGATTGCATGAATGTCCTTTTGATGAATCAAACTCGATATCAATTGAAGATCCTCAACATAGCTTTCGACCGACTTGTTGTCACTGATCGAAAGCAGCATACAGACTACAATAAATATTTTAATGGCCTTATAGAACATCACAACGCCATTTTGAGGTGAGCAGGGACGAATAAACTTTTAAAACAACTTAACATTTTCTTTTCAGAATTCGTGAAGAAATTGAAGATATTTTCAAATATCCGATTTTGTTGCAATTTTTTACATCCATGTTGGTTCTTGCGATGATTGGATTTCAAACAACCGTAAGATCCGGTTCTTCGGAGGATGTTCTGACTTACTTTTCCTGCGGATGTTTTTTATTTCAGTTGTTTGTCTATTGCTGGTTTGGGAATGAAGTCTCAGAACAAGTATGACGTGTGCTCAGGTTCAAGATTCATCTGTCAATGTAACATCTTTTCCATTTTATAGAACAAAACATTGGCCTTTTGCGGCTATAATTCATCATGGTTCAATTTTGATCAGAGCTTTAAGAGATCTCTCATAATATTCATGATTAATGCCCAGAAACCGTTCGATTTTACAGCCGGAGGGTATATAAAACTGTCATTAGAGACATTTAGGGAAGTAAGTATTAGTGACAGGAATAACAAAGCATCACGGTTGTATTTCTATAACTCTCCATTCAAATGCGCAAGGTATACGAAAGTCCTACTAATTTAAGTCAAATTTACAGATACTCAGCAAGTCGTATACCTACATTGCCGTCCTGCGTCAAATTTATGCAGAAAAGTGAGTTATTTTATAAATGTCGGAAAAGGAATAGGAGTAAAACTCTAATAATTAGATACTGTTTTATTAACACACAGAAAATGTCAAACACTTTACTATAATAAAATTATATCACTGTTCACGTAAAGGTTTCAATTTTTAAATTTTCATAAGACTTTGGCAAAGCAGAAATTTAATCGGATCATTGACTCCAAACTCCACAATTAGGTTATAAATTCGGTAGAAGTACTGGACGCGAAAGTAAGGACCTTGGGAAAATCTCTCTGACCTAAGAAAAATGATCAGGGAGATCTTCAACATCTGCCATGCACACAAATTCTATAAACCCTACAAAGACTGTCTAAAGCTATAGTTAGTTAGTTAGTTAAATTGACTTTTATTTCTTTAAATATGTTACAGTTAAAGTTTAGCCTAAGTCATAATAGGTTTGGCCTATGGCCGTCTACCAGGTTGACAAAATATAAACTAAAATTCTTTTATTAAAAATCTCCTTTTATAATTTGTTCTCTATAACGAAGTGCAGCAACTGTGTAGTTATATAGGACATCCCATCCTTTTTCTCCATTTAAAATGTTTATTGCTTCATCTTCCTCTATGACATGTTTTCCAAACATTGATAATCGGAATTCTTTTAGAATTGGACAAACACCAAGAAAGTGCAAGACATCTTCTCTCTTTTTCATATTGCAGAGGTCGCAAAGTGTTGGTAAATCTGGGCGATGTGGCATAAAATTTAAATGGACAAGTTCACCTCTCATTTTAAAGATAGTACTTATTTTTTCAGCTGAGTAACTGTTAAGGAAATACGTTTTTTCATTTAAAAAATGGTTAAGTTTGCTGTAATAGTTCCTAAATAGTGACGATTCGGCTCCTTCAACATATTGGTCATACGTATGTCTGCCAAGATTCTCCAAAATTGAGTTAAATTTTTCTCTTAAGAGATGAACTGAACTGTCAGATTCATTCCGCATTCGGCTGCTACTTTCTGCCATTCCTCAAAAATGTTTCCATTTGTTTTAATTATGCTTTTTAATACTACGTTTGGTATTCTGGATTCATTCATCTCTAATAATTTTAAAACATAATTGAAGTGCATTTTGAGGGTGTACAAGCGGAGGGGGGGAGTTCCAGTTTCAATGTATAGCATATACGAGTAGTTAGGGGTATTTTTTGGTAACCGGAATATCCTCTTTAAAAAGTAGCGAAGAAATTTTTCCACCTCATCGTAGCATTTGTAACCCCATATTTGAGCTCCGTAGAGCATTATCGAGGCTGCAGTCGAGTGGAACAAAGTTTGTTTTGCACTTAGCGACACATAATTGTTTTTGAAACAACGTTCCCAGATTGCACAGATAGCTCTTTTAGCATCAGCTAATTTTTCACCAAGTTGCGGTTTTAAACATAAAGAAGGCGTTATTAGGATACCTAGATATTTGTATCTGGATACAACTTCAATTTCTTCACCGTCTAACTTCCACTTTTCAACACGCGAGTAACAACCTCCTGCATTTCTAAATATCATGACTTTTGATTTCTCAAGATTAACAGTGAGATTCCAACATTTACAATATGCACTTAGTCTGTTTATCATTAGCTGCATTCCTTGGATAGTTTCACACAGGAATACGATAGCATCCGCATACATCAATGCCGGGATTGTTACATCGCAGAACCTTATTCCACCTTTGACATCATCGGTTATATCATTAATGTATAGTATAAAGAGTAGTGCACTTAGAATACATCCTTGCTTAACGCCCATTGACGTTTTGAATTCTTCGGAGATTAACTCTCCATCCCACACGTACGCAATATTATTCTCATACAAAGCTCGCAGGATTTGAATGATTTTGCTTGATACACCGATTTTGGAAAGCTTGAAAAAGAGTGCTTCGCGTGGTATTGTATCGAAAGCTGCTCGAAAATCTACAAAGAATGCGTACAACTTTTTTTTCTTGCTTTGTAAGATTCAGCAATATTAGTAAGGCAGAATATCTGGTCGATTGTAGAATAACCTTTTCTAAATCCAGCTTGAAATTCTTTAAGGATGTTATTTTCTTGAACCCATTCGTATAGTCTTTTGTATATCAATGCGGCAAACAGTTTGGCTGAAGCGTTCAAAAATGTGATTCCTCTGTAGTTCTTCGGGTCTTTGTAATCACCTTTTTTATGAAGTGGAAAACTGATTGCTTTCCTGAATGTATCAGAGACATTTGTAGAATCAAAGATTCGATTATATTCTATTGTGAGATAATTTATAAACTCGTTTGTGCAATTTTTATAAAATTCGAACGGGATGCGGTCAATACCTGGTGCTTTGTTTGATTTCGAGTTGTTTATAGCTTCCTTGACTTCTTCCAGAGTAAACGCGGTGTCTAATTTTTCATCTATGAGTAGTGGGGCTGCATATTGAAATAAAGGGGAGGTTAGTGGAGCGTTGAGGAGCTTATCGAAGTGAGTCCTAAGTTGCGGGGACTTAAGAGATAAAGAGATGTTTGATGTGTATCCGTTTATGTACTTGACAGCTTTCCAGAATTGCGCCGAGGACTTTGAGGTGTTTATGAGCGCGATATTTTGCTGTTCAAGGGCTATTTTTTTGCTATGACAAATGCGCTTGTATTCCCTGTTGGCATCTTGATAGAGTGTTTTGAAAATGTTGGCGTTATTCGTTCTCAAGAGCTTCAAACATTTAAATGATTTGTCTCTTGCTCTCAAACAATCTGAATCAAACCATTTTTGCGTATATGTTTTATAGATTCTAGGGTCCTTGTGTTGCGGAATGGCCTCAATATCAGCTGTATAATGCTGCGTGCTCAGTTTCAAAAGGTTTATATTCATGTTTCGCTGATAGGTTTCGAGTATCCGGTCGTTCCAAACAAATTTTGGTAAAAGGCTTATTGGCTTCGTGTGATCATAGTTGCTGCTGGCAGCAAAATTGATAGTTACTTCCAGTGGCATATGGTCCGAAAAGATCTGAATTCCAACTTGAAAATTGTTCAGAAGTTTATACCAGTTTCCCGAGACAAAGCAGTAATCTATTATAGAGCATGATGTTCCTCTGATAAAGGTCAGTTCACCTTCCGAATCGCCTTTGCAGCTACCATTCAACAAACGCATGTCATGCTCATCGGCAAGTTCAAGAATTTTTGTTCCTTTGTTATCACAAATTGGGTCCTTAGATTCCCGATAAGGTTCCAAAAAACTGCTGTTGTATCCGGATGCGAAATTGTTTTGTGATAGTCCTACTCGACCATTAAAATCACCAATAAGCATTATATCGCTGAAGTCTAAGGAGTGTAATGAGTCACAGAGTTTGTCGAAATCAGACTGCCACTTATTGCAATTTAAGTAGATAGGTACCAAGATGACATCAAATGTATTCGATTTTAAGTTAACACTTATTTCGCCATTTTTTTTGAAGTTACCGCAGATCCCTTCGAGATTATCGCGAAAACCGAACAATGTTCCACCACTTCCTCTTCCAAAAAGCGAAGTTTTTACAGCAGGAGACCATATTAGTTCATAATTCGAGAATATATTCTTAAATTTAATTTCCTCATTTTCTAATAAATGTGTTTCAAATAATACAAAACTATCAAAACTTTTAACATAATTAAAAAATGTTACAAAATTCATTTTGTTTTTTAAACCAGATACATTGTAGCTTAAAATTCTAATTTTCTTATACACTAAAGTTTTCTCAGCATTCTGATAGACTGGGACACATCATGCGTCGTGTACAACCGCCTTAGAGCTTGTGGGTAGACCCGAAGATTTTTCGCCTATATGTTTTGTATTAAATTTGGCATCACTGCTGTGATTGACATTACCTGTCAGATTTGAAGTTTTGTGAGATGTGTTTTCTTTTGTAGCTGTTTGGTTTGTATTTTTAAGTTCATTAGCAAAAATATTTTCATTTATTCAGTCTAAAGCTATATAAAGCTATAAAAAGGCTATTAGCAAGGCTAAGTCTCAGGCCTGGACAGAGTACTGTCAGTCGATTGAAACCCTAGAGGATGCTGCTAGGCTTAGTAAAATCCTGTCCAAACAACACTCCAACCCGTCATTCATCAAACATGATGATGGTTCATGGGCGGAGTCCAAAGAAGAATTCCTGGAAATCCTTAAGAACACGAACTCACATAATGCAACCTACACCACAGGGTGACACTAAGTCAATCATCACAAGCGGAAATTTCAAATGGGCTATAGACAGCTTCTCCCCTTATAAGTCACCAGGGCTTGGCGGGATTTTACTGATAATGCTCCAAAAGAACTTGGAGAAGGTTATACCTTGGTTATCGGCGATTTATCGGAGCTCGCTTAAGCTCAATTACATACCCCAGATCTGGAGAAGAGTTCGAGTCGTCTTTATTCCAAAGGTCGGTAAGCGAGGCCATGTATCCGCGAAGGATTATTGACCCATCAGCCTAACATCCTTCGCATCTTTAACAGATATATCCGATACAATCTAGGAAATATATCACTCTCGAAGTCTCAACATGCCTACCTCAAAGGCAAGTCCACAGACACTGCCCTACACGAAGTAGTTCAGACGATCGAGAGATCTATTTACTACAAACATTACATCCTCGCTACCTTCTTAGACATTGAAGGTGCCTTTAGCAACGTCCTTACTGAATCTATTCAAGAATCTCTCACAGCGGTAGGCGTAGAGAGTTTGGTTACCAGATGGATCATATCCATGCTCAGAACCAGAATAAGTCGGGCCCAGTTTTGTAACACAATTATAGCCAAGACCGTAGAAAGCAGAACGTTCAAGAGAGGGTTATTTCGCCTCTACTATGGTTCCTGGTCATTGATAAAATTCTGACAGATCTCAAAAGAATTGGAATCAAAACAGTCGCGTACGCAAACGACGCGGTTATTCTGGTATCGGGGATGTTTCCCTCAGTAATCACTGAGATCACTGAGAGGGCTCTGATTAATCTAAGCGGATGGGCTACAAAGTGTGGCCTCAGCGTGAATCCGAGTAAAACTTGTTTACCACCAAGTACAAGATACCGACTTTCAACCTCCCCAAACTAAATAATGAAACACTTTCTTTATCTTCCGAGGCTAAATATCTAGGAATCATCCTAGATCCAAAACTGAGCTGGAAGCAAAACATAGAACACAGGGTACGCAAAGCAAGTGTCGCTTTCTACGCCTGTAGCAGAACTTTTGGCAAATGGTGGGGACTCCGGTCTAGAATGGTGCTGTGGATGCAAACAGCCCTTATACGTCCTATAATCACCTACGGGTCACTAGTTTGGTGGCGTGCCCTAAGTAAAGCCTACAACATCATTAAACTCAATCGAGTCCAGAGGTCGGCTGGGATTGGTGCAACCGGGGCACTTCGGTCGAGTCCGACCGACGCCCTTAGTGTAGTTCTAAACCTCATCGCTCTCGAACACATCAGTTTTCTGCATCTTGCAGTGCAGTTAGGCTCTGGGAATCTGGGTTCTGTGGCCTATTTCACCAACTTACAAATTTGTATTTACAAGCATTTTTTTACAAAATTTGTGATTTTGTTGATTTATGTCGTTTCACCAAACTGTGGGTATTACAAATTTGTAGTTGTATTCTGCAAAGGGAAATTTGTGGGAATATTTCTATTTTCGTTTCACCAAAAGTTATTTATAGTTGTAATTTACAAGTTACAAATTTGTGAAAATTTGACTTATTTGTGAGTTTGCGTTTCACCAAAGAAAATTATTTTCAAAATTTGTGTAGTATGTGAGAATATTTTACAACTGAAAATTGACGTGTAATTCCTCCTACAAGTTTTGTTTCATATTGAAAGTAATCGACAAAATGTCTTTGCAACGAAGGCATATTAGTAGCGATAGTAGCGAAAGTGACGATCATGTTTTCATTTTAAGAAAAAAATTTAATGTCGGAGTTATTTAATTTTAATGAAAAATTTCGCCTGACTCGATGCAAGTCAGAGGAAATAATTGCAATTATTGCGCCACAAATAGCCGACACGACTGAAAAAAACTTTGCATTAACACCAAGGCAGCAGTTTCTCACAGGCTTGGAAATGGAGGGCAATACCATGGTGTAGCAGATATGCATGGGATATCTAAATCGACCGTTTGCAGATGTGTTTCTCGCGTTTGTGCAGCAAATGTTAATTTATTGTTTGAAAGTGTTGTATGTTGGCCAAATAAACACGAAAGTATTTGTGAAAAGTCTTACAATAGCCGTGTTTCTTTGCACGCGGATATAGGGATGGCATCAGAAAACGACCATCGCCGCTTAAGAATTCATCAAAAAAAACTTGGCAGCACACATGCACCTATGACGTTTATTGGTGAAACATCTGTAAGTTGAATTAAGAAATTTGTATTGAAAATCGTGAAATTCAAAAATATTAATTTCCCACAGTTGAAATTAATGTCAAACATGTTCTAAAATTATAAAAAACAGTTTTGCATTCACAGATTTACTAAATTTTGAAAAAAAATAATAATAAAATCCCGAACAAAATATTCGGCGGGATGTGTTAGTGGTCGGCGGGATGTCAAATTTTGACATTTTCTGAAAAATTCATCGCTTCGATTCATCAAAAACGAAGAAAATGGGTTTTGGAAGCACTGTTTATCCCCGCTAAATGACTTAGCGGCGATAGCTATCCCCGCTAAAGTTAGCGTATATAGGATAAGTTGTTGTTGTATTTTACATGCAAATTGAAAATTATCCCTATATCCGCGTGCAAAGAAACACGGCTAATATTGCAGGTAAACAATGTTTAATTTCTTAAGTTTTGCAAACAATTTTCTTTCTTACAAGGTATGCCACGTGTTTACGGATGTACGGAGACGGAACCTTAACAAACATAGATGGCGCTGGCGAGTTTGAATCTGCATATGTGGACAGACATGGACAACACTGCATACATTTTATGTTGGTATGTGGGCCGGACTATACCTTTTATAATGCATATGCGAATTGGCCGGGAGGTGTGCACGAATCAAGGGTGTTACAAAGAAGTTCCTTTTTTCAAAAAGTGGATTTCGACCTTTTTCTCATTCCGTTTTGCTTGGGGATACAGGATATCCTTTAAAGGATTGGTTAATTACCCCCATTTTGAGAAACCCAACTCCTGAAGTTGATCGTTATATTCGTGCACATAAATCAACTCGGAGAATAATAGAAAACGCGATTGGAATTTTGAAAGAGAAATTTCCGTGTCTGACGCACTTACGATTGCAATCCATGAAAGCAGTTACTGTTATAAAATGTTGCATCATCTTAACCAACATTTCCCGACAAGCGGCAGATAGATAGTATTATTGAAATGTTCACCACCACTGAGGATTTAAACGACGCAGATACTCAAAATGCTGAAAATTTTGATGGTCGGGCTTCCTTAGAATATTTTTTAAATCACTTTTCGTTAGCAAATATCATATTAAATAACGAGACTTTTGAACTTTAAATGAAATATACTCGTATATGTATTTAGTTATTTAATTTTTATTTTTAGTAGCCACTTAATTTTTAAGTGTTTTCTTCCAACACTTTTATCTTCTCTTCCAGCTCCGCAGTCCCCAAGTCGCGTTCATTTTTCAAGGCATTCAACTGCAAATTATAAATTTCGAATTGAAGCCTCATTTTCTTCAATCGAAGAATATCCGCTTGGTCAGTTAGCATTTTGTTGTTGCGCTTGGGCAACATGATGATACTTGAGGTTTGATTGAATTAAAAAATACGTTCATATATTTTAAATAAAAATAATTGTGAGAAACAAGCATTTGCATTTACCTTATTTCGCCTTCAATATCCCCCACGTTTGCGCACTGGGGTGGCAGTACCTCTTCAGTAGGTACTGAAGAGGACTCGTCAACTATGCCTTGAACTGTTGGCGATTCTTTACCGATAATATCCAAAATGATATTATCGAGATGCGACTAGTGCCACCTTCAGAACCAGTCTTCTTTGAATTATCAAGTTTAAGCTAAAATATAAAAAAAAAAATTAAAAAATTAAATTTATATGTTATTTGTACTTACCAGAGTAGCCCATTTTTAATTTTGCCACGCAATATCTCGAAGATATTTTCAATCCTTTCCATTTTGAATTAAGAGTATAATGAAATTAAAATATCTTTCCACACGTTTACTTCACCCAAATAAAACCTCCTTCTTTTCTTATTTTGCCCATTCATTTTAATTCCGGGATTGCACGACGATATTCCACAAATTTGTGAGAAAACACTTGTAGATTACACACTGCACAAAAACCCGGTGCAACAGGAATTTTTACACTTGTAATCAACATGTTTATTGTTTATTCTTACAATTTTTTTTGTCTAATCACAAATTTGTGGGTTCATATATGTATTTGTATTTGGCGAAACGGAAAACCAGATTACAAATTTGTAATTGTGATTCACAAGTACACATCGAGCGAATGGACAACAATGCTCCAGGGAAAACAACCTTCGCCTCCCAGCTCGCACGTTCGAGACTACAAGGAAGACCAAACCTCCGTTCTAAAGACCAAGCCATTGCGGATGCCAGAGCGCCTGGTCTGGACAACTTGAAGCACCGTGCCCGGGATCGCGGAGGATGGAAGGCTGCAGTATCTCAGGCAGAGACTCTCCACGGGTCGGGAGCCCGTTAAGTAAGTAACTAATCAGTCTTCTAAATTTGTCACTGTAATTGAATGATTTTCAGATCAACAATACAATACCTTCTCCTCCTCTACGAGTACGCATTGTACAGCTTCACAGTTTTTCATCAGTTTAAGAATCCCCATGGAAGCAACAGCTTGTCCTCCATAGTTTATATTCTACTTCATGGTTTTAAAATCCGCCTAACAATCTTAATGCATTGATATATGTATTTCCTTAACGTATTAAAGAAATATTTAATTTTTCACTAAAACCCAATAAAGTGTCCGACTATATTTATGCAAATCCTATTGTAAGCCACCGCTTCCAGGAATTCCCTTAATCTCAGGTAAACAACGGACAAACATTCATAAATTTAAGTTCACCCACCCAAAGGAAAGCGAAATCAATCCATTCAACCATTTCGTCATGTTATTACCTGATAAAACTGTCACAAGTGTCCATTGATTTATGCCAAGGATAGTTGTTCCTCGCATGTTGTTTTTGTTTGTCAGTTCCACTCTCTTGCCGATTTATAACGCAATAAAATGGTCCATGTGCAGTCCAGCAACAATACGAGCGAGTAGGTATCCAAGTGTGAGCGTTGTCCATCGCCTCATCCGCAGAGACAACCATGCGGCGAGGTTCATTAAGAGTTTCACGTTATTTTTCGGAGTTAAAGCGCTTTTTAATAGTGTCTGGAATGACTTTTTAATATGCCCATAAACGATGTGTATAAATTGTATACATTGTATAAATGTCTGCTGGGTTATTTGGAACTTCAGTTCCAGCACTTGGCGCTATCGATGATCCCGAATCGTGATGGATTAGATGGTGATAATAGTTTTCTAAGGAAGTGTCGGCTTGTGTTGTTTCTTTTATTTGAGCCGTCCTAGGTGAGATTTGAGGGGCAGATCTACTAAGACAATGCGTATTCGATTAATGAGCTCTCATTAGACTGATTGGAAGTGGTATTGATTGATGAAATAATGTCGAGGAAAAATGGTAAAACCACGGATCGAATGTTGATTTTTAAAAGGTTTTCTAAGTATCTTCGACTTTTACAGAAATAGATCAATCCTAAGTAGTTTGAAGTGGTTTTCAATTTTTTATCAGGGTAATCTTTTCACGGAATTATAAATCCCGAAATTCTTTAAGACTTTCGACGAAAATTTATGGAAAATGGAAAATGGAAATCGAGCTTTTGGCAGACACAAGTTTTTGTAATGAAAAATAACTTGTGTTTTTTATAGAGGCATACAACTTTTTTCAAAAATAAAACACAACAAATTTAATGGAATGACCAAATTTTGGCTTTATTTGCCCACGAATTTCATGGCATCTGATGTTTAATTTCTGGCATATGGCCTCCGCGACTGCGCTTTATGGACGCCATCCTGTCGGTGCAATTTTGCACCACTTTTTCGAGCATACCAGGGGCCTATTTCACCAAACTACAAATTATAACCACAATTTAGGTTTGGTCTTCCTTGTAGTCTCGAACGTGCGAGCTGGGAGGCGAAGGTTGTTTTCCCTGGAGCATTGTTGTCCATTCGCTCGATGTGGCCGAGCAATTGTCGACGTATTAGCTGCAGACATATGGGCTGCATCCACATCTTGGTACGAGGGCGGGTCAATAAGTCCGTGACTTTTGGAATAAAACACAGATTTTTTGATAAAATTTTTTTTTTATTTTTCAACGTAGTCTCCCTTGAGCTCTATAAACTTTGTCCAACGCTTCTCCAATTTTTTTATCCCTTCCAAAAAAAATGATTTGTCGAGGTCCTCAAAATAGGCCTTTATTTGCGAGATGACTTCATCATTGGAGTCAAATCTTTTTCCACCAAGCCATTTCTTCAAGTTTGGGAACAATTTGTAGTCGCTCGGAGCCAAATCTGGAGAATAGGGTGGATGAGGGAGCAATTCATAGCCCAATTCATGGTTTTTTGCCATGGCAACTGCACATGTGTGCACCCTTGCATTGTCTTGGTGGAAAATAACTTTTTTCTTGGCCAAATGAGGTCGGTTTTTTTCAAATCGTCATTGAATCGGTCCAATAAGTTGGCATAATATTCCCCATTGATTGTTCTTCCCTTTTGAAGGTAGTCAATGTGGATTATCCCGCGTGCATCCCAAAAAACAGTCGCCAGAACTTTATTGGCTGACAAACCCACCTTGGCCTTCTTTGGCGCCGATTCACCCTTAGAAACCCACTGTTTTGACTGTTGTTTGGTCTCTGGTGTGTTGTGATGGATCCATGTTTCGTCCACGGTTACAAAACGGGCCAAAAACTCCTCCATATTGCGATTAAACAACGCCAAACCTTCCTGTGAAGTTGTTACACGATTGCGTTTGTGGTCGACTGTGAGCAAACGCGGCACCCATCTTGCGGAAAGCTTTCTCATGCCCAAGTGATCATTCAAAATTGAAACCACTGAGCCATGTGAGATCCCTACGGCTTCCACAATCTCTCGCACTTTCAATCTTCGGTCGGCCAACACCATATCGTGAATTTTTTCGATTGTTTCGGGTGTAGAGACCTCAACTGGGCGTCCAGGACGTTCGGCATCTTTAGTGCTTGTACGGCCACAACGAAATTCAGTAAACCACTTTTTTACCATTGAAATCGATGGTGCAGAGTCCCCATAGTCTTTTTCAAGCTTAGCCTTGGTCCCGGTAATGGTTTTTTTTCGCAAGAAATAATGCTTACTATGCACACGAAATTCACTTTTTTCCATTTTCTCCTCAAATTAGTGAGTAGTCTGATAAAAATAGCTGTCAAACACAAACTAACTGACGCAGCAAGTTTAAATTTTGACAGGAGTCAACTGACAGATGCCTGTTGACAGGAGCAGTGTTGCCGTTTCAGTAAAGAGGTCAGAAATTCAAAAAGACACTTGGTCTTCCGAGTTAGGAGTTTTGAACCAAATTGTTTCGCCAAACCGAAATAGCAACGGTTTCCTATGGTAATTCTCTTCGCCGGATCTCCACTAAGGTGTCATTTGTGGAGTTGATGTTTTATTCCGAGGTAGGTGAACTGCCTTACTACCTCGAAGTTATAGCTATCATATTTTTTGAAAGCAAGTACTTCGTTATGTCCTCGTTGACTTCAAGGCCAACCAATTTTGCATGTTCTTCTATTGCCATTAAAGCCTCTAACTAGGCACGCACACTAATCCGGCACGGCTCATCGACAATAGACCAAATCTTCACACAAGCAAGTCCTGGAAAAGACCAACGAATTTCAAGTCGATACCCACCATCTTTTCATTGACTTTAAAGCCGCTTATCCCAGTAGTTGGACGGAGCTGTTGAAGATAGTGACTTCCGTATTAGACCTGAATTCGCTGTAGAATGTTTCGATTCCTAGGTTTGTTGCAGCAGACAACAAAAGGAAGGTGCAGATACATGGATTCTGTGACGCATCTTTAAATGCTTATCACTCAGAGAAAAGCATCCCATTAAATCGTCAATGGCACGACCATTGAATTAATAAGACGCGTTTTAATAAGATTTTCCTTTTAAAACAATAGTTTTCTAATGAAATCAAAGAGATGCAGGCTATTAACACAATGGTATTGACACTTTTATTATTAATAGGGTATTCGTTATTAATTTAATGGGAAATACTATTGATTTAGTAGTATTTCACCATTAATATTTTATGACGCATACTATTGTCCAATTATTAAATACTATTGATGTTTTAATAGTTTTGATACCATTAAAAAAATATCGTATTAATACTGTGTCTCATAAGTTCAACGGGGCGGACCATAAATTTAATAGTTTTTGATTTTAATTTAGTAACATTGATACTATTGTTCAAAATTAGGCAAAAAAGGCTCATTATTAATGTTCGCAAATATTGTAACTATGTATGTATCTCTTCATAAGTTTCAGTGTTCTGATAAAAAGTGGAGTGAAAGTGAAACCAACTAAGAACATTTATTGGAAAAATGCATTTATTTTAATCGGAATCCCATTGTTTTAATAAATGTACAAGGTGGCGCAAAAATAACCTTCCGATGTTTTTTGGTCACCGACCGATTATTGCTCAAATAAATAGTCACCAATATTCCGCGTTCTGGAGCAGTGTAGCGTAACATTGTTTATTAACGTGTATTTCGCATGTGTTTACTACACAAATGTCAAAACAGAACTGACATTAGGGGCCAATCGCAAAATTTATAGCATTTTCTGATAGGAGGATTACTTTTGCGCCACCTTGTACCATTAATATACGCAGATCTTAATAATGTCTAAGCTTCAATGATTTCGTCATAAGTTTCAGTGTCGTGATTGAAAGCAGTAGGATGTCATTGCAAGCAAATAAAACCATTTATTGAATAGAACATAAATAACAAAATATTTGCAAGATAATTAGCAAACAAGGTACGCTATGTAGAAATAATTATTAATTTATATATTGATGTTTCACGGTTATTATTATTTGTTTTTTCATAAGTGCCATAGAAGAACAAACCAAATTTAATCATTCATATGGTTTAATGGCAAACGTTTACTTTTATGGTACACATCCTATTGATTCAATATGATTCCTAGTGAATTAATCGTACATCCCATTGAAACGCATTTCTTTTAATCGGAATCCCATTGTTTTAATAGTATGTTCCATTAATAAACATAGTTCTTAATAATGTCCACGCTTTTAAGAAATATGATTTCTGCTTCAGTCAAAAGTTTGTTTTATTTTATTCTTTGGACATTGACTGTAATATTTTTACCAATTATAGATGGAAAGGCAAAATATACAGAATTGTATATTGATAGAAGGCGGCTATAGTGCAGATGTAAATATTATTCGATGGAAGAATGAACCATGAACTGTTCGATAAAGATGTTGAGCAGACCATCATATGGCTGATGTATAACAATGAGCCATGGAGTGATGTTTAAAAGAAAGGCAAAGGCAAAAAGACATAAAGATCGGAAATGTGAACGTCCCTAAGAAATGGCACCTTTTCAAACATGCTCTTGGACATGCATTGGTTAGTTTAATCATTATTTTAATTGAAATATTAATACTTTAGTAATTTAATTCTATTTAAATCAACAATGTCAGTATATTTAACAATAGTTTAAATTAAAATACGAAAATATGCCCTTCTTATAAAATACAAAACATTATCTTCTAATATTCCAGATTGAAATAGACTACAACATCCGAAAGCCATTCAATAAATTGCATATTCAATGTGTCAATATAGTTGCTTTGATGTAAAATATAAAAATATTTCAATAAAAATGTAATTTTGTTTTAAAATTAATTAATTTTTATAGACGCAGATGTTTTCGTTTTCTACTGACGGATTTTCAGATTGAGCTGCAACAACATTGATTGATTATTTTAGATATGAGAACCTATACATTGCCGCTGCTGCTATTTATGGATTTAGCCATTCATAAATACCATACATTTCAAAAGGACCAGCCACATTGTTTCCATAGTTATCTCATGGAAACAATAGTTTTTAGGTTATTAAAACAATAATATGATACAACAGATTCAATAGTAAATACTATTGATTTAAAAGGACCAGCCACATTGAATCAATTGTAATCCCATAAAAACAATGGTTTAAAGGTTATTAGGACAATAGTACAAGATGGCGCAAAAGCTGTCTGGTGGCGCAAAAGTTGTCACCCGATGTTCTTTCGCTGTAATTTTTTTTATGAATGAAAAACTTTGGTTCTACTTTTAGATTATGTTAATTGGTGTCTTAAGTTTTTTCTGTATCAGTTAACTTCACAAATATCAAAGTAGAATTTACATTTGCCGCCATTTGCAAAAATTATGCTTCTTCCGATAGGAAGATGACTTTTGCGCCACCTTGTATAATCTAATTGTTTTAAAAAGGTTGGTCCTATTATTTTAATAGTAAATACCACCATTTTTAATAGGATGTACAGTTTTAAATCAATAGGAATCTTATTGAAGCAATAGTGTGCGAATCTTATTAATTCAATAGTGTGACTAAAAAACAATGGTACAAACTATTAACCTTTTAATAAGACACACTATTAAACCAATAGTCGTACACCATTGAATTTATAGTAAGAACCTACCATTAAAATAATAGTTTACAAATTATTGATTCAATAGTACCAATCCTATTGACTAAAAACAATGGTAAAAAACTATTGATTTAATCGAAAATCTTATAGTTTTCATGGTATTTTTCTCTGAGTGTATGGTTGTTGTCTTAATACCAGGACAACTGATGACTTAGGAGCGGTGATAGTTAAATTGTTTAAAGCTAAATCACGAGTTGCACCAACTAGGAAAAAGCAACTGCCAAGGCTGGAGCTATGTGGCATACCTCTCTTAGTCAAACTTTGGCATAGAACTAAAGATTTGTTTGAACGCTCTATCGCCGAAGTTTATCTTTGGACAGACTTGGAGGTCGTGCTCCATAGAATTGGGACTCATTCCTCAAAACTCAACACATTGGCATCAGGGTTGCCGAAATCCAGGAACTTACCGAAGACACAGTCTGTAGACATGTTCCAACCAACTATAATCCAGCAGACAAAGTATCTCGAGGATGTACTGTGGAAGAGCTGAAATAGACAATTTGGTTCCGTGGCCCAGAATTTTTATTAAAACCAGTCGAAGAATGGCCACCACTTTTTTGTAACCAATCACCATCTGGGGAGGTGACTCGCGAGATACGAACAACTGTTTTGCTTTCTACGACAAAGGAGTCAAATTACTTATTGGATCAAATAGCTAGGTATAGTTCGTACACCAAAACTATTCGCATATTTGCATATATTCTAAGAATGTTTAGGTCAGCAGACGGCAGTCCATTATCTGTAGATAAATTAGATGCTGCCCTGATTCGGATCACTTTGATGATTCAGCAGAAATCATTTGCAGATGAGATCGGAGCAATTCACAAGAATGAGTTTCTCGAAAGGATGCATGGTGGAGTAAACAGGTGCAGGTTGGAGAATGCATATATTCCTGAAGAGCAGAAGCATCCAATACTTCTACCCACGAACTCTGCGTTTGTCAAAAACATGGATAGGCATCTACCACGCAGGACCAAAAAAACTCATCGCTCTGATTCATAGAAGATATTGGATCACCAACGCTCGAGATGTGGCTCGTCGCACTTTAAGAAAATGCGTACATTGTACTAAATTTCATCCCGTTCTTCTGAAGCAAATCATGGGGAACTTACCAACAGAAAGGGTAACACAGTCTCGTCCTTTTAATAACTGTTGATTTTTGTGGACCCATCTACACTTACCTTAAGATTCGTGGTAAGACACCATACAGGACATACGTAGCAACGATTTAAGAGTATATGGCCCAACAGTTTTGGATGCGTTAAGAAACTTGCAATTTTGTCGTAACTTATTTGTTCGAGTTTACCAACTTATGACTATGCATCTAATACAAATAATAATCAAAATTGTCGTATTTGGAAAGAGGAAAATCCAAAAAGTATCCAACCGCTACCGACGAACACCGAAAAATTCACTGTTTGGTGCGGTTTATGTGTTAGCGGCATTATCGGACCGTACTTCTTCAAAAAAGAACAAAGTCGTAATATCACCGTTAATGGCTCTAATTGACGCATCGACGTACTATAAATTTCCAGCAGACAGCAGAACCAGAAGAAAAAAACAAAAGCAGACCAACTGTCAAATTTTGTTTCCTGGGCATTTCATCGGATACATGGTTAGTTTGAGAGAGAGAGAGAGGGAACGAATTTCATGGAGAGCATCACAGCACTAACAGCAAGAAACATCCCATCTCTTTTGCTTTTCGCCTGCTATAAAGAATATGCGAGAGCAGCATGCTTTCTCTCGCAAACCATGAAAATATAGTTGCGATAATGGTCTCCACATGAGATAATGGCAGCATGCATTAGTGTATGCTATCAATTTAAAGCACGTGGCGACCGCTTGTGATCAATGATTAAATGTTTCCAAAATTGTGTGCACCCGAACATGGTCTGCAAGACATTTGGTTTTAAGAGGATGGCGACACATGTCATTCTGATGTAGAAAGTTATAAAAGAAAGTGTTCGATGACAGCATTATCTCCAGAAATGGACCTGTTCAGCGGCGTCAAATGACATTATCATGGTAATGTCATTTGACGCCGAGGAATTTTTTTCTGTGGGGTATTTGACGTCGTTGGTCTATGAAGGCAAGTCAACAATAGTGTTGGGTAGGACACGAATTTCAAATGAGTTTGTATGAGGAGCTCATCTTTCGAAGTGAGGTGGTACTTTGTCCCACCTCAAATGTCCCATTGGACAAACCTATTCAATGGACATTTTCAATCAATTTTTCAATGACATCGCTTCAATTCTGATGATCATGAAAACAACAATATGATTTTTCTTAAGCGGAGTACATTTGAATTCAAAAAAGTTAAAACCTATTTTATTACAAAAAAGTGCAAGGTTTAAAAACAGTAAAAAAAAAATAGTATAAGAGAAAAAACTATCAGCAAAATATGTACATTTTGGTAAAAGAAAACAATTTCAAATTCACTTAACCCATTTAGACCCGAATTAATTTTTCCTTCCAATTTTAATGATTTATTCAGATTTTGATGGTATTCTGCTCTAAAATCAATAAGTCAAGTCGAAATATTTTTCCCATAAGTGAAAGTGGAGTTATGAGGTGTTGCGAAAACGCAACACTGGGTCTAAGTACATACACGTACACACAATTTTTTTTATTATTATTTTTATTTAATTCACTTTTAAAGAAAACTATACATAAAGAAAAAAAGTGAGACTATTTTAGATTCGCATGAAAAATTGAAAAACATTTGTCGTGAGGTGCAACAACACACGTTCCGCACTTTTTCACCGTTTGGCTTCCACAAGCTCAACATCGCAGCCTCTTGTTACAATGCACCATTATATGGTTACCAGCTCGAAGAAACGTGGTAAATTTTGAAGGACGTCCAGCACCCAGTGGTGCAGAACCATACTTAGAATCGATTGCAGCAACTATTTGACAACGAAACTCCAGCGCATCCAATTTCATCCCAAAGCTTCTCGACAGTGTCCAGGCATTCGCAACCGCAACATCTAGTATCCACATAAGTATAGGACAGGACCACTTCTTTCTGCGAGTTGAAATCCTGTAATTCGATACATTGTTGTCTAATTGGTCAACTCCGCCCATGTATTTATTGTATTGCTTGTTGACGAAAGGTTGCGGAACATCGCATTTTGTTTTTGTCTCGTTGTTGAACCTCTTGGCACCACCAATTGGATGAAGACCGTGCACATTAGAAAGCATTGAGAGGGCCTGATTATCTTTCCAACGAGTAAGAAGAAGTTGATTGTTCTTGTCAACGAAAGATTGGTACACTCCCCTTTTCTCCCTGTTGAACTTCTTTTTATCTACCATATTTATGTTTTTTAGCCTGATTTCCCTTACAATGCTCCTTCCCACGGTTTGAATTTATAATAAAATGAGTTTAGGTGTAAGCCATCCTCATCACCTTTGCGCCAGCTTTGCTCAATTTTACTTATGTTCACCCACTCTTCTTCCACATCTACAGCACTGTTTTTTGCACTTACTTCTACCTCAGCTAAAAGCTGGTTGAAAATCATTCTATTGGGGTCGGCACAATCCTCTTCTCCAGAGTCTTCGTCTGTAATTGCACCGTCTGTAGGTGGTAGCAAGAAAATAGTTTCAGGGGCTTCATTATTATATTCCAGCTCGTCCAAAATCTCCGACAGAGTCAAAGGTTTAGTCCTAAAAAAAACAAAAACCTTTATGTGCTGACCCAGCGTTGCGTTTTCGCAACAACTGAATTTGCGAAGTCAATAAACGTAAACCAAGTAGATTTATTCGCATTGATTTCCTTTATTTTTATGTTTGGTATGTAAACAAACGGAACAACTAAACAATATTCTTATTATTGCATCCACTTTTACTTACCAATGATTTTTATCCATTGAGTTTATGTTTTTTTTCACAAAAAAATAAGCACTCCTAAAAAAGTAGACTTGAAGAACAACTCAACGCGATAATAACAGCAAACACAAACCGTTTGTGCAAGATTATTCATGCACTAGAGAATAGAGCAAAAAAAAAATTCACTGCAAGCAACGGTACAGTTAAGAAACATAGGGGCGGGCTACAGTCCGCTTGGGCGAACTGTTGGATACCCTATTCTTATTCCTATATCTCATAAGTGGGCGTGACAAAAATTTAAAGGATTTTATCGAAAAAACTAAGCTTTTGTAAATAAAAACGCTCCCTAGCTCAAACTTTGGTTTTTCAATAAAATTGTTTTATTTAATTGTGGGCGTGTCAGCAGGCGGATTTAAAAAAAATTTAAGTATGAGCATAAAGGGCACCTAGAGAGTATATACTATAAATTTCAGCTCCCTAGCTCAAACTTTGGACTTTCAAAAATAAAAAAAAATAATTGTGGGCGTGTCAGTAGGCGGATTTTGAAAATATTTACACATGAGCATAAAGGGCCCCTAGAGAGTATATATTAAAAATTTCAGCTCCCTAGCTCAAATTTTGGTTTTTCAAAAAAAATATTTTATTTTATTGTGGGCGTGTCAGTGGGCGGATTTTGAAAATTTTATGTCCCAAGCAGTTTTATGGGCCAAAGATCAAATATAAAAAATTTCAGCTTTCTAGCTCAAAATTCAATTTTTCCCAAAATTTGTTTTATTTAATTGTGGGCGTGTCAGTGGGCGGATTTTGAAAATTTTTTGTCCCAATCAGTTTTATGGGCCATAGATCATATATAAAAAATTTCAGCTCTCTAGCTCAAAATTCGATTTTTTCCAAAATTTTGTTTTTTTGAGTTTGTGGGCGTGTCTGTGGGCGGATTTCAAAAATTCTTAAACTTGATTATTTCGGGACCCTAGAGAGTATATGGTTAAAATTTCAGCTCTCTAGGTCCAGTTTAAAGGCCTAATTTTTGCCGACGGACGGACGGACGGACGGACGGACGGACATGGCTAGATCGACATTACTATCGATGCTGATCATAAATATAGTAACTTTTAGGGGTCTACGGGCAATATTAAGGTATGTTACAAACTATGCGTCAAAATTAATATACCCCTAGAATAGGGTATAAAAATCGTGTTGTGACATGGAGTCCACTGTTGCGAAAACGCAACGCTGGGTCTAAATGGGTTAATACGAAATTAAAAAAAGGTTTAAAAAACAAAGTTTAAAATAGAAAAGCTTAAAAACAAAAGTTAAAAACAACAAAAACAATAACAAAACTCCTTGAATTTTCAACCTTTTAGATGATTATCTGCATACGCAATTACACATCTTCATTATCTGCATTTGCTACATAGTGCTAATGCAACACTCGTATGTCCTCATTTTCTCTCCTCAAACAAACGTAGGTACCGCAAATGTCACAACCTGGGACAATATAACAGCCTGCGACAATGTCTAGAATTTCGTTCGACTGGGACAATAATTTGGGTATGTAATACAAAACTTCACGCATTCATTTTGCTAATTTTAAGACAACCGCCCTCCTCTATGACAATAGCCGTGTTTCTTTGCACGCGGCTATAGGGATGGCATCAGAAAACGACTATCGCCGCTTAAGAATTCATCAAAAAAAACTTGGCAGCACACATGCACCTATGGCATGCACCGTGACACAGCTGTAAGTTGTAGTTAAGAAATTTGTATTGAAAATCCTGAAATTGAAAAATATTTACTTCCGCCAATTGAAATTGATGCCAAGCATATTCTAAAATTATGAAAAACAATTTCACATTAACAGATTTGCTAATTCAATTACCCTTAAAATGAAGTTTGAAAAATAATAATAATAAAATCACGGTCGGTGGGTTGTCAAACTTTGACATTTCCTGAAAAATTCATCGGAAGGATTCATCAGAAACGAAGAAAATGGATTTTGGAAGCACTGTTTATCCCCGCTAAAGGACTTAGCGGCGATAGCTATCCCCGCTAAAGTTAGCGTATATAGGATAAGTTGTTGTTGTATTTTACATGCAAATTGAAAATTATCCCTATATCCGCGTGCAAAGAAACACGGCTAATGTTATATACAAAACTTCACGCACTCAGTTTGCTCATTTTAAGAGATAAGAGAATCGTCCTCGTCCTATTGGTGGTAGAGAGAATGTACTAATGTGAGTGCGAGGTGCGATCATTTGTATGTAGGTACACCGTAATCGTAACAGGTACATCCACGATCCACGACCACGAGAGATAGAGAAATATTTTTTGTTGTTTTTGGTGAGGTGTGAGGTAATACATTTTTTTGCTTTGAGGGGATGGGACATTTTGTATTGCCTCATGTATGAGGTACCCATCACTAGTCAACAACGATTCTAGTCCTGAAACCCAACATTAGGTGGCAATGGTGCGATGGTAGTGTATTCACTAAGTGATTGGCAGGTCGTGCGTTCGAATCCCGACCAGGGCCTTGATTTTTATAAATTGAATACACACAACAAAAACAAATCTCCCTAAAGCAATTTAGGCGCCACCTGTTGAGAAAAAAATCCCATCGCACCCAACTTCTTTCCTATCCTTCTATTCTTTCATACAGTAAGTAGTACCCAAAAATAGGCAATGAATCATTTGCTGGGAGCTACTTAGAGCAACAAACAAATGCCTGCGCTGGGGTTTCTACTATAAGGGTACTGTGTCACAGAAAAAAGAAATCCCTTTAGCGCACGCAAATTATAAAAAAAAAAAATTAAATTTGCAAGACTTGTCCTCAGACGAAAGTAGTCAAAAATTGAAGCTCCAGGATGCATTTTTCATCATATATGACAACAAATCCTACAGATTTAAAAAAACACCCTTTAGTCTACCTTTAATATGGTCGCAGTGGTTGATAAAATCGGTGTAAAACTGTAGACCCCTTTCATTCGGGTCAACAATTTAACACATACGAATGTAGGATTAAGGCCCTGCATGGGCTATTAACGCCAGAAAAACAAAAACATTTAAATATCAGGTGTTCATAGCCCCAAAAAATGGCCCAAAACCAAGCTTCTCCAACCCCTTGCGTGTGTTAAGTGGAAGGGATCTACAATCTTACTCCGACTCCGAACCGTAAATTTGAAAAGCATCTCATGACAATTCATTCGATCGGATGTTTGTCAGACTTTCGCAAGAGGTGAGCCCATTTGACCCCTCGATCAGTCAGTAGCCCAACGCACTAGCTACTGAGCTATTGAGCCTACAACAGAATAGTAAACAAAGAAAACTGCATAAACATCCTTATTGTTTGTTGACTGATGTGCATTTATTGCTGCTATATAATAGAACATCTTTGATTCATGTGAAGTTAAAGCTTGAAGGTGTGTTTCACTCAAACCTATTCGAATATTTCTTGGATAAATATACCGTATAAGATGAAGACATCGAGAAAGGTTTGGCAAATGAAGATAATAACAGACCAAAGAGCGGCAAGTCTAAGATTATTATTTGTCAAAGTCAAATTGAAAATCAACGGAAAAATCCCTGACTCTCTCTAGCTTTCCCATGAACTATTTCCATCCACCACCTCTGATTTAAGACCAAAACTTACAATCATAATTGATTTACACTTGTCGTTCATAACGAAGATTTATCTAGCCTACGCGGCACCCATCCAACGATATCTTTACTTTTTGGTCTTCCCACAAACTCTGATCCGACTCCACCCACCTATCAATAAACCCATAACCCGCCTTTAGGCACAAAAGCTACATTTCCCCTCAGCACGCGTCCCAAAATTAACTATTTAATCAAAAACGCAAGGAAACACCAAATCTAATGAGCCTGATAATGGTATACGTGCGCGGTTACCGATTAATATGTCAAGTATTCGATAAAATCGACAGAAATATGGATGGCAGCCTAGAGCCGCCTTAAATAAAAAAAATCCCATCATCTCCTAGGGAGATCCTTCATAAATATTCTAATCGAGAGGAAAAGTTCATTTTCGATTGTTATGCAAATGGGCCGAGTCTCCGGCCCCAGCTGGCGTGCTATGACCATGTCTAGGCGGAAGCTGACTGAGAACAGAGAATCAATATACTATCAACCCGCAAAACGGCCGAATAACAAAGAATTGATTGTTTGTTGGGGCGAGAGTAACGACCTATCGTCGCATCAGGTGTTCTTCATTACCGCAATCAGCGCAAGGTGTCGCTTTGACCTGTCAGTGGAACTGGACACATGCTGGCCATAACGACGATTAATGCTTAAATATTTATTCGAATATGAAGTCTGGTATCTGCCCGAGAGTATCTTATCGCATCTTTAATGGCCGCCCAGATCTGGGGTCGCAAGGTTATGAGTTCTTAATTACGCGTGGGGGTCTAGTTCACCTTTTCAACTGGGCGAATATTTCATAATTTCCAAATCGTTTTTCATAAATTGTTTTCTTTTTTTTAATAATCTTGAAGTAGATGGAAACGATTTGAGGTAAAGGATTTGATTGCTGGACTGGCGCTACCACCCGTGGGGAATATAGAGTGGTAGGAGAGGACTAATATTGATTTTTCTCCAACCAGATTGTTTCGTGGTAATAATTTTAAATAGTCGCGTGGTGTTTTACGACTGAGAGGGAGGTGGGGTCTATTTGACTCCATGTGATATATTGCTTATGGAAATGTTGTAGAAATAGAGTGGGTTTATGGCATTCCGGGCACTTTAACATGCAATCAAAATGTGGAATAAGAACACAGTATGCTGCGGAGACCGCTGAACATGGAGTTTGAGATTTTACCATAAACAGTGGGGATTAGAGGAAATTGTTCGTTTCACGTTAATTAAGAAAATAAAATCCTAACTGAGTCCGACTATACCCATCTGATAGTAATAAAAGGAAAGATAGGGTGCCCTGGGAATGTATGGATTGGTTCCTTGCAGAGAGAGAGAGGAAAAAGCGATCTCCTATGGTTTTTTTTAGGAATCAACATCCATTGACAGGGAGAATTAATTATGCTTTTTATATTTGTGATGTTCCAAATAAAATACGTCTTAAGCTGATTAATATTTATTGTTCACTCTTTGACAATCACTTAAAGACTGGACGGTTAGTAACAAGAACTAGTTACTAACGCTCTTATACTATATTACATGCTGCCACTCTTTGTGGTATGTATACATAATTATTACATGCAATACTACTAAGAACATGCGGATGATATGCGAGCAAGATGCATGCTCCTACTATGCCACAATGTCCCCCTTATATTTAAAATATATTCACTTAACCTAACATTTTTTTTCTTAATCCTTGTTTAATATTCTTTTAGGATATCTATCTTTCTCTTGAAACTTAGCCCAATCTATCTTCCTGCCTTTTTTAACTTCATCTTGTATTTGAACTTCACTATCTTTACTTACATCTATATTATTTTCAATATTTTCATTGTTTTCACATTCTTTTGATTCAATAATTGTTGCATTCTTTTGAACATCAAAGCTGTTACGATTATCGTTATTATAAACCTTGACCTTTTCGGTCGGATCAAATACGGACGTTAATGTATTATTGTCATTCATATTTCCAGTTATAGATTTTAGCTGATTAACATGCCTTTTCCATATCTTTTGCTTATTTAATATTTCAACTAAATAATACTGCTTTCCTAAAACTTTTACAATACGGCCTTTGGACCAAGTTTGTTTTCCTGCAACGGAATAATCCTTAGCAATAACCAGGTTTCCCATTTCAAATTGTTTAAGATTTATCCCTTTATAATACTTTTTCTGTTTTTCCTGCATTAATTTGACTTTCTCACTTATATTTTTTTGTTCCGTTTTGCAAAGAATTTTACTTTTAATTGGATTTGTGACATCCAACCTACTTCTTAGATTTCTATTAAACATTAACATAGAAGGTGACATTCCGGTTGTGCTATGAACTGAGTTGCGATTGTCCAAAAGAAATGCTTCAAGGCATTGATTTAAATTAGCTAATGAATTCTTTGAATGCATAGATCTTTTCAAGGCAAGTTTACAGATTTTGACGCTATTTTCAGCTTGTCCGTTGGTAGCTGGATTACCAACTGGACTTGTTTTATGAACTATTTTATTTCTCCTTAAAAATTTTTGAAATTCTTCGGATACGAATGTGGTTGCATTATCAGAAACTACAATCAAAGGAATACCGAACCGCGAGAATAGAGGTCGTAAACATTTAATAGTGTTGCTACTTGATATATTGTCTCCCATGTCTATACACTCCATCCACTTTTTATACGCATCTGTAACAATCAGAAATTTTCTTTTAAATAATGGTCCCATAAAATCAATATGCAACCTCTGCCAGGGCGCCTCAGGCCAATTCCAATTAATCAAAGGGGCCTTGGATGGATTACTCTGATATGGCATACACTGTTCGCATGACTTCACCATCTTCTCAATATCTTCATCCATCGAAGGCCACCAAAAATAGCTACGGGCTAAACTTTTTGACTTAACAATTCCCAGATGCGTTTCGTGAATTTCGTTAATAACCGATTTCCTAAGACATTCGGGGACGATCAGCCTGTATCCCCAAAAAACACAATTTTCCTCAATTGAGAGCTCTTCCTTTCTATTAAAATATGGTTTTAACCTCTCATCTTCATACCTTTGAGGCCAGCCTTCCCTTATATAGTGCATTAATGTCACTAACAATTTTTCGTCATTCGTCGCTTTTTTAATCTCTTCGAATGTTGTTGCGACTTTTCCAAACTCTTTCACGTAATTAATGCATATTTCGTTCGACTTCAGTGTTTCGGACACAGCGTTGCCTACCGGCGAACGGGACAAATAGTCGGCTACATTACCTTTCGAATTAACGTGCTCCAACTCAAATTGGTAGCCTGATAGAAATAAAGCGTATCGCTGCAAGCGATTAGCTGACATGGGCGGAATTCCTTTTTGTGAACCAAAAATGGAAATTAAAGGTTTATTGTCCGAAACCAATACAAATTTTCGACCAAAAACATATTGGTGAAATTTCTTTACCCCGAACATTATCGCCAACGCCTCTTTCTCTATTTGTGAGTACCTAGTTTCTACTTCCGACAACCGTTGAGAAGCAAATGATATAGGTCGCTGAACCCCGTTATGATATTCGTGTGCTAAAATTGCAGCCACTCCTTTTGGACCCGCGTCAACTATTAATTTTAGGGCTACGTTAGGGTCATAGTGTGCCAGTACTTGCTTTGAAGTAAGTAGTTTTTTTACTTGGTCGAAACATTCATCTTCCTCGCTACCCCAATGAAACCCCTTATCTTTTGAAAGCAAGTCATAGAGTTTTCCTGCCGCCGATGCCAAATTAGGAATGAATTTCCTGTAAAAATTAATTATACCTAGAAAGGATTGCAGTTCCCCAAGTGACTTTGGAGCTGCTAACTTTAAAATAGCACTTATGCGTTCAGGATCCATATGAAGGCCTTTACTGTCAATAATATGGCCTAAATATTTCACTGAGGTAACTAGAAATTCACATTTAGTTTTTGAAACTCTTAACCCCGCCTCTGCTAATCTTTGCAAGACATCTCTAAGTATTTTCATATGCTCTCTTTGTGTTTTAGCACTTATCAATACATCGTCCATAAATACCATAACCCCTTTAATACCTGATAGCAACCGTTCAATAATTTTTTGAAATAACGCCGGTGCGGGGGCTAAGCCGTAAACCAATCGAGTGTATCTAAATAATCCTTTCGTTGTCGAAATCGTTGTGAACTCTCTTGACTTCTCGTCTAAGACTATTTGCTGGTATGCCATGCTCAAATCTAATTTCGAGAATACCTTCGCACCGCAAACTTCAGCAAATAATTCTTCAATCGTTGGTAGGGAGTATTGATCAACACAAAGCTGGGAATTTAAGGTAACTTTAAAGTCCCCACATATGCGCACATCACCATTTTTTTTTAAAATAGGCACAATTGGTGTGCCCCATTCTGAATAGCTGACGGGTTCAAGTATACCTAAATCCACTAGCTTAGCTATTTCGCGTTCTACTTTGCTTTTAATCGCGAATGGTATGCGCCTAGGCTTAACAAATTTTGGAACGGCATTATCTTTTAATTTTAGAGAAACTTTATGTTTATTGAACGTTCCGAGTTTATCATCGAATACAGATGGAAATGTTTCCAATATCTCTACTATTCCCTTGTCCAGATATTCAATTGAATTGAGACCCTCAAACCGAACATTAAAAGCTTCCATAAAATCACGACCTAGAAGTGGAGGACCCCCATTATCGACTACGAATATATCAAGTAGCACACTTTTTCCCTTATAACCAATGGTTACCTTAGTTACACCGATAGGCGATATAGCATTTCCACTGTAACTTTTAAAGCGTTTACCTGTTGAAACGATCTTGCAATTCTCCAAATGTTCCGAATACGTGGATAAAGAAATCGCCGAAACTGGAGAACCACTATCCAGCTCCATGCCCATCGCCACTCCGTTCACTGACACCTCTACCACAATTGGATTACTTCTTTCCTTTTTACTAAAATATAATAAAGATAAGTCATCATCACTACTGTTATTGTTCAACATAAAATTAAAACTATTTCGGTTTTGGTTTTTTTCCACTGAATTATACATCTTACACATTTTTTGCAAATGCCCTTTCGTATTGCATTTTTTACATCTGTAGTTCCTAAAACGGCAATCATTATCCACATGGTTAGAATATCCGCAAACTCTGCAAAACATTTTCTCTTCTCGTTTCCCTTGCTGATGTTGTTGCTGCTGTAAATTTTTTTTTACGTTGATGTGATAAATTCCGCTGGTTGAAGGTTCCGTTTTCACAATTGTCGTCTCGCTCTCGAAATTATCACCGTATTGCTGTCTAATACAATCCACTGATGACGCAATTGTGATAGCTTTTTGAAAGGATAATGTTTCGACATCCTCCAGAAATAATTTATCTTTTGCCAAACATCTAGGTAGGCCGATGATGAATTTGTCACGTAAACACATTTCCAATTGATTCCCGAACTTGCAATTCTTCGCCAATTCTCGTACACGTGCTGCCCATGCAATCGTTGTTTCATGCTCGTCTTTTGCTGCCATATAAAATTTATTTCGCTCAGCAAATTCAGATATAGCTGGCTCAAAATGTTTTTCTAATGCTGCGATGCATGTTACATAAGTCGTATTTTCATCACTTAATAACTTTGGTTGGATTAGACTTTCGAGCAGTCTGTACGAAGTGGAACACAATCCTCCAATTAAATTGGCTTTTTGCTTTTTTGCGAATTTTACACCATCGTCGATGTCATTTGCGATAAAGTATTGCTCTAACCGCACTTTAAACATCGTCCAGTCATCCTCATGATGGTTGAAAGTCGGAACTTTGGATAAATTCGTCATCTAGATTTTGTTCTTTTGAAAATCCTCGTCGCCAATGTGATGTTCCAAATAAAATACGTCTTAAGCTGATTAATATTTATTGTTCACTCTTTGACAATCACTTAAAGACTGGACGGTTAGTAACAAGAACTAGTTACTAACGCTCTTATACTATATTACATGCTGCCACTCTTTGTGGTATGTATACATAATTATTACATGCAATACTACTAAGAACATGCGGATGATATGCGAGCAAGATGCATGCTCCTACTATGCCACAATATTTTAATAAATTTAATTGTTATTCGATGTGAAAAAATCGTGGTAAAAATGCTAACCATGGTGTCTCTATAGTGCCCCCAATTTGTGTTTTTCGTTCAGTGGATAGTGCGTTGAACTTCTGACCCATAGATATCATAAGAACTAGTATCGCCCAATGATCTTACGTTATGCAATTTTGAAATTGTTTTATTTTGTTCTCCACTTAAAATTATATCCATATAAGTTTAAAATAAGCCCCGTATAGGGTTAAGAACATCACTACAGTCCACCCCGTTAAACAGTCTTTGCTTCAGCAGAATTTTTTGCTTTTTGTGCTTCCAATTGCTAAACTTTCAAACTCTCACTTTTTTTTTATTTGGGGAGAACGGCGATAATCATCTTCACAGGATTTGCCACAGCACGCAATTGTTGAAGTGTGTCATGTTTAAACCCTTTTGGACTATAGTTGCAATGACTTGTCATTACTTCGAGTTGGAAATCTAGAATAAAAGTGAAAAAAAAACAAAATTAAAAGAAACTGCCATTCAGTTGACTTTTGTCGATAGATTTGCACGCGTTTTCAAGTGAATAGTAAAAATTAGTTCAAAACGAGTTATAAGTGTATTGGAGGATGATGATATCGTCCTCCATAATACTCAAGGACCTTCCAAAACCTTAAAATACTCCAACATGGATCAAAACATTAATAATCGGAATTATTATCAACCACTTCATTCACTGTGCGATGACCGCATGGAAAGTGGAATTAGTGAACAAGGTGACACTGTGAAATCTAAGGTTACGTTTCCCCCAATTGTGGTTTTAAAATCTAAAAGTGATATTCTCAGAAATTTAATTGAAAAACTTAAAATTAATGACTATGTCTTGAAAAATATCTCCTTGTGACAGAAAATCATGTGTGTTGAAACCAAAACTAAATTAAATCTACCGACTCAGCTGTTCCTACCACAACAACACCTGGGCAAGTCAACGCACGCAACATGCTGAGACGGCAGCAACCCACATCTGGGTCATACAGGCATAACAACAACCAAAATGTTTACAATGCATAGCATGCATTTATTGTTATTCTTGTCCTATTTTTAAGTCATAGAGTAAGCTAATTATAAGTATAAAAAGACTCAATAAATTTATATTTGATCAGTGTTTAATTGGAAATCACTCTTTTATTATTAACAAACAATTCAGTTTTCAGCCTCCAACAGTGAACAAGTTTAAGTGCTTGTTTCACTACAATACAGAAGTATCAAGTTAATGTGCTTGCTACATTCATTAGACAAACGAGTCTAAACATTTTGGTGACCCCGACGTGATAAACCATCACACCCCGACGATTAATCATCTGACACTGCTGATCAACCATGGATAAGATGGCCGCAGCTCAAAAGGAGACTGGAGATGAGATCCAGCGCCTCATCACCAACTACAAAAAGGATGGGCCCGCCAGGAAGTGATGCCACCAGAACTTCGCAACACGAAGAGGGCATGAATACTGAAGGTCAGGCTAGCTCTTTAAACCACGAGAGGGATGACATCCAAAGGCTCATCCGAAGACAGAAGGCAATCATATCTTCGCTGCAAAGAGCGTTAGATAAGGCAAAGTACACCGGAGAGTCACGTCAATTCTATGAGTTCCAGGAGAAAACTATACAACGGCATTGGCAGCAAATTGAGGAAATGCACAATGCGATTTGGGAACTCTGTGACGAACCAATAATGATTGGTTACAATCAAGTCGAATTCATCGACATAGAGAGAAGGGTTCAGGAAGGCCTTATTTCCCTGTCACTCTACAATCAGCCCCAAAACAATGAAAACAGGGAATCAGGCATATCCAATGGCACCGCAAGGCAGAACTCCCTTGACCTACCGAGGCTCACAATTCCCAAATTCGATGGAGATTATATGAAATGGAGACAATTTTTTGATTTGTTCTCACAAATGGTGGACAAGCAGCCAATACCCAACATACAAAAGATGTGGTATCTGAAGAACCATCTCAGTGGCGAAGCGGAAAATCTCATCCGTCACCTATCATTGACGGAAGATAACTATAACACCGCATGGACAAGCCCACAATACAACAATGTCCGAGTTCTCACATCAACCCTATTGACCAAGATAACTGGACAACCAAATTTATCACATTCCCAACCATCAGCAACAGCCATCAAGGGACTTCATGACACCACTCAAGAATGCTTGCTGGCACTAGGCAACATCGGTGTAGACACCACAACTTGGGACCCCATCCTGTTACACCTACTAGTACAAAAGGTAGATCAGGGTACACGAATGCTGTATGAACAATCGCTAAAGAAGCCGAAGGAGTTACAGTCATTAAAGGAATTTTTAAGCTTTCTGGAAATTCAATTCCAGTCGCTGGAATCATTAGGACACAGAAAGAAGGATACATCATTCCGTGCTTGTGCATCATTAACATCAAGTCAACACGAAAAAGGGTCGTGCAAGGTTTGTGGAGCTGGTATACATCCGTTATTCGCCTGCAAACACTTTCTTCAACTACGGCCAGAAGAACGAACACAAGTTGTAAAGAAACATAACTTGTGTTTTAATTGCTTAAGGACTGGGCATGGTGCAAACAAATGTCTGTTAAGAAGCTGTTCAAGGTGCAACCGCAAACACAATACGTTGCTACATCTTGAGGGCGATAGCAGAAGCTCAACCACCAATAAGCATCCAATCAACAGGGAATGCGAGAAACCATCAAGCTCTCAAACCAGCACATCAGTGACACTAGCAGCATCCAAGGATCCAGAGAGACATCAGTACGTACTCCTCAGCACAGCAATCATCGAATTAATTGCTAGCAATGGAGGGAAGATAGAATGCAGAGCCGTTTTGGATTCTGGTTCTCAAGTCAATCTCATTACAGAACGCATCATGAAGAGATTAGACCTTCAGACAAAACATACAGCTATGAGTATTCAAGGCATTGGCAATGGAAGGAGAGACTCTCACCATCGGGTTAATGTCAAGTTACAGTCAAGAGCAAGTGGTTTTAATACCCAGTTAGAAGCCTTTGTTCTACCTAACATCATAGCACCACAGCCCTCTCAACATTTCAACATATCATCATGGCCAATACCGAAGAATATTCCATTAGCTGACCCTCACTTCAATCGACCAGAAAAAATTGACGTACTCATCGGTGCGGAATTCTACCATCAACTACTTTCAATTGGGCAAATACGTCTAGCAGATGATTAACCTACACTACAAAACACCGTTTTTGGATGGATACTGTCTGGAAGAATAACTGAGATCAAGGCATTTACACCAACATGTGGAATTTCCACGTATGATGACAATGAGCTCCATCAAATGATTGAACGATTATGGAGCCTCGAAGAAGTAGAACCAACGCGTAGCAACTTATCAAGAGATGAAGAGATGTGCGAAGCCCATTTTGCACAAAACACACACAAGACCAACGAAGGACGTTTCGTTGTCAAGTTACCATTTCATGAGTGCATCAGCACTCTAGGTAACTCCAAGGACATAGCAGTCAACAGATTTTTTGCTCTTGAACGGAGGTTAGCTAAAAACACGGAAGTAAAGGCCCAATACATTCAATTCATGGAGGAATATGAGGCCTTAGGTCACATGACACAGATCGACCTTAATGACTCGGAAGCATCAAGCTACGTCATTCCTCATCATTGCGTATTCAAGACGGACAGCAGCACCACCAAACTTCGAGTTGCATTTGATGCGTCATCAAAAACATCGTCAGGACTATCATTAAACGACATTATGTATACAGGCCCGACAGTGCAGGGTGAATTGTTTTCATTACTACTACGATTCCGTCTACCAAGATTTGTCTTTTGCACTGACAAGCATTGAATCGTATGATTTAATTGCAAACGCACTAAAACAACAATCATGTGAGTTCTACTCGCACGCAAAGAAAGCAAGTAGACCATTTAAAGTGGTTCTCTCGGGCCTAGATCTTTATGACCAACAAAGTTTGAAGAACGAACTTATTTCGCTTGGAATCAAATGTCTTGAAGTTAAGCCCATCACATTAAAAACTAATTCACGATACCTGCAGTATAAATATATTGTTGACATTGAACGCGGTTCAATTAAAATGAGCGATCTTCGCACGAACTTTAAAATCTTGCTTAAAACTGTAGTGAGGTGGGACTATAAGAAACACCAGCCTAACAAAATCACACAATATTACAATTGTCAAATGTATGGCCATGGCGCCATGCACTGTCAAGTAAAAAGTTTCTGTTCATCTTGTTCGGGCCCTCATAAGACATCTGAGTGTACCGAACCACCAACATCAACTAAATGTGCCAACTGCAATGGTGCACACAAATCTACCGACCCGGCTTGTACAAGGTGGCGCAAAAATAACCTTCCGATGTTTTTTGGCTGTAATTTAAAAAAAAATGAAAAACTTTGATTCTTCTTGTGGATTATTTTTATTTGGTCTTTTAATTTTTTTTACATCAAGTCGAGAATATGATGTCATGTAAATGGCCGCCGCCACAGTTGATTGTCATTTGAGCCCTTTTTATGGCATTTTCCATCACTTTGGCCAAAACTTCCGGCGATAGGTCCTCACATTGTTGACGGATATTGTCTTTAAGAGCTGCAAGAGTCTGAGGCTTGTTGACATAAACCCGCGACTTCAAAAAGCCCCACAAAAAGAAGTCTGGAGCGGTCAAATCAGGCGATCTTGCTGGCCAGTGCAAATCGCCAAAACGGGAGATTAGGCGCCCGGGAAATGCATCCTTCAGCATATCGGTTGTGGCACGTGCAGTGTGTGCCGTTGCACCGTCCTGTTGGAACCACATATTTTCCGATCCCAATTCATCAAGTTGCGGCAAAAAGAACTCGTTGATCATTGCTCTGTAGCGCTCACCATTCACAGTAACCGTTTGGCCCGCGACGTCTTCGAAGAAAAAAGGTCCGATGACTCCTCCAGCGAAAACAGCACACCATACAGTGACTTTGAGCGGGTGTAATGGCTCTTCGTGGGTTACACGCGGATTTTCAGTGCCCCAGAAGCGTAAATTTTGCTTATTTACGTACCCGCTAAGATGGAAATGGGCCTCATCACTCATGATTATTTTTGATGAAAAATCATCTTCCTCTTGGTGGTGATTAAGGATGGCTTGAGCGTATGTTAGACGCGATTGGCGGTCAGCAGCTAACAGCTGATGCACCGTCTGGACTTTGTACGGAAACATCTTCAAATCTTGTACCAAAATTCGCTGTAAAGACCGTCGACTGATACCCATTTGCGTGGCACGTCGTCTGGCCAATGTCAACGGCGCTTCCATGACATCTTCGGCTACAGCAGCAATATTCTCTGCAGAACGGCTACTCGGGGGTCTGCCACGCCTGGCAGCATCTCGTGTTGTGCCAGTCTCTTCGAGGCGAGCGGCTAAACGTCGCAGTGTTTCACCAGTAGGCGTTGGACGGGTAGGAAATATGCGACGAAATTCACGTTGTGCCAAAGTCACCGACCGATTATTGCTCAAATAAATAGTCACCAATATTCCGCGTTCTGGAGCAGTGTAGCGTAACATTGTTTATTAACGTGTATTTCGCATGTGTTTACTACACAAATGTCAAAACAGAACTGACATTAGGGGCCAATCGCAAAATTTATAGCATTTTCTGATAGGAGGATTACTTTTGCGCCACCTTGTATAAGTCGAAAACAATACATCGATATCAGGCAAAAAATTTCCTCTCGTGGGCGTAGCAACAACAACAATCACATCTCAAAACCGGTTTTATTAAACCAGCCAAGAGATAAGCCCAATCACGTTAATTTCACCATGGAGGATTTCCCCCAGATTTCCCACAAGGGACCAACTCACCATCAACACTCTGCAGCGTCGTCGTCGTCGTCGAGTACAGCTCGACCTCATCAAGTAACTTCTCGTCCAGAAGCTCCAAAAGCAAAAAACTCGAATTCACTTGATATCATCAAAATCAATAGTTCATTGTTTTCTTTAGAAGAAATTTCAAATCTGCTAAATGATGTTATGTCTAAATTGAGTTCATGCCGTACTAAGGCTGAACAATTTAATGTTATAACCACTCTTGCAGTGAAGTATGTTTATTCAGTATGTTGAACACAAACCCAAAAATTATTACTTGGAATGCTACAAGCATTCAAAATAAACAAGCAGAATTCTTCGATTTTATGATTCATAACAAAGTTGACATTGCTCTGTTGACAGAGACTTGGTTAAAAAGCGATAACAAATTTTCAAATGGCAATTATGTATCCTAAAGACTAGATAGGCAACATTCAAAGGGAGGTGGGGTTGCAATTGTGGTGAACAAGACTATTAAACATTCAGTCGTACCAGCTGTTCGTCTCGAGATAGCTGAAGCTGTAGGTATTGAGAAAGAATTGCAGGACTCATCCAAATTTAGTATTTTCTCTTTATACTTCCCAGGTGGAAATGGAAATAACGAAAAAAAAACCAAATTTAAGAGAGACTTACTAAAGTTGACCAGAGCAAACTCAAACTATCTGATAGGGGGTGATTTCAATTCTAGACACCAGTCATGGGGATTTTTATTTTTAATACTTAAGTATAAAAAATAAAAAATGTCATTTAAGTTATTTCTTAAATCTATACTTAAACCTACTTATATGTAAGCAATGAAATAATGTTATGAACTTGTATGTGCATGGATTTATGGGAAATAAATTTTGTATCTATCTATCTATCTATCCATGTCTGAGAGCAAACTGTTCAGCAAACATACTTCACGATATTGTCGCTGTTAACAGATCGCTCTCATTGTTATACCCTCTTGACCCAACATATATTCCAAGTTGCTCTTCTGAAAAACCTTCGATACTTGATATATTTTTATCCAATAATTCTTTACGTTTCAGTCAACCTACTACAACTCTTAATGCATTAAGCTCAAACCACTTGCCCGTATGTACAGAGCTTCAGAGCTCTTGTACTAGACATATCAGTAATGGCAATTTCAATTATTCCGCTGCAAACTGGGAAAGATATCGGTCCCACATATCCGAAAACTTATATCAAGGAAGCTTACGTTTGGATAGTATACAGTCATGCGAACAGATAGAATTTGTTACTGACAAATTTGAGCAAACAATCAATCGTGCTGCTGAGGTATCTACTCCTAGGACCCAAGTTGCTTCCTTTAGGGCAAATCTTTCACCTTGGCCGGATAATATTCTTCACCTTATTCGGTTACGAAACTCAGAGCGAAGAAAGTGGATTCGTTTTAGGCTAGACTCTTTTAAAACTAACCTTAAGACTTTGAACTTCCAAATCAAAATTGCGATCTCAATATTTCGTAACCAAAGATGGAACAATCTTTTATCTGGTTTTGATAAAGGATCCAAGCCTTTTTGGAAGGTGACAAAAATCATTAAGAAACATAGGGACGGGCTACAGTCCGCTTGGGCGAACTGTTGGATACCCTATTCTTATTCCTATCCCTCATAAGTGGGCGTGCGAAAGTCTAAGTATGGTTCAATTGTTAAGAACGCTCTACATATTTTGTTATATAACATTTAAAGGATTTAATCAAAAAAAAAAACGCTCCCTAGCTCAAACTTGGGTGTTTCAATAAAATTGTTTTATTTAATTGTGGGCGTGTTAGTAGGCGGACTTAAAAAAAAATAATACATGAGCATAAAGGGCCCCTAGAGAGTATATATTATAAATTTCAGCTCCCTAGCTCAAACTTTGGATTTTCAAAAAAATTGTTTTATTTATTTGTGGGCGTGTCAGTGGGCGGATTTTGAAATTTTTTTATCCCGAGCAGTTTTAGGAGTCATAGATCATATATAAAAAATTTCAGCTTTCTAGCTCAAAATTCGATTTTTTCCAAAATTTTGTTTTTTTGAGTTTCTGGGGCGGATTTCAAAAATTCGTAAACTTGATTATTTCGGGACCCTAGAGAGTATATGGTTAAAATTTCAGCTCTCTAGGTCCAGTTTAAAGGCCTTATTTTTGCCGACAGACGGACGGACGGACGGACGGACATGGCTAGATCGACATTACTATCGATGCTGATCATAAATATAGTAACCTTTAGTCTACGGGCAATATTAAGGTATGTTACAAACTATGCGTCAAAATTAATATACCCTTAGAATAGGGTATAAACATAGGGACGGGCTACAGTCCGCTTGAGCGAACTGCTGGATACCCTATTCTTATTCCTATCCCTCATAAGTGGGTGTGACAAAAGTCTAAGTATAGTTTAATTGTTAAGAACGCTCTACACATAAGCATAAAGCGCCCCTAGTGAGTGTATATTTTAAATTTCAGCTCCTTAGCTCAAAATTTGGCTTTTCAATAAAATTGTTTTATTTAATTGTGGGCGTGTGTGGGCAGATATTAAAAATGTTATCTCCCGAGCAGTTTTAGGAGTCAAAGATCATTATAAAAATTTCAGCTTTCTAGCTAAAAAATCGATTTTTTCGATAAATTTTTTTTTGAGTTTGTGGGCGGATTTCAAAAATTCCTAAAGTTGATTATTTCGGGCCCCTAGAGAGTATATTGCTAATTTCAGCTCTCTAGGTACAGTTTAGAGTCCTATTCGACAGACGGACGGACGGACGGATCTGGCTAGATCGACATTACTATCGATGCTGATCATAAATATAGTAACTTTTAGGGGTCTACGGGCAATATTAAGGTATGTTACAAACTATGAGTCAAAATTAATATACCCTTAGAATAGTTTATAAAAACCGCCCCTTTAAAGTGGGCGTGGCAGAAAACTTGAAAGAACTATTCAAAACGACTTTATCTAAACACTTTGTAAAGAATAGGTTTTTTGCTTCCAATGATTCCTTCAATAAATCGGTTTTTTTTAATTGTGGACGCCCACAGTGGGCGAATTTATTTTTTTAAACATGAGCCTGAGTTGCCCCTAGAGAGTACATAAACCAAATTTCAGCTTCCTAGCTCAAACTTTGATTTTTTGACAAAATGGTTTTTTAAGATTGTGATTTTTTTGAGATTGTGGGTGTGTCAGTGGGCGGATTATTTCGGGCTCCTAGAGAGTATATTGTTCAAAGTGCAGCTTTCCAGCTCAAGTTTTAGGGCCTAATTTTTGCCGACGGATGGACGGACGGACGGACATTTCTAGATCGACATTACGATCGACGATCGATACTGATCACGAATATAGTAACTTTTAGTGTTCTACGGGAAATAGGTATGTTACATACTATTAGTCAAAATTAAAATGCCCTTAGAATAGGGTATAAAAATGGATGTTGGTATATCCGAAATAAATAGACTTCGAAACCGTTTGACCGGTAACAATGAAAGTTGGCATATCAAGCGCCACCTATTTACAGCATCGAATAAGTGTAGCAATAGTGTCGCCATTATGCGTTCGGGCATCGTTCATCCGACCGAGTAGAAACTTTATACAGTTGTTGTTGGCACTTGTGCGAAAAATTCTGGTACTTGTGCGAAAGTACTGACAACGTACAATAGGTGGCGCGCTAATGCTTATGTGATCGTCTCCAATGCGTTCGCGAATCGTTAATCCGATACAGTTGAAAATTTCTACACCTTTTGTTGGCACTTACTTGAAAGTTTCCGACATAAAATCATCAACGTACAATAGGTGGCACGCATATCGTATCGGATGATTTTTTGTCTTTAATGCGTGCGTGCATCATTTTTTCGGTTGCATTGAAACGGTGTGCAGATTTTGTTGGTACTTGCGCGAATGTTTCTGACAGAGTACCATCAACATGGGCTAAACCATGCTGAGAAAAGGGGAAAATCTCTTTGACCCGCCAAGCGGGCCACCCAAAAGATTGTTTGATTTGAAGAAGTAACCTGACATAGGCGCCTGGTAGACAACTAGGACGTGAGCGGGCTAGACAATGCAGAGAAAATGGTAATATCGCCGGAATTTTTTTTTGTTTCTGTTTGCGTGAGGGTTTCTGTGAAGTTTGGTCCAGGTCGGTTGGTCCAGCAGTTTGCCTTGCAGTTTTGTTTGCTACTAAAAAAGGTATTCATTTTTGTGAGGCGCAGCAACGCACGCCGGCTTTATAAAAAAATCTTTTGAGAATCTGAGTATACAAATTCGTTCAAAATAGTACTACAGTAGAAGTTCGATAAATAAGATAAAAACAAATCCGGGACATCTTTTCAAAAGTGTTAGTCTTAACAAGATTTTGTACTTATAGGACATTTTCGGTCTAATCATGTTCGCCGATATTGACACATGTTGGTCTAGCTAGAACCACCTGTATAAAGCAGCCCCCATTTCTGGCATCTCGCCTTAGGTAAGTGTTTTTCTATTCCTGCGGAGTTCACGCGATTTTATTAGGGTGTTTTTTTTAATTCCAAAAATTCTTGATTTTGCAACGCCAAATTACCTCGCGAGGCACTGATGCGATTTAAGTTCCTCCAGAACTTCACACGTTTCTTTAACTTAACCTTTAAACGGTGACATCTTTTGTGCACGAAAATTCCCTTTGAACGTTAAGGGAGTATAGCGAACGCCAATTAGGAAACAAACAAAAAAAAACAGAGGAGACGATACATCCGCGAACTCCAAAAAGCTAAAACACGTCGACCACATTGGCTTGACCACATCGAGCGAAAGGTCAGTAATGCTCCAGCCAAGAAAGAAGTGCGAGAAAGATATCGCGGATGTCAGACTGCTTGATTTGGGCAAGTGGAAGTAGCGTGTCCGGTATCAAATAGGGTGCGGGTCTGCAATATCAGTGGGAGACGATCTTTAAGCGGTTAAGACGCCCATTAAGTAAGCAAGCTATTTTTGGAATAGTATTCGCTTTCGGATATCAGATAAATTGAGTTAAATAATGTAGAATCCATGACAGCACGGCTTTGATTTCTGATGTCTGCGTAGTGCACACAATCACACATATCCAATCTCTTTTAGAAGTTCTTTCCCAAGCGGAAAAACTTCAAAACCTGGAGGTCCTGTAACAGAAAAATCACCTCGTTTTAATATTTCTTAAACAATCTCTTACTAAGGCCATCAATCCAATACACCCCATAACTTTTAGGATTCTACTTTATTGACAGCTTTTATTCTGTTACATTAAAAACACACTCACAGGAGCTATCATAAAATAAAACAATTTGATGCCTCAATAACTTCAGTTCATCTTGCCCAATCAAGATTTTACGAGAGCAATGACAGGCCTTTCATCAAACATCTCGTCTTGCCTTTGGTATGAACTTCTGCAACAACTGTCATCAAATTTACACGATAACCACAAAATTCCGATCTCACACCGTTCAGTTTCATTTTCAAATGCAGCATGCTACATGCAGATGCATGCTCTCGCAAGATGAGACGACTCTAACCCCCTAACTAAACGGGGCGCACGAATGTATAACATTTTTTTAGTTGAACTTATGCATTTACCCGATACTGCACTTCTGTCCTTAGGTTGAGGTTTCTGCTGTCTGACTGACACTCAACTCTATCCGACTACGACGCCGAATGTGTGGCTTTCAGCGAAATTGCAGTTAATGAGTTTCTTTCGTATTCTCCCACCGAAAAGTACTTGCAAAGTAATTATAGCCCATCCGCACCGCTGCTTCGGAAGGCAGAAATCTCACCGCTCATGTAATTATCAATTTAATGTGGGAACCTGGCAATCCGCATTGAATCCGATGCACTGGTGTCTGGTCGAGAGCGTGATGAAGACGATGATGACGGCGATGATGACTGCTCACTTTTCACCTAGGCCGATACGAGTATCATGGGCCATGAAATATTGAATGCGTGCCCGGATAATTGAAACATCCAGCAATACAGATTAATTATTAGGTGTTTATCTAATGGATGGGTCAATTGTGTGACTTTGGGCTGATGGCCTGCTGATGTCTATTTAAGTTATGAACTTTTGATGGTCTAATGAGGGTTTGGCTGCAGGATGACGTGCATTGGATGTGCTTTCGCAAGTTGACTGTCTGTTCAATGGCTCGCCTTCGAAAAATTAACCTACGAATGTGCAAATGAACCGGATAGTTTAAAAAAGGTAAAAGTCGAGTAAGTAGGTTTGCAATTAGGGTGCTGAGCACTGTAAAGATAATTGCAGGTATATACGTACATGGAGTGGGTGGAGCGAATTTTTGTACCTTTGATAATTGTTATCTAATAGTAAAAAAAGTGCCTTATAGCCTCAAATAAATCTGTGCAAAATATTATTAAATTTGGTTAACGGTAACTGCCACCGCAAACAAATTGAAATGTAAATATAAATCGTTTATGTTTTCAAACAGTTTTGTTTTTGAATTGAAGTTACTTGTTCTAATTCCAAAGTTGGCTCCTGTTAGACCAAGATCCCACAGCATTTTTTGGGAGTGAAGATATACTCGTATGTACCTAACCAAAATTAGGATATATTAAAGTTAAGTGCCTAAATAGCTTAAGTCTATTTCGCTAGTCTGGCAGCATTTGTTTAGTGCAAAGGTTAGTAATAGTAAAGAAAAAGTACGTTTTTTTCCAAATCCTGGATCGAAGACTTATGAATAGTATTAAATGAAAGAGGTTGAAGCCATCTACACAAATCTGTGGGTGCCAGACGTTTTCCTTGGGGCTATCCCCATGCCAGACGTACAAATAGTATGCAAAAAAAAAATTAAGTTTTTGAAACAATTGGTATAACCACACATTTTGTATAGGTATACCAAAATAATGGTGGAAGTGTCCTGATTCCAAAAATGTGGGTTCCAGACGTTTTGCATGGGACAAACCCCTTGCCACACCAACTAATAGTATGAAAAAAACTTTTTTGAAATAATTGGTATAAGAGAATATTGTTTATACCAAAATAATGGTTGAGGTGTGCTGATTCCGAAAATGTGGGTCCCAGACGTTTTGCATGGGGCAAACCGCTTGCCAGACGAACTAATGGTATGCAAACATTTGTTTTTTGGAATAATTGGTATAACCGAATATTGTTTATACCAAAATAGTGGTTGAGGTGTGCTGATTCCGAAAATGTTGGTCCGACACGTTTTGCATTAGGCAAACCCTTTACCAGGCGAACTAATAGTATTCAAAAAAACCTTTTTGAAATAATTGGTATAACCGAATATTGTTTATACCAAAATAGTGGTTGAGGTGTGCTGATTCCGAAAATGTGGGTCCCAAACGTTTTGCATGGGGCAAACCCCTTGCCAGACGAACTAATAGTATGCAAACATTTGTTTTTTGAAATAATTGGTATAATTGAATATTGTTTATACCAAAATAGTGGTTGAGGTGTGCTGATTCCGAAAATGTTGGTCCCACACGTTTTGCATTAGGCAAACCCTTTACCAGACGAACTAATAGTATTCAAAAAACCTTTTTGAAATAATTGGTATAACCGAATATTGTTTATACCAAAATAGTGGTTGAGGTGTGCTGATTCCGAAAATGTTGGTCCCACACGTTTTGCATTAGGCAAACCCTTTACCAGACGAACTAATAGTATTCAAAAAAAACCTTTTTGAAATAATTGGTATAACCGAATATTGTTTATACCAAAACAATGGTTGAGGTGTGCTGATTCCGAAAATGTTGGTCCCAGACGTTTTGCATGGGGCGAACCCCTTGCCAGACGAACTAATAGTATGCAAAAAAAAAACTTTTTTGAAATAATTGGTATAATTGAATATTGTTTATACCAAAATAATGGTTGCGGTGTGCTGATTCCGGAAATGAAGTTTTGAATGGGTCAAACCAGTTGCCAGACGAACTAATAGTACGCAAAAAAAACTTTGTTGAAATAATTGGTATAACCGAATATTGTTTATACCAAAATAATGGTTGAGGTGTGCTGATTCCGATAATGTGGGTTGCAGACGTTTTGCATGGGGCTCGTAGTAAAAAATTTGGAAAGAAAACAGACTCGAAAGAAACGCCAAACTATTATTGCCTTGAGTACTTCTATGTCAGCTGTTTCAGAGGTAAGTACTTCTTCGAAATCGTCATCGTCAAGGTCTGAAAAGTTCAGAAGTACAGATAACTTTGTAAAAACCATAGAAAAACGCTTTCCTGAGAAGGAAACTAAAATGTCCTCAATCGTTGATTTTCCTACATTATCGAAGAAATGTGAAAGGTATGGCGTGTCAGAACGTCTGTTTTGTTCGACATGGGATCTGATGTCGGGGTAATCGACAGACATAAATTACGCGGATGTGGAATGCTCTAGCAAGCTTGTTTTTTCCTTTGCATTGTAATTCACAAACATTCAAAATCAACGTACATCGGCACGCAGTGGGGCAAATGAACTTTTTGGTTGCAAAAATTATAGCTCGTAAACAGATAAAGATATCGTGATAATTTTTTTTCAGCTTGAAGAAAATTTTCAAAGCCATACATTTTGTGAATTTTAAGAATAAATATTTACAGGGTGTTTCAGAGTTTTCTGCTGAAATACGACTTTCTCCCAATAGGAAATGGACTTGATATTTTACCTCAAAAAATGTCAATAGTAAATAACTGAAGTAAAAACAGGGTATCTTAAGGCCACTCAAAGTCACAGTGGTGCATACAAGTAAACAAACAATTTTTTTTTTAAATATTTCTGCATTAGAGTGAAACTATCCTACTACAGTGGTACATTTGACGTCAAGGTATAGGGAAAGTATGTAAAGTGCTTTAAAATTAAAGAAAAATGTTTTACAGGGTGTTCCAGAATTTCATGTTAAAAAAAACATTTTTATCCAAAAAGGTAAAAGTAGTATTTTACTTTAAAATAAACCTCAAATGTTAATGTTTGCAGTAAGAGTATTTAAAAACTAGTTCAAGTGAAACAGTAAAGGAAACAAAAAGAACAATTTAAATTTTATTTGTTTTGCAAAAAGTTTTTTTTGTATTTAGTGACACATCAACATAACAAATTATTTCAATAATATATTTCAAGTTTAACAGTGGAGAATAAATAAATTAATAAGTAAAAAGAAATAAAAAACAAAAAACTAGATTTCTTGGAAACTTTCGTCAAAGTCCGAGTTAATTTCATTTCTGGAGAGTATCATGTTTTGAGGTTGTTTTCAGTTCTAACATGCCTTAGCGAAGAAATAATAGGGGCCGATGAGGCTACAAGTGTGTTAAATAGGTCTTCATTCTGCAGCATCCTTGAAACCTTGCAGGTATTTCGGTATTTATATTTTTTGTAGTCTTTACTTTTGGATTCCTGAGCTTCTTCTGACAGTTCTCCGATTGGTAACGACTGATACTTGATTATACTTTGGCAATGAGCCAACATTTTATGAAGAGTAGGTGTAAGTTGCTTTTCGGAATAATTTTCTTTCAATAAATTTGTTGTTGCCATTGCATAAACTTCAAACTTTGAACCGTCAACATTTTCTCAGCAGTTTAGAGTATTACTTGAAGCCTTCTTATCACCTCCATATTGACTCCAGTTATACGAACTGTTACATCTGCCTCTGCAAAAAATCTTCTCCATGTATTTCAATCGTAAGTATTTCCAAATACTTGTTTTGGTTTATCCACATCGAGTCCCATTTCCTCGCGCAATTTCCTTTGGATGTCTTGCTTCCTTATTCTTTCTGCCTAGTTAGTTCCAATACTTTCAACAAACACTTTTTTTGAATTGAGGCCATAAGCATGTTTGGATCCGTTTTTGTTTCACTATTATGTGTTACTATTTTTTGTTTATAGGCATTTTGCCCAGTTGATCCACCACAGCCCCACTTGCTTTGTAACGGCAGACTTGTTAGAAGTCCAATTAATTCCTGTTCACTCTTGGTTTCCAAAATTCTTCTTGTTGTGTGAACCAAGGTGTATTGAAGGCTGACTCTGGCAGATGTTTCTGTTAATTCACAATTATCTGGAACTGAAGCTTTTTTCGTGAGTGTTATGGTCTTATAAGATGGGAGAACATTTACGTTGTGTCTCATTAAGAAACTTCTTAAAATTCCATACTTTTCTTATGTTAGTCCCAGATCCATAAACGAGGCTAAGGCGTTTGCACTTTCATACTTGATAGTATCTTTTTGAGGAGTGCGAATGCTATCTCTAATCCTTTTAAGTCTTAGTGGACTTGCTACTGATACTGCCTTGGTTATATCGGCCTTACGTCAAAATATTGAGCCAAAAACAGCTTTTCGAGAATCTTAAAATTTTGCAATAAATTTCTTTATTTAAATTGGATCATAATTGTAATACAAATGGTCCTTTTTACTCAAGTCCGTTAAGCTCAAATAAAAAAAAATATAATATTTAAACAAGGTTTTTAGATTTTAACGCCGAAACTCTGAAACTTTTCATAAAACAAATACGTTTTCTTTGATTTTAAAAGTAAGGAAACTCTGACTTCTTGTATCATCCGAATCCTTCGACCGATTTTAAAATTTCTTCCGGCTTTTGAAGCTTCCAATATTTTCTAATCCAGTAAATAAATTAGTTTTGGATTTACCAATACCCCAGGGCCCAGTACTGGGTCCACTATTATTCTCGATATTTATTAATGACCCAGCCGATGTCATTCGAAATTGCCAAATACATTTGTATGCTGATGATGTGGTACTTTATATTTTTCGCACAATTGGTTTGATGGAGGACTGTATAGCAAGATTAAATGAGGATCTAAATCTTATTCTCACTTGGGCTAATGCCAACGGTATGAAACTTAATCCTGCTAAGTCTGTTGCCATGTTATGCTCTAGAGATGAAAACAGCCAAGTAAATTTTCCCCCAGTTGTTATTGGTAATGAAACCACTGATTATATGAAGGATGTTAAGTATGTACTTCGGATATAGAATAAAGAGTGACCTTAGCTGCTGTGGGGCAATTTCAGCCACGATTAGACATATTTTCTGTGGACTGCGAACCTTGAGATCTTCCTCGAACTTATTATCAACAAATATGAAAATATACCTCGTTAAGTCATTAATTATGCCGTACTTCATTTTCAACTGTTCAGTATACCCAATTCTGGATTGTGAATGCAAGCGGAAACTAAATGTTGCTCTAAATGATTGTATTCGGTTTATATACTGTATTCCGAGGTATTCCAGTGTATCACATCTACAACATACTCTCTTTGGTATTAAGCTGGATGAGCACTTGAGGTTCAGGTTACTTTTGAAGCTGCATGATGTCATCAACAATAGAGGTCCAAATTATCTTAGTGAATTCCTACATTTTGCACGCTCACAAAGGGCTTTGAAATTAATATTACCGCGTCACTCACGCAACATAGCAGAACGCTCATTTTATGTGTCTGCGATTCGTTTGTGGAATTTACTTCCTAATGAATTGCAAAGAATTTCTGCTCCATCAGCCTTTAAGAGGAAACTATTTTTGCACTTCTCTAATTAAAACTTTTTTTTCTCTTTTTGTATATGATTCTAATATTATAATAATATATTCTTTAATAATTCCATTATTTATTTATTTTTTTTTTTATCAGGAAAATTATGTAAATTAAATTCTAGATACTATAAAAGATTCAAATCTTAATGGGTCATTGTAAATAAAATATTTCTCGAAATAAATGAAAAAATGAAAATGAAATTTTAGGCACACACGAAAACTAAATTTTGCAAGCACTTTTGCAAAAAGGTGCCACAGTGCGGCGCCTCATCCTGTTCTCCAATTTCTCACAAGGAAATAATCATTTCCTATTACAATCAGTGTGTTTCTTTATTTTTTCCGGATAAGGAATAGAAAAGACAGAATTTTTAAATTTTGTATCCGGAATATCCAGAATGGAATGAATAAAGAAACAAAAATGGACCTAATACAATGACAGCCATTTGTCTCTTGACCAGCGTTGCCACTTAGTTCAAGAACAAGTACAATATTTACTACTTACAATTAATATATTTTTTTTATTACTGAACTCACATGTGAGGTAATACTCCACTACAGCACTAAAATCAAAACATATACATATAATAAAACATATATAATAAAACATATATAGGAACATTACGAAAATATAATTTAAGTTCACAAAAACATAATAATAACGATATCTTAGTAATACAAATTACATTAAACTTTTTCTAAGCGGAAATCTTGCACCCTTATTATCGTTGTCAAAAATCAATTATTGATAAACGACAAAATTTATTAATCGATCTACAATTTGGTACTATGAATGCCAATTAACAAATTATTCATCCATTGTGAACACTGACAAGCAAAATGCAATAGAGCACTTCGTAAAGCTACCTCTTTCTGAAGTGCCAAATTCCTTTCTTAAATGTCAAGAAAAAATTGAAGCATACAATTTCAGTAATTTGCAGAAATTGTATGAAAAATTATTGCGATTGTTAATAAAGTGTATATTTAAGTGAAATCAAAGGGAAATTTTCTCCGTTATTGAGGAAAAACCTGAGAAAGTATGTCAAAGCAAAAAACAAATATAATATTGACCAAAAGGACTTGTGCAGCTCCTGATGCAGCAATTTAAAGGCATTTTCATTTTTTTTGTACAATTTTGTTATTAATTAATTGTTTTTGTTCGTTTGTACTTAGTAGTATTAAAAATATGTATACAGAAAATTTGTTCAACCTAATTTGTTTCAAAAAAAAAATATATTTTGCCAAAAGTTCATTTTTATTTCTCGTACACAATTCTATAATATTTTTTACGCTTTACTGTTCAAAAATAGTGTTTAGATACTCCTTCTTAATTCTGGAGCGTAAATTATTTGATTATTCAATTACTCAGCTGAGTACTACTATTGGGAAAACGTATTTCATCTGACGTTTATTCAAATCTGTTATCTCTGGTTAGTTCGTTTTGCTTAAGTCAAAATTTAATTTTAATTTTGTTGTTAGTTGTTTTGTTTAAGCTCATGCATTTTGTGACCGCTTTTTGTTAATAATATTTATGGAAGTGTTGTTCCATTGATTGTATCTATTCAATACATATTATTTTATTTTCCAAAAAAGCAATTCTACTCACGACATTTCGTTTTAAAAATGTTGTTTTACAAACAAAAACAGCAAAAGAATTCTCTAAATTTATATGTCAGTAACGAATTTGTGATTGACTGAACATTTTAAAGCTATCAATATTTTCGACAACCAAAACAATACATAGCGGAAACGACTTGTCAACATTTAAGTCTCCACAGCTACGTTTCTTAACGAAGTACCCAATACAGTAATAATAATACGTTCGCTCAGAATAAGCATAAAATATTTTTTATTACTAAGATATTGTTATTATTTTTATAAATAACATTATGTTCTCGTGCTGTTATTATGTTAAATAAATATGTAGAATCGAAGGAAAAAAGTAAAACATTAAATACGTTGTCCTTTCGAGTAAGGACTTAGTACAAGTTCAAAAAACATGCACCTTTTTATGTAGCATAAGTGGCAACGCTGTATTTTGCTCATGAAATCGTCTTGTCACAAACATCTATAGGCGTTTTTCTTTTTTAGCCCCGAGCAGGGAACAGAGCGGGGCCCGAGCTAACAGAGCTCGCTCCGAGCTGAACGTAACCTGAGCGCTCCGAGCTAATTAAGAAACAGAATTGAGCACTGAACTGTCATTAGATAATTTTTATACCCTATTCTAGGGGTATATTAATTTTGACGCATAGTTTGTAACATACCTTAATATTGCCCGTAGACCCCTAAAAGTTACTATATTTATGATCAGCATCGATAGTAATGTCGATCTAGCCATGTCCGTCCGTCCGTCCGTCCGTCGGCAAAAATTAGGCCTTTAAACTGGACCTAGAGAGCTGAAATTTTAACCATATACTCTCTAGGGTCCCGAAATAATCAAGTTTAAGAATTTTTGAAATCCGCCCACAGACACGCCCACAAACTCAAAAAAACAAAATTTTGGAAAAAATCGAATTTTGAGCTAGAGAGCTGAAATTTTTTATATATGATCTATGACCCATAAAACTGATTGGGACATAAAATTTTCAAAATCCGCCCACTGACACGCCCACAATTAAATAAAACAAATTTTGGGAAAAATTGAATTTTGAGCTAGAAAGCTGAAATTTTTTATATATGATCTTTGGCCCATAAAACTGCTTGGGACATAAAATTTTCAAAATCCGCCCACTGACACGCCCACAATTAAATAAAATATTTTTTTTGAAAACCAAAATTTGAGCTAGGGAGCTGATATTTTTAATATATACTCTCTAGGGGCCCTTTATGCTCATGTGTAAATATTTTCAAAATCCGCCTACTGACACGCCCACAACTATTTTTTTTTTATTTTTGAAAGTCCAAAGTTTGAGCTAGGGAGCTGAAATTTATAGTATATACTCTCTAGGTGCCCTTTATGCTCATACTTAAATTTTTTTTAAATCCGCCTACTGACACGCCCACAATTAAATAAAACAATTTTATTGAAAAACCAAAGTTTGAGCTAGGGAGAGTTTTTATTTACAAAAGCTTAGTTTTTTCGATAAAATCCTTTAAATTTTTGTCACGCCCACTTATGAGATATAGGAATAAGAATAGGGTATCCAACAGTTCGCCCAAGCGGACTGTAGCCCGCCCCTATGTTTTTTTTATTAATTTTCAAAATAGTCAGGTTTGCTTCTGAAATTGGTGTTTGTCAAGAATTGTTCCATTTAAATTATAATTGCTAGTAAATAAACTATGGAAAAAGCACAAATAATGAATGAAGTCAGTCGCGCTCAGCTTTTCGCTCGATGTGCTCGGTCATTTTTAATCGAGCTCATCGAGAGAGCCTTGAGCTAGCTCAGAGATAAAAGAGAAATACAAATTTTGTGCTCAGAGCGCTCCGAGCTAAAAAAGTAACACAGTTCTTTTTTTGACAGCTCAGTGTCCCGCTCGGAGCTAAAAAAGAAAAACACCTCATGCTGCATTTCATGCCCACAGAAGACCATTTTAAAAATGTATTTGATTCTGGAAGGAAATTAAAAATATATAATAAAAGAAATTATTAACTTAAAACAGCACACATAAAAATATAAAAAAAGACAACAAATTTGCAATAAATGCTCACCCATTTGATTGTTTGCTGTTGCTTCTATTTTTTTTTTGATCAAGTCCATCTGTCAAACTAGAGAATATTCCTTTTATTTCTCATGGAATAAAAAGAATGCATTCCATTTATTCCGGAATGAATAAAGAAACACCGAAATGGATTATCCGGAATATTCCATTGAATAAAGAAACGTAAATGGCTCACTCAGAATATTCCGAATATTCAGAATGAATAAAGAAACACACGGAATAGGGTGATGGCACCAGTAGTCGGCCCCTTAACTTTAATTTTAGGTTTGGCTTGCTTTTAAAAATCCGTTATTCAAAAAGTGAATAGACTATTTGGCTTAAGTAAATGTTTGAAATGTGTAAATTAGGTATTTCTAGGTTTTTTAAGTATAATTGTTACCCAATTTAAACTATTTACAAAAATGTAAATGAAAACCATATTCTTCAGTAGTCGGCCCCCCTAACTGTAGTAGTCGGCCACATAAGTACTCAGTAGTCGGCCCCCATTTTTGCTTCTGTATTTTCAATGTTTTGACCAAGTTAGGAAAACAGATTTTTTTTGATATTCAATATATTTTAATTTATAAAAACAATAATAATACAAACTTAATTAAAAAAAGAAATGTTTATTACATTAAATATCATTTGAAATAAATTGCACAAGGTATGCCATTTCCTGACCTTATAAAAAATCGCACACAATAATTTGCTCGAAAATTAAAAGAAATGGCTCTTTCAGACATTATTATAGAAAAAAACAAGTTGGAGTTGTCCTGTACTGGCTATCAGATAGGTGCCGGTAATAGTTCCATCTAGCTCAGACGGGCCCGATGGTGTTGATGTAGATGGCAAGGAAACCGCAATATCCATAGGAAGCTCAATCGTACCATCTATGGCCGCCATGGTGTCATTTGGCTCAGATTTACTAAGGTGACTACGCTCCATCTCTTCTACTATCTTCATCACAACTTCATAGTTAACTTTGTTTTTAAGAAATCCTTCCTTTGCCAAAGCTAGAACTTTCTTCGTTTCATCGAAACTATGAGCTGTGACTACTATGTTTTCCGAATTTAGGTGCAGCTTCTCCAGTACGTTTCGGACGCATTTCGAGAAGTCGATGGCATCAGGTTTTTTGATTATTTCACTTCTATCCGAGCTTTCCAACACTAGCTTCAGAACTTCGCAATGTTTATTTTGGTGACGGCTTCCTCTGCATTGCCAGGTATGCTTTGACATTTATGAACTCTGGTCTTATATTCCTGCTTAAGCCCTTTGAATGCGCCTACATCGGCTGGCTCTGTAATGTGTGTCGTGTTTGGCAAAAGGGCATACAAGATAATACCATTATTCCGGCAAAAATCGCTCTGCTCCATGGTGAGATGTGATTTGTGACCATCGACAAGAAACAACCTTCTTTTTGATGTTGTTTTGTCTTAGTCACGCATTAAAACTGTTCGCCACGTACTCAAAAAACGTCTCAGAACGCATTCAGCCACTTTCTGATCTACCTAAAATCCATATTGGGGGCATGCTTTTTATTAGCGCTTTCTGGAGACGCACGTATGGAAACACGATCAGAGGTGGTAAAGTCTTGCCATCAGCACTGAACACAAATAGAACGGTCACTGTTTCCTTTTTGTTTCCGTAGCTTACTTTGTAAAGGATTTTCCAACCCTTTGGCGCTAAGACAATACCACTTTTCGGAGATAGGCAAAACGATGTTTCATCCCCATTGAAAATTCTTTAAGGGTCTTCCAGAATATCTAGAGCATCTATTTATGAATGTAAAAAATTTATAAATGTAAAAAATGAGCGGCCGACTTAACAATATTTGTCTTCCGAAGTCGGCCACCCATTCTTTCAATGTGATTACCAGGGGCCGACTACTGAAACCAAACAAAAACATAGGGACGGGCTACAGTCCGCTTGGGCTAACTGTTGGATACCCTATTCTTATTCCTATCCCTCATAAGTGGGCGTGACAAAAGTCTAAGTATGGTTGAATTGTTAAGAACGCTCTACATATTTTGTTATATAACATTTAAAGGATTTTATCAAAAAAAAAGCTCCCTAGCTCAAACTTGGATGTTTCAATAAAATTGTTTTATTTAATTGTGGGCGTGTCAGTAGGCGGATTTAAAAAAAATTAACACATGAGAAGAAAGGGCCCCTAGAGAGTATATATTATAAATTTCAGCTCCCTAGCTCAAACTTTGGATTTTAAAAAATTAATATACCCTTAGAATAGGGTATAAAAAAATTATTTTATTTATTTGTGGCCGTGTCAGTTGGCGGATTTTGAAAAGTTTTTATCCCGAGCAGTTTTAGGAGTCATAGATCATATATAAAAAATTTCAGCTTTCTAGCTCAAAATTCGTTTTTTTCCAAAATTTTGTTTTTTTGAGTTTGTGGGCGTGTCTGTGGGCGGATTTCAAAAATTCGTAAACTTGATTATTTCGGGACCCTAGAGAGTATATGGTTAAAATTTCAGCTCTCTAGGTCCAGTTTAAAGGCCTAATTTTTGCCGACAGACGGACGGACGGACGGACGGACGAACAGCTAGATCGACATTACTATCGATGCTGATCATAAATACGAGTATAGTAACTTTTAGGGGTCTACGGGCAATATTAAGGTATGTTACAAACTATGCGTCAAAATTAATACACCCTTAGAATAGGGTATAAAAACATGGAAGTTTTGTCAAAATTGAATGTAGGATGAGGTAAACCTTCAATCTGCATAGTAACTTAAGCATAAACAAAGAAAACATTGTCTTCTATACTCGGCCGGGATTGGCCGAGCCTAGAAGAACCATGCAAAAATGTCTCCTTAGGTCGGCCCCCTCTGTATTTATTTTAAATAATTTTTTTTCTCCACTTTCGGGCAAAAAACAATGAAAAGAAACTGTAGACAACTAAAATAACTCAAAATGACAAATTTACCACTTCCAAGAACTTGAATGAAACTAACAATTATCAAGGAGAAACTAGCAGCTGCATTGCATCCTGACTTTGCTCACAGACAGGAAAACCGTTAGCCTTTTGGGGGAAAAAATGTCTGTGTGTATTTAACAAACGCATTTGCTATTACGCATCATTTTATTGCGCGCCGGCCGACTACTGAAGACGGCCGACCTCACATGGCATCACCCTATTTAAAAAAAAAAACACTTTAACAAAAAGCCTGCATTGCCTCGTTTATCTCTTGTCGGCTAGTCCACTCCTATAATTTGAAAAACGCTTGCGGGAAGACTCCCCACACCAAGAAGTAACTTTTACATAAATACACATTCCTTGTACTATATTGCCAGTTCCTTTTTCACTTAATCTTAGTCAAGTAACTCCATTAAAGCAGCTGCCCAAGAAAAACCCAATTGTCAACATTCCGCATATCAATTAAACCGAAAATTAGTATCCTGTCACTGAAGTCCATCACATTCGCTACTATCGCCTACGACACGGAAAGCCTATTACAAAAGCGTACTCCTCAACCTAGACAGCATTTAGCTGTTGACACTCACTCTCTGCCCAGTTTTATTGCACTGCACGTCTTGCAATTACAATAACGTGGGCATTTGGGGGTGCCCACACACCCGACGCGGCTCCAAACCGGACCAGAGAGCAAGTAGAGTAATTAATCATCTGGACAAATAATATCGTTCGCCGCAGAGAGTATCATCACTTGTTCGGTGGCCGCCACTAAGTCACGCAATGTCCTTGAAACGCGATGTTCCAATCGAATTCAGTAGGCGTTGGCTAATGGCTGAACCGAGCCATAAAAGTGCTACCAGAGGGGTTTATCACCCATCCAAACTGACAGGCAAACAGATAATAACAGAAGTCCTTGTAGAAGTTGAAAGACCAGATAAAAACCCGTGTCGTCGGCTGTCAGGTAGGAAAGGAAGTCAAAAGTAAGACGTTTGTTTCTTGGTTCCTTCGTCAAACATATGTTAATTAGTTCTTTGAGAGTTGTGGCGAGTTCCCATTGGGTTCAATTTATGACCGAACTGATTAGACTAGCTTGGATGACAGTGTCGATTTTGGGTAGCACCGTTAAGAGATTGGATTAATTAAGAATAGAAAGAAGGGCGGCTGGAGAGTCCAATGTCATTTCCATATCTGTCGCATTATCATTTCCAGTCCGAATACACTACTCCACATTCGGAGACCGCCGCACATGGCCACACACATGGGCCTCTGGAGAGGGAAAAACATTCAAAATCCATCAGTGCCACAGAACAGAGAATAATGGTATACCGCAGAGTTATGTCTGTGGCTGTAGGTATCTTTGTTTTAATTAAATTCCAAGAGATTCGTAATCAATTGCTTTACGGTCTGTCGGACAATGCAGCAGCAGCAGGAGCTGGAACTCTAGGCAGCAAAAGTTTCTCCACATAAACTACACTCTTGTGTGTCCGGATACACAAGAGAGGCAGGGTGATGCTAAATTAGCCCAGAAAAGCGGATGAATTTGATAAGGACTGCACTTCGACCGAATAAATTATTGCAAAAGCAGAAGTGGTGCACAGTGGGTCAGGAGGCACAAATGTTTTTTACCTGTGTGAAGCTTTTCCTCACACAAACTTGTGGGACCGCACTGTCCTGTGATAGCAAATGCCTTTCAATGGAAATAAAGTATAAATCAAAATCTTGTGTAGTTTTTGTTCGCATTTCTCACTTCTCGGTTTACTCGATTAATCATCATCGCCTTCACCACTTGGACTCCGGTTTTTATCTTCGATGGATTAACATCGACATCGGTGAGACGACGGCGCATTTCATGTGCGCTTTATCCATTTGTCGTGGTTAATTTACGTCGCGTTACACCTGAAGCGCAACGCCTCAAACAAACTTCTTAATCCGGTGCGAGAGGATGCCTCACTGACCAGACCGGGCTTATGAAACAAAGTTTTTAATTGGCTTTTAAAAAGTCCGATGAATCATGAGACAAGCCCACTCTTACAGTTCGTACAAAAAGCCAAATGAAAATGTGAAACGGAAAAGGATACCATACATCATTCGATGGGGAATTCCATTTCGATGCTCTCGATTCTTCGGGAGCCAATCAAAATTCCAGCAGCGTATTTGATTTTTATTTTTGCCGGACACGCTTTTGTTATTATTCGTCCCGACAACGTCCAGGAGCTTCGCGTTCTCCTGTCACCCCTGTCGATGAAGAAATAGGAGTGCTTTGTGCTTAAGTAGTGTTTTGTCAGTTCTGCGGCCGATTGTTCTTGTGCAGGACTACCCGCACTTAATTGGGTTCTCATTACGAAAAGTAGTCACATACCTTTGCATAGGTAGGTACTCGTATACGCGGCGGCTGCAGGTCAGCCAATGGACCGACACCGACACCCAATCAGATATAAAGAGTAAAGTTATGTTCTGTGATTGTTTGAATTTCAACTGAAAACGAATGCGTGTGCGGATGGGTGATGTGGTGTCTTCTGCTCCGAATCGGGAGAGAGAAATATTAGAAGTCCATGCATGCATGCGTGAGCGTGCTGGTGTGACAGTCGGAGTGCCGGAAAATACATGTTCCGAAGTGTTGTGAGGACACGATTCGATAAGCGTCTAAGAGATACAATTTAGTGCCGTCGTGATTGAGCATGAGCTTTCACTTTTATGGTTTGGGGAATGTCCAAGGACAGGGACGTTGGATGGAATTGTTGTGGTGTGAGAGTAAGAAATTGGAAATTCTATACTTTCGATTTTGGTACCTATTTGGGTAAATTATTATTTTTTTGACTCGTTTTATTTGATGGTATTCTGCACAGGGATTAAAAAAAGATAGTGTCAGTAGCAGAAGGAGTTTCATAGTTTTCCTATCTGACCTCTCGCTTAAAACTACCAAACAATTAAAAAGTGTGCCTGGCTTTTTTTACACGTGCAGATGGGAGCGTATCGGAATGCCACTTTAAAATTCCGTTTTGTTAAAATCCCGTATTGTAAAATACACATTCTGCATTTTAAAATCTCGCTGAATCAAAATTCCAACCTATTACGCCGGCTGAATTCCAAAAGGCAGTACTTCTGCATTACTGCTTAAACAAGCGTTCCAAAACGCAAACGGATTACTATGATGCAATGCATACTGTTCTAAAACGCATTGTGAACGCATTAACTGCGAAAACTAAAGCAAACAGATCATCGTGAATGATTATGATGGAAATGACATTTGAGATTTCAGTTTAACCTTCACATGGACTGGACAGTATCTACCCGGGTAGATATTTCAATTTTTATCTCTAAAAATCTCTTCGATTCCTCATTAGATTCTGATGCGGTTCCGACTCAGTGACTAACTTTATGATTTATTTCAGATTATTAGGTTGTACATACTTTGAGAATATTTTTTTGCATTATTTTTTAAGTTTTGTGTTTTTTTTTTCTTACATGGACAGTATCTACCCAGGTAGATATTCCCTGAATTTGGATGAAATGTGCTGGTTAGTTTGGATACAACATGTATCATGCACCTGTTATAGCTAAACAGTGCACACTTTTATGTATATGCAAATAGATATAGCAAATAATAATAAGAATGAAACAGTTTTTGTACCGTTGCTTAGACAAATATAAATTTATTCATTTGTTTAAGTGACACTTTTAAAATTTTTAGCGCATACAGGTTTTTTGCAACTGACACAGGCCTGACGCGTAGCACGTTTTTTTTTATTTTGTTGGTAGCACATATAGCACCCACCTTTTTGCCGTAAGCGACCACTGGAATCCCGCCCTTCTGGATCGTTAGGAGTGAACTCGTCATTAGGCTGATCTATATTTATTGGGTGACCTAACAAACACTCTGGTAAAATTACATGCCGCTCTGTTATTTTGTTCCCGAGATCTGATATGTGAGATGCATAGATTCTCGCCCAATCCTTCAAGAAATTTACGCCTTTGGCTTTGCTTCTCAGCTGCAGCGCCCAGCGAATTGTTTTTGGAATAAATGATATAGGCTGCAAGTCGTGAAAGGTCAAGCAAGTTATAAAACACAGCCTGTGGCCATCTATAAGTTTTTCTTTTTGTAGTGTATTGGCTCAGCATTTTGTCCATAACGTCCACTCCCCCTTTATTTTTGTTGTGGTAGTGGATAATGTCAGGTTTCTGCTTGGGCCCGGAACAGACTTGTCATGATGCAAAGTGGAGAGCAACACAACAGCCTTATATTCTTGGGTACATAGGAGCACAATACAACATTTTGACTGAATCCGAACTCAGAAGATAAAGGAACCCGGTCTTTCGATGGTTTGAACTCACGAGGTAGGAAGCGTTTGTTTTTTTAACCCGTTCCGACAATTGACAATTTCCAGGTAAGTAATTCGTTTGCTAGTGGAAGAGTTGTGAAGAAATTGTCCATGGTCACATTTCGTCCACTATTTTTGTATGGTGCATCCAGTTGTTTCCCTATTCGCTCACCTTGATTCACATCGTTGGTGCCATTCACCTTCCCGGTATATATTTGGGTATCCTGTTGATGAATTACAAGCCCACCAACATTTTATTCCGTACTTGGCCAGTTTCGAAGGCATGTATTGGGTAAATTTCGTGTGACCTCTATAGCGATACAACTGCTCATCCAGTGTAAGCGATTCGTAGGGTCTAAAATTGATCTTCAAATTTGAATATCGAAGACATCACTAATAGCAGCAGCTTTATCAGTGGCCATCCGAGATTCGACAAAAAAGAGAGATGCACTCAAAACAAATCAAATGGTTAAGGCACACATATGAAGAAAAACCGTTATCTATAGAAAAAAACTTTGAAACAGTAGTCAAATAAAAAAAACTAGTGAAAAATTATAGCTTTGCACGGAAAACTGCTGTCGGGTAGAAATAACTCATACGAAATGCAGGTAATATTCTTTTATCTACCACGGTAGATACTGTCCATGTGGGTACACAAAAATTTCCGTTCATGTGAAGGTTAAACCGTGAAAATGGATTCATTGCCAAGTCGTAAGTAAAATAATATATTTTGTAATAATTTGCCAATTTTGCTCTGATTTGCAGTAATAAAACGTGGACGAATGAAATTAAATTATTGGTGAGTACCAGAATGCAATTTGAACCCGATTTTTGCAACAAAAGAAGGAAGAAAAAGGTGTTGTGGAGAGTCGTTCTGGATGAAATCAACAAAAGCACCTGCATAATTATGTGATGCGTTCCTTTCCTGTTATAATAACTGGTGGAATCTTCTATTGGTGCAGTGATTTTAAAATGGGTTCCATCCACACATCCCAAGATGAATAGAGCGTTTTTCTTCGAATTCCTCTACAACTTTTTAGCGGTATTCATCATTTTCAGGCCACTTCATGAATTTCTTTTTTAACTTTATTATTCCCATCAATCTTTTTGTAAATACTCTATAAACGGTTCCTCTTCCCATTCCAAAGTGATCAGAAATCTCTCGAAAGCTACATTGATTGGCGATTTTCCAGAGAGTTACGTAGAGGCATTGCTTCAATGAATACGCAGGTCTACCGGTTTTTCTAGACTTGCTCATGGGTTTAAAAATTCTTTCAAGCGCTTTAATAGATGAGGAAAATAAAGTACATAAATTTGGTTTAAATTAAAAAGTGCATTTAGGATTCTATGACTTTTAAATAATTTCTACACTTCAGTACATTTTTTTCCTTTGTTTGATTGAAGAAAGCAAGGACATTCTCCGAGTAAACTGCTTCTTTCCTTAATAAAGAATATGCTTAAACGTGTTGGCATTGTACGAAACAACATTGTTTATTAAGCTGTTAAAAATTATGGTTGTTACCTACTAATTGTTTGGACATTATTGGTGTTTGAGACATTTTACGATAGTTCGCATCAAAGTCATTCCAAACGTCAAAAATTGCAAAGCATAACAAATGCAAAGCAGCGCAAAAGCATTCATAACCTGGCATCAGAAAAGCAGTGTGTATTCACAATGAGCATTTTTTTGACGTTTTGGAATTCAGGCGCCTTTCAAAAGCCCATTTCTGAGAATCCTGCTTTTTTATTTGAATATATTTGATGAAACCAGTCAAAGAGGTTGCCAGAGTACTCCCAGATCGCGAGTGTAAGATGTGTCCAAAGCTTTAAACTTTTTTTTTGTTTTCATTTCGCACGCAGTGCGTCACCCATTAAGTTAAGTTTTCCCTTTTTTTTATTTTTATCAAAAGCGGGATTTAAAAAACGGGATTATAGAAAGCGGGGTATAGTATATAACCCATTAAAAAACAGGGTGCGTTTTATGTTTTATAGAACGTTTACACCGACAAGAAGTTCGGTCTTTTATTTAACATTTCATTCATGTCGTCATTTTACCCGATGTTGATATAAATGATGTTTTTTGTTTTTATAAATACCCCTGCCCACATGGCTGACAATGCGCCCTGACAGATATATTATATCTAAAGGGTTTACTATTCCAAGAGACGTACCACTTTCCTTATGAAAGTCAGGACGTCCTTGGCAGCAGGGTGTTTCAGCTCTGCTGCCGAATGTATTTCTTTGTCGAAGATACGTCTTCTTAACCAATGTAGCAGCCGGCATTCACAAAGAATGTGTTCAGAGGATTGATCCTCCTTCAGACAAAACCTTAGTTCAATATTGTCCCTGAGCTCCTCTAACGTCGCCGGCTTTTAGGCATAGACCAATAATTTAATTGATTAAAAAGTTAAGAAGTGTTAAATCACACGATCTCGGCGGCCAATAGACGGGTCCGTTTCTCGAGATAACACGTTCATCGAACTGAGACTTCTATAACTTCTATATTGTTGCATCCGCTGTGCGGCTTGTGGCACAGTCTTGTTGGAACCACATATCACTGATGTCCAATTCATGCAATTGCTCAAAGAAATAACGTTCCAACATGTCTCTGCAGCGAATACCATTTACCGTAAAGTGACGGTAATTTTCATCGACGAAAAAAACGGCATGAAAACCGCACCAAACAGTGACTTTTTGCGGATGAAGTGCTATTTCATGAAGCACATGAGGGTTCTCACCTCTCCAGTAATGCATATTTTGCTTATTGGCAAAGCTGCTTAACCAAAAATGCACTTCATCGCTGAAGACGATTTTACGATGAAATTCTTCATTTTCTTCCATAACGTCCAGAGCCCAATTCGAGAGCTTACGTCGCTTCATAGGAAAAAGTGGCTTTAGTTCTTGAGTCAGCTTGATCTTGTAAGGGTGTAGGTCAAGATCCTTTACGCACAAACGTAGTCTCACTGGCACGGCATCATCAAGCAACGAATATTCTGACTCATATAATTTCACTAGACTATGAATTGCTTGTCTACTGGGACGAAAATTACGGGCGACAATTGGCGTTAACGCTCTTAAAGTTGGGACCACCGACTTGGAATTTCGGTAGTAAATGTTCATTATTTGTTGTTCACGTCACACGTTGTTCATTCGTGTACTTCACCCTGATGAAAATGTGTTTTACTAAACATTTTGACATTGACAGTTCGGTAATCGGTTTAAGGCTGCGATCACACTGAAAGTTTGAATTTGTCAAGTCGCTAATGAAAGACAATATACATGCCGTATCTAGTATAAGAATTTTCTTATAGGAATAAGGCCTGATTAATCGTTTGGATTGCCTGAGTCCCGGAACATTTTCCCAATGGGCTAGACAAAGTAGGTGTTCCCAATTATTAATCACTCCTGAAGCGATAGTCCAGTTGATTCTACAATAAGGTTATGGATCTACAAATGCGAATTCTGAGGCAGCTCTAGCTAGCTCGATCGCAAATTGGTTGCCTGCAATTTGTTGCTGTCCAGGTACCTACCCAAAGAAGTTTGACCTTTTTGTGTCTGGAGAGGGATTGCAGCGCATCCTAGCAGCACTTGACTGGCATAGAGTCCATTGAATCAGACGATAGTGCTTGCACTGCATTTTGACTATACGGGAATATATGTGTAGTGTATTCTGGCGCCCTTAAAACCGTTTTCAATGTTTATCCTGGCGCAGATCTGAATGACATGGATTTCTGCTTGGAACACAGTGGGACACATTCCCATAGGCACCGAGACTATGATGTTGGGTCCAAAGACGCCAGCCCAGCTCCAACTCCAGATTCCAGTTTTTATCCGTCGTTGAACCAGACCAGACTTCAAGGTCGTGTGTCGGAACACCATTGGCCCAGTAGCGCAGAACAATATTTCAACCTCAAATAGTCTTCCAAAACAGAACTCCCTAATGATCGTGTCCGGGGTGGACCAAAACATATCGATTTTTTTAAATTGACTCAAGTATTTTAACACGAAGTCGGGGGCAGTTGGTCAATGGTTAGTGTGTCGGACTACTAATCAAAAGGTCCCCGGTTCAATTCCCCCGGGCCCAAGTATCATGTAGAGTTTTTTTCCACTGCCCCACCTCTTGCGAACGTCTGACAAACATCCAAGAGTATCGATTGCCATGAGAAGCTTCTCAAGTTTGCCGTTCGGATTCGGCTCAAAATTGTAGGTCCCTTCAACTTCGCAAAGAAAATGGTTGGAGAAGCTAGGTTTTAGGCCCTGTATGGGCCGTTAATGCCTAATATTAATTTTTATTTTTTTATTTTCCCACGAAGCTACCTGTTTTGTTTTATATAAGCACCTGACAATGGCGTATTTAATTGCATACTTTTAGGTGTTACTTACTAATAGAAAAAATAGAGAGATAGGAAAGAAATGTTTTCGTGGAGTTGTAGGGTCCAGTCAGCCAATACACCACAAGAGTGCACTGTTGCCACCTGGCTTATACTTGTATTCAAGCTGCAACCTAATACCGAATCTAGCAGCCGTCACTAATACGCTGTAGCTCTGGAGCTTGGTTGCTTGAAGTTCATTTCGCCAAACATTTTCCAGCAATTCGAAAGTTTGAATTTTCGCGTAATGTCGAATTTCGTCTCTCCATTTTGAAGATGGTAAAATCGAACTACATTCTTAAATATCCCCACATGTCACTCAGTGCGCTGAGGCTGACTGAGAGACCTATTGAAAAGAAAGCAGCTCTCAAAAGGTGTATCGAAATAAAGACAAGGATAGACCGAAGAATATATCAAGTCGAAGTAGAAAGAGGACAGATACAGGCTCTAATCAAGTCCCTCTTCAAGTCCACTTTATTGGAAAATTAAATATTTTGGTGCAACCACTTCCGAAACGCAACCAAGTTTTGACAGTGGCTGTCATATGAAATTGTCCTCATTCGGTGGGATCGTTGAAATAAAATTTCAAAATTTTGCTGCAAAATGTTGAAATTCACGTCGGTGTAAAAGGTCCTATAGTATTCGAGCAATTTTATTTGGGTGCCATATTTGTTTGGCTCTCATTTGTGAGCTCATATTAGTTCCGTTCGTGTTCCTGTGTGTGAAGAAAAATGAAAGCTGTCAATTAACCAAAATCGAAAGAGAATCCTCAATCGTCTTGTTTTAAACGAATGCAGAGAAAAAAGAAACGTCAAAGTTTGACTCAAAAATAAGCAACAGTTTCAATTTTGTTGCTGTCAAAGTCTTAGGATTTCATCATTTGATTAATTTCCTTTTGACCCAGACGAATGCCTGCGTAAAGAAAAATGTACGAAAGTACATTTCATTTGCTTTAATTTTGTTACCACTTTCTCAGCACAACAACAGGTTTGTATTGTTTCACTACCTAACGACTTACTTTCTTAACGGGCTCCCGAGGCGTCAGGAGTCTCTGCCTGAGACACTGCAGCCTTATATCCTCTTCCAGTTGTCCAGACCAAGCATCGCATCCGCGATGGCTTGTTCTTTAAAACGGAACCTTGGGGCTGGGAGTCAAAGATCCTCTTGGCTGGAGCATTATAGTCCATTTTCTCAGTATGGCCGAGCCAATCTAGTCGATGTCATTCAGCTTTTTGGACTACATGCAAACCTTGGTACAGCTCATAGAGTTCGAAATTGTATCTTCTCCTCCATTCGCCATCCTCGCACACAGGACCAAATATCCGACTTTGTTTCTTCTGAAAGAACCCAATATTAGCTCCTCTTTTCTACTAAGCGTCCATTAGCAGGTCTGGCAGGATTAAGGTTCATTAGAGCTTGTATTTGTCCATCGAGTGATAAGTTTTGAACCCATTTGTTTCGCTAAAGTTCTAGCCGTTTCCTTAGCTAATTCTCCGTCAAATCTCTGCTAGGTCACTAAGGTGTCGTTCGTGGAGTTGATGTTTACTCCTAGGTAGATGAACTCCTTAACTACTTCTAAGTTTTTTTTTTTTAAAATACAGCGGTGGACAGCTGTTTGTTTGTTTGTTGATAGCATGTACTTAATCTTGTCCTCATTTACTTTAAGACCAACCTGTAACACGGCACTCTGGGAACGGCTGATGATGTCGATATCGTCCGCTTACCCCAGTTATTGAACGGATCTATTGAAGATAGGTCCTTCCCTGTTAACACCTGCCCTTCGTACTATTTTCTCCAGAACAAGATTAAAGAGGTCACATGATAGAGCATTTCCGTGCCGAAATCCGATGCAGGTTTGGCATAATTCGGAAGAGCTAATTCCAAACTGCACATTACACGCGACACAACTGAATCAGTTTTGCCGGGATCCAATATTCGGCTATCCCCATATAGAGGTCCTGATGATGAATGCTATCATATGCGGCTTTAAAGTCAATGGAAAGGTGGTGGATCTCGACATGAAATTCATTGGTCTTTTCCAGGATTTGCCTCACTGTGAAAATTTGCCAGAAGCCCCAATTGTACGCGCCGATTAGTGTGTTGCAGAACGGCTTGAGACGTTCACACAGCAGGATCTTATATGCGACATTTAGCAGGGTTATGCCTTAATAGTTCTTGCAAGTCGGGCGAAGTGGCTCAATGGTTAGTATGTCGGACTACTAATCGGAAGGTCCCCGATTCAATTCCCCCCGGGGCCAAGTAACATCTAGAGTTTTTTTTCCACTGCCCCACCTCTTGCAAACGTCTGACAAATATCCAAGAGTATCAATTGTCATGAGAAGCTTCTCAAATTTGCCGTTCGGATTCGTCTTAAAATTGTAGGTCCCTTCCACTTCGATAAGAAAGTGGTTGGAGATGCTAGGTTTTAGGCACTGTATAATACCTAATATTTTTTTTTTATTTTTTTTTAGTTCTTGCAAGAGATAGGATCGCCTTTTTTAAAGATGGGACATATGGGCACCGGACATGCTTTCTTCCAGCCATAATGGTTGCTGATCTGGTGCATGCACCCAATTAAAACATCAACTCGGTATTTGATAAGCTCCGCTGGTAAGCCATCAGAGCCGGCGGCCTTATTGTTCTTTAGCTTTCTTATGGCTAAGCCAACCTCTTTTTTACTGGGTGGTGAAATCTGTTCTTCATTGACACAACGAGGGTTTTTTTCTTGCCCTATCGCTCTCTCTCTCTACATGATGCCCATTTAGCAGCTTTTAGAAATGCTACTTCAATACATCTACTATTCCCTGTGTCGCTGTCTTATAGTGCTTACACACCGAATCATAAACTGAGTTTTTGGCAAAAAGTTTACGTAAACCACTAGATGCTTTCACACCGAACTCTGACCAGGTTTCGTTTGACATTTCAATCAGCTGTGAATTGTGATTTTGATACTAGCTGCAACATTTGTGTGTGAAAATATTGTAATTGAATAATAAAATGAATTCTAATATAATCAAACTAATATTAGCATTTGAAGTTCAAAATGAAACAAATCTAAAGATTTTGACAACGAAAAAAAACGCAAACAAATGCTTTTGCAAATTGTGAAACTCCAACACAAAAAAGCTATAAAGGCAATAATGAAACGCCAACAACAGAGAATTACGTGGATAAAGGTGAGTTTTTAATTAAGTTCAAAATAATATATAACACCTAACTCATATATGTGTTTTGCAGATGCGGACGAGCACATTCTGGGAAAAAGAAGTGGTTGAGAACAACGAAGAAAATTTTAAACAACACTTCAGAATGTCTCGTCGTACTTTTGAAATTCTTTGTCGTGAACTACAATGTTTGGAAAAAAAAACACAAATTATAGAAAATGTATTCCATTAAAAAAGAGAATCGCAATCGCAATGTATGCACTTGGTTCGTCTGCTGAATATAGGACGGTTTCAGTTGTCTTCGGGGTTGGAATATCCACGGTGTGCGAAATTGTTAAAGCATTTTGCGAAGAAGTTTGGCATGTTCTCCAGCCAAAATATCTATGCTCCTATCCTCTGACAGAACAAACAATAAAAGAAAACGTCAGTGGGTTCGAAAAGCTTGGATTTCCTCAATGTTTTGGAGCTATAGGTAAATATAACATGTTCATAATGACAAAGACTACATATAAACTATTCAATTCTAAAGATGGTTGCCATATCGAAGTTAAACCTCCTGCTCACGATGCCGTGGATTATTATAATTATAAGGGATGGTATTCAACTGTATTACTAGCTGCTGTTGATTATCGGTAAGATCTAAACATTATAATAAGTACCTACCCTTCTTTTCATACTCGTAATAATGTAAACTCATTAATATATATAGTTATAGATTTCTCTATATCAACGTGGGAAGTCCTGGCCGATGCAACGATTCACAAATTTATGAAAGGTCATATTTAAAAGAACAACATCAGAACCCAATTCTCAAGGAAATGTCAAAAAATCTATGCGGCGTTGATGTTCCAGTAGTCTTTATTGGAGACTCTGCATTTCGATTTGCAGACACTTTAATGAATCCTTTTCCATTTAACACTGCCGCATCAGCAGAAGAAAAGAACTTCAACTACGCTCTTTCAAAATGTCGAAGAGTAGTTGAAAACTGTTTTGGTCATTTAAAAGGCAGATTCAGACGAATCGGAAAAGGTATTGATAACCATATCGACAATACTAACTTGGTGATCAAAGCATGTTGTGTTTTGCACAATTTTCTGAACGTGCATAATGATGACATCAACATGCAGTGGTTGCTAAATCCAGTGAATACTGCACAAAGAGAACAATCAGAATATACTAGTCAGGTCAACGAACGCTGTAGTACAGCTGCAAACATACGAAGTGCCATAAGCGAATACTTAAGTAAGTACTATATTGCCATTGAAAAACAAAACACAAATCAAAATTATTTTTCTTGTTTATTTAAAAAATTAAGTACTCCTCTATGGAATTCTTTGGAATCAGATACAAATTCTTTCAGAATATCATTTCTTTCTTTTTCCAATTGAAAAGAATTTGTATCTGATTCGATTATTTTATCCATTAGCGTATCAATGGATGTATTTACTTCATTAAGGTCTTCGCTTAAACATAACCGTCTCTTTTTTGCTTGCCTAGGTCTGGATGTTGACGTTGAGGGAAGATCAGCAGGAGAAGCACTTGATGAAGAATATGGCAGCGAGTTTTCATCGAACCAGAAGGAAGGCGGTGGTGGAGAAGAAATAGCTTCAATGGAAAACAATTATTAAATAAAATATTATTATGATTGTAATTAAATTTGTTTTATTACTGTTAAGTTTCAAAATGTTAAGTTCAAAATAATACGCGTAAACTTCAATTAATTCAGTATAAACTTTAATTCATAAATTATAGGTACAAAAGAGGAAGTGAAATTTAATATGTTTAATCTAGTAGTAGGTGTAGTGTATAGAGTATTTGATGGCGGCACAAGACAAAAGACAAGGCATTGGCTTCGATTGTTTCGGCTGTCAGATTTTAGCTATGTTTGTTCTTCTGTTGATGGTACGGCCAGAGGATCGTTTGTATCAATTACCTGCAGGACAACTATCTTCTTGGATTAACTGAAGATTGTGAATCCTATGCTCTCCTAGAATGGCATGTATTTTGGAATATAGCTGCCATTCCGACGGTGAACCTCCTGATGGTCCAACAAGTAGTTTTTCTTTCCTGCAAAAGAAGAAAATAAAACAAGAAGAAAAAGAAAAAAAAATCAGTTTACTTAAGTAGGTACTTACTTATATCTATTCGTCATATTGTGTGGTTTTGTTTTTATTTCATCTGGTGTGTAAATTTCTTTTCTTCCTCCGAATGCCGCAGACATTTCACGAAAAATGTGTCCGTTCTTTCTGCATCCTCTCAGTTCTTCATTTTTGGCTGCCCATAACTCCACCAGGTACTCCTCATCTTGCACACACCAGAGCTTCTTCCTTTGGTTTTTTTTCTTTTCCAAATCCATTTTAATTATTCAATCCTGTGAAAATGAAATGAAATATAATATGAAGAAAATTTACTCAGACCTGAAAAAAAACATTTGTTTTGACAGCGAGTTCATCAGCTGTTTTGTGGGACGTGTGGAACACGTGTAGATTCTATGAAAAGGTGTGTTCGTTCCAACAACCTTTAACGAGATGACGTCTGCGAAGTGGTTTTGAGAAGGTTACGCCATAACCTACTTGTTTTTGAGAACTGAAAACGTATGGGAAAACTCGGTTTATGATGAAGGTTTCAGGTGTTTATGCGTAAACTCAGTTTTTGGTTCGGTGTGAATGCCCTATTAAAGTCAGCAGCCAGTTGCTTAGCTTTGTTATAAAATCTCCGCATGTTGTTTCGATCGCGAAACTCTGCGGCTTCCTTGAGTTGGGAGACTGCGTACGCCCTCTTCTGTCTCCCCCTTTCTCTGGGCTCGATACTTTTCCCACGCTGCCCATATTTTGTGTTGTAGCGTTTTTAAATGTGCATCTTCTGTCACCTTCTTCTGGTAAACGCACACATCATCATTCAACGGGTTTTTCACTGGGGTGGCTGGTTCCCCACGGTTTTCTCGGCTTCCTCCTTGATGATGTCGCGATATCGGTTCCACTTATTTTTGGCGCTTGTGTTTGGTGAATGCACAGAGGAGATTCTCCCGTCCTTTGTAGACTCTGGCTATATAATTAGTAAGAACTGTGACCCAAAACCGTTACAAGCAACTGACCTTATGGACATTTCAAGCGTTTGCTATGTAAAACATATATATATTGATTTTAAAAACATTCAAATCAACAGTCAGGAAATCATAAAATTAATTTAACAGAAAAAGCATGGCGCCACTTAAATTTACGAACACATGGGTAACGTAACTGGCTAAAGACTTGGTAAAATCAGTTCCTTAAATTGATCTCCCACCGATTTCCCAGCAAGTGACCAAATTTCCGTATGTTAATTCGTTGAACTAAGATTCAAAGATACTGTTCATGTTTCCTATCATAAAATTGAATGAATCTGAACTTCATTAACTTAAAAATAAATAAAAAAACAAACTCTTCTTACGAGGTATTAAATCATAGTTTAAATTTTATTGTCACCTTTGATATAATTTAATTTGTATTTAACATATATTTTATTTTATGTGAGGTTTTGTTTTTCAAATGTTTTCTTGCTGTAAAACTTTGATGGGATTTAGAGAGTTCCTCTTTTATGGTGGATGAATTAGTACTGACAGTTTCATTATAGTAATATCAACTTTCCACCTTCCATAAATTGAATTCCAAATGAAGAGTCTCATGTTCCTCACCACATCAACATCATCCAAGTCACTGCAGGTGCGCAGATAATCTTTGAATAGAAATGTTTCAATTTAAGCTAGAAATCCAATTAAATTTCATCGAAAAGAAAAGAGTAGGACCATTCCATGACATGATTTCTTACACATTATTGCCCATAAACCCGGGCCGCCACCGAGCTGCTCTACAGGCAATCGCATCGAATAACTTCTTTCATCGAACAATCATGATCCTAGAGATACTGATCAATTCCTGTCATCGATCCCTGTTGACTTCGATTTTGATTCCGTATCGTCGCAAACCAAGCGGAAAGTGTACCTATACAATAGACCACCTGCCGTGCATCAATATTACGTCTTACTATTCACAACGTGCGATCGATTCCGGTTCCTTGTTCATCGAAAATGTGCACCATCACCGATCGATCTGATCGAATTGAACTCATCAAGCGTCACTGAAGGTGATGGCAGCATATTAATGATTTTTCTCCTCAGGATTCACAAAAATCTCATTCCATGGTAACGAATCTGTGTTTAAGGAAAATGTGTTCTTCTTCACAGTTCATTTCATGCTGATCGTGAAGCTGTGAAATCTTCCAGCAACTTCTTTAACACGCATGAAAGGAACGAGCATGTTTTTGTGAGTTTCAGTTCTGTTCTTTCCGCGGGCAATTCGGTGGGTTTGACGTTTGACGTACGAGTACATAATTTTGTTGATTCACCTATTATCGTTCGTTTGGTAGAGGAGGCTTTTCGAAAATACTATGCGTAAATGTCAAATATTTACAGTAATTTGGAGGTCTAATCGCTTGACAATGTAACAGATTGTAAGCTGCTTACAAACAATTTGGCTTTTGGTAGGAAAGTACCTACAGTTTTCCCGTGTGTCTTGGTGGAATTAGAGTTGGAGTAGGCAAGAATAACTCGAAGTAATGCGCTAAATGATGCTAATGAAAAGGAATTTGAAGACCCATGAAATTAATCTCAAAAGATATTTGTTGGTCTGTTTACATATAAGCTGCTTATATCATACATTCACAGAAGTAGGGAATTCGAGACTTGTATTTCAACTCCAAGTGGAAAGTTGACTTTTGATAGCACAAATCTTAAGTCGTGAAACGAATTCGGTGAAAGATGACAGGAAAATAATGGACTAGATGCTTCGATTTGAATAATTTTGCTAAAGAATGACAAAGGTTGATTACGAAAAGAGATGTAAATCCTGAATGCACTCATTTAGAATCTAAAGATCTACCGATCTCGCTACCGAGATACATCTAAAGGCTGACGGTGAGCAAACAGATTGTTGGTTGGTTTGTTAGAAATTGCCCTCGATGAGGTACACTTAGACCAGAGTAGGTCTATTGTGATGCCAATGGAAAGGGACAGGTTGCTCGCTCCTAAAACCATTACTTTTCTTTATAAAATTGTTAATAGGCATTGTTGAGATCATCCAGATCGTGGAAGAGTAGATTAGATAGATTAGATTAGATAGATTCTTAATTTTTTCCATCATAAAGTTTACAAATTGGTATACTTAAGAATGAGGACATGGCAATACTGCCGTCTGCCTGTCGTGGAAGAGTATTGACCTAAGAAGTCATCCTTATGTTGGCGAGTGCGGAACACGTGCACAGGAAGCGCAGGACTGTCTCCTCTTCTTCCTCGTCCCTACAAATTCTGCAGATTTCGTTGTAGGTGGTGCCCAAGCTATATATATGTGTACCCATTCCACGGCTTATATTTGTAAGGATAGAGAGAGTACCTGCCTTTTTATGCCTTAGAAGTCCCTTGGATCTTATCTGGTCCAGCTCTGGCCATAATTGTCTAGCGGTGCTACACTGGCTAAGTTGGTTCCATCTGTTTGTTTTTTTAGCGCACCGGCGTGGCTGAGCTATCTAGAAGACGACATTGGTACATCAATAGTCTAATTGTCTATAGTTATGCTATTTGTACCAGAGGAGCCTCGTCTAGCTAAATCGTCAGCTTCACAATTCCTTGGACATCGCTATGTCCTGGTACCCAGCAAAGCCAATTGATATGTGGATGCTGTTTGTCAACAATTCACATCTTTGTATGTATATACAGTGGCGATAGCAAGGATGAGGCCATACACTTTGCAATCGATTTTCAGTCTTTATACCTATTGGAAATTTTATACCCAGAAACTTTTACTACCTACCTGTGGATTGAACTGCACTGCATAGGTACATATTTTCCCAACAGTAAGTCATAAAATTAAAGGGTTAATAGGAAACGATCGCTGGAATTTCCCAAGATCAAACAATGAACTATTGAAAAACGGCACAGGGCCATAAGTCCACAAGCCGAAAATCCATAATGGACTTTTGACCCACTTCAGTGGGTTACAAGTCCAGAAGTCAATTGTGGGCTTATAACCCACCCAGGTGGGCCAAAAGTTCGCAAGAATTTCTTGTGGACTTTGGACTCATCGGTTGTGGTGTTATGACTCACTATGGCTTTCTAAAAGTGACCACCCTGCTTGGGGTCACTGTTTGATCTTGAGTAGGTGCGAGGTTTTATTTTAGCACATGGCCTTATTGCATTTTGGGTAAATAATTGTGAACTTATGGCCTACTTCCGTTCAATATTATGAAACTATGGCTCGAAATATTGTGAAAATTTGATCCACCTGTGTGGGTCAAAAGTCCATTATGGACTCTTGGCTTGTGGAATTATGATCCTGCTCCTTGAAAAGCGTTTAAAAAGATGCGCACTAGGATGATGCCATTGCGGATATTTCGTTGCAGGATTTTTTTCAAAGTTTTGTTAAGAATATTTAAAAAAGCGTTGAAAAGAACTGTTTTTATTTAATTGAAAAAAAATGGATTCTGGAAAGACTTTGACAGCGACAGAAAGAGGAAAAATAGATGCTTTCAAGGAGTTAGGACTCTCAGGCGGAGAAATCGCAAGGAGGCTAAATAGAAGTAAGACTGTCTTAAACAGTTATCTTGCGGATCCACAACACTATAGGAAAAGTCAAAAAGCGGGTTATTCTACAGCTTGCATCATATTCTACTCTACCAGTGACTAAAATAAGGGCCAACAGCGGTATCAGCCAGCATATCAATGGGCCGAAGGATAATACAAAAAGTGGTAATATACTGAGAAGAAAACTTAAAAAGAAACCTGTTTTGAGGCAAGTACACAAGGAGCATCGAATGAATTTTTCAAGAGAACATAACGCTTGGAGCAGTGTATGGAAACGCGTTGCTTTTTCGGATGAAAAAAGTTTAACCTTGACGGCCCCGATGGTTAAAACTTTTATTTAAATGATTTAAGAAAGGAGGAGCTTATTTTGGTAAGACATTACAGCCGTACATCACGTGTAATGGTGTGGGAAGCTTTTACCCACTATCCACAACAATGGACGGAAACAGCAACAAATGTTAGCTGGAACGGTCATTTCCTAAAGTGAAACAAATTTCGGACCCCTGTCTTGGTTATTCCAAGAAGACAATGCCCCTATCCACACTTCCAGGGTCGTTAGAAGTTGGATTCAATCAGAAGACTTGGAAGTTTTGCCATGGCCGCCCTATTCACCCGACTTAAACATAATCAAAAAGGTTTGGGCATGCACGGCAGACAATTTGAAGACAAGGACACTTTAATTGAAAGTATTCGTGATGCCTGGGCCCAAATTTCTCTTTATCATTCAAAAAAAACTATGATTCTATTCCAAACCATCTTATAGAGGCCATATCGAAAAATGGCGGGCATGCTCATTATTGATGTAGAAAAACATACTAAATAAATATTTTAAAACTTTAAAATGTAAACATTTTATTCATTTTTTTCTTTCGTTCGAAGATTTTGCATGTGGCCTCATCCTAGTGGCCCATCTTTTTAAAAGCTTTTCAAGTAGTAGGAAATTCCAGCTTATTTACCCTTTAATTTTATGACTCTGGGAATCTCTTGCACTCATATACCGGACGGCCTTCGGCCTCGATTTGTACAGACAAACTCGATACTCACTAAGTAATTTACATCTTGAAACCAGTGAAGCCGTTGTAACAACAGTAAACTTTGCGTTTCTCAACTTTAACTAAGAAAATGAAGGAAGGCCCCAAAAATGTGCAAAATTACCACAAAAAAATTTAAATGCCCCCAATTTGATAATAATTTTTGTTGTTGTTTCCCATGCATTATTTTAGGGTAATTTTTCATTTTCATCAAAATTTTGAGTCAACACTTTGGGACATTTTCGCATTGCTCTGGGTCGTTTTACATGGGAGTCGGACAGAATCCCGAAAAACGTAATCCCGAAAGCCCAAAAATCCTGGAAATCCAAAATCCCGAAGTCCTCAAACCTAAATTCCAAAAAGCCACAACCCCGAAAATCCAAAATTCCGAAAGACCAAAACCCCGAAAATGAAACTAAAAGTTTTATTGCAGCAACAAAAAAAAATTAGGCAAATTTATTTACCGAAATAAACAAAATAAAAAACTTTAAATTAATAAAACAAAACAAAAACAGTTCAAGTCTTATTAACAAAAACATATCAAAAACGATCCATGCCAAAACAATATTCAGGACGCTCGTTACATTCCACGTAAATATTACGATGTTTACTGCCTAATAAAAATGTAGTCGGTCAGCTATGACACTAGCTCTATGAGATCAGCACAACTGAATGCACATTGTGAATTGCAAAACATTACAACGCAAAAAATTGCAAAACATTATTACGCTAAATGGAATGGACAAACACTTGCCTATTTTACATTCAAAATAAAATAAAGAATCCCGAAAAAGAAATCATGAAAAATTATATAAAATGAAAAATTTGCGCAAATTTATAATATAATTTTTCGGGATTTCGTTTTCGGGAATCTTTTTTTGGGATTTTGGATTTTCGGGATTTTCTTTATTTTGGGTTTTCGGGATTTTGGATTTTCGGGATTTCGGTTTTCGGGATTGTGTCGTCCCCAACCCGTTTTACATTTTGAAGTATAGCCCAGTTTTTGAGGTCTTTTTCAGTTTTGTTTGGGGCCATTTTGCATTGGCTATAATTTTATTAAGCCTTAAAGAGTTATGCCAAATTTCTGCTTTTTGGCTTTTTAGATATAACGGATAGTTTTAAATTGTAGGCGTATGAGAGGGCGGATTTTAAAAATTCTTACACTTGACAATTTTCGTACCTAGAGAGCATATATTCCCAATTTCAGCTTTCAAGCTTGAATTTAAGGGTCTAACAATTGACAACGGGCGGACGGCCATGACGGATTGACACTTTGACGCTAATCAAAAATATAGTAACTTTTAGGGGCTTACGAGCAATAATAAAGTATGTTACAAACTATGAGTCAAAAATATAATACCTTTAGAATAGGGAATACAAATTACCAAACGGACACGGTCTCTCAAATCTACCTCAATTTTTGGAGATAAGAACATTGATAGGGTAGAAAAGAGTGCCTCAAGCGGACTCTAGCCTTTCCAAATTTGTTTCATTATTGTCGTTTGGTGGATTTCTGTTAAGTTTAACGGTTTTGCCATATTGATTTTTTTTGCAGACGTCAATCAGTTTACTTCAGCACTATGTGAAAGTTGTAAGTCGACTTCATGCTGAAAGGACTTATTGGTGACCTTGCTATTGGATATGGTAATGATGCATGTATCGTTCTTTGTTGTAGTAACTGGACCAACTGCTTGTGAGCGTATGGAAATACTCGTAGTTGGTAGTTGGTGGTGTTAGCAGTTGTTGACAGTCAACCCAAATAAGACTATGGATATTGTTGTTAACAAGAAGAAGCTGGATTTCTTAGGCACTCTTCTGGCCTTATCAAGCTAAATTGAGTATTTGTGTCGAACTCACATACCTATATACCAAAATGTAAGTCTTTTGGTACTTTCCCGGAGCACAGGCTTAAAGCCACAAACATTCTCTGGAAATGCCGAAATGCAGAACCTGGCAATTAAGTCCTAAAAGTTCAGGTCCAAGAAATATAACCGTTCAATATAAGATCATACATTCACAGCTTACCTTACATAGATAGGGGAAGTGGGGGCAAGACCGCACCTTTAGTGTTTGACTGCCTTAAAAACCGTTAAAAAACATCTTTTAATAAAAATAAAGTCTTTATTCACATAGTCTTACATTTCTTATAGGAACTTTGATGTTTATAATAAGTAAATAAATTAGTCAAAAAAATATAATAAACTTTAAAAAATATTGGCATTAAAAACGGTCTTGCCCCCATGTGCGGTCTTGCCCCCACTTTCCCTATAGCTCTTTGGTGGCTGTAGAAGTTGTGCTCTGCTCATCTTCCTTGTCAATGTCTGTCGAAAGCGATGTCAATAAGCTCTACACTCCATGTGCGTGATAAGTGGATGCGACATCAACATCGGCAAAGGAACAAGGAGTGCAAGGTTAAAAGCTCTTATAGATTGCATGACTAGCCATATGTTCTCTTCCGATGTGGTCAGCCATGCCTTGACTTGACTGTGTATAATCAAAATAGATTTTGGAATTTCTAGATCATCTGGATTGGAACAGTGAGGGGTATTTGGCTCCAAGCTAAGGTGCGACCGCGGATGCCTACCCCATGGAAAGCCTCTCGGGAAACCACAGTCCACTCTAAAGACGGTCGGATAAACAAATCCGCAGCCTTAAATAGAGAATGCTATGAATATCTAACGTGACCATATTTTTTTTATGTCAAAGCGGGACGCTTGTGGAATTAAGTAAAAAGAAAAACAATATTATTCAACGATTAACTAAAAAAAAACAAGAAAATAAAAACGACGTGTTTATAATATGCAGGTGGAACTAATCGACGGAAACTTCTTATATTTGTCAGCGGAGCAAATCCGTTTCAAAATGTTGGGTATAGTTTTCAAATAAGATGGAGCTCATCGCATGATTTGTTGATTTTAGTCTTGGTAATAAAAATGGCTTTCAGAACTGCGACACTTAACTGTGTTTTATCACTTGTCCATAACTTATTCACAGGAGAAAAACTCTTTCGGCAGGTGCATTATTTCCAGCCAGGCATAAAATGTATGCTATCTCGGAAATGTGTTACCAACTCTACCCAGCGGTCTTCAGTATCAACATTCTCGGTGTTCCAGATTGATACTTTTGCATTTGTCACATAGTTAGAAATAAGCTAAAACTCATTAAACACATCCGTGTCTTGGTCGATGCGGAGAAATCCTTGTGTAATCAGCAGATCGGTCACATTTTGTTTTTCTTATCACTTAAATTTATATTCACGGGTGGCAACAGGTGCAGTAGTAGTGTATTCGCTTACTGAATGGAAGCTCGTGCGTTCGAATCCCGGCCAAGTCCATTACTTTATATCGAATACATGAAATCGTAATCTCCCTAAGCATCTTAGACACCACCCTTGGAGAAAAACCCTACAACTGCACCCAAACACTTCTTTCCTATCTCTCTATTCTTTCTAATAGTAAGTAGCACCGAAAAGCATGCAATGAAATGCGATAGTGCTGCTTGCTGTTAAACACAAATAATTACGCTGTGTTACGCACTATAAGGGTACTGTAAGAACAGAAAAAATCCCTTTAGCGTAAACAAATTATAAAAAAAAAAAAAAAAAAAAATTGTTTCTTTAGAATAAAATTATAGAAGTAATTTTTTTTATTTATTTTTATTAAAAAAAAAAAAAACATTGATGGAAAACACTAAAATCCCCCGTATGCGTAGAAATCTACAACGTTTTTTTTTCTGAGGATGAGATGAAGGTTAAGGACTTTTTTTTAAATTCGCCCACTCAAAAATGTCTAGTTCTGCATTAAACTGGCTCCACTGATCCAAGTATTCCTTGCTAGTTTTATAAAATTCTACCGCAGCAGTTTTTATTTCCTGAACAACCTCAGCGTCAGTTTCCTATAATTTGGCCATTCCAGTCATCGTATTTCAGCTTTGATGGAATATGTAGGTAAGTCGAGGTTCGTCTCTAATAACATATTTTGGTCTATTTGCTAAAGCGGGACATTTTGGCACGCGCTGGGGACAGCGGGACAGACTGCTTAAAAGCGGGACTGTCCCGCCGAAAGTGGGACGTATGGTCACTTTATGAATACTCTAAAGTGTGAAGGTGCTAAGTTTTTTAACCGCTTCACGTCTGAAAATCGTCTGACTATCGTCTGACAAATATCCAGAGCATAGTTTGTCATGAGAAGGTTCTCAGCCCTTATTTGTATCAAAAATATGACTTCGCGCATACAAATTTCTGGAGAAACTAGGCCGTTAACGACACAATTATTTATTATGATTGCCGCCACTACAACGTCGATGCATCTCCAAGAGTGTTTGTCCAATCTGGAAGTGCTTCAGTTACTGCAGCTTCTTTCAACGCATAGTTCGTCGTACTCGGCTCACCCCAAACACCTGCCTGTAATAAATCCCAATTTAACTTCTTCACACAAGTGTGTAATTTCAGAAAGCACTTACCCCAGTCAACCCTACCGAGTCATATTTCATAGTGCCGATCGCTGTTGCACTTGCGTTCTTTGGCCAGCGTGCACTAACCGTTAAAGGATCTCTGAGCGCTGCACACATCTTATCATTTCCAACCGCACACAGCAGCCACACGCTGAGAGGATTACCACAGCGATTTGCCAGGTAAGCTGTAATCCTTCTGTCACAAATATCAGCCATCAGTCGCGGCTAAATTGATCTGATGTGTGCTGTGCCCCACCACTCCACTACCACCACAAGCAGATACTCTCCAAAAGGGAAGACACGCGCATTGCCCTCTGGGGCAATTGCACTCTCGCGTTTCTTGTTTCGTTTGCACTAAACACTATCGAATCCTCGGCATCAGGACAATTATTTATATCGCCCAAGCAGCATCATTATCATCAGCCGAGTGCATCTTTTATACGTTCGAGCACCTAACACCAATCCACCACCGCCACCGTCTATTTTACGATTTACAAGTATATCTTGGTGATGGATCTCTAGCCATAGCAGCACTCTGCGTCTGCATCTCTATGTGCAATGCTCCCATTTTAACGCTGCTGCAGCTTCCATAGAGAGCTGGGATCTAGGAAAGGGCACAAACCCAAGCTCACCTTTGATGGAAGTGAGGAACGATCGTGCAATCGGAAATGGTGGTGTGTGTTCGAATATTTCATAGATACATTTTGCAGTTGCAATTGGGCTTGGGATACGCCTAACCGCAAGGCATTCAATCGCGTCATTGGAGTGTGTGTATGTGTTTATTGAAGCTGGAAATATCAGCAACAGAGGTATGTGTATAGGCACAGTACTACACTTAAGGAATGGAGATATGAATAACTATGGAGCGCTGCCGCGCCAGCCGGCTGACAATTTACAAGATCATGCAGTTGGCCATGTGCCGATTGCACGAGCCCCATCTCCGGAGGCTGCTTGCATTCTATGTCGATAGTTGAGACAATGGAAGCAGCGCAATTTCCAATTTCAGGATGCAGATACTGACAAAAAAAAAACACACACACACACTCCAAATGGACATTGGACACTTGGCCAGCGCCAGGTTCGATGTGCTGTTTGCTTTAACGAGTTGTGCCTGGCGGAAAATAAAGCAAATGACAATGGGCGTCGTACGACCGCGACCATTCCAGTTTCAATTCGAATGGCCAGCGAATACAGAAAAATTACGAATACCCTTCGGAGACAATTTGGAGCGAAGTGAAAGGATGCGATAGCCATATGTATATATTTGTTAGAGGACTGCCCACGAATCGAAGTTAAACAGATGACTGGGAATGAACGGAGTAAGGGGGTGATATATTTGTATTTTTCAAAAATAATACTCGCAACTTGTCGAACAATCTAGAACACGTGTTTGCAGCAGCCTCCGCAATAGGATGAACTGAGCTAAGTCTCTGTGGTCCGATGTTTGTTTATATTGGCTTAACTTTAAGCATGATGGTTCAGCAGAAAATTGCGATCGCTGCTTTCCCGATTTATGCGTTATCGGTGACATTTCATCAGGCCAATTAAGTATAAGTTCGACATGACCGCTTAATGGGCTTAATCTAAGGTTCGAACGGTGAATTCAGTAGTACTGCGACGAGACTACAAAACCAGTGTATTTTTATTTGTGTTGATGAAGACATCACCCAAAGGGCTACTTTGTCACATTTTTCGCCCTGTTTTAACTTTCGGAAGAAATAGCTTATATCGGGGTTGTATTAAAATTTAAAAAAAAAGAGTAGTAAGCGTTGTGTCAGTGTTGAGTCAGTATAAATTTTGTAGGATTGAAGATACTATTAGGAATATATCCACAATTGGCAGCCGTAAATTTAGTAGTACGATTATCAGGAAGAGATTTTCAAATACCAACTTGGGCCCGCTAAGCGTTCAGCGTTTCAGAAAGAGGTAAAATCCGGACGCACTTTAATTTTTGATGCGATTTACACATATCAGACAATGCCCTGTAATGGCGCCTATAATGGAGCTAATATGCAGTCGGTTTAGTGAGATCAGACTCTTAGAGCGTCGCAGGTCCAGCTTTGGCCAGATATGCTTAGTCGCTAGACACGTATTACCACTTGTCCACCTAAGGTTTGTTCTTTCGATTGCAGATAGCTTGAATAAAAGTTTGCAAGTATTGATTGGTATACTCAGAGAACCATTTTCAGGTAAAAGATGTAGTTTGGTTCCCTTTTGGGGGAGTTCATCTGCCCTGCAGTTTCCTGGAATGTCTCTATGCCCCGGTACCCAACATAGGTGAATGTTAAACTGCTCCACCATCTCCCTAAGAGATGAACGGCCGTCAAGGGCTGCGATGGAATTTAAAGAGACTGAATCCACGGACTTAATCTCGCATCTTGACTGTCTGAGAAGATACGGATGTCCTTTGTGGATATCACATTTCTCTTCAGCCACGTCTGGGCTTCTTTTATCGCCACAATTTCCGCCTGGAATACGCTACAATGATTAGGAAGACGGAAAGAGAGACTAAGATTTAGCCTTTCGGAGAAAACGCCACCACCAACTGTCACTAGTTTTTGATCCATCGGTGTAGGAGTGGATCGATTTATCTTCCGCAAAGTCAGCGTCATCCCAGAATGATCTGGAAGGAATAGTGACTTGAAAGTACTTTCCGAACTGTAACGCAACTGTGGGGTATGGTGTAGTCTTTGTTTTCTGGTAGAGACTCAAATGAGTCCACCAGACAGCAACCCCTTATGTCTTACGACCGATACATATAGCCATTGAGTGATGCGGGCTTGTAGACCATACTTGTTGCCAATTGCTATTTTGCAAGAGAAAAGTGCTACTGTGGCTTTTTTGACTCTTTCTTGTATATTGGGTTTTCAGCTTAACTTCCTATCTAAGATAAGAATCAAGAACTTAGCTTCTTCGGAGAATACTAAGCTTATACCACCAATTTCCTGGAGAAGAGGATTTTACTGAAAGACCTCCTGGCAGATGTTACGCCCAGTTGAGCAACGAGTTTGGTGTGAGTTTAATTTTGACATTGTGACGCGGCAAATCGACCGTGACTCCCTTGTATTCGGGTATTTAATAATAATATTTTCTGAGAAACAACCTTCTGCCTTGGACTTCGTGGCCAAAATTTCGAATGCTTGCAGACTCTCAATTGAAAGCTACAATTCAACAGCTGAACATACTGCTGTTTTTCTTGCATTGTTTTCCTTATTAACGTATTTACTTACTTACTTAACTCGCACCTGACCCATAATATGTCTATTGTCCATCATCTCTAGGTGAGGTATATGCAGTTGACTGCCGAGTCATATGGATTGCTTTCTTAAGTCCATGATCTGATACACATCGTTCTTCCAAAACATCAACTCGGTAATTGAGGAAGTTTGCTGGTAAGCCATCACAGCCGACGGCCCTGTTGCTAACTAAGCCAACCTCACCGTTATTGCGTGGTGATACCGGTTCTACGTTGACTCTTTCTCTCTACATGATAACAATTTAAAAAGTGTTTGAAATCCCGCTTCCCTGCGGGTCGGTGACTAATTTGTTTCCTCTGCATTCCGGTCTATAGCCAGCTTGGTTCCTTATAAGACCTCTGCATGGTGTATCAATCGCGAGACTCTTATTTTTTTTGGAGCTGGGAGACTGCATGCCTCTTCTGTAAATGCATTCATACCCATACAACGGGCTTCTTTTTTTTATGGTCTCGGCTACCGTTTTGATGATATCGCGATATCAGTTCAACACATTGACATTCTTTGCGTGTGGTGACTGGTGAGTGGGGAGCCAAAGTGCAGAGATCCTCCCTCTCTAAAAACTCTGACTGCACCAGTCCTGCCAAGGTGACTAACGTTAAATTTACTGTTCTTGCAGCTTGTTTCTCTTGAACAGTCTACAGCAAGAAAAGGGTTAGAGTCGATGTTTGACAATTTATACTCTTGGATATTTATCTGACTTTGAAAAGAGGTGGGACAGTGAAACGAACTTAGGTGTTACGGGGGGGGGGGGGGGGGGGGGGGGGGGGGATTTGAACCACTGGAAGCAACCTAGGAAGTTCAACGCAGTAGCCACTAAGCTACGGCACGTACAATAATTCAACATGATACACGTGCCCCACACGTATTCTTTGGACATTTTCTCCCATTCGGATGGAAAGGCCTAAAGTATTCTGCTCATAGTTAGGGTTTTGGAAATAGGGTAAACTGTCCCACGGTGACCCAAGTCCCACAGTGAACCATTCAAACATTCACAAAACATAGGGACTGGCTACAGTCTGCTTGGGCGAACTGTTGGATACCCTATTCTTATTCCTATCCCTCATAAGTGGGCGTGACAAAAGTCTAAGTATGGTTGAATTGTTAAGAACGCTCTACATATTTTGTTATATAACATTTAAAGGATTTTACTAAAAAAAACGCTCCCTAGAGAGTATATATTATAAATTTCAGCTCCCTAGCTCAAACTTTGAATTTTCAAAAAAGTTTTTTTTAAATTGTGGGCGTATTTTGAAAATATTTAGTTATGAGCATAAAGGGCCCCTAGAGAGTATATATTATAAATTTCAGCTCCCTAGCTCAAACTTTGAATTTTCAAAAAAAAAAAAATTAATTGTTGGCGTGTCAGTGGGCGGATTTTGAAAATATTTACACATGAGCATAAAGGGCCCATAGAGAGTATATATTATAAATTTCAGCTCCCTAGCTCAAACTTTGGATTTTTAAAAAAATTGTTTTATTTATTTGTGGGCGTGTCAGTGGGCGGCTTTTGAAAATTTTGTATCCCGAGTAGTTTTAGGAGTCATAGATCATATATAAAAAATTTCAGCTTTCTAGCTCAAAATTCGATTTTTTCCAAAATTTTGTTTTTTTGAGTTTGTGGGCGTGTCTGTGGGCGGATTTCAAAAATTCGTAAACTTGATTATTTCGGGACCCTAGAGAGTATATGGTTAAAATTTCAGCTCCCTAGGTCCAGTTTAAAGGCCTAATTTTTGCCGACAGACGGACGGACGGACGGACGGACATGGCTAGATCGACATTACTATCGATGGTGATCATAAATATAGTAACTTTTAGGGGTCTACGGGCAATATTAAGGTATGTTACAAACTGCCGAGAGAGGCTGCCCGCAAGGCGGCGTCCTGCCTCCACTGCTGTGGTGTATGCTGCTCGACTCTCTGTTGAACGCACTCAATAGTTCTAATATTTACGCTCAGGCGTACGCGGATGATGTTGCCGTGCTTTCTGTTGGAACATGCCTAGCGACTGTATGCGCCAAGGCGCAGGCGGCTCTTGACGTGATCGACGAATGGTGCACTAGGAATGGGCTCTCGGTCAATCCTCTTAAAACTGAGGTTGTTCTCTTTACGAGAAGGAGGAAGCTGGTCGGGTTGACTCAGCCAGTGCTAAAAGGCATCATAATCCAACTCTCCAAGGAAGCAAAGTATCTGGGAGTCATCCTGGATAGCAAACTTCTTTGGTCCAAACATGTTGAGCTGAAGACTGCCAAGGCGCTGTCTGTTTCCTGGTACTGCAAAGGCATTTTAGGCAAGACATTGGGCTTATCACCGAAAAGAGTCCTATGGATTTATACGGCTATGATAAGACCATTTATAGCATACGCATCGGTTGTTTAGTGGAATAAGCTTTCACGTAAATACGTCACTGCTGCTTTTGCCAAACTAAAAAGGCAGGTATGTCTCGGCTGCACGGGGGCCTTCCCCAGCACGCCTGGCTCCGGCCTAGATGCACTATTGAACCTTCCGCCCCTTGATGTTTACATCATGGGCTGTACAATCAAGGCTATCTCACGTCTTAGAAGAGGTGGCTTTTGGTATAACTCGCACTGGAGTTTTGATGAACTTGCGCAACGGTTGTCCTTCGACTCCTGTCTTATGGATATGCCGTCTGATGCGATGACACCGGAACTTCGGCTAAGGCGCAACTACGAGGTCGACTTTCCTCGCGTCCAGGACTGGCTCTGGCCGGACTCTGAACCTGGAAGGGAATGCAGTCGAATCTTCACCGATGGCTCCAAAACCGATCAAGGATCTGGTGCTGGTGTCTTCGTGGAGAGCGATAACGTTAGACTTTTCTTTCCGTTAGGCAAATATGCGTCAGTCTTCCAAACAGAGACTTATGCTATCCTAATGGCCATGGACTATGTTACGAGGAACAGGTGGAGGGGGCGAAGTATCTGCGTCTGTAGCGACAGTCAGGCTGCGCTTAAGGCCTTACTCAAACCCTCAACTACCTCCAAAATAGTACGTGAATGCAAGATATCTCTGAATTCGGTCGGAAGGCTGAATTCACTTAAACTTGTCTGGGTCCCGGGTCATAACGGGATCACGGGAAATGAGATCTCCGATGAACTTGCTAGACAAGGCTCAGCTGGATGTTCTCTTCTCAGGACCTGAACCAGCGATCTGTCTGCCTGCGTCCTCGGTCAGGGCTTCCATTGACGGTTGGGTTTCCTATGAACACAATCGCCGTTGGCATGACTCTCCAGGGTGCAGACAGACTAAGCAAATGCTCCCCGACGTCTGTGGGAAATCCGCGGCATTCTTGTTATCTCTCAACAGAAAAGACTGCAGACAGACTACTGGCGTTCTTACGGGACACTACGCTTTTGCCAAACACCTTAAGGTGCTAGGTCTAAGCGACACCACCAACTGCGAAGCCTGTGGAGAAAGCGACGACACTGCGGAACATTTCCTCTGTGATTGTCCTGCTTTTGCTTGTATCAGGTGGCAGGTATTTGGCGCGGATATGGTGAGTGCTGTAAACCTAAGCTCCTTATCATTGAAGCGCCTTCTCGTTTTTCTTAGAAAAACGAGTAAATTCCCACAGTAAAATGTGGTGTGTCTGCCTGGTAGTACAATGGACCAGTATTGAGTCTGAGTGCTCCAGTGCAGAAAGTCTCACACACCCCGACAAAAAAAAAAAAAAAAAAAAAAAAAAAAAAAAGTTACAAACTATGCGTCAAAATTAATATACCCTTAGAATAATGTATAAACAAAAGACTTACGACAATGACAAAAGTCGGCTGTCGGGTAGTTGGATTATAATTGGATATATAAATTAGCTTGCAGTCAAAGTTTTATGATCTAGACAGAAATTGCTGATTAAATTCTCTAACAAGTTCATTTCGATATGGTAATGCTACAGTGATATAATAAAAGAGCCTATCAAAATCTGTACTCCTTTCTCCATTGAGTATAAGAATAATTTCGGCTTCTGTTAACGAAGCTCTCCCAAAACAACTCAGCCTGAACTCTCTTAACCCCGGACATCTGCCTAAGAAGTGCTGGATGTTCTCTTCTTCCCTTAAGTTGCACACAGTACATAGAGATGTTCCGTTCTCCATAAATCTATTTTAGTTAAGTTGAATTAAGCCACATCTTGCCTTAAATATCCAGGTGATTTTGTTAATTTCGAACCCATGGGTGATGTAAGCTGCCCCTCTAGAGTGATCCAGAAATTTGTAGATGCGTGTACTGCTTTTCGATGCCCTCCTTCATTTTGCCTGTTGACCCTCCGATTTCAGCAGCCGCAGTAGGTCTAAGCTCTTTTGTATCCAAGCGCTATGATATATGTCTCTTTCATCCCAATGAAGACCAAAACTACGCCCAAGATGGTTTACTTCTTTGACCCAAAACATTTTTTTCCTTAAGAGAATTTTAGTTAGTTGGTGTGGTAGTCGTCTTTCACTATACTCGAACATTGTTTTTGCTATATATCTCATGTGAAGATCAAGGGTATAGTAATGTCCGTCTTCTGCTCCTGTCTCTAATGATAAAGCATAGTTTGGAGTAAATGTAGGTAACTTTAAAATTCGTTTCAAAATGTACCGTTGTAATCTATCAACTTCTTCGAACATTCCGAAACCCCATACCTGAGCGCCATAAGTTTGGATAGCTCTACAGACCGCTTGGAACAATTTCCACTTTGATGCGAGACTGTTATTTCTTTTTGCCAAAAAGTTATTCCATGTCGAGTTTATGCTGCTCTTTGCTGCACTGTTTCTCTTCTCCACATGCTTGGAAAATGACATCTTCGGAGTCAGAGAGACTCCTAGTTAGGTATAATTTGAAACAATCCGTATTCCTTGTCCATATAATGTCCAGTTTTCTTGGCACGATAGCCTCCCACCATTTCTAAACACCATAATTTCTGATTTAGATAGGTTTACTTCTAGGCCCCATTTCACACAGTAAGTTTCAAGTCGCGTTATCATCTGCTGTAACACCTTGGCATCATCCGCCAAAATTACCATATCGTCTGCGTACAGCAGAATTCTTATGTTGATCCCGTCGATATAGAGTCCTCCTTCTAAAACTGAATGCAAGTCATTTATATATAGTGCGAAAAGCAACGGCGATAGTAAGCATCCCTGTTTCACTCCAAAAAGTGTCTCAAAGTATTCGGAGAGCTCTTTTCCTGTCCAGACCGCAGATTGAGTATTGGCATATATAGCTTCGATCAGGTTGACAAATTTGGACGAGACTGCCATTGCGTGTAGTTTGAAGATAAGCAGTTTTCTTGAAATTTTATCAAATGCAGCTTTCAAGTCGACAAAAAATGTGAACACTTTCTTTTTTCCGCCAGCTTCAGATAAATAAATAAATAAATAATTATCTTTGCAATAAACTTTATAACACACATTTTTTTAATTTTTTAAAAGTCCTCAGATTGGTTTACTGTGTACAAGTATGTCTACACAATAAACCACCAGTCAGTTCACAGTGAGCCAGAGGTGAAAATCGATTAAGGACATAATTTAAGGTCCAGTAAAGATGAACAGAATAAGCCAAAAAAACAAAACTAAGTCTGTACTAACAAAACAGAAACTTACTTTCTAATTCAAGGACACATTTGGAATGCAAGGATAAATGATCTTTCACAAAAGTAAAAATAACTTATTTCAATTCAAAACAAAAACATAAAAAAATATCAAATAAACGAATGGGAACATTGTTAATGTAAAAAGGAGATATTGCACTAAAATGAAGTATTGATCACCGAATATTGAAGGCTAAAAGTCGGTATTGAATGAGTACAATGAATTGTGCAGCCTGGAAGTTCTACCACGTTCAATGGGCTTTGGTAATACCATTTTTACTTCCCATTTAAACACTGAAGGTAGGTCAGGAACATCGCGCAACGAGAAGATGTAGGTATTGCTTTTCAGACTTCCTTCTTAAGTAACCCACTTGATATTCGTCAGCGTGTACCGTTAAAACCTTAGCAATGTAGCAAATAAGATTCTTCCTTCCTTCGAATTCCACTAATATAAATTCGTCTGCAACGGGATCTCTTGTCTGTTTACCCATACTCTGAACAGCGTCCTGAGGATCATCGTTATCAGGATCTGTCAAAATTCCATCACTTTCTAGAATCATGATTTGGAGCTATCCTGCAAAACTTTACTCACTGTTTTTTCAACTCTTTTTTCTATAACTTTTTTCCATCTCAAACTATCGCTTTTTTGTTTGCTTCTGTGAACTAAGTTCTTCTTTTTTGTAGCCCTATTTTTTTTTGGTAGCGCTTTTATATTCAGTCAATAATCTTCTGGACCTTTCAATTGCTCTTCCGGCTCAGTTGGTGAAATAGTGGTGATAGTATTTTCAATGGGGCTGAAATTCCACTCTTCATCAGGGTTCGGACGATCAGTTACTGTACCGAGTAAAAAATCAATTTCAGTAAAAACTGATCGATCAAACGAAAAAATGACAGTTTTCCTAAAAGCATTAGTGATCGAAACAGGAGTCAAAGCTTTCTGATAGGCTTCGCGGATGAAGGAACCCACATCATATATTGTCACAGACTGACCAGGGTGGTCCATCATCCAGGAATCCATAACTGATTGGTAAGCACTTTTGAAAGACATGCAGGCAGGTACACAGTGAACCATGGCTCATTGTGCACCACCTACATCTAGTTTATTGATGGACGCAATATGTTGGAAAATAAACTAAATTAACTAAAGAAGTATTGCCTGGATTTTAATTATTCACTATTTAAAAACAATTTTGGTTAAAAAAGTTCAGAAATAAGTAGAACGCATTTCATAAAACACATCACCTTTCCAACAGGAACAAACACGAAGCGAAGGAATTTTTTTTACTTACCTGTCAGAATTGGAATTACTTAACACAACCGTATACCGACGAGCGCACAATTTCAACTGACTGGTAAAATGAAAATAGATCGTTTAATTGTTTGTTTTCTCTTTTTATACCCTATTCTAAGTGTATATTAATTTTGACGCATAGTTTGTAACATACCTTAATATTGCCCGTAGACCCCTAAAAGTTACTATATTTATGATCAGCATCGATAGTAATGTCGATCTAGCCATGTCCATCCGTCCATATTAGGGACCATATACTCTCTAGGGTCCCGAAATAATCAAGTTTACGAATTTTTGAAATCCGCCCAAGACACGCCCACAAACTCAAAAAAAAACAAAATTTTGGAAAAAATCGGATTTTGAGCTAGAAAGCTGAAATTTTTGATATATGATCTATGACTCCTAAAACTGCTCGGGATAAAAATCTTTCAAAAGCCGCCCACTGACACGCCCACAAATAAATAAAACAATTTGTTTGAAAATCCAAAGTTTGAGCTAGGGAGCAGAAATTTATAATATATACTCTCTAGGGGCCCTTTATTCTCATGTGTTAATTTTTTTTAAATCCGCCTACTGACACGCCCACAATTAAATAAAACAATTTTATTGAAAAACCCAAGCTTGAGCTAGGAAGCGTTTTTTTTGATAAAATCCTTTAAATGTTATATAACAAAATATGTAGAGCGTTCTTAACAATTCAACCATACTTAGACTTTTGTCACGCCCACTTATGAGGGATAGGAATAAGAATAGGGTATCCAACAGTTCGCCCAAGCGGACTGTAGCACGTCCCTATGTTTTTAACTTGCATTAAAAAACATAATTTAAAATAAAAATGTAATTTTTTTGATATTAAGTTGAAAATAAAAACATTTTACTACTACTAAAACTATTTATTTATTTCATCAATTGATTCAAGATCTGCTGATTACAAACAACAAAGTTACAATACATTAAAAATAATAAATTAATAAATACTTCAACAGTTATATACAAATTTCTAATAGTTTTTGTTTGAAAACATCTCTATTTATTGAATCATCAATATTATTGCACATTTCATTGATTAACTTTAAGGAACGCGTAATTGGTTGAAAAGGAATTAAAGAAACAAGGTCGATAGATTTGATTCTATAATCCAAAAAATCTTTTACGAACATAACGCATTGAATTTACCTACGACATTTAAGCGTTTTCATATCGATGAGAGAACATCTCGAATTATAGTCAGGCATAGAACCAACCCAATTAAATTTTCTTAATGCATACCTCGTAAAGCGTTTTTGAATTCTTTCTATCCTCATTGTTCCAATTTCATAATATGGTGACCAAACAACACAACCATATTCCAACACTGGAACAACAAGAGACAAGAATAATGTTTTTAGCGTATATGCATCCTGGAAATCTTGTGAATTTCTTTTTAAAAAATCTAATAATGAATTACCCTTAGAGACGATATAGTCAATGTGTGACCTAAAATCCATTTTCGAATCGATATAGACTCCAAGATCTTTGATACAGTCAACTCTAAGAAATTTAAAATCATTAAAACAATAATCAAATTTAACGATAGACGCAGACCTAGTCACACTTAAAATTTTGCATTTCGAATTATTCAACTTCAGATGGTTAAAATTACACCATTCCGAGAAATTGTTTATGTCTTCCTGCATGAAAAAACAGTCCTGAGACAAAGAAACCGGGAAAACACTTTGACATCGTCGGCATACATTAAACAACTACAGTATTTCATAACAGAAGGCAAATCATTTGTGAAGATGATGAATAGAAGTGGACCTAAATGACTTCCTTGTGGAAGACCCGATTAACTTCTATAAGATTGGATGTACAATTTTCAATCTTTGCTATTTGTTTCCTTCCAGTTAAATAAGATCTTAGCCACTTAATAAAAGATGAATTAAAACCTAATCTATCTAATTTCTGTACAATAAGACAGTGATGTGCACGATCGAAAGCTTTAACAAAATCTGTGTAAGGAACATCAACTTGTTTGCCCGATTCCATTTGGTTGCAGCAAAAATTTGTAAAAAGACTTAAATAAGCAAGTTGATCTACCCTTCAAAAACCCGTCTTGGTACTGAGATAAAGTTTCCTTTAACGAAAAATATAGCTTTTGGGTTATAATTTTTTCAAGCAAATTAGGAATGGCGGAAAGCTTAGAGATGTGTCTGTAATTTTTGACTACATGTTTAAGTCCATTTATAAATATTTTATTAACAAAAGAAATCTTCCATTCATCCAGAAAAACACCATCTTCTAGGGATTTATTGAAAATGCAAGTGATCACATAGCTCAAGGAAGTTTGCGCATTTCGATAATAACAACGGAGAAATTGTATCATACCCAGCTTTTTTGGTAACATCAATATCGTTCAAACTTACCAGAATCTCTTCTTCGGAAAAACAATTTAGACAAAAATCGGTGATGGGATTTATGCAACGATAGTGTTCATTAATGTTAGAAATTGTATCACTGTGTTGCGGTAAAATTTCCCGCAACAAGTTCTACTCTCCAGTCCCTGACTTCCTGACCAATTCCCTCTTTTATCGGTGCGCAGACGCAGGGTCTGAAGAAGTGGAGGGGCAGCCATGCGCCCACTTCTCTAGAGCCTTGGGTAGGCGACCACAACAGGTAGACGCTTAACATGGGCAGGCGGCCCAACACTGGCAAACCAGATCGACAGGTGGTCGACGGGTCGAGGAAAAGGCCCATCGTAACAGATGGACGGTCTGTTCAGCGGAGCAAGAGGTGGGGCCCCAAATGTACGGATGGTGAGCCTGACACGGACCGTCAGGAGACTCCCAACGGACCAACGCACTCCCTTACAGACGGACTGTCTGAGGCACAAACGGCGACATCAAACCCAGACGGACGGTCTGCAACGGTAGAGTCGTTTACACATCTGCCAACACACTCCAAACAGACGGGCGGTCTGTAAAATGCAGTATTCGACACCTATGACACTGCCACAACCAGACGGTCGGTCTGGAAAAGCAATTGGGGAGGGCGAGCGGACGGCCCCTCCTAAAGACAATTGCACCAGAAGTACCATTTTCACGGTACTGAGTCACGCACGATGGGGGGAAGATGACGCTCTGTCCTTCAACTCCGTCGTGGGAGCACCGGAGGAGCCACAGAGACGTGTGGGCGGACGGCCACGTATACACACTCTCACAACACTTGCCACAATTGTACGAGTCAATTCACGACGAGAAACCAGTACGAAAAAGAAGAAAAAATAACACTAAACAACAAATCAAAATACTTCCATACAAACATGTGAGAACTGGCGGAAGATTGGCATTTCCCCTTTTTCCCAAATCTGCGCGCGGTCCCACCGAGATACTCGTAGCTAGGGCAAATTAGCGTAGATAACTCATAACAATATAAATCCCAACTTTGAAAATCTCCTGGGCGATTGGTTTTCCGAATAGGATTGTTGGTGCCTGGTCCTAGGGATTTTTATAATCCTATGCCTCCTATTTGTGATTCCTTTAGGGTTGGTTGAATGAGGGAACATGATTAAAATGTATCAATTGATTCTTTTTGGAAAAGGTAACTTTGAATGCGCGAATTAGTGCAATTAATATTTATTTTTCTCGAAAGGTTATTTTTCCTTGTTATTAAATTCGCGAACTGTCAAATGGGAAATATGTGAGGGTAGATCCAGGGTCGGCCAGAGGGTTCGCTTATCGTTGGATGTTTCCAGTGATGGGCGAATTCGAAAGAATGAGAACCGTGAGAGCATTAGCGGGATCATGTTAGCGCATTAGTGTAAAGATGGTACAGTGTAGCGTAAAACGACATGGTGCGGCCAAATGCGTGAATGTGCGTGAATGGGTGGGGGTAGAACAAGGAACAGTTGATACTCTCAGAGCAACAGCTGAGTTATCGTGTGGGAGCTGTGAATTGTCTAGCCCAAGTACGTGTGAGTGAGGGAGTACGAAGCAGTCGACAATATCAACGCCACAGCTGAATTGTCACGTTAGGGCTGCCGTTGGCTCTGCTTCCCCAAGGTTGGATGATGGTGTGAGTGAGGCACACTGGCCGGCCGAATGGACAAAGAAATCACTTCTTGGTTGACCAGTTGTGGAAATAGACGTTTCTTTGATAATTAGTGGTTTTTTTAAAAAAAAAAAGGAAAAAGCAAAAGTAACCAATTGAGAAGGGTAGTGGAAAAAAAAAGAGAAGTAGAAAAATTTGTGAAAATAAGTAATCAGGAATAGAGTGTGCAGGAAGTTGTTAAGCGGGACCAAAAATCCAAAGCCTATTCAGGAGGAACAGGCGACTAGGAAGGAGAACAAGGATAAAACAAAAAAAAATATATATATAAACTGGGATAAGTATAGTGATTTGTGGTAATTAGGAAAAACGATTAAAAATAGATCTTGGTAGGATCGGGCTCCGTACAATCCCGGTAAAGAACGGGACCCGCGACCGTGTCATTATAATTTTTGTATTTCGGGATAACGCGATCTTGCGCCAATTCAAACGGCAATTCCGTTATTTCTTTTGTGTGCTAAAGCAAAATTTCCGTTCATTAAAAGTAATTTGCCGTGCCCCAACGGGGACTTATAACGTGGTATACAAAAAAACCGGTCTTTCTTTTGTTCTGGAACTTTCTTTTCAGTTCGTGATTCTTCGGTGGTCGGAATTTCACTTTTCTTTCAGGTTTTTCAGGTTTTTCAGGTTTCACAATTTCCCAACAAAAATTGTGTGGCGCCCATTGTGCTACTGTCATCGGAGGAATATATTTTTTTCTCTACGCCAGTAAGCACATAAACTTTTATTTTTAGGTTCGCTAATTTCAAATCGTTCAATCTGAGCGCAACTTAGCGCTTTCGTTGAACCCACCGCAGCTGAGCGACCGGTAGACCAGCATATTTTTGTTGGCTGTTGCACTTTTCGTTCGTTTGACAGTTGGCTAGAAATTCGTTTGTGCATCGATCGCGTATTTTATTTCGTTTTCAATCGCGATTAATTAGTAGTTCGTTCGCGGAATTTAAAGTGTAACAACTGTTGTAGGATGTTTGGAAGAACTCCGCAAAGAAGTTACAAGATGACTCTAAATCATTAGATATTTTGTCATTGTATTCCATACATTGCGGGAATGACGAAACTTTCCTTTTAGACTTAAGGAATACCTATCCAAAAAAAATTTAGAATTTCTTTTAATGTTTGATTCTGTCTTAATAACGTATTGCCTGTATAAAAACTTGTTTAAAAGGTCGAACTCTTTTCGTAACTGACGAAATATTACGTAGTCATCGGGGTTATTGTTAGATTTATAACGCTTAAAGGCCTTATTACTCGTATTTTTAGTTAAATTTAAAGTTCAAAGCCCAAAGATAGTGTACCCAAAAATTATTTATATCTAGAAGCAAAATTTGAAGTAAATAAATAAAGGCAAACAAAATATGGTTCACCGTGGGACAGCACTAGAAAATAAAGGACACAGTTTACCTTACTAGGCCTAAAAGTAAGTCTAAACTTTTTGCTAAAACGCATAATTTTGCCTTCTTTCCATGAACAATAACAAATGTGGAACTTAAAATTCCTTCCTCAATCAATTGGGCAAATCTTTTATAAAGTTGATTATCCACGCGTACATAAATGTCATAAATCTTTCCGAAGTAGGTACTTTTCATTATTCCTGACTAAGAAAAACCACCATCAAAAGTAATAATTTACGATGCTTCGTACCTGACAAGAATCATAAACTTATTCCTCAACCGCAACAGCACCTTATCAAACAATTCATTAGCCTTCAGAATGCACCTTACCGTACCACACCATATATGTATGTATCTAGATATAGATAGTTAGATACCCTCTCCAGTGTCATCGTACGTTTATCGTTTGTTGACCCACATCACTATCAGAACCACCCAAGCAAGCACTTTTTCTTAATTTTCTACCGGAAAATTGTAAACCATGTCCTGCGGCAAAAATAAGATACACATAAAGCAAAAGCAACAATAGATAGAAAGCAAGCGAAAAATATGATTTAAATGAGATCGCGGACAAGAGGGAGACAGAATGAGTAAACAATGAAAAACGCCGGTCAAATGACATCAAAGAGTATGTAGTCATCCCTGGGCTCCGCGTCGGCAGCCCCTTTATGGAAATAAAATAAAATAACAAAACATAATCGCAGAAATGAAAACGCACACAAAAGATACAAAAAGAAGGTAAACAAAAATAAACAAGCGAATCAAATGTAAACAGAAAGACAGAGAGAAACCTGTTGAACGCAACGAACTCTCCAATAGGAACGATGTTATGTCCATCTCTTACTGTATCTGTCCTACTCCTCCAACTAGATCATTCGATCTTCGTCGAGGTAGCGGCGAACTCAACGAGACTCGAGCCGATCAGTCGATTCGTTTCATTTGAACGTGACGGTAGCGAGCGTGGCGGTTTTTTGTTTCGAATGAACGAATTTTTTTTGTTACGAAATTGTTTATTATTCGATTTTGATAAAAAGTATCTATCAAAACAATTCAATTTAACAGATTTTAAAGTGAAAAATTACAGCGCGACGGTTTCAATTCAATCAATAGTTTGTCCGTGTGCAAAGTAAATACACAATGGTATCTATTAGTGGTTTAGTGTATCTAAGTGTGAATTGAATTGCGTGAAAAGTGAAATGATTCGTGGGGAGGCTTTTAAAAAATCTCAAATTTTGCAATTTCATTAAATAATGAGCATAACGCTGTCATTGCCGCAACGATACAAGCGCATTCTGCAAGCAATGACACTCGCTATAGCGATCATCTACACCACTTTGGTGCTATATCAGACTGCCTACGGATATCCTGGTATTCAGGTGAGACTCCCTCCCATCCCTGCTCCTGCTCTGGCACACGTTTGCATTATGTTGTGTTCCACCCAACTCTGGAAAACAATGCAAAATTTTGAATTTATTGACATGCAAAAACCTTTGGAGTTACCTACATAATGTTTGGATATTCGCTTGCAGATACTATTTTTATTTTGCCTCACTCGCAACGGGCATTGTTTTTGTATGAACTTTTTTCGTTTGTTTTCGTTGTCTGTTGTGCGCCATTTTTATGCCTGTCGGATTTTGTCATTCCATATGTGGGTGTTGCACACGGGACATGCATTTTGGACTTTTTTTTATACTTTTTTTTTGTTTTTCAGCGAGGAATAGGCAGATATTTCTTGACTTTAGTGAGGCCCAAACATGAATTTAATACATTTTTGGTTGTAGTTTTTTTTTTATTAAATTTGTTGTCGCTCGATTTTACGGATTTATTGTGAGCAGAACGATGGTTTCGGATAAAGCTAAGCGTTTTTGTTTATGGTTCAGGATTTGGTAATGTATGTATGTGGGGACGACTGACCTGCAGCGGATACCCATATCGTTTGGGGACTTCAGTTTTATTTGTTGGGCATAAAGTGCTCCAGGGAGACAAATCAGTTCTAGTTACCTTTGAATAAATTTGGTTGTGTTTTTATTTTGACAAACAAATAATGGTAAATGAATTTTTAAGGAGTGGAGCATGTGCTTTGATGTGGACTTTTGGGGTTGAAATTTATGGACTTTCGGTTAGATGCACAAACTAAGACAGGTTGAAAGCGGGAAATAGAGATTTCTCTGTCTCAAACGGGTCATAAATTTGTGATACATATAGGTACCAATTTCATATGAAAAATTAAGAACAAAGTCGTTGAATTCGAGCTAACGTTTTCTCCATTTTTTCCAACTTCTTGGGCATGGACAGCTTGGGGTTTATTCCATTTCATCATAGAAAAAGTCAATCCTGGGTAGGTAGACGCTTTTTGTTGGACTTTAATTGTTTGAAAAGTTTTATGGACCTTTGTTTCCATTTTTAGCGCTTAATCGGCAGTCCAAAGGTATTATTCACTTATAAAAAAATAGATTAAGGGTCTGTTTTACAATGTAAAATAAGTTCTGAGTTACCCAACACTTAGATTACTCTCCTCGCTTAAATCTGTCATTAGCGAATAGTGCTTTGCATATCCATCCATGTCATAAATTAATATCTTAGGTAACTATTCATCAGTTATTTGAGTTTTTCAGTAGTTTGAATTTTAATGAATGGATATAAAAAAAGATTCTTTATGTCTTTCTTGATCAAACCGATGATTGGTCCGTTTTTGTTAAAAGTGTTTAACGAATTTTTGAAAGAAGATTAAACTAACAATATCACAAAAAAGAAAGAAGTGTACATTTATCTAGGGACGAGGCCGACCTCTTATAAGGAAATCTTTTTTGTTAACCAACTTTGTATTTATTCCTTAAAAAAACCAATTATGTGTAGGTATCAACTTTTTAAATTTTTCATTGAACTGTCACTTTTATCTATAAATCGCTAAACACATTTGTCGATCCCTGCCCTGTTTGGCCTACATCGAATATTCTTCTTCTTAAACGGCGGTGAGGCTATGATCAGGATTTAAGGGCGATAACCCTCCCACTTAACTGTATCTCTACTGGTCCGCGTGTGGGTTCGCTTTTTAATCGATTCGTCAATAAGGCCAATCGAATGCTGGTTTTAAAGGATTTTTGTGTACCCTTATAATGTAAATAGTTACCCAGCGCGAGCAGAAGGAAAATTTGGATTGGAGAGAGAGAGGAGATGCCAATGCACGTTGGTTTTAAATGTTTGTAAATTGCAATGCGAAGGAAAGATACAGCATGTAAGAGAATTCCACATTCCTGTTGTATGGCTAAGGAACGATTCTTTGTATTGCAATGTACGCCCGAATACAGGTTTTAAGTTGAAGGTGAAGTGATGTGCATTCCTAGCATGGCGGGTATTGCGGTTGAAACTTTCTAAGGGTGGACTACAAATGACTTTTTTATATAATTTTGCCTGTGTTCGATCGATGTGGAAATAATTGTGCCACTTAGTTTTGTATGATTTTAACAGTTACTTGTTGGAATTTGATTAACTTTTTTTATTAACTTTTTGAATAAAACTGGAAACATCAAAAATGAGAAAAGTTACTTAACAATTTGTTCTTATTTCAAAAGTTCTCCAGCTTTATCGGTTGGTTAACGTGCGAGCAATGCAATGTGTAAATAATTTTACCCGTGACTGTACATAACCGCGAGCTCTATGAACTGTACCAAGATGTGGATATAGTGCGAACAGCTTAATTTTGTTCTCGTTATACAACGAGTTTATGTTTATTCATGGCCCAAGAGTGGGTGTGAATTGTTTTTTACATTTCAAATGCTTCTTCAGTTCGATGACAACGATTTTTCAGCCCAGGATATGGCCATGATTGAAAATCAAGACGAACAATTTTAATATATAGTCAACTATTTCCAGCTCTGACTATATATGCTTGGCGTTTAATTGCGCCGACTTTATTGTGTCGGCCACTTCGAAGGAATTGCCAATAAAGTATTCAGTAAAACCAACATTTTCATGGTGAATTAAACGAAAAATCAACGTTTACAAATATGTAATTAAAATTTACTAACAAAATTCCGAGTCGGTGGTCGCAACTTAAAGAGCGCTAACGCCAATTTTCGGCCAAATTCTCGTCCCAGTAGACAAGCAATTCATAGTCTAGTGAACAAATTTGAGTCAGAATATTCGCTGCTTCATGCTGCCGTGCCACTGATGTTACGTTTTGCCCGAAGTGTGGAGATTATTGCAGCCGTAGAGGCGTCCGTCGCAAACGAACCATCTCAGTCAATTTCACGGCGTTCTCAAGAATTGGGCCTCTCCCAGATTTTTTTGTTGTTGTCGATGAAAATGACCGTCACGTTACGGTAAATGGTATTCGCTACAGAGACATGTTGAAATGTTATTTCGTTGAGCAATTGCATGAATTGGACATCAGTGATATGTGGTTCCAACAAGACGGTGCCACAAGCCACACAGCGTGTGCAACAATCGAATTATTGAAGTCTCAGTTCGGTGAACGTGTTATCTCGAGAAACGGACCCGTCTATAAACCGCCGAGATCGTGTGATTTAACGCCTCTAGACTTTTTTTTTAATGGGGCTACATTAAATCATTGGTCTATATGCCAATTAGCCGGCGACGTTAGAGGTGCTCGGAGCCAATATTGAACGAAGTCGAATTCCATACATAAATGTTTTTATAGTGATTTAAACCAATACATTTTTTTTTGTAGTCCTTAATGAAAGACCCGGTATGCATACGATTTACACGCGTTAAGTATAAGTAAGTGAATTCAAACACTCTTAACAATGTTCTCAAGTCGTTCCAAGACAGCTTAGAGAAACTAGATTCTGGCGCTGTGTTGGTTTTTGCACCAGATATGTTTAAAGTGTAGATTAACTGATCAGACTCATCCTTTTTTGGAAAAAATCCCCCTAAAACTATGCAATGAAAAAAAAACACTTAGAAAATGATGCTATTTCTGGAGCAATCCTGGGATGGGGATCAAAAAGGGGCTAAGGTGCTTTAATTAGTCACTTAATAATAAGACACGAGGCTTGTTTTACTCTCCTAGGTTCTATAGTGCTAATGGATATAAAGAATCGAATAACACACATGTTATAATTGTACTTGAAACTGCGGTTTAAATGCTGCGGGATATCTGAAACCCATTTGAAAAGGATCCGATGCCGACGCGTCCGGTATCATTCCAAATTCATTTCCTGTCTTATGGTGGCAAGATCAATTAGAATAGGAAACCTTCACCACAGATGAAGATTGATACTATGATTACTTATTTTGATTGGATGGCACTTGCAGTCCAGGGCGAATTTGAGCCTCAACCAACACACTGCTCCATCTAACCCGATCCATACCAAGCTGCCTCTGTTTTGTTACTCCGAGTTAGTTGAGGTTCTTTTCTAATTACAAACGCCTCCTCAGGTAAAGTGGTTACCTCTGTTTATATCCCTTTTTATAATATCCTCAGTCAAAAATATCCCACATTCAAAATATCCTTTTTTTTGGGAGTCGAAAAATCTCCAGAGGATTACTTCTGTTTCCTTTCTTATATATAGTCAAAATATCCAAATTTCCGATGCCCGCTTCGCGGGTAAAAGGGTTTAAAACTCTGGACACCTCTTTGACTCGCAAAAAAATGATATTTTGACCAAGGATATTTTGACCGAACATATTTTGAAATTAAAAGGATATGAACAGCCTACACCTATTTATATCCTTCTACCATTTTAAGATAGTGGAGATATGACCCAAAATGTTGTGAACTTGTGACTCCGGGTGGGTGATTTATGGACTTTTGGCTGTGGACCTGCAGAATTTGTTATTTCGAAGCAACATTTTGATCCACTTTTCATGTTGCTTTACGGGAAATATCTTTACATGCGAAATTTTTGCACCTCTAGTGAAAAATAATTTCAATTATTTTAAGTTATTTCCCATTGAATTTTCGAGAGGACTTCACTTTGTAGGGGATGTTTGTCCCTCAAAGTCCACCTCATTCACCTTATTTGATAATTCGTAGCGTCCACCAACGCATAAAACACTCGATTGAATACCTAGTTCAATTGTGCGTTCAATTGCCTCAGTTCGCGAACTCATTCGCTAAAAGGCTAACGCCATCTCGAACATTGACAGGTTAGCCAATATGGCAAAACCAAACAGATAATGAAAAAGGCCGAATGCTCTATTTCGCCATACAAAATTCCTACACACATTCGTGCAGTAGTTCTTTTTATGATGGCCGTCGTCGGTGCCAGACGTCTGCGAAGTCTCAATTCTGCTATTTATTAAATCCAGCATCCAGAGTCATCGATCATCTCTACAATATGAAGATATAAGCAGGAAAGCCACCATCAGCATAGCTAATTAATTTTCCTCGTCCCCCCGTAATGCGCAAATTCACCTCGTTCTCAGGTCTCAGTGGACGTGGGCACGACAGGACTCGGCGACGGCCATCAAGAGCGCATACTAGTGCAACTATGTGCATCTAAAGGCTGTAGGAAATAAATCAAATATTTATTTCGGGTCGTTGACAACTATTTTAAGTTAATAAATAGAAAATTAAATTTAACAAGTTAAAGAAATAGCTCCACAGGTCCCCGGTACTCCTTCTAAATCGTAAGGCGATCACTTGTCCAATTTTTTTTTTAATTTCGTGCGCAGCGCGTCGTTTTCTCGAGCGAATTAATTATACGTGGGAAATAACTTCGTTAAGCTTCTGATAAAATTATTTCCCATCATCAGTGGGAAAAACGTAATTTCCCACTTGGAGTGAAGCTATTTCCCATGTGAAATTATTTCCCTGACCCGCTATAGGGTCCATGCTTGCATAAAGCGCAAATTGGATGATAAGGGTCATGAATAAAGCTTCTTTTGTAACTGGAATCAGGTCTTTGCGAGTCACTTGCATTCTTGGCTCATAAGAGCAGCAATTAACAAGAGGTATACGTGTAATGCCTCATGAACGCTGGAGTTCACTGTGTGAGGAGCCTAAGTAGCCTAAGTCCTTTACTATCTCAAAGTTATATCCGTCCCTTTGAATGTTCTGGCTCCGACGTCGCTGTTGTGTGTCCTTTCTTCTACCTCAAATGCACCGCCGATAGTCTTCTGGGTCAGAACTGAATGTGGATGGCTCGGTTGGTGAATTGATCAATCTTTTGTTCTCAAGCTGAATCATCAACTCAAAACTGGACGATTCATCCGCCTAGAGGTCTGCCAGTAGAGATACGCCACAAGGCGGTGTCCTTTCCCCTCTTCTGTGGAACTTAGTGGTGAATAAACTACTGATATGCCTGGAGGGCTGCAAGGTGATTGCCTACGTGGATGACGTTGCTATTGCCGTTTCAGGAAAACACCGCAACACTTTAAAGGAATTCCTTCAAAACGCTCTCAACAAGCTTACAAGATGGGCAATCGCTGTGGACTGGCGTTAACCCGCACAAAACCGAACTTGTCCTCTTTTCCAGGAAATATAAAATCCCTCATATTGACTCTCACTCTATATTAACGGTACAAGCTTAACCTTTTCCGATGAAGCTAAATTCTTGGGTTTAATCTTGGATACGAAGTTAAGCTGGAAACCCAATTTACAAGAAAGAGTCGAGAAAACTACAGTAGCACTTTTCTCTTGCAAAAAAGCCATCGCCAATACATACAGCCCCGCATATCTCACTGGCAATACGTATCGTATGTGAGACCGATTCTGACATACGGGGTGGTTGTCTGGTGGACTGCTCTGGATAAAGCGGTAAATCGTGATAAGCTGAGCCAGGTTCAACGTACAGCTTGTCTGTGCATCAGCGGAGCATTCCGAACGACTCCCTCCGCTGCACTGGACATTTTACTTCACATAGCTGCCTGTTCCGCTTTCCGCTTAAAAGCTACCTCACAGTATTCTGGACTCACATGGGTCTCTACCAAGGAACATTGACTACACCATACCCCAATTACAGTTCGAGAAGAATTTCCAAATCACTATCCCCACCAGATCATTCTGGGAGGATGTTGTATCCATGGAAGATTAATCGATCCACTTCTGCACCGACGGATCAAAAACTAGCGATGGGGAAGGTGGGGTGTTTTCTCAGAAAGACTGAATATTAGTCTCTCTTTTCGTCTTCCTGATCATTGTAGCGTGTTCCAGGCGAAAATCATGGGGATTAAGGAAGTCTTGTCGTGGCTGAAGAGAAATATGATATCCACTAAGGACATCCGTATATTCTCGGAGAGTCAAGCCGTGTTTAAATCCCCGAACTCAGTCTCTTCAAACTCCGATGTAGCCATAGACTGCCGTTCATCTCTTGAGGAGATGGTAGAGCAGTTCAATATTGACCTCTGTTGGGTACCGGGGCATAGAGACATCCCAGCGAATTGCAGGGCAGATGAACTCGCCAAAAAAGGAACCGCACTATCTTTTTACCTGATAAAGGTTCTCTAGGTATACCTATCGCTACTAGTAGGTAAACTTATGCTTAAGCTATCCGCGGTCGAGAGTACAAACCTTAGGTGGACAGGTGGTAATACGTACCTAGCGAATAAGCATATATGGCCAAAGCTGGATCTGCGACGCTCTATGGGTTTGATCTCACTTTACCAACTGCACATTGGCTCTGATATAGGTGCCATTACAGGACATTGTCTATTAGGCAAGCACGCGTCAAGTCTTGTCGTCTATTCAAAAGACTTCTGTAGAAGCTGCAGGGACGAGGAGGAGGAGGAGACTACACTTCACCTCCTCTGTACATGTCCTGCACTCTCCCATAAAAGAAATCTCTATCTAGGAGGCTTCTTCCTAAATGAACTCAGCGACTTAGCTAACACAGACGTTAGAAGTCTATCGCGCTAATTATTAATGGTTTAGCGAGTAGAGGTCGAAACTGCCCCGATACACGTGGCACCACAACGGACCTCAGCGGTCTAAGTGTGTTGGCTATTAGCTGTCAGTCACCCTAACCTAACCTAACCTAGTCTTCTGGGTACTCCGGATTATGTACAGGGTCTAGTCTATAGCATTGGAAAAGAATAATTAAAGTTACAGCGTTTTTTTAATGTTCATTTGGGCATTAAAGTTTTTTCCAATCAAGTTATGAAAATGGCCGCCGCCTTTAGAATTTCGCGAAATTCGACGATTAGTTCTCCAGGAGTATACCGTTCCATTGGTTATTCACACAAATTCTAATTCTGTTTGCCTCCCAAGTGTCAAAAGCGAATTAATATTCGACGCCATTTGTAAAATCTAAAGCGCGTTCCGATAGGGTTACACGAGATGGCCCACCCATTATACATATACATATCGCCGAATATGTGTTCTAGGTTTTGTTTAGGCTCAGTTAATGCTGCATTTTGATAATGATACTGAGACAAACCTGAACCCACATAACAAGGTTGTGGGACTCTTAAATGCTGCGTAATCCTCCCAAAGTGAATAGTGATAGTGAATTTTATCTGACGGCCAAAAATATCTTAAACCAATCCTACTCCATAAATTTAAATCTAAACATCTAACTAGAGTTTTTCCCGCTCTAGTCTTAAACTCGCATTAAAAGAAACTCAATCTAGTCAACACTCCAACGAATAGATACATTCACAAGGCAAAATCTAGAACTGATTTCCATAAGTTAATTAAATTCATTTAGACACGTTTTTCCCACCTTGCTTTCGACATGAACGAGTTCCAGTGTTCTACTTTCAAGTTTTCACGTTCACGTTCATGTGTACCGACTGCCTAACCGCCAGCCAACTCACCATTTTGTTCGCATAACAACATAAATGAAACTGTAACTCTCATACGCAAATCGTGTTAATTTGCAATAACTCTCGAGAGATAAGTGATCGGACAGCGGACAAAAAGCCTCGAAGCCTTTCTCGTCTAAATGTTCAGTTGAGGTTGGTAAACATGCGGTCACAGGTTTTAAAGACGAAGTGGGCACGGCCACGCCTTGGACAATGTATCGCCCGGAGCAGTCAATTTTGATGCAATTATTATAAATCTAAATCAATGGCGGTGTGTTTAATATATTGTTATATTGTTTATTTTATTGTTCCCAGAATGCGAACAATCAAAACAATTTGCTGAACAAGTGCAATGACCACCCACGCAATGTATCTGGTCTGTTTCTCAAATTTATAATTTACATAAGACAAGAATCGTCGTGGTCGATCGACCTCTGCAAAGATTGTATCAATAACACTTCTTAACTGAGGTTATCCCCCTGGACAGACACTCTGTAGAAATTCAATATCAAACGAGTCTTGGCATCACGCAGAACAATTCAATACACACAATTTAGCGCCGCCGGCTCATCGTCATCGCCACCCATTACCGCACACTTACGTCTCCAGCCCCACAATCCAAATGAAGACACTTCTCCTTCTTCTTTAGACTGACTCTTGTCGCAAATTGGCCAAAGCGACATGAAAACTATCTGTGAAATTTCGATAAGACCGCATTACTTAGCGCTCGTCCAACAGCACCCAAAACGCCACCAACATGACATTCCGGGGCACACATAGAGGCAGAGAAGATGACGCCGAAGAAGATGAAGTAATGGACGATGGGAGATGATGTTAACCATGATCTTCAGCAGCCGAGTTGCATCAATACTCGTATCTTTTATTCGCATTCGCGTTTGATGGTCAATGGCAAATAGAAACCAGAATGGAGACGTCTTTTTTTAACTATGCTTAATCGTAGTATTCACCACATTACCACCTGAAAGTATCTGCGTTAAGTATGAATGTGTGTTGCGTTAATACTGCCATACGCCACCGATGCAACGTTTTAGTGGCAATTTAACACCGCCAATCATTGGATATCCGTTTCGAATACATCGAACAAGCTCACTCGGATGATAGATGACAGGCGAGAATTTTGCGAACACGGAAACGCTGATTCCATTAATATTTAGCGAGAACGGCCATCATTGACAGATACGAGCACTACGAGTAGTAGGTAATTAAGTTACACCCTCTACCCTGGATGGACTAGATAGCCAATTATCGGTGGGGTGCTGTTGTGTGTGCTGAAACTGATACCCACTTGACATAGACATCTCTGATAACTATAAATTAGCTGGTCGACTGGAAATTATTTTCCTCATTGATGCGAGTGTTGTAGGTACGCCCCTGTCGCCTGGACTTGAATTTAATTACTTTTCGGATGCGCGCCTGTGGAGCAGATTGGAGTTGGCCGACGGATACTGTTTGTTGTATCCTTGCGCGTCTGAAATACGAGGTAATCGAATAAATTGACAGGCGGAAGGTTTGGCATTCAATTTCTGTTAAAGGATGTATGTAGTAGGACCTCCAATTGTGCTGCTGCTGCGTGACATGATTTGATAATTAGTTAAAGATAAGACAGGCAATTGTAATGAATGCGGATAGTTTGTTGTGAGATAATTAAATGAAGGATATTGGTGTATTGAGTTGACCTTTGAGCAATGGAGAGGTTCGCCTTTGAATAACGTGGCAGTTCAAGCAACCTTTAATTGTACCAAAATTCGGACTTCTCTATGGACCTAAGGAGAACAGGCTTCGTAATCCAATAATTGCTTAGAACTTTCTTATTTCTGCCAGGGGACATAAGATGAAATAGGTAACCATTACGGAAGTTCTAAAATCCCGCGAATGGTGATTTTTTTTTTGTCGGGGTGCGAGACTTTCTACACTGGAGCACTCAGACTCAATACTGGTCCATTGTACTACCAGGAAGACACACCATATTTTACTGTGAGAATTTACTCGTTTTCCTAAGAAAAACGAGAAAGCGCTTCAATGATAAGGAGCTTAGGTTTACAACGCTCACCATATCAGCACCAAATACCTGCCACCTGATACGAGCAAAAGCAGAAAAATCACAGAGGAAATGTTATAGTGTTCTCCACAGGCTTCACAGTTGGTGGTTTTGCTTAGGCCTAGCACCTTAAGGTGTTTGGCAAAAGCGTAGTGTCCCGTAAGAACGCCAGTAGGCTGTCTGCAGTCTTTTCTGTTTAGAGACATCAAGAATGCCGCGGATTTCCTACAGACGTCGGGGAGAACTGGCTTAGTCTGTCTGCACCCTGGAGAGTCATGACATAGGCGATTGTGTTCATATGAAACCCAAAGGTCAATGGAAGCCCGGACCGAGGACGCAGGCAGACATATCGCTTATTCAGGTCCTGAGAAGTCCTCCTCCGAGCCCTGTCTAGAAAGTTCATCGGAGATTTCATTTCCCGTCATCCAGTTATGGCCCGGGACCGAGACAAGTCTAAGTGAATTCAGCCTTCCGACCGAATTCAGAGAGATCTTGCATTCACGAACTATTTTGGAAGTGGTCCAGGGGTTGAGCAAGGACTTAAGCGCAGCCTGACTGTCGCTACAGATGCAGATACTTCGCCCATCCACCTGTTCATCGCAACATAGTCCATGGATAGCATAAGTCTCTGTTTGAAAGACTTACGCATGTTTGCCTAACGAAAATAAAAGTCTAATGTTGTCGCTCTGCAAGAAGTCACCAGCACCAGATCCTTGACCGGTTTTAGAGCAATCCGTGAAAATTCGACTGCATTCCTTCCCAGGCTCAGAGTCTGGCCAGAGACAGTCCTGAACACGAGGAAAGTCGACTTTGTAGTTGCGCTTCAGCCGAAGTTCCGGTGTCATCGCATCAGACGGCATATCCATAAGACAGGAGTCGAACGACAACCGTCACGCGAGTTCATCAAAACTCCAGTGCTAGTTATACCAAAAGCCCCCTCTGCTGCAATGGACATTCTGTTTCACCTGACACCCCTGGACATCTTTAGCAAGCATGTGGCTGCTAGTGCGGCTATCCGCCTCAAAACAACGTTCCAATGGTCCGAGAATGAAATCGGCCACGCATCTATTCTGAAAAAATTTAGAATCCTCCCTAGTAACATAGACTACACCACCCCTCAGACCCTTTTTGACAAAAACTTCAAGGTCAAGTTCCCTCCCAGAACATTCTGGGAAGGGCCACCCGTCGAAAATAAATCGATCCATTTTTATACTGATGGATCCAAAACCGACGAGGGGGTAGGAGGTGGTGTGTTCTCTTACAGGCTGAATCTCAGCCTCTGCTTTCGACTCCCTGATCACTGCAGTGTGTTCCAGGCAGAAATCTTGGCTATTAAAGAAGTCCTCTCGTGGCTGAAGAATAATGTGTTATCCGTCACGGATATCTGGATCTTCTCAGATAGTCAAGCTGCATTAAAATCCCTGGATTCTGGGTCCACAAACTCTATCGTAGTCCGTGACTGTCGATCATCTCTAGTGGAGATGGCGAAGCATTTCAACATCCACCTATGCTGGGTGCCAGGACATACAGACATTCCAGGGAACTGTAGGCCGGATGAACTCGCCAAAAAAAGGAACCACACTACCCCTTCTACCTGATAAAGGTTCATTAGGCATCCCAATCGCTACATGCAAACTCATGTTTATGAGACAGACCATTGAGAATTGTAACCTTAGGTGGACAAGTGGCAACACTTGTCTAGCGACAAAGCAGATTTGGCCAAAGTTGGATCTGAAACGCTCTAAGTGTTTGATATCTCTAAATAGATCTCACATTGGTGCTATAATTGGTGTGATCACCGGACACTGTCTCATAGGCAGACATGCAACAAGGCTTGGCGTCCACACAAATGACTTCTGCAGAGGCTGTATGGACGAGGAAGAGGAGACGTAAACTCCACTTAGGATCCTTCTTCTACAATGATCTTAACTATTTCATTGACACTGACATAAAAAGTCTATCAAGCTTCATCAAAAGCTCCAACAGGTTCAACGAGTAGGAGGATGATACATCCGTGTGGTATCACAATGGGCCTGTCATTGGCCTAAGTGTGTCGGCCTCTGCCGACTGCCACTACAACCTAACCTAATCTATACCAAAAGCCACCTCTTCTTAAACGTGAGATAGCTTTGATTGTACAACCCATGATGTAAACATCAAGTGGCGGGAGGTTCCATAATGCATCTAGACTGGAGCCAGGTATGCTGGGGAGGCCCCCGTGCAGCCGCGACATACCTTCCTTTGGAGTTTGGCGAAAGCAGGAGTAACGTATTTACGTGAAAACAACCGATGCGTGTGCTATAAATGGTCTTATCATAGCCGTATAAATCCATAGGACTCTTTTTCGGTGATAAGCCCCATGTCTTGCCGAAAATGCGCTTGCACTGCCAGAAAACCCACAGCGCCTTGGCAGTCTTCAACTTAATATGCTTGGACAAAAGAAGTTTGCTATCCAGCATGACTGCCAGATACTTTGCTTCATTGGAGAGTTGGATTGTGACACCTCCAAGCACTGGCTGGGTCAACCCGATCAGCATCCTTCTTCCGCGAATGGTGATGGTATTATAATAAAGAAACAGAAAACAAACGCATTGACCCATCCAGTATCGTGATTTTCGTTGTATTAATGTTGAAAGTCTGTTCTCTGAATGCCTTAGTCTTGAATGGTGCAATATCTATCTGTCGTCGGATGTTAATAAACAAGTAGAGTTCCTAAATGTAAGTCTGGAGCACCTGTTCACCAGACATGTCCCATGCAAAACGCGGGTTCCTAAAACAAAATCCTGTCCGTGGTTTTCAAATGCAATATTTGATGCTATGAAGAGAAGGGACATATTGTACCGACGTTGGAAGAGATTTCGCTGTACTGAAATGCATGCAGACTATAAATCCAGCAGAAATCATGTCACATGCATGATAAAAACTGCAAAATTGAGGTACTATAGTGCCAAATTTAATTCTAACCGCTCCTCAAAATTTCTTTGGAACCGAATTCGCGAAATTGGTCTATGTAAAAAAAATATTTCCGGTAATAACGACGACATTGACATTGAAGAGTTAAATGACCGTCTCGCTACTTCAGGTCCTTCCAATGCATTCAATTCTTTGGCTTTGACTTTATTTGATAATAGTAGAATGGATGGCTTCGCATTCAACAGAGTAGATTTATACGCGGTTGGAATGACGATATTATCTATGAAGTGTAAATCTGTTGGTTTGGACAACGTCCATCCAGATTTCATTAAAATACTTCTTCCTCTCGTTTTACCCCATGTTACGCATATATACAACACTATTCTTATGACTTCCACATACCCAACCGCTTGGAAAAAAGCTAAAATTGTACCTATTCCGAAGAAAGGTAATGCTCCGGAATACAGACCAATTGCAATACTTCCGTTTCTTTCCAAAGTATTGGAATCAATCATAAGTCGCCAAATAAAGGAATACGTCGAGAGCAATAAGCTATTGACAACAATGCAATCTGGTTTCCGTTCAGGACACAGTTGCATAACAGCTTTACTCAAAGTATCTGATGACATTCGGCAGGCTATCGATGAGGATAAAACTACTGTCTTGGCCTTGCTCGACTTCTCTAAAGCTTTCGATTGTGTAAATCCGTCAATTCTGTGTAACAAACTCTCCACAATATTCAATTTTTCTGTTCCCTCTAACAAGCTTATATACTCATATCTCACTAACCGTGTCCATGCTGTATCTTACAACTCCAAAATGTCAACCCTCCGTGCTGTTAGTAGTGGTGTCCCACAAGGATCTATACTGGGCCCTTTACTGTTTACCATATTTATTAATGACCTCCCTACTGTACTGTCCCATTGTAAATTTCATGTCTACGCAGACGACGTCCAGCTTTACCTAAGCTTTCCCATTGGTATGGTGGAAGATTCTGTTGCAAAAATTAACGAGGATCTACGTTCTATTACGAATTGGTCCACACAAAATGCTCTCAAGCTTAATCCTGAAAAAACCAAAATCATTCCCATCTCTAAGCATCCACCTTGTCTTTCTATCTTTCCTCCTATAGAACTATACTCCACCCATGTAGAATATGTCGCCCATGTACGAAATCTCGGAATTATTTTTAACAGTGAGCTTACATGGAGCAACCATATTTGTTCCATAGTATCCAAAATATATGCATCGCTCAGAGGTTTATCTGTCAGCACCGCAATACTTCCAATTGAAGTTAAATTAAAACTTGTTAAAGCACTTATTGTGCTTATTATCTCATACGGTTGTGAAATCTTTGCTGACTCAGACTACATCTCTCTTCTTAATCTAACAAAGGCACTTAATTCGACTGCTCGGTATGTCTTCAATCTACGGAGATATGACCACGTCTCAACAGAACGTCGTAAACTTCTTGGTTGCGACCTTGATGCCTTTTTAAAATATCGGTCCTGTATCTTGCTCTTCAAGATTATTCACAGACAACAACCAGAGTATTTGTTCAACAAACTTTCCTTCTCCCGGTCTAACCGTTGTTTAACTATTAAACCATCGACTCATACCTGCTTGACATCTCGCAGACAGTTTTTTGTTCATGCTGTTCGTCTTTGGAACCAGCTGAGGAATAAAATCGAATATAGACAATTTTCATCGGCGTGTTATTCTCATTTTGTACCTAACTGAAATCACTCACACTTATTTTCGTTATCTTAGTTCTTGGTGTATATTTATTTATTCTCTTCAGTATCTTTCTTCTGTATCTTCATCTTTCTTTTCTTTATCAAATCTCTTTCTTCTTCTAAATACATTTCAAAATTATTTTTAATATATTTAATACTTGTACCTGTACTATTTATAAGTGCTTTGCTCTCTATGTACAGCGATTCTTATTATAACTAATAAATAAATAAATAAAATTATAATAAGTGTCCGACGGTGCAGAGGTTAGTGTGTTGGCTTGTGACCCGTGCGGTCACATGGGGAACAACAACATACGCCACCCAATCACATGCCTCTACACCAAAAGAAGGATTTCTGCCTGGTAGTACAATGGACCGTTACCGAGTCTGAGTGCACTGGGATTTGGATTTCCTTTTTTCAAAAAAAAAAAAAAGTGTCCCTTAAGCCTATTTGAAATTTCACAAAAAAAAAAAAACAGTGTTCATTTGAAAAGTTCTGATATTTTTATTTTACATGGAGGTTATGTATGAAATACACTATTAGATAAATGGCCGCCTCATGACTGATGGTTGACGAAATTTTCGATGACATTTTGGACAATTGCTGAGAATAATGGCGAATGGAAGCAGACCAAGTTGCACAAACACAATTTTTCTATTACTCCGACCACCACTGTACGGCGAGAAGGACCAAAAAATCCACGGTGATAAATTCTGACAATGTCTATGAATTGTGCATCCGGATAAGTTTCCATGACCAAACCTTAATCTTCGCACAAGTCAGCTGTCAAACAAAAACGCTGTACGCCTGACACAAAAAAATTGTGATACATTCAAAAAAGGCTGTCTTATGTTTATTGGTTACAAATGTTGTAAACGTTTTTAAACTTTCCATTCTAATTACATACACTTCGCTTCAACTGAATAAGCACAAACATTTTCTAAGCTACGTTGTCCATTTTTTCAAAACCTTGTGCCGTAATATAACATTTGATGATGCAAACTGTTTGCGTATGCGTATTAAGTTGACAAAATAAATCGGAAAGAATATTTCAAAAAGTACCGCTATTTTGTTCCTGGTTCCCTTGCAAAGCATTCAATACGGAAAAATGCAGTTTTATTTGCGTCAACTGAATAGACACAAACATTGAAATTGGATATAAAAGTTATTGGGATTAAATGAAACAAGTTTTTCTTAAAATAGTTTTTTATTGGTTAATTTTAGTAGTTGGTACTGCCGCCTTTATTCGTAATAGTTTCGTAAATTCGATCCTGCATGGAATCGTACAGCCTCTTTAAGTAGTCCAGCGAAATTTCCCTCCAGGCCAATTTAATGGCTGCAATAAGGGATTCTCTGTCCTCAAACTGACGGCCAGACTCATAAACTTTTCGTACTACCCATCCCCAAACGTTTTCTATAAGGCTCAGGTCCGGTGAGTACGGCGGCCATTGAAGCAATTCCACATTCTGCTCCTCTATCCAATTTTTTATTATGCGCGCCGTGTTGATGGGGGCGTTGCCCTATTGAAAAGTTCAGTTTATGGGTCCAAAAATGCCTGAAAATTTAGGAAAATTTCTTTTCAAATTTCCTTTATAAATTAATGCAGTAATTTTTGAGGTTTTTAACTCAAGTTCAATAGTGCCATAGTAGCTAACTGCTCCCCATACCATAACACCACCTTCTCGACTATGATGCCGCGCTAAAAATCGCTCTTCTTTCCTCACATCGTGGAAGTAATAATTAAACCCATCAGGGCCATCAAAATTAAACTTCTTCTCATCCGAAAAAGCTTCATTTTTCAAACTCATATGGAGTCTAGAGAATTCTAAGAGCATTGTATCATCCCAAATGCAACGACTGGTGGAGCATTGCAACAAGCTCCGCATGCCGCTCCTTATAGGGGCGATGCAAATGCCCACAACATCATATGGGGGAGCACCGACACCAACATCAGGGGCGAGTACCTACTAGAATTTATTATGAGTTCGTCACTTGATATTATAAGCGTGGGAAATACCCCCACTTATGTAACTAGAGTCAGGGAGGAGGTACTCGACCTCACGCTTGGTAGCCCAAGCGTAAGTAAACTAATTAGCAACTGGAGAGTATCTAGTGAGCCGTCATTGTCTGACCATCGAATAATAGTGTTCGACCTGGACAGCACAAGTATCACGAGAAATCCAGTAAGGAACCCAAGGAAAACCAACTGGGAGACTTATAGAAATGCTCTAGAGAGCAATCTGGGGCGCCTTGTTTTGAGGAAGACTCCGGGCCACCCCCTAGAGCTAGAGAGCGCAGTGGAACGCATTATAAACGCCATCATCACTGTGTTCGAAGAAAACTGTCCCCTTAGTAGAGAAAGGGACAGGAAACAGACGCCATGGTGGATAAATAACTTGTCAAAACTGAGATCCGAGGTGCGGAAGCTATTCAACAAAGCAAAGCGCAACGGAGACTGGCAAAGCAACCAGATGGCCCTTACAACATATACTAAGGAAATTAGAAAAGCTAAATGAAATAGCTTCAGGAAATTTTGTGAGATAATCAACAGCTCTCCTACTGCGGCAAGGCTACATAAAGCTCTTGCAAAGTCAGGAGGAGTACCGATGTCTCTGAGGAAACCAGATGGCGAGTTCACGGAAGACGAGGATCAAAGGGCAGTATTGCTACTAGAAACTCACTTTCCTGGCAGCTCGCCCAGTACTGAGCTAGGAATCAGTGCCACTTCAATCAGACCTCGGAGAGATGACTGGGAAAGAACATCAACCATCTGTTCTGAGGGACGACTGAAATGGGCAATAAATTCCTTTCAGCCTTTTAAATCTGCCGGAGTGGACGGCATTATACCCGCCCTACTACAAGAAGGGCAAGGGGTACTAATACCACACCTGCTAAGAATAACAAGGAGCAGTATTGCCTTGGGCCACATACCAATGCAATGGAGACGAGCAAGGGTTGTGTTTATACCAAAAGCAGGGAAAAAAGACCCCACGCAGCCAAAATCGTACAGGCCCATCAGCATTACGTCATTTCTTCTGAAGATGACAGAAAAGTTGTGGACAATTATTTAAGGGAAGATGTACTGAATACATCCCCCTTACATCATCGTCAGCATGCATACAGAGCGGGCAGATCAACAGAGACCGCCCTATATCAGCTGACGGAGATAATTCGAAGTGCCTTGGAAGCAAAAGAAATAGTACTGTGCGCTTTCCTAGACATAGAGGGAGCATTTGACAACACCTCACATGAGGCGATTAAACGATCTCTGGATAGGAAAGGAGTTAACAGTACAGTATCCACCTGGATGTGTGAGCTGCTGAGCACCAGATCAACAGAGACTCAAACACCATCTGGAACCATCAGAGTGAACACAACAAGAGGATGTCCACAGGGAGGGGTACCTACTATCACCCTTAATGTGGAGCCTAGTTGTAGACGAACTGCTGCAAAAATTAACCAACCTTGGCATCAACTTTTAGGCGTACGCTGATGACATTGTATTGATTGCCAGGGACAAGTTCGAAGAAACTCTTGGGGACATTATACAAAGGGGGCTTAAAATAACCAAGGAATGGTGCCATACTGTCGGACTTAACATCAATCCGGCGAAAACAACGATAGTACCATTCACAAGGAAATGACAACTTCAAAGACTTAAGGACATCAGCCTATCAGGCACGACACTGATACCAGTCAAAGAAGTAAAATATCTAGGACTCCATCTAGATAGTAAACTCCTCTGGCGAAAACATACAGAGGAGATATCCAAGAAGGCCACCCGCGCTCTCATGATATGTAGGAGCCTAGCGGGGAAGGCATGGGGATGCAGCCCAAACATCCTGCGATGGATGTACACTGCAATCGTGAAACCAATGATCACATACGGAGCGGTAGCATGGGCGAAACGAACCAGTCTAGTCACAACACGAGAAACACTCGGCAAAGTGCAAAGACTGGCGTGCCTGTGCATTACCGGAGCAATGCGTAGCTGCCCAACCGCAGCCATGGAGGTGCTATTGGAATTGACCCCTCTACACATCATGGTGATGAATGAGGCAGACAAAACAATCCATAGGATGGCAAAGGAGGGAATTGGGAGAGGGAAATGCATCGGTTCGAAAGAACACGGTGGCTTACTCAAAAAACTCCCACTTCTTGGCATACCTAGGGACGATAGCATCAGGAAATTCAACTTCGAGAAGAATTTCCAGATAAAACTCAGCAATAAGGAGAACTGGAGCAATGAATCCACAACTTATGGACTGAGCAACCACACAACAAAGTGGTACACGGACGGCTCGAGGACCTAGGGGGGAACTGGTGCAGGAGTGTTTGGGCCAGGAACTAAGCACTACGAATCCATGAGCATATGCACCAGCATCTTCCGCGTTCGAATCAACCTCGAGAAAAACTACAGCAATTGCAACATAGCAATAATGTCTGACAGCCAAGCCATAAAGGCTCTTGACGCCTACGTTATCAAGTCAAAACTCGTGTGGGAATGCCTACACGGACTGAATAGACTAGGCAAGCATAACAGAATTTCCATCTGCTGGGTACCTGGCCATGTTGGCATTACAGGCAATGAGGCAGCGGACTCTCTGGCAAGAAAACGGGCAGAGGAACCCTTCATAGGACCTGAACCGTTCTGCGGGATAGGAGTTCAGGAGACTGGAGGAAGAAACAAGGGCAAAAGCCTTTCTCAACCTCCAAGGTCTGAGGCAAGCAAAGAAACTCTTAGGAAATCACAACCAAAAGAGATTCAAAGCTTGTATCGGCCTTAAAAAAAACAACCTAAGAATCCTAACAGGCCTCCTAACGGGGCACTGCAGACTCAAGGAGCACCTGAGGAAAATGGGCATATCGGAGGACGGGCTCTGCAGATTCTGCAGTGAAACCGCCGAAACTCCTGACCACATACTGGAATCCTGTGGGGCACTGGCCCACAAAAGGATGAAATATTTGGGCAGGCACCAAATAACAGACAAGGACATACAAAACAAGGACCCGAAGCTCATTCTCAGATTCATCAAAGAAACTGGACTGGACGCTGTGCTCTAAGGAGTGTGACCTGCCAAGGAAAAATCAGAGCAATTCCTCGATACGCTTCACAAAGAAGTATATAGAGAGGGCTCTGAAAGAGGTCACGAACCTCTCCGAGGTACAAGCAGGGGACACAATAGACCAATAGGTCGCAGTGTAACATACCCTAAAAAATATTATTATTATTATTAAGAGCATACACTTCCGTTTCTCGTTAAGTGGTGGTTTCCTTTAAATTTTTAACCGTTTTAGATGTTTGGCACTATTGATAACCCTTCGCACTGTTGAAACGCCTGCAGTAACACCGACATTCTGCTTTATTTTTGCCGCAGAGTCGCAGGAATTGGAAGCACATCTTAAAATTGCCCTTCGATTAACCGCTGTTGTTGCCGTTTTTTCACCTCCTTTCATGTTTTTTCCGTGCGAATCTTTGCTTCTTAAATAAGAATAGACCACACTAGAACTTCGTCCAATTTTGTCAGCGATAGAACGCCCGGTTAGTCCTTGGTCTTTTAGTAAATCGATTTGAGCTCTTTCAACACTATTTAGAAATTTTGATCTACCTGTTTTTCTTTGAAATACAATTAATCAAATAAAATTCACTTCAAGCACTTCAACTGTTGATCTAATGTGTCAATCTCCACAGAATACTCATAAGCAGTGAAAAACATAGGGACGGGCTACAGTCCGCTTGGGCGAACTGCGATACCCTATTCTTATTCCTATCCCTCATAAGTGGTCACGCCCACTCTAAGTATTATTGAATTGTTAAGAACGCTCTATATATTTAGTTATACAGTAATGTCTCACTAATCCGAATCAATTATTGCAAGAGGGTATTCGGATTATCGAAAATTTCGGACTAATGAGTACAAGACGGGAACAGGAAAAATTGCTTATTTAGCGAAAATAATCTTTATTTACTAAAGCTTAAAGCTAAAATTCACTTCAAAGACATTATGTACGTTTGTAAAAACAAAAATAACTTAGGAAAAAATTTAAAAGAAATTCATAAATTAGATATTTTTCATCTGTGAGAATTTTCAAACAACAATTTAATATCGTATAATTCACGCTTACACTGCTTTTGTTATTTTAATCGCAAAATAAGTGATAAATGTTTGTTTTTATACCCTATTCTAAGGGTATATTAATTTTGACGCATAGTTTGTAACATACCGTAATATTGCCCGTAGACCCCTAAAAGTTACTATATTTATGATCAGCATCGATAGTAATGTCGATCTAGCCATGTCCATCCGTCCGTCCGTCCGTCTGTCGGCAAAAATTAGGCCTTTAAACTGGACCTAGAGAGCTGAAATTTTAACCATGTACTCTCTAGGGTCCCGAAATAATCAAGTTTACGAATTTTTGAAATCCGCCCACAGACACGCCCACAAACTAAAAAAAACAAAATTTTGGAAAAAATCGAATTTTGAGCTAGAAAGCTGAAATTTTTTATATATGATCTGTGACTCCTAAAACTGCTCGGGATAAAAAATTTTCAAAATCCGCCCACTGACACGCCCACAAATAAATAAAACAATTTTTTTGAAAATTCAAAGTTTAAGCTAGGGAGCTGAAATTTATAATATATACTCTCTATGGGCCCTTTATGCTCATGTGTAAATATTTTCAAAATCCGCCCACAGACACGCCCACAATTAATTTTTTATTTTTTTTTGAAAATTCAAAGTTTGAGCTAGGGAGCTGAAATTTATAATATATACTCTCTAGGGGCCCTTTATGCTCATGTGATAATTTTTTTTAAATCCGCCTACTGACACGCCCACAATTAAATAAAACAATTTTATTGAAACACCCAAGTTTGAGCTAGGGAGCGTTTTTTTTTTGATAAAATCCTTTAAATGTTATATAACAAAATATGTATGTAGAGCGTTCTTAACAATGCAACCATACTTAGACTTTTGTCACGCCCACTTATGAGGGATAGGAATAAGAATAGGGTATCCAACAGTTCGCCCAAGCGGACTGTAGCCCGTCCCTATGTTTTCTTTTGCTCTTGCAATGTCATCAAAGCCTTTTGTTTGAGATTGTGCAGAGCCAATATGTCTGAAGCGGAGGCTTCGTTCTCCAACGCCCATTTTGTAGAAACAGCTAAAGCTGTGATTGCATCTTCATGCTTTGCCTTCTCTTGATGCTCGTGTACAGCCTCGTCTTCGTCGTTTTCTACAATTGTGCTATCCTGGATATTGTTCTCTTTCAGCCAATCGATAACTTCATTAGCACTATGAATTGCACACAACCTTCGATAGTTTCTGTAAAATTTGCCGTTTCAGAATTTGATATACCTTTTGGTTGATCCATTATTGGAGCCAGCCGAATATCGTCCTCAACATCCCAGCACTCATCTGACTCAGTGAAAGATGGCAAGACTTTCCAGCAATTTTTAATCATTTCCTGTGACAGCCCCCAGTTTACGCATTTAACCCTAACCTCAAAATGCTTCTCTTATTGCGTTTAATATCAGCTATTGTGGACGCGCCAACACCGTAGTCCCTAGCTAGGGACTTTCCGCAAACACCACTTTCAATTTTTTTAACAATTTCACATTTTTGTTTTAATGTTAGCGTTATGTGCCTCCTTTTATTCGCCATTTCCAAACAAAATTAAATAAACGAAACAATAAAAAACTTAGAAACTTCGGTTACCACTTTAAATAAACTCCTGAGCACGTGCTAAACCGACATCGGTAATACATCGATAACTACTGGGTCGCAAAACGACAAGATTACTGTTAAAACTAAAACTACTGTAAAAACCAAAGCGTTTGTATGTTTTTTGTAGGAATTCGGATTACGGCGTACAAGAATTGGGGCTGATTCGGACTGTAGAGTACATAATGAGGAAAACTATTGATTCGGATTAGCGCGATATTCGGATTAACGGTGATTCGGAATAGCGAGACATTACTGTATAACATTTAAGGGATTTTATCGAAAAAAACGCTCCCTAGCTCAAACTTGGGTGTTTCAATAAAATTGTTTTATTTAATTGTGGGCGTGTCAGTAGGCGGATTTAAAAAAAATTAACACATGAGCATAAAGGGCCCCTAGAGAGTATATATTATAAATTTCAGCTCTCCAGCTCAAACTTTGAATTTTCAAAAAAGTTTTTTTTTTAAATTGTGGGCGTGTCAGTAGGCCCACAGTATTTTGAAAATATTTACACATGAGCTTAAAGGCCCCCTTGAGAGTATATATTATAAATTTCAGCTCCCTAGCTCAAATTTTGGTTTTTCAATAAAATTGTTTTATTTATTTGTGGGCGTGTCAGTGGGCGGATTTTGAAAATGTTATATCCCGAGCAGTTTTAGGAGCCATATATCATATACATCCCTATCGTGGAATCCGTCGGGGGGAACGATCCGCTAATAGTGAACAATTTGCATCGTGTAATCCGCAGACGTGAACCATCCACATGTCGGTAACGTGAATGAAATTCACTGTATCGTGGAAAACGAACGGGCCGAATCTATCCATGCATTTGACATCCGCAGTTTTTATTTTCTTTTTACTGAATTTAATTTTTACAAAACAAATGTGTTTGAAATGAGCTGTCACAATTGAATTTCCTAATCACCAATAGTGGTCGGTAAGGGAGAGTATCCGACGGATCCCACGATAGCAATTTTCTGTTCACGTGAATCGAATAAGTGAAGTGAATCTCAGATCCGACGGATTCCACGAAGGGGTGATATAAAATAATTCAGCTTTCTAGCTCAAAATTGTTTTTTTTCCAAAATTTATTTTTTTTGAATTTGTGGGCGTGCCTGTGGGCGGATTTCAAAAATTCGTAAACTTGATTATTTATAGTATATGGTTATTTCAGCTCTCTAGGCCCAGTTTAAAGGCCTAATTTTTGCCGACGGACGGACGGACGGACGGACATGGCTAGATCGACATTACTATCGATGCTGATCATAAATATAGTAACTTTTAGGGGTCTACGGGCAATATTAAGGTATGCTACAAACTATGCGTCAAAATACCCTTAGAATAGGGTATAAAAATGACCTTGGGTGTATTCAGTTGACGCAAAATAAAACTGCATTTTTCCATATTGAATGCTTTGCAAGGGAACTAGGGAAAAAATAGCGGTACTTTTTGAATTATTCTTTCCGATTTATTTTGTCAACATCATACGCAAACAGTTTGCATCATTAACTGATATATTTCGGCGGAAGGTTTTGAAAAAATTGACAACGTAGCTTAGAAAATGTTTGTGCTTATTCAGTTGAAGCGGAGTGTATATGAATCGTACAAAAAGGATCCCATATGGATAGGCCGAAATTCCAAAATACAACGAATTAATTGTGGAATATAAATCACTTTCAAAGCGTATGGGTCTTAAAAATCCTTTCAACTGCGTTTAAAGGAACATAACAGTTAGTTTTATTTAATCGGGAAGTACTTTTTATGGGAACTAAAGACATTTGGGTATCAAAAATAATTCCCTGGACCGACATTTGGTTAGAAAACGACGATTTGATTGCTCCAAAGGAATAAGGGCGAAAAATGTGAGTTCAAAAACGATGCGCACAAAATACCTTATACAAGAAGAAATATTTAGATAATAGAGATATGTAGATGGATTCATTTCGAATATAAATGTACAAAGGTGCCTGGTGTAGGGAAGGGTTAAGAATGCCCTTGATTAACAGCGCTTGTCGTAAATGGCGACTAAGGGGAATATCACATCTATGCAGTTTAAACGTCTAGGTGAGCCTAGCGACACATTTAACATCTAAAAGCTGTCTCGCAAGTATGCAAGCAAATCCGTTGATTGACACGATTGCTTATCGCCCAGAAGAACGCTTGACTTGGGGAGTGCGCTGGTGAATGCGTCACGGAAGTGTAGACAAATGTACATTTCCGGCAATACGGAAGTGTAGACAAGCGTACACTTCCGGCAAAACGGAAGTTGAGAGGGAAATATAAGTTAGTGAAGATAGAGAGAGAGAGAGCTACAATTCGTATCAAACACTCTTTTGTTACAACCCATAAAATTTAGTCGGCGGAAAGGTTCGTGGAATGGGTAAACACCATTGAATCTCCTCAATAGAGGGCAATACTAAGCTCATCATCTATCCAAACCGATCCAAAGGAGAAAGCTATATCTAAAACAGTTGCCGACAGATGAAATTTACCGAAAGTGAGTGAAGTCATTGTGTCCATGAATCGCAGTTCATTAGTTGGAAATATAGAGCGTCCCGTCATCGTCAGATTTTCAGGTCGGAAGGCAAAAAACCAAAGTTTGAGCTAGTGAGCTGAAATTTATAATATAGACTTTCCAGGGGCCCTTGATGCTCATGTGTAAATATTTTCAAAATTCGCCCACTGACACGCCCACTATTTAAAAAAATACAAAGTTTGAGCTAGGGAGCTCAAATTGATAATATAGACTCTACAGGGGCCCTTGATGTTCATGTGTAAATATTTCCAAAATTCGCCCACTTACACGCCCACAATTAAAATTAGATGGAGCGAAAGAAGTTTTACTTCAGTCGTGTGGTCTTAAGCACACTAATTTTTTTTTGTTGAGCTTACACTTGGTCTTCCGGGTTAGTAGTTTTGAACGGTTTTACTAAACCAAAGTCGTATCGGTTTCGTAGGGTAATTCTTCGTCGGATCTACACTAAGGTGTCATTTGCGAATGTTTAATCCAATATAGGTGAACTCCCTAACTTTTGACGAATTCACATGTAAGCGCATCTCCTAAAAAGATCTGGTTCCATACAACTCATTGTACCTCGTGTTTTCCAGCCTCAAGCAAAGGATCAAGTGATGCAATCATGTGCAGCTTTAAGACCGATGAAAACATCGTGGTTCTCTCCCTGAAATTAATTAGTTTTTGTCCAGTATTTGCCTAGGTGCGAAGATTTGGTCTTATGTCAATCTGGCGGGCCGGCACACAATGGTACGTGCCTATTATTGTATTACCGACAATTTTGAGACGATCACATAGTATGTGACATTAAGTAGAATTTACGACCCATAAATTCGAATCCTAAACGACACGGTCTTAGTCTAAATAAAGTTCGGTTTGCTCTTCCAGAACTGCTGCAAAACATTCAGTGTTAAACTTCCTTAGACGTCCATCAAGGGAACAAAACCAAAGTTATTCTCCCAGCATTTACCTAGCCGAAACGAGTTCATGCTTCCCACGGATACAAACTCAAAGCACAAACTTCCATAGTGTTTGCTAATTACAAATGGCCCGCCATAGAAAAGAATGTAGATTTTTTAATCTGATCCCAATGACAACATTGCACATCGGATCTTTTCACATTTAAGTATGTTTCACCGTTAAACTGCCATTTAGAAACGCTTTTCGTTAAATGAATTCCAACAGAAGTATCTACATCTGAAAAGCGGTATCAATTTGGTTGGCTATTTGCATTCAAATTGTCGGGGAAAACAAATTTCCCTATCCCCTCATTCCAAGAGGATTCTGTTTACCCAAGTCAAAGTCTAATCTACGACTGACAACTGCTGTTCCCCAATGACTATGAAGATTTCTAAATTTCTAAATTATTCCAACTGGGCAAATGGGCAGAAGGGCGTTCATTCTTATGAAAATTAACCATGTCGAATGGTGTGTATCATCAACAACGTCAGATCTGATCATCATCACTTTGGTGGCAAAGTGACATTAAAATCGATCAATGGCATTGTTCGGATGTATGGATGTTTGGAATTTGTATCTGACCTTTGTGGTGCTTCTGCTCATGAACTGAAAAAAAAACGGTAAAAAAACACTTCCCGGTTATTGAATTGGATCATCGTTGGCTGCTTCTGTAATGATCACATCTCCTCGACTTCATCATCTCTCACTCTTGAGTGTTACCAATAAAAATTCAAATCAACTGAGCAAGCGGGAAGACTTACGACTACCGATACAATCGCGCGCAGATACTTTGAATCGAATAATCGTTAATTATTCAAAATAATGCGTTCGATTGTTTCCGTTCGATTAGATAAAAACCAAAAGTAAATTAATCGCCACGTCGGGATGAATTTATCGAGGAAGTTTTTTTTTTATTAAAAATCGAACAACATCCAACTGTCAGACCCGAATGAATGAAAGATGGCCACTTAAGCCAAGTCGTTCAAAACGAACATTCACAAGATCGATGACATGATCTAGTAGCTGATCTTTACAGACTATAGTATCTATTAGCATTTAAATCGTCGAATTTTGCCAAATTAACAATGCGAACAAAAAAAAAAAAAACCAGCAAATCAGCAACTCAGCAATTATGATGGCGATTGTTTCGGCACGGATGCGGGGAAGAGACATAAAACAAATATTTTCGATTAGGTTTTGAGAGCTTTTTGCAATTAAGAAACCTGCTAGGCACCTCCTACATTTGTTTAGTTGTTATTCAAAAATATTCAGATGAGCTGAAACAATGTCGTGTTCGATTCAAATTGCGCTCAGTAAATTAAAATGTATTTTATTTTTATGTCAGGCCATTAATATGATGATTCTCTGGTTGAGGGGGTTTTTGAATAAATTTTGTTGGAACACAAGTCCGTCCCGTTTAGCTTACAGATTGGTGGACTTAACCATGCCGGGCAGAGATGGCTATCGCATTTAATTAGACATCATCAGTGCCAATTTATTTAGCTTGATTAATAAACGGTTTCTTGTTTTTCCAGAGGAAGTTTAAGCTGAAGGATTGCTTCGAGTTGTATAACTAATTTGTCTATGCGATGGCCATCGGTTGACATTTTGTTATTTCAGCGAGAAAATATTACTAAGATTTTATCGTGATTTTAAATAATTACGGTCCCATAACACACGCCATTTTGAAACATACTAAATTGTAGATTAGCAACAGGGGGCAATATATCACACTTGTCAGGGTGTAGATGCGACTTGGGATATGGAATATTTGATGTCATTTGATCTATCATCCCTACGAACAGCATCCTCAAGAATTTATGTTGTCTCCCAGCTTACTTTTGATGAATGTCGCTCTTCTTCACATTCACATAACCGCATTTCATATATAATACAACAGCGCTGTTACCTATTTCTGACTCAATGCACCTGTCATAAGGTTGAGGTGCGTCTAAGGGATGAGCTACATCAAAAGGAACTGCGTTAATAATTAACCGCCTTTGCACACACCACCAGCACCCATTAACACTGGCCGGAATCTCGTCGTTATCTGCCAACATGAACTTGTGCAACCTTTCACCCGCCGAACAGTGGGGCAGATGGACCTTAAAGCTGTCATCAATTCACAGGTGCACAACCAGAATCCTTAAAGTATACAATTTTCATCATAATGCCCCAATAGGTAAAAATAAAAAAAAACAGACGCATTTTTAAAAATTTATTATTTTGCAATTTTTCGCCAGAATGAGAAAAAAACTAACCATCGCTTTCATCATCATCATCATCTTCGCAATTATCATTGTCATCGTATTTTGCAGAATAGTGGGAAATTTTAATAAATTTAACGCTTCTCCAGGAAGATGTTGGAGTTTTTTTACCGGTAGTTTTCGTTTATTTGTAATATATGAATCTGAACTTAACAAGAAACAGTTGATGACATCAAGATTAGTTTTTTTCGCGACTGCACTTACGCGAGTAATGTTCCCTATAGTTTTTAAAATCCTTGTTTCTTGCTTCTTGCGCTTCCTTACTCAACTGTCCGATAGGCAGCAAAGCAAAGGAGACTATTTCGGGACCGTGAATGAAATATTTATGCAATGTGGGTGTCATGTTGTACCAGGGTCCGGGGGTTAGGTTAGGTTAGGTTAGGTTGACGTGGCTGTGAGCAAAGGCCAACACACTTAGACCGATATTAGGTCCATTGTGGTACCACACAGATCTGGGGATTTCCCTCACTGCTCGTTGAACCAGTAGGAGCTTCTTTTGAAGCGCGATAGACTTCTAACGCCAGTGTTGGCTAAGTGACTTATGTCATTGAACAAGAAGTCCCCTAGATAGAGATTTCTTTTATGGGAGAGCGCAGGACATGTGCAGAGAAGGTGAAGTATAGTCTCCTCCTTCTCCTTGTCCATGCAACTTCTGCAGAAGTCGTTTGAGTACACGCCAAGTCTAGAGCGTCGCAGATCCAGCTTTGGCCAGATCCGCTTAGTCGCTAGACATGTATTGCTACTTGTCCACCTAAGGTTTGTTCTCTCGATTGCGGGTAGCTTGAATCAGAGTTTGCATGTAGCGATTGGTATGCCTAGGTAACCTATATCAGGTAAAAAATGTAATGTGGTTCCTTTTTTGGTGAGATCGTCTGCCCTACAGTTACCGGGAATGTCTCTATGTCCCGGCACCCAACATAGGTGAATGTTGAACTGCTCTGCCATCCCCGAAAGAGATGAGCGGCAATCTAGGGCTACGATGGAATTTGGAGAGACTGAGTCCAGGGACTTAATCGCGGCCTGACTATCTGAGAAGATACGGATATCCGTTGAGGATATCACATTCCTCTTTAGCCACGTCAGGGCTTCTTTTATCGCCTAAAATTTCGGCTTGAACATGCTACAATAATCAGGAAGACGGAAAGAGAGGCTAAGATTTAGCTTTTCTGAGAAAACGCCCCCACCTACCCCATCACTAGTTTTTGATCCGTCGGTGTAGAAGTGGATCGATTTATCCTCCGCAAATGCATCTACATCCCAGAATGATCTGGAAGAAATGGTGATTTGGAAGCTTTTTCCGAACTGCAAACTGGGTATGGTGTAGTCTATGTTTCTAGGTAGAGACTCAAAGGAGTCCAGAATAATGGAGTGGCCAATATTCGTATTGGTCCACTGTTAGGTAGCTTTTAAGCGGACAGCGGAACAGGCCGCTGTTTGCTTGCTTAAGATGTCGAGGGGTATCAGGTGTAGCAGAATGTCAAGTGCTGCGGAGGGGGTTGTACGGAGTGCTCCGCTAATGCACAGATAAGCTTAACGCTGGACTTTGCCCAGCTAGTCGCGATTTATAGCTTTTTCTAGGGCAGTCCACCAGACAGTAAGAATTGGTCTTACCACCGATGTATATAGCCAATGCGTGATGCGGGGTTGCCAATGGCTTTTTTGCAATAGAAAAGTGCTACTGTAGCTTTTTTGACTCTTTCTTGTATATTAGGTTTCCAGCTCTATCGCTGTTAACAGAAACATTCCCATCCATTTGGAAAGATTCATTTATTGTACCTATTCACAAATTAGGTAGGAAAAATAAAATTGAAAATTATAGGGGTATATGTAAACAGTCGGCTATCCCTAAATTATTCGATAAATTGGTCACTGAGCAATTAAACTCTGTTTGTATATCTTTAATTTGTAACAACCAGCACGGGTTTATTACAAAGCGTTCAACAGTGACAAATCTCACTATTTTCACTAAATTTGTAATCTCCGAAATAGGTAAATGTAATCAGGTTGATGCTATTTACACGGACTTTAGCAAAGCATTTGATCGTGTGGATCACAGAATCTTATTATTCAAACTAGAACGTTTAGGCTTTTCAACTTTATTCTTAAAATGGCTATCCTCTTATCTAAGCGAAAGATATCAATACGTAAGATTTCGAAATAAAATCTCAAACAAAATCTTTGTATCTGGTGTCCCCCAGGGAAGTCATATAGGTCCATTATTGTTTATTTTGTTCGTAAACGATGTTGTTAAGTTCTTGCCTCAATGTAATATTTTAATGTTCGCTGATGATTTTAAAATTTATTCGTCAGGTAAAGACAGTCACAGCTTTCATACATTAAGTCTTAATCTACAAAAATACATATTCTTAAAATTGAATCAATTGAAAAGAGATTTCTTAGATTTACCCTTGAATTAGTTCCATCAGCTTACCCTCTTATCAATCAAGACTTAAACTAATTAGTTTAGAATCTCTAGAAGTTAGAAGAATGGTGGCTAGAACTATTTTCATCCATAGACTACTCATTGGTGAGATTGATTTGATACGCCATTGTTGCGTCCAATCACTTACTCTATTGACTGCGTTCTGCAGTTTCTGTCGCCTTCACAGTGCATTTATCATGTGCTAATATTGCAGTGTCATCTGCAAAAGTAGCCATCATGACATTGTTGTCCACAGGAATATCCCTGGTATACAACAGATATAGGGTAGGTCCTAAGACACTTCCCTGTGGTACACCTGCATCAATTTTCCTTTATTTCTAAATATTCTTGTTCGTATCGGACTCGGAAGAGTCGATCTAAAATATAGGATTTCAGTGTTTCGTAATACTGACTAGGTAAATCCCTATGCAGTTTATACTCAAGTCCCTTATGCCAAACCTTGTCAAAGGCTTGAGCAACATCTAAAAATAGTGCCGAACAGACTTGTCTTTCTTCCAGTGCTTTTCCCACTATATCCGTAATTCGGTGTACTTGGTCTATCGTGGAATGTTTAATTCTAAACCCAAACTGATGATTCGGGGTTAGATTTCTTTCTTCGATGATTTTGCTAAGCCTTTTCAGGAGTAATTTTTCGAAAACCTTAGCCATAATTGGTGTAAGGGATATCGGTCTATAAGAAGTTATTTCTGTTGGTGGTTTTCCTTGCTTTGGTATTACAATTACTTCAGCAATTTTCCAATGATGTGGGACATATCGGGTCATTAGACATGCGTTTATTATAAATTGTAGTTTTTTTAAGGCTATTAATGGCATTTCTTTCAAGATCTGGACAGTTATTAAGTCGTAACCTGGTGCTTTTTTATTTGACAACTGGTGTTGACACATGCTTCTTACTTCTTTGAGCGTGACAAGGGGAATCTCAGCTTCATCCCTTTTATCAACAAACTCAAGATTTTCAGTAGCTGTACTTGTCGAGAATGGTTTGAAAACGTTCGATAGAGGTCCTGCAAACAGATCAGCTTTTTGTTTCGGGTTTCCGGTCCATTTACCGTCTGGAGCTTTCAAGTGCGGGTTTTTAAACTGAGGCCTTTTTAGACGCTTAGCTGCTTTACACAAGGAGTAGTCGGTGGACGCATCCGTCGTTAAGCTTTGTAGAAATCTACAAAGTCACTCATTTTTAAATTCATAGATTCGTTATTTAAGATCATTGTTAAGGCGGTTAAACACAGCCTTATCGCCTGGGAACCCCGTGATTTGCCATTTTCTACGAGCCCTTCTTTTTTCTAATAGCAGCTTCCTTATCACGGCGGGGTTTTTTTTATTTCAGGTTGCCTCCTGTTCAAATTAGCTGGAGTGCTTTCCTCTGCCGCCTGATGTACATCAGCAATGAATTGTTCCACTTCATGATCAATTTGCTCTCTTGTTTCCATAGGAGATCTTAGGTTTATAAAACTTTCTAACTTTTCTCTGAATTCAATCCAGTTCGTTCTTTTGTTTACAAGCTTAGGATAACTTTTTCCTTGCACTTCCGTTTCACCAGTGGCGTGGCGTGGAAAATGTTAAATGGTAAGTCGGAAAAAATATGCACCTGCAAACGCTTTCTGAAATTATATTGTGTACTGCAAATCGCATAGAAGTAAAGCAATTCAAGCCAATTTTTTATACTTCAAGTCATTTAAGCTTAAATTTACAATGAACCTAAAGTATAATAAAAGTGGCTTCGAAAGAAACCTTTTTGGCAGATGCAAATGCTGTACCTTATAGAAAATTGATAGTAAGTAATAATAAAAACATAGGGACGGGCTACAGTCCGCTTGGGCGAACTGTTGGATACCCTATTCTTATTCCTATCCCTCATAAGTGGGCGTGACAAAAGTCTAAGTATGGTTAAATTGTTAAGAACGCTCTACATATTTTGTTATATAACATTTAAAGGATTTTATCAAAAAAAAAACGCTCCTTAGCTCAAACTTGGGTGTTTCAATAAAATTGTTTTATTTAATTGTGGGCGTGTCAGTAGGCGGATTTAAAAAAAAATTAACACATGAGCATAAAGGGCCCCTAGAGAGTATATATTATAAATTTCAGCTCCCTAGCTCAAACTTTGGATTTTCAAAAAAATTGTTTTATTTATTTGTGGGCGTGTCAGTGGGCGGATTTTGAAAATATTTATACATGAGCTTAAAGGGCCCCTAGAGAGTATATATTATAAATTTCAGCTCCCTAGCTCAAACTTTGGATTTTCAAAAAAATTGTTTTATTTATTTGTGGGCGTGTCAGTGGGCGGATTTTGAAAATATTTATACATGAGCTTAAAGGGCCCCTAGAGAGTATATATTAAAAATTTCAGCTCCCTAGCTCAAATTTTGGTTTTTCAATAAAATTGTTTTATTTTTTTGTGGGCGTGGCAGTGGGCGGATTTTGAAAATTTTATATCCCGAGCAGTTTTAGGAGTCATAGATCATATATAAAAAATTTCAGCTTCCTAGCTCAAAATTCGATTTTTTCCAAAATTTTGTTTTTTTGAGTTTGTATGCGTGTCTGTGGGCGGATTTCAAAAATTCGTAAACTTGATTATTTCGGGACCCTAGAGAGTATATGGTTAAAATTTCAGCTCTCTAGGTCCAGTTTAAAGGCCTAATTTTTGCGAAGGACGGACGGACGGACGGACATGGCTAGATCGACATTACTATCGATGCTGATCATAAATATAGTAACTTTTAGGGGTCTACGGGCAATATTAAGGTATGTTACAAACTATGCGTCAAAATAAATATACCCCTAGAATAGGGTATAAAAAGGAACTTCATAAATCACGGTTTGTTAAAAAAATAAATACATAAATAAACATTTAAATTAAAAAGCTTCACGCATAATATTTACAAAAATGTATAGATTTTATATCTATAACATATACAAATATTTTAATATATAAAAATATTTTAATATATAAAAATATTTTAAAAATGGTTTTTGTACAAAGTTAAAAAGAGAAAATATTAATGATTAATATTTTTTAAAATCAAAAACAGTAGAATTTGGAAAAAATGTGAAAAGTTTTTTTAAATATTTTTTTTTATTTGTACTCTAAGTCTATTCTTCTACCTTTTTTCACGTATTCTGCAAGAACTCTTTCATAAAAGTTAGGCCTACTTTTTATTTTTAAAAGGAGTCGCTTTTCTTAAAAGGAGTGCTAAATCAGAAAGCCTGTCTTCTCCTTGAGAATTTCTCAAATATGTATGAACTCTTTCAGAGTGGAAAAAGATCTCTCCACGGAAGCAACAGTCATTGGTAGTGTTAAAAATAGTCCACTTAATTTTAAGATTTGGGGAAATGTTTCACACAATATTTCACTTCTTAAATGTTTATAGAAGGATAAAACGTCAAGTGGTTGAAGTGAAGACGTAGTATAGAGAACTTTCAGCTCATTTTTTAAACCTGCAAAATCGAAAATTCCAGGGAAAAAGTTAATCACCGAAGATATTTTATCATCTGGGCTTGACTGAGCAAAACGACTGTATTTTGATTTATTGAGTAAATCCAAAAAAATTAAATCGTGTCTTAATTTGAGATATAATATTGTCCTTTATTTCTACAAAATGGCGCTTATAGTGAGTCTTTACTCTCAAAAATTAAATCAAATTTGTTTAGAAACTCAGTAGAAAGCCAAGACTCAAAACACTCGATTTCTCGCTTAGCAACTTCAACATCTGTTTGCTTATTTTGTATTAAATTAAACAATACATCGGTTTTAGCAAATATTTCGGAAACCGCGTGCAGTAAAAAGCAAAAATCTTTCCCTTCTAACTTAAGCAATAAACTTTCGGCCATTGAAAGTGCGTCAGTGTGCCATTTTTTTGGATGGTCTAATATTTGCTTAAAAGTTTCAATAATATCTAATCTACAGTTAAAAATAACGTTAACTATTCGGGAATGGTAATGCCAGCGAGTTTCTGATACTCCCGGCATGCGTCTATTTGCTATTTGTTTTAAAATATTTGAACGTTTAGTTGATTTATTAAAGAAGCATACTACTGTGTTTATATTGCCAAAAAAAAACTTTCAATTCAGGTATATTTTCCAGTGATTGAGATAACACCAAATTTAAAACATGTGCGTAGCAAGGAATAAAATAAGCCATTGGACAAGCATCCAGGACTTTTTTTTAACACCACCTACTTCCCCTGACATAACCGCGGCCCCATCGTAAGATTGCCCAACTAATTTCTCCTTGCAACCGTATACATCAAGTATATTGAAAATGTGTTTTGAGAGCTCATCGGCATTTCGACTCTCACTCACGTCAAAAAACCCAAGAAACCTTTCCTCTACTCCTTCCTCCGATAAGTAACGCAAAACGGCACTAAGTTGCTCCCTATGGCTCATGTCTGGTGTTTCATCAATCATGATGGACACAAAACGCGTTTCACTTATTTCTACTTTAATTTCGCATTTGATCACTGCGGCTATACTTTGTATTAAATCGTTTTGGATGTCATTTGATAGACCCGAAAAAACCAGATTACGTGCACTTGAACACTGTTCCAAATGAGAGTCCATTAACTGGTCATACTTAGATAAGTATAAAAGTGTTTCGACATAATTGCCACGATTATTAGAATCTGGCTTTTCATTATGACCCCGAAATGCTTGTTCCTGTTTGCCTAAAAGAACTACCGTATCTATAAAACGTTCCATTAGTTTACGGTTTCTATCAACTTTTTTGTTGTGAGCTACAAGGAATTACCTAACGAGGTTTCAATACGATCAGTACCAAATTCGTGCAAAGATAAACAGCTACAAATGTGTTTTCCGTCTTGACATGTTTATTTGCCGAATTAATTAAATTGTTTATGTCAGCGTAGCCCGTGCGACTCCAAACACTAGGAGAATTAGAAAAAAGGGGACAAGGAAAACAAAACATTTTATTGAGCTTACAACTACCAGTCAACCAAGTATATTTTTGATATATGGATGCGTTGAAATGCGAAACAAAACCATCCTTGCGCTTATAATCTATTTTCATAGAAGGAGTAGATCGTCCTATCTCTATAACTTTTTATACCCTATTCTAGGGGTATATTAATTTCGACGCATAGTTTGTAACATACCTTAATATTGCCCGTAGACCCCTAAAAGTTACTATATTTATGATCACCATCGATAGTAATGTCGATCTAGCCATGTCCGTCCGTCCGTCCGACCGTCCGTCCGTCCGTCGGCAAAAATTAGGCCTTTAAACTGGACCTAGAGAGCTGAAATTTTAAACATATACTCTCTAGGGTCCCGAAATAATCAAGTTTACGAATTTTTGAAATCCGCTTACAGACACGCCCACAAACTCAAAAAAACAAAATTTTGGAAAAAATCGAATTTTGAGCTAGAAAGCTGAAATTTTTGATATATGATCTATGACTCCTAAAACGGCTTGGGATAAAATTTTTTCAAAATCCGCCCACTGACACGCCCACAAATAAATAAAACAATTTTTTTGAAAATCCAAAGTTTGAGCTAGGGAGCTGAAATTTGTAATATATACTCTCTATGGGCCCTTTATGCTCATGTGTAAATATTTTCAAAATCCGCCAACTGGCACGCCCACAATTTTTTTTTTTTTTTTTTTGAAAATTCAAAGTGAGCTAGGGTGCTGAAATTTATAATATATACTCTCTAGGGGCCCTTTATGCTCATGTGTTTTTTTTTTAAATCCGCCTACTGACATGCCCACAATTAAATAAAACAATTTTAGTGAAACACCCAAGTTTGAGCTAGGGAGCTTTTTTTTTGATAAAATCCTTTAAATGTTATATAACAAAATATGTATGTAGAGCGTTCTTAACAATTCAACCATACTTAGACTTTTGTCACGCCCACTTATGAGGGATAGGAATAAGGGTATCCAACAGTTCGCCCAAGCGGACTGTAGCCCGTTCCTATGTTTTTTTTAAGAAAACTCAACTTACAAAAATAATTTTCTTCTTCCAAAAGCAAATCTACTAAACAACAATTTACTGTTAATAATGCCATTTTCTCCTTTGCTGAATCTAACTGAAAACAAAACAATTTAAACTTTTCACACTTCTCACACTTTTCACTGTTTTCGTTTTTCGATCACATTAAATAATTATATATTGCACAACAATAATTCCACTCAATATTACTTTAAGTTACACATCGCAGTCTGCTTCAGAACTGAATTTTTCAAACAGAACTCACCTCAGCTACATACAAAACTCGCCAAATAAGTCGCTGAAAAGCGGGTTATATTTTTGCATAAGGAAGCGTGTATCAAACAGAGAGGAGTCAAACGCGGTGAACGATAAGGGGAAAACAAGGAAAGAAAGCCAATTTGTTCTAACCAGCCACATATTTCATAACGCGAAAATTTCCGGGTTACTATGCTCTGCTTTGCTATCGCTTTGCGTATGTGTTTCTTATGGGGTATGGAGAGGAGTATGTGATGTTGGAGAATAGGCATGCAATGGTGTAAGTAATTGTGTGCGTAGAGCAGGAACGATATGAGAGCAGGTGAATAGCAGCATTGTATATACGCTTTGTAAGGTTTATATACAATGGTGGTGGGTTGGTAGAATTTGTTGCTTGCAAGTGCAGGTGTAGGAAACATACAATTCTTATGTTTATATACACACATTAAGATGCATGTTGCTTATTGGATTGAAACATTGTTGAAAGGTAGAATTTTAAAAGGTAACCCGGCGTGAATCGAGTTATATGGGCGCCTCGCCACTGTGTTTCACTTAGTGACAAGATCACCGGAGTATGATCTGACGATAGGTCGTAATTTCCTTCAACACTTATATGGCTTCGTTTAATACCTTTTGCTACAAAAAAGTCAACAAGGTCTGGTATTTTATTAGTATCAGATGGCCGGTATGTTGGCGATCCAGAGGAAAAGAATTCGCAGTTGTATTTGCGACCTGCTTGATAAAGCCTTCCTCCTTTTGCTGTTGTTAACCTAGATCCCCAGTGGGTAAATAAATAAACTAATGCCTGCAACTGGTGCATATTTTGTGAGATTTATAAAAGATAACGGATTTTTTCATTTGACTGATGCTAGGCCGAACAGTTATGCATACGATAATAATAGCGCGTAAGAACTTTACGTCGCAATTCAATGTTCGGTTTTATGCCGGCTTTGGGTACATTCTGCCCCACAGTGCGCTGGTACAGAGATAATCTCCAATTCGAATTCACCTCTTTTCGTAACCACTACGTCCTGAGGGACCCACATTCACATAGGAAATCATCCACGTGATCTCTTACTACTTTCAGAGTGCTAAAGAAACAGAGGCAACAACAGCACACCAACTAATCTAATTAATCCCACCTGGATAGAGCTATACAAAAATCAATTCCAAAACCGAGTACACACCGCCGCCACCCGTCTACTTAATTTTCACTCTGCTCCTTGTGCAACTGCAACTATCTGCTCTGCGTTTCCATAGTACTGCAGTCAATTATCGCAACAGAACGCTATTCACGGCCAAAAGGTGAGAGCGGTTCTATGGCGAAAGGAGTTATGAATGTGCTCAGCTCATGTTCACTTTAGTCCAAGTACCGTAGCAGGTTGAAGTTGAAACTATTTTGCTATTCGCTTCCAGGTTCCATAAGCATGAGCATGAGCGTATGTGTATGCTGTTCTGTATGCCATGGTGAACCACACCCGAGGTATGGAAAACCTGTTGCCACTGCTCGACTGCTTTCGTGGAGTAATTTGCGCTCGTGTTCTGATTCTGATGTCAGCCAAAGAAAAGAGGTACTATACATCGACTGGAGAATGTGTTCGCTGGCGGGTTAATTTGATCGCGCACAGAGATCGATTTGATTTGCGCTCGGGCTGCAACGAAGCTCCGCCGCTATGTGCTTGAAAGGTTCATTATGGAATCGAGGCACTGGCGAAAGGGGCACCATGATTGCAGGTGAAATTCATAGACACCATAGAGCTCCGGATAAATTGGGTAATGGTCTATAAAGCGCTGAACGTTTCTGCTGCTAGCACACTTTATCCGATGACTGGTAGTCAGTTTTTGGATGGCCGGTGGTTGTATTTCACTTATGGTTGTCGGTGCGCTTCGGCACTGATATCTATGGCTAAGGAGATTATTTCTCTGACCTGAACGAGTGGATAATTTGAAATAGCTCTGGGATGCAGAAAAACTAGGATAATGCAGAACACAGTTCACCGGACGCATAAACCTAATGACAGTGTCTGGAAAAACATCAGCTTTTGGAGGTATCTAAAGCTATGTAAAATGAGAGCATGGCTAGCGGTGGGAGCTTAGAAGACATCAGGGTTCAGAGAGTGTAAGTCTGTTCGTTTTCCATAAAGATACCTTTCCAGACTTTTTCTAAATGCATAAATGCATAAATTCTTGGTGCCACTTATTCAAATGGAATTTTTAAATCAATGGCCGGACTTTTGCTTATACCTACCCAGGTTTGCTGGTCTAAGTATGTCCACTTATTGGTAACAGGCCCCTCAACCTATGAAAAACTAAGAGCGTTTGCTTTGCGTTAGCCTTCAAGCTACGGTTTGCTTGGTGTAGGTCCGAAAGCTAACATTCATTCTAAGCAAGTCTATTCCTTGGCTCTCCTCATTACCTCATTAAGCGCCTTATGACGTTATTGAACAGTAGTGATGCAACTATGCAGCCTTGGATTCGTACCAACAAATGAGGCTGCAAATGCATATTCACTTTACTCTCGAATTAGTAGATATGTGGGCCTCGACTTCTTCTTTCTTTATCGCCTATGTCAGTCACTTCCTTTGCACGTGTACTGCACTCGCCAACATTAGGAAGGCTACATTGGGTGAATACCTTTTCAATGATCTAAACGATCTTAACAACGCCTGCACAGCAAGTATTAACTCCTTCATTCAGAGGAGCAAATGGTTCCCTGAGTAAGAGGGTGACCCACCCACCTTACACATCGCAGCACAATGGACCTACTTCTGGTCTAAGTGCATCCTCATCGAGGGCCGGTTTTCAACCAACCAACCAACCATCGCCTATGATATGACTTTGCAAGTAACATCTAAAAGTTTTGTTTTACAACAACCTCTTGCAAACTTCTGACAAAGATTCAAGATCATCAATTGTCATGAGAACCTTCTCAAATTTGCCATTGGGCTTAAATTTGTATGTCATTTTCACTTCGCACAAGCGAATGGTTGGACAAGCTAGGTTTTGGCCTTGTATGGGCCGTTAATGCCTAATATTTATTTATTTATTTTAAAAGTATTGGCAGGTCTCCCGGTTCCAGATTATTTGTGTTAGTCCCCGTCGACGTTAAAAATTTCTGTCAGGACAGGCAACACATGGACATCCGAGCAAATAATTAAAGGGTCCGCCATCTAACGTTTTTTTTCAACTAGTGCTTATTTCGTGAATGGTAACACTTAGCTCATGTCTGATTTAACAGATAATTGGTTTTATCCTTCCGCTAAACGAATATGGTTGTGTATACGCTTGAACAACGCTGGGAAATATTGCGACATTACTTTGAAAATCATGGTAATATTGCAGAATGTGTGCGAAAATTGCGTACGGATTTTGGAAGAAGAGAAGCACCGTCAGCTCCGTATGTTCGTTATCTTGTGGAAAAAGTGAAAGAAACTGGCATCCTCATCGATTAACCAAAGCGTGAAAAGCCAAAAAGAGTGCGTACACCCGAGAATATTGCTGCTGTGGCAGAAAGTGTGCGTGAAGCGCCATCAACATCAATTCACCGTCGTTCTCAACAATTAAACATTTCGGAGACATCATTGAGACGAATTTTGCATAAAGACCTTGGTATGACGCTACTATAGGCTACTGCATGGCCAGCCGAGGCAGCAATTTGAATGAAATTATTTTCCATTATTAACCGGAAGGATTGTACTTTCAAATAAAAAAAGAAATTTGAGAAAATATTCAGTAGTTTTTTTTATAGCATTTTCAAAAAAAAACTTATTTGGCGGACCCGTTATAATGCTCAACTCATTAAGGTCCCGCTCAATCTCTGTTGCTGAGCTTGAATCTTGCCTATGGAAGTTAAAAGGTAAAACCCTCAGTAGAGATCAAATATCATACCCAATGATAAAAAATCTCTTAGATTTAAAATCGCCTGTCCCAGGATCACTTTGCAAAAATAAACCCGAGGCTGCATGAAACGTGCTACCAAATGGAAGTCGATCTGAGTTTCATTTGCGCGACTGCTGTAAGTAATCGGGTGCCGCCATTTTATAGACTTGACATGCCTGAAACAGATGTCTAGCGAGACTGCACGCAGTAATGCATGCAGTAACGTACATGAAACGGATGTGTAGTGAAAAATTGCGCTCATTCAGTATGCCTTTCGCCTGAAATAAATATCCCTGAACGACTAAACGGTTTGAAATGATAGGTAATGGGCAAGTTCAAGTTCCAAGGCAACATAAGCCTGCAACAAGTTAACTTACGACTAGTTATTTCAACGCATTGCCCAGCATATGTTACCGCTGTCAAGTTTGCAGAAGTAGTAAAAAAGTATGCTTTCTGCACACGGAGCGACTCATCAGGCGCATACAATATTCATTCTACATCGAGGATTCCTCTCTGTCTAATAATCCACAATCGAATTTTTGCTGGAGTATTCTTGTAATATTTTCAAAACAAGTGTATGCCTTCCGTACATTGCATTCAAAGCATATCGACGACGGCGTACGCTCGTGTGCAGGAGCCCTTGAATACTACGAACACTGAAGCTAAATAGATCTGTTTTTTTTTGACATCTATACCTCACTGAGGAATTATGGCTGAAACAGATGTGCAGCAAGAACCGCAGATACAAGATGATTTTGTATGTAAAATGACACATTGCTTATTGCATGTCAATTCTTGCTGCAAGTTGTCTCTATTTCTAATCTCGCTGCACCGATTGTAGTAGAACGTACAATTTGGTACAATTTTTCCGGTTTGACATTTTGTGATTCGAAATTCTTCGAACTACCTAGCATTGTAGTCTGTCTGGGCGTTCAGTGATATTTAGGTTGGGCAAAAAGCATACTGAATGATGACAATTTCTGGCACATGTGTCTTATGTGCGTTACAGTATGAACTACTGCGTGCGTCCCTGCTGCACATCTGTTTCAGGCATCAGGGTTTATTTCTCTCACTTGCTCGTAGGGAGCAATTTCAGTGAACAGCTGATATTCACGTGTGATATTGGTGAATGCGCCCAATGTCAGAGGGTTTCACAGCACGAAACGTCAAACCGGAGAAATTGTACCAAATTGTGCTGTTCTACTTCTGGAGGTTCAGTAAAATAAGAAATCTAGACAACACCTGCAGCACGAATTGGCATGCAGTGACGAAAGTTTTAATTTAAATACAAAATCATATAACTGCACGGGTTTCGCTGCACATCATTTAGTTTTAAGCATTAAGATATCCTCTCCCGTATTGTTCTGGTGCCGTATCCCAGTCCTCAATGACAGTCTTCCATGTCTTCGTGCAAATCTTCATCAACAAATAAAAGCTATTTCGTTGTAAACAATCAAGCCAGAATGCATCTTCAACTCTCTGCTCGCTTCCGACTTAAGGACCATAAATAATATTCCTCACATCACACTACATCCCCATTTTGATTGGTCGCTGGACTTTGAAATGCTCAAGATTCTGCCAAGCATCCCTGCCGATAGTAAAACATCTTGTACGATCTTATCCTAACGTCCAAGAAACGCGACGGATTTCCGGTGTTTCGCTACACACTAGATCTCCACTCGCCTACTTACCACCACTTTTTCAAGTTTGATCTTTTTTACGACACCTGTGACCTGCAGTAGTGTTAACCCACAGATTTAAATGCACACTCGCAAGCAATCCTTAAGATGCATTGCAAGGCGTTAAATGTGTCATTTTACGGTGCGCTGTTGTAACATTCGTATCCCGTCCATACAAAGAGTAGATCCAAATAATGCATAATCCCAGAACAGAATCGATGGCTAGATACTTAGGTAGGTACATTTGAATTAAATAACTAACTTATTTCAACGAGTACTCACATATCATGCGTCATGAAACACTTAACAACTTTTATATTTGAATTTCAATTTGTATTCGATTTAGCTAAAGCATCTTTCACCCGACATGTACATTGTACACATCGATGAATAGAGCCCACTTATATTGAATTCGAACTTAAATGTATGTTTACCTAATCAATGGAGAAAATTGAGGTTAGGATTCCGATAAATTATTCAAAAGAGAGGCAACTTATTGGATCGTTTTACTAAATGAAATTTGTTTCGAAATTGATTGGGAACAATTTTGTTTAAATGTAAACTCGACAGAAATTTAAATATTCAAATTGAGATACATATATCTGGGGGCCAAGTCAATCGATATTAGGTGGGCAATCTGATCTTCAAAGTAAATATTACAACAGCCGCTCTGATTGAAATGTCAAGCTTATTTTTGGTAACATAAATATTATTCGATTTCCGTCATTAAAATGGGATTGTAAATATCCGCCGAATGGAAAGCGCCATTTTTTGTTGTTGTTGTTATTTCGGACGGGTGTGTTTTTTGTTGGGTTTCGGATTGACGGCGAAACTTTTCTGTTAAAGTTCAGCTTACAAATTGAACAATTCAGTGGGAGATCTGTTCTTTAAAATTTCCTTTTGCAAAGGAGTAAAATGGATTACAAATTTTACGGTAACATTAAATTTGCTATTGGAAGGGGCAATTGGTAGCATCTTTCAAAAGGTATATATTAAAATAATAAGTAAAACCACACAAATGATAATCGAACTATTGTAAAACCTGCAAACTTGTATTTTCTTTAAACTTCATTCATCCTTTTCGCGACGACTCCAACAACTTAATTCAAAAACAAAAAGAGACTTCTTTCCAAGCAGGTGGTGAGCCTTTAAATATCCAGTTTCATGGCAATCGACTGGAACAAATTTAATTTGCGCGATTAATGCAAATGCCCCCTCTACTTGATGCAGTGTTGCCGTTTTAAAATTTAGAAGAAATTTCCATGTTAAGGGGGTGAAAATAACAGGAGGTTACAAATTATCATTTTAATAATAAAAAAGTATTTGTTTTCTATTTAATTTTAAACGAAAATAGTGTTTCTCCCTCACACTATTTTAAATATGAGACACGGAATAAAATTTTGTCTTCACTTGTAAACTGTAACAATAATTTAAATCTGAAAAAAGTGAAAATAAAATAAAATAAGGCAAATCACATCCTGGCAATTTGAACATCTAGGTCATCCTAGCGACGGACGCATTCAACACCTTGAAACTCTTCCGCAAGTGTGCATGCAAATACGTGGGTGGACACGACTGGAGATCACCGGTATCGTAAAAGGATGATCAAACAAAAATAAATAACAAAACATACAAATGCAAACACACCAGTATTTATTTGGCCTAATCAAAAAAGCGATCCGAAACCGGGAATCCTGCTGATTTTTATTGAAGTCGAACCGGCGATCCCCACAGGCGTACCGGTGGGGTGGCCATAAAGTGTGACGGTACCGATCTGTCTAATAAAGAAGAAGAAGGAGAAGAAAAAGAAGAAGAGGAAGAAGAAGAAGAAGAAGAAGAAGAAGACGAAGAAGAAGAAGAAGAAGAAGAGGAAGAAGGCGAAGACGAAGACGAAGACGAAGACGAAGACGAAGACGCAGACGAAGAAGAAGATCATCAAGAGATATGTTCATTTTGCTGTTCTATGTCTATTTGCAATTTTAACGATTGTATATATTTTTATTTTTATAATTAGCTGAGATGAAGGTGCTTGGCATGACAGCAGAACTGCGAAAACTTGATCGAATAATACGTTTGAAGATCTGAGAAAGCCGTCACGTTTAAAAACCTATCTGAAAGAAAATGGAGCGCGACTCAGTTGGTACCTACTGTCATGTTGGAACTAGAGATCCAACGAACCCAGTCAGAAAAACAATATCAATTAATGTTCCTTTACAATCGCGAAAGCGAGGCATGCCTGAAAACTCCTGGATCTCACAAATGCAATAGAATACCAGCATTTGATTGGCCTCAGTGATGAAGTGATTCGAAATCGGAAGGCCTGCCGATACTTACGAGGTTAAACGGCCGACAAGTAGAATGCACTGAAGTGCGACAGCTATGATCCATTTAATCCTGATCATAACTTCCCTGTGATTGTAGAATATGATTATTATTCTACTTCGTCGGTTTTTAAATATGGCAGTTTTTCCTACGTTGGCGGTTGCAGTAGCTCAGTGGTTAGTGTGTCGGACTACTAATCGAAAGGTCCCAAGTTCAATTCCCGACGGGGCCAAGTAACATCTAGAGTGTTTTTTCCACTGCCCACCTCTTGCGAACGTCTGATAAACATACAAGCGTGTCAATTGTCATGAGAAGATTCTCAAATTTGCGGTTCGTATTCGGCTTAAAATTGCAGGTCCCTTCTACTTCGCACAAGAAAGTGGATGGAGAAACTAGGTTTAAGGCTCTGTATGGGCCGTTAATGTCTAAAATGTATTTACTTTTTAAAAGTAACATTATTGGAGTCATTTGAGAACACGGAGAGTCCCGTTTTCTTCGCCTCACCCTAACTATTCAAAATAGTTTTAGCAACCTGTCTGCACGTGTAGTATCACACAAAAACTGCTTCAATTGCCATGATTTCTTGATCAGTGTCAACTCTTTCACCCTGTTGGCTAATGAATCCTATGGGGACAAAAAAAAAAGAAACCGTCCTTAAATCTGATAAACAATAAAACCCCGTTCAGGCAGATTGGAATTTATGTCTTCGATGGTAGAAAACGTAGTAAGCTTGCGGAGAAGACGCTAATCTAGGTTTGAGTCCCAGTACGGGAACTGGTTTTTCCAGAATAATGAATAAAATAGAACAGGTACCAGGAACAAAAAAAACGTTTGATGATCGGCTGTGCCACGGATTGAAATAGCGCTGTAACTCCAGCCCCCACTTTACGTGGTAGCAATCACAAGTGATTGTGCAGTTGCCCATTCACTGTAGATTAACAAAAGCTAGACTTATATCAATTGGCTAAAGCTTGGCAGTCTTGCTGCACGTGTGTTGTCACACAGAAACCACTCGTTGGAGTCGTTTTTGAGAAAACAGAAGATTTCGAATAGTTTTAAGAAAAAGTATGATATGAAAAATGAAGAGGCTATAAGAACTTCTCTGCAGCGCCCACCCAATTTTACCATTCATACTGTCCCGCAAGTGTGAACTTGAATCCGTGGGTTGACACGATAGGAGATGACCGATTTCGTAACAAAAAAGGTCAAACAAGAACCAATCATAGGAGCATGCATGTGTCGAAATCGTGAAAAAGGGGCTATAAACTTGTGGATCACACACCACCAGCATTTAATTGGTCTCAGTTATGAATGGATCCGAAACCGAGAAGCCCCCAGGCGGACTAGTAGGGGTGCAGTAAAGTGGGATTGTTATAATCCATTCAATCCTGCTCATAGCTTCGCCGTTAAGGAAGCAGAAGATATGAAAGTTAAGTGTGTTGTTTTTAAGAGCCGTACGAGGCGGGAGGTTCGGACCCAGGAGACCCGTTTCCAGCAACACCCCGTCCCAGGAGACCTACAACAATTACAATATCTAAATCTAAAGTAGGTATACTACAGTATAAGAGGAAGTTAAAACGATCATGCTTAGAATGATATTTTTAATTCGACTCCAACATTCCTGGATTGTTTTCTCTGTCAATTCTGTTCGTTCTTCGTCTTTACTCGGTTTGTATACAAGTTGATAGATCTTGAATGATTACATGGTTGTCTCCAGGAATTTAAGTGCTCTGCTCTTTTAAAACCAGGGCTGCAATTTATCTACCTTGAGTATTGTTTTTTTTTTATTTTACAGAATATCGATACGTAAAATTGTAAAATTGCAAAACACAGCTTAACGTCTTTTTCCAAAAGATCGGATTCTCTTTAAAATGCTTGAGATTGAAAAAATAACAAACATATATTTTTCTTAAAAACCATCTTATTAACGGAAACATTTAATTTCTCAGAAAGCATAAAAGTACTTTAGCTGATTACAATAATATTCTGTCGAAAACACACAATCGGATATTTTTGATTGGACACCCGCCACAGCAGATACGGCAGCACTAACCTGATGGCAGCTTAATAGCTTTGAAATTTTAATAACCCCTCTTCATTATGAACATCAATTGCAAAAAATCGTTGACGAACGGATACAGTGTACCTATACTTTGACTCTGTGAGATAAGACGAGATAAATATTTACTGCTTCCTCATGAAATGTTGTGAAATCCCTGAAGCAAAATCAGATACTTTTTACTCCAGTTCAAGAGCATTACCTTCGTTCGGTTTGTGACATCTTATTCCCCCATGTTGATGCTGGTTTTTTTGTATCTTTTTTTCCAAACAGCACCTGCTCCGAGTATCATGAAGTTGCTTCTGTTTCTTCTGTTTTCTTTTGACCTTTATCGAAATTCCTTTCCCTCAGCTAAAAGATAGAAAGATGTAGTTCAAGGAAAAACGAAAAATCTTTTATCCTTGATTTGGATGAGAAAAACCCTGCTTATCTAATGCTTAATCGATTTCACTGAGGTTTTAATTGAATTTTGTATCTTTTGTTCGATGCAAGTTGATTGATGTTTTTATTGAATGGTCCTTGTGTATGGTTAAATGGATGTTTGACAGTCATGAATATTTACAAGGATTTTTTTTTTAATTTGGATGTTGAATTTTCTGTTTGATTTTTGTTTAACATTTGGGTTCAAAATGGGCTGCATATTAAGAAGGAGCAACTCAATTAATTACAATGGAAAAGGAGTAGGAACCATAGAAGAGTCCTTAATGAGAGGGAATTAGAAACGAGAGACGTAGCCTGATGGTGGCATTGATTAGGGTTAGTTTTACATAATTTATCAGTTTCTATGGGATTTGAGTGTTGTTATGTGTGGATGATTTATTTTGTTGTTGCCTTCATTAAGGACAAAAGGGTTCCTCTCTTGATGTATCGTGTTTTTCTTATAAAATTACTTTTAAGTATGGAATTGCTTCTTTAGTGAGGACTTTTTTGGGTCGGTCGTATTTATCAAGAGAATCGCATCTATATGTTAGTGTCTTGAAGGGTACTTGGCCTAATTGGGAAACCTAACCATATATTTGGGTTGGTAATGGTTATGTGGTTGCAGCTTTAAATAAACACACTTGAAAGAAAGGTGTCTCTTCCGGAAAAGTAGGGTTTTTTTCTTCAACCCGCCGAGGTGCAGTAAAGGTGTTAATGTTGAATGTTGGACAATACATTTTTACCAACAAGTCGACTGAAAATATTCTCGATGATTGCTCCTCAACTCTTGAATCCAGGTGGACACCTTTCAAGGTCGAACTCTCTTTACAGCTGAATAGATATACAGCTTTGATGATTGTTTATGTTATGGCTTTGCCGTCTGCCTACAGCTTGTTGAACACACCTGGAGACCTTCCTTCGGTTACTAGGACTCCTAGGAAGAGGGGAAGAGAGAGAGAGAGAGAGAGACCTTTGAAAATGAATAATAGCCAAATCTTCATCAATCAGAAAAAACGTTAATCTTATCTATATATATAAAATTCTCTTGTCATTTCTTTTTCTACATATAAAAAATCAATCCATATTTGCGTTTATTGCCGGTGTTTGACCAAACGCGTTATCCGATTCCAATGATTTTTTTTTCCATGAAAGGTGACGTCTGCACAAAGGTTTTTATGTATGTGCGATATCTATATCTGCATCGGTGTGTGAATTATGGGCATTTTTTTGTGAATCGGACATCGGAAAGTTGCTTTTCCCACATAGCTAACAATCGGTGTGAAAGTGAATTAAAAGTGATTCTATTTAAGTTTTTTACTTTCTCTTTGTTGTTTGATTCGCACAAGTAAGCTGACATAGGCGCCTGCCAGACAAAAAGCACCTACCCTAAGGGGAACAACGAAGTAGCGTGAGCGGCCTAAGCCATGCGGAGAAAAACGTGCAGTCCCTTTCACCGGTTGAGCTCAAATCAGGCAATCTTCGGTATTGGCCTGAGAGTGTTTCTATGAAGTTTGGTCATAATCGGTCTTCTTTTTTAAGGCGCAGCAACATACGCCGGATACCCGCTATATACAATAATAAGGAAGTCTACTCGATCATATTGGCCAAAAGAATTCTCGAGCATGGGCAAAGCCGGGCGGGTGCAGCTAGTTCCGTATAAAGCTAAACGTCTTATCGAGCTGGGTTATTTGTGGGTCTATACTAATGTGGATCCCAGATCGGTGCCGTGACATAACCCCAAGCGTCATAAGCCCAAATCTCGAAATTTGGCCTTATGTTGCTTTTTGAAAGTGACATAAGGCCAAATTCCAGCATTTGCTATTATGTCACTTTCACAAAGCGTCATAAGGCCAAATCCGGAAAGTGACATAAAGCCAAATTTTCGAAACCGTACCTTGCACATACTCCATATCAAACAGTGACCCCAAGCAGGGGGGGCAACATGCCCCCCATACGGATTACACTGTTTATGGAATCTACTAGCGATCTAATCCTATAAACAGTGCAATGCATTAGGGGGGGTGGGGGGAGGGGGGCATGCTGCCCACTGCAACCCCCCTGCTTGGGGTCACTGTTTGATTTGGGGTAGGTGCGTGGGCAAATTCTTGAAAACAGCACCAAGCGAAAGTGTCATAAAGCCAAATTGGCTTTATGACGCTTTTCCATTGTGTCATAATACCAAATGCTAAAATTTGGCCTTATGTCACTTTCACAATGCGACATAAGGCCAAATCTCAAAATTTGGGCTTATGTCGCTTGGGGTTATGTCACGGCACCTCCCAGATCATCGATCGCAGAGCTACGTCCAAGATCTCGAAATGATTAAATCGATAGTCAGATGAAAGATTTGCCGGTGCAGCGACGGGCTTAGAATGTCACTGTGGCATCCCATTCGTGATCCCGAAACCATGTTTATTGAAGTCGAACCGGTGAACCCAGTAGCGGACCAGTAGGGATGCATTAAAGTGGAAGGGTTATTATACCTTTTTTTTAAAATCCCAGAGCACTCATCAGACTCGGTAACGGTCCATTGTACTACCAGGCAGAAATCCTCCATTTGGTGTAGAGGCATGAGAATGGGTGGCATAGGTTGTTGTTCGTTCCCCATTGGGATTGAACCTGCACCGCACGGGACACAAGCCAACACACTAACATCTACACCGTCACCACCCTGATACCCTTAATCCTGATCATAACCTTGCCGTTAAGGAAGAAGAAAGAAGAAGTCAGATGAAAGACTGTCCTTCTTATTTTAAGAGCCTGAGGCCGTTTTTGATAGTTCTAAGCCTATTGACTGTCTGATGTCATGAGAGAATTTGTCAATGCATCTTCAACGCACCGTCCAAAGTCACCGTGTTCACGTGACAAACGTTAACGATCACGCACGACTGAGGCGAGTCTTTCAACGTCATCTCGGGATACGTTCACGCGTTATCTGCGTCAATGCGATTTTCTCCATTCAGTGTCAGTCAACGCGTTAACGTGCAAAACTTTGACGATCACACGACTTGACATGTTGCCAGTTAACAATGCGCTGAAGCTGCACTGGTGGCTGACGGATCGACGATGACATGTGGCGTCATTGACAGCAGAACTATAAAAAGTTATTTATCCCCCAATGAAAAGCAACGCTGACGTGTCAAAAAACTGTCCCTTAACGAACTGGCACTAAAAATTGGTTTAACGAGTCCCAATAGCGTTGACAGGGAGATTAAACAGTCAAAGAAAACACTCAACGCATCAGTGCGCTGACAGCTGATAGCGTTTTGCGTCAAAGGATCAACGCGTTGACCAAATTCATTGCTCGTGTAATAGGAGCTTGGTTATTGACTTCTACAAAAAAAAATTTCACTAGACTACAGCCTTGTTCCCACTGGATCCTGATTAAAATGCAAGTAAAGTCGAATTCGACTCCAAGCCTCAGGATTGAGACGACAAGGAGAACCTCCGTTTTAAAGACGAAGCCATCGCACCGATGCCAGAGAGCTTGGTTTGAATAACTGGAAGCAACGTGGCCGGGATCGCAGAGGATGGAAGTCAGCAGTGTATCAGGCAGAGGAAATCGTTACCAAAAACAGACTTTTCTGATATCCTTTCTGTCCGTCTGAAACGCGTTCGGATGGACCTTAGTCTGAAGAAAGAAAACCTGTTCACCCGCTTGATTGTGTTCGTCGTTTCTTCCTTCAGTGAGTATATAAATATAAGCAGCAAAAGTAAAGGCTCTTGATCTCTGCCTCTAACAGAATGATTGGTGATTAAGTCCAATGGGATGACATAAACTGTCAAATCCACTCTCAAATTAAAGCATTTGCTCTAATGCCATCATTTTTACCTGAATCTGTAATTTAGCGCCGTTGAACAAGATTAATTTGAAAAAATACCAAGTGCCGGCCAGAATTAAAGGGAAACGATATCCTCGGAATCCTCACAGTAATGTCTAAATAGCGTGCATCCCCACAGAGAGCACTCCTCCGTGTATCTCGATCACCCTGCAATTATTTATGAATAATCATTTGGCCCGGATTGCGCAAAGTACTCAGTCCGCTTTAATAATATCAATTTAAAGCGAAAATCAGTCTGCTTAAAGTGACTTCAATTATGAGGTCATGCAACCTTAAATATCCACACACAATATTACAGGACACACCATTCCTACGCACTCACTGTTGCCGATTGCCATTCGTACATCGTTCGAGGCGTCCAATTAATTTCAATAAATTTGTTTACCTCGCACACAGTTTTCGAGCAATAAACTGGTCAGCAACATGTCCGACCACAAATGCATTCGCATATATCTCGTCGAGTGGACATTCAATTCGATTAGTGCTGCTCGTATCTATTAGCCGGAGTATCTGCGAATTGGAAAATATGTAGCACACATTTTAGCCAGTGGCTGCTTCTGTTCTACGACTCGGACCAGGCTCAGCAGGCACCAAACTGAGTCATTAAATCGCGAGTACAAAGTAAATTCAAATGGCTCTCGCTGGCGACAACCATAAGGCGGTGTCACCTCTATACATGAGCCGAGAGGATGCTGGCGCACTGGCGGATTCGTCTCTGTCTGATGAACTGAATTTGAAGTCGAATTAAAATGTGGTTGGGATTCAATTGAGTTTTGCGTTTATTTTGATTCGATATCGCTTCGTCGAAAGAGTTCCTCACTTTTCATATCCACGCGATGGAAGGAGATTTACTGCGGCAGCAGGACGGAATGAAGGTAGTCCGGCTAGAGTAGGTAGAAATTAATTGCAATCCAAACCAAAGTGGATAAGGGCTGCTGAAGCTACGTGCAAACCTGTGTAGGCGATGAAATGCGTTCAGGCGCATATGCACCGTTAAGTGGGCGAAACGGTACACACAACTGCTGGGCGGGATAATTTATTTCCATCAAAATTTCAGAAGTCGATTAATGGAGGATAAAATAAATCGTTAGTCGCAACGCAATGATATTGGAAGGAAGAGCATTTTTCACGTGGGAAAGGTGTGAATGGAGTTTTTTTGCTGTCAGGCTGGTAAAGTGAGCCATGGAGTGCCTTAAATTTGGAAATAAATCACTTAAGCTGTCGTAGTGCCAAGAAAAACAGAGAAATAGGTTCCTAGTCTAGGAAAATAAAATTTGAAATTTTAATACAAACACGAAAGTCGCCAATTGGACTTCACCAAGTGAACATACCATGCAATAAGATTTTCTGGTTTGCAGCATTGCGCCACAAGTCTGCTCAGGGATCAGATTCATATTTCCACTGCCATTATCTGGAGTTGAAAGAATGGACAATCATGCGAAACTGGACATCAAAATACCGATGCCCCAAAACTTGTTTGAAAACCTTTGAATTTAATTCAAGATAAAGTTAGACTAAAAGGAGTATGGGGGAATACCCCCCCATACCGTAAACACCAAAGTGTGATCATAGCTAGTCTTGAATGTTCACAAAAAGAAGCTTGAAGCTTATCGGTCAAAGAAAACATCCCTAATAGAATTGACAACCTTGCTCAGAAAATGAATGCCTTACATCATCGGGCAAACCCAAAATGTGCGCCGCTTCTGCGACATGGCTATGAAAAAATTTGGAAACCATCTGTGTCTTTAACATTAAGGCCAACCACTTGACGAACCTAAGAACCATCGTAGTTTGGTACGAAAGCCAGACGGGGTTCAGCACAAGATCTCTCTGACAACAGAGAGACCCCGATTGTACCCACTCAGACGTTGAAGTTCAAACTTTTAGACAACGCAGTAATAGAAGCAAACAATAGGTGGATTAGCATCAGTACATGTCCGTCCTCATAACAAATTTGGACTAAATACGATGCAAAAAGGACATCCAAACTTCTCTACATTATCAGGAAAAATATCAGCTCTGTAATCGGAGTAATCACTGGCCACTGCCTTTTATCCAGACACGACACCCGATTGGGAGCACCCTCAAACGACTTCTGCAGAAGCTGTAGAGACGTCGAGGAGGAAGAAACTACCACATACCTCCTGTGTAACTGCCCCGAACTAGCCAACTCAAGGAAACAAATTCTTGGCATTTTATTTCCTCAAGGATCTAAGCGATCTCAGTGAGACAGATATTTGCAAATTCGTCACAAGGTCCAAATGGTTGAACTAATCTAGAGGACGGATTAGACTGTGGCTAGAGCCCCTCTCAGCTCCCTTCCCGCAGACCACCCCAACCGGTACTCCTGCCAAAGAAAAGCGATCTTACTGAGGTTAGATCAGTCACTTCAGTAAGCACTCCACTCCGAGGGCTAGACAGGAAACTCGGGGGTTCGATTGAAACACTCTTCCCCGGCTTTGCTGCCTTCCCGCTGAGCAGATAAAATGGGAGCAGAGTTAAGGTTAGATTGCAACAGACACCCCACTCTGCTCCACTCCCATGGTCCTTGAGGTTGACATGTCTCAAAAACTTGCATTACATATCCCCCTGAACTTAGTCACCATAAATATCAACCTTTAACTAACATGAGGATGACCCCCCAACTCGACTATCACAGCCGCCCCTCCCTGCTCCCTTTCCTCGGACTAGTGTAGCTTATGGTTCGTACTGCAACAGTCGCCCCCAGGCTGCACTCCCACCTCCCCACCCCGCGATGCGTGTAGCACTCAGGGTTCGACCGTTTCAGTCACTCCCCCCCAGCATAGTTTGAAACCGACAACTCGACTGTGCAGCCGATACACCCCGATTCCCCCTCCATGGTATGTAATAGCTTGCTCGGGATTCGATTGAATCAGTCTTCCCGGCACGCAGTTACCTGCAAAGAGAATAAAAAGCAGTTTGAGGTTCGATTGTAACAGTCATCTCAAAAGGCTCTTCTTTCCGTGAATCAGAAAGCAGCAGCTTTCCATCCGCTGCGCAGTGAAATGGGATCGGCCCAAGGTTTGATTGCATCAATCACCTCATCTGGATCCCAACCCATGATTCCGTGGTCGGGCGGGAGTCGCCACTGCACTAATCACTCTGAACACATCGCAACCTATGCGAACTACAGCCAGGCTGAATATCCTGACCAATTCAGGAGTATCTCCCCCTCACAAGCACTAGCTCATAGGAGGAAATAACAGGGATCCCAGTAGGCCGACCGACGACCGGTTGCCTTGCGCAACAAGTGGTCAAAATTCCAATTGCTTTCCGAGCGCCCGGCAGTCGTCAACGTGCACACGCGCTGCCGTGAGCTGACTGAAGCCTTACAGCGTCAATCCTCTCCCGGAAGCCCCACCACGAGTTGACGAGCCCGGCCTCTCCCAGAAACGCCCTAGCTACCTTAGTCTAACTTATAAACTAAGAGGATGTTACCTAGAGTAACGAATCGTCTTGGGAGGGCATGTTGACCCATCACTCCTCAAAAAGCCACCAATATTCGGCAAATTGTTTTTCCGCCGGGTCGAGTTTATCCCTCTCTGCTGTTGCGGTACTAACCCGATGGAGCTCATGAGCATTGGCGGCGTCCCCGCCGCGGATGAGCCGCTTATCTCTCGCGCTGCGGTAGCGGTGGTATAATACCGGGATACCATCCCTCGTCTGGACCTGCCCTATAGCATCAATATGGACAAATGCCTCGGTGGGATAAAGCCAGATCTGAGCGTACTCTCTATGTACATATCATTTGGGTAGAAAGCCCCAAAGATCAGGCTATTGTCGCTGGCCATCGCCCTTGCAACGTGCCTTCGAGTCACCTTTATAAGGAAATTGTCAATCCTATTCAAGATTCAATTCAGCCCCATCGTATAGGACCTTGTTGGGATAGTATTTTATATAGTTGGATTCAGGGGTTCGGAACAACCGGAGAAAGGCCCTAAAACATTGTCTCTCCAAAACCCGAATCTATGGAAAAGATAGGCGCTATATTAAACCAAAATGGACCGGTGATCGGCCTTATAAGGGCCACGTAGCAAATGACCTTCACTCTGGAGTCAAGTTGACTGCTATAAAACAGTCTCCTTGTCAGAGCATAAGCCTTCTTGGCCCCAGCAAGACAAGCAACTATGTGTCTATCGAAATATAGGTTCTGGTCAAGCCAGATACTCAGATATCTAACTACGCTTCTTTCCGCCAATGGCTGCCCATTTTGTCCAATAATGGCCAATTTCTTCCAGTTTTTTCGGGTATCCCTAGAGGCAATGGTGCCAATGGTGTTCTGGACAAGATTGTTTCCGTCTTCTGAAAGTTGATTTTTAACTTCCGTCGCAATATCCCTTAATTTGATCGAAGTCACGCTGCACAAGACCATTAATGGCCTTGATTTTAGGACCTGATGCAGAGAACAGCTAGCATAGCCATAACGGGTGCAATCCGTACTACTCCCACGGCACCGCTGGACACCTTCCTGCACCTTATCCCGCTAGACTTAAAAATAAAACAACTTGCTGCCAATCAAAAATTTGGGTCAGTTTAAGGACTGTAGTTTTGGGCACTGCACGATCTTAACTGATGTGCTAACCGGTATCCTATATGGACTGATGAGATTTGCCCCTTGGTCGACTTTGACGCTTAAGGCACTAGAATCTGCTAACATTAATTCTGAGTTAGTCAGAAACTGTAGCACAATGCTAAAAGCAGTATGCAGAAGGAATCGAGTAAGACTGTGCTGGGTACCGGGACACAGCGGTATAGAGGGAAATGAGCAAGCCGATGAGCTAGCAAGAATGGCAGGGGAGCTGGAAAATAGTGGAGGTGTGAATATTAAACCACCCCTTGGCGTTATTAAGGGAATAATCAATGAGAAGATCTTAAAAACGGCTGACCTTAGATGGCAGAATTTAGAGGGACATATACAAGGTGGCGCAAAAGTAATCCTCCTATCAGAAAAATGTTATAAATTTTGCGATTGGCCCCTAATGTCAGTTCTGTTTTGACATTTGTGTAGTAAACATATGCGAAATACACGTTAATAAACAATGTTACGCTACACTGCTCCAGAACGCGGAATATTGCTGACTATTTATGTGAATTTTTTTTTAAATTACAGCCAAAAAACATCGGAAGGTTATTTTTGCGTCACCTTGTATGTTGTCTAGAGCGCTGTGGCCTCATTGGGACAAGAAAAGATCTAAGAAAATTCTAAAATTGTGCAGGGAACAGCTTAGAACAGTAGTTGGGATTATGCCGGGGCACTGTCTTCTAAGGAAGCATGCTAGGCGGCTTGGTTTGGTGTATGTGGACACGTGCGGGTTCTCTGGTGATCTACAAGCCGAGGAAGACATAATGTACATACTGTCTGAATGCGCGGGTATAGCACGGAATCGTAGGAGGTTTCTAGGGGAATACTTCTTCGAGGAATTAGGAGAGCTGAGCGGCTCAAACCACAGGAAGCTGGTTAAATTCTGCAGGAAGATTGGGCTTTGTCTAGGAAAAGTTTTTTAGGTTTTAAGGTTTTTCTCCAATTGAAGTCTTTCAAGTTCAAGTTCCCTAGGGATCACGATGGGCCCTTCTGGTGCCTAGTGCTAACCCAACCTAGGACCTGATTTGTATGCCACCAAATCATCGGCATCCGTAAAACAACTGAATCTCTGTCAAATGAACGTGTTTCTGTGCTTTATTTATGTTGTTACGAAACGGATACCTCGAGCTCAATCCGAGTCCCGATTGGATTTGCCTTTCGTTTCGGATTTTTTCCAAACGGATACCTCGATAGGATGTTTGCTCTAAATGTTTGCTTCTTATCAGTCAATGTCGATCACATAACAGATCGTGTCAAGATCGTTTTTCCGCGAATATGTTTAAACGAATGCTGATATATCACTGTTTTGAGGACGATGTCATCATCGTTGGTGACTTCAATCTTCCACGCTTAACTTGGGAAGAGTCAGACGATGGGATTTATTTTATTTCGACCAATGCCACCTCTGAAAAAGAAATTTTGCTCACCGACAGACTTCTTGCATCCAATCTTCTCCAAATGAGTTGTTTAAAAATGTGCTAGGGAGACAACTTGATCTGATTTTCACATCAGACGCAGACAATACTGAAGTAACTGAAAGTAATCATCTCCTTACTAAACTTGGTAATTATCACCCTCCCATCTCACTCACATTCGCTTATAAGGGTGTAAACGTTAACCCCGACTCTCTGACGCAACGCAAGTTTAACTTTCGCAAAGCAAACTTCGATAAACTTAATGATCTTATAAGCAATTAGAATCTTGATTTTATCTCTGATGACTTTCCAAATATAGACAAAGCTACCGCTACTTTCTACGATCTCATCCATAACTGTTTTTTACAATCTGTTCCAGTTGTAACACATAAAAACTTCGTTTCTTCTCCTCCCTGGTATAACAAAGAGTCCCAATATATAAGATACATTAACCAAATGCAGTCTGACCTTATTTCGAACCCTTAACATTTTTTTCAATTCATTAAATCTAAAAGAAAATCAGACGGTTATCCTTCAACTTTAAATTACCTGATCTCATCGTCCTCTGATTCAAAAGCCATCTCTAACCTTTTTACAATTTTTTTCCGCCAGGCGTTTTCTCCTGATAACAGCGGAGTAGATTCCAATTGCTTCAGTTATATGAGCAATTGCAGCCAGACCTCATTCACTGCAATGGACGTATGTCTGTCGTCCCTGCAGCTGTTCTCAAAAAATGTATCTCAAAAATAGCCCAACCACTTACTTCACTATTTCAGCTGTCTATCAGATCTGGTGTGTTTCCAAAATTATGCAAAGGCTCCTTCAACATTCCTATTCATAAGAAAGGCTGTTAGAGCGACGTCTCCAACTATAGACCCATAGCTAAACTTTCCTGCATACCTAAACTTTTTGAGAGCATAGTTTACGACACACTCTACTTTCACTGTAAGTCAGTTTTTTCCCCTAGGCAACATGGTTTTCTGAAAGGCAAATCAACGAATTCTTATTCAACTCGTGGCCAATACCATATGTGCCCTGGAGGATGGCAAAGAAGTAGACGCAGTCGCAACCGATTTCAGTAAAGCTTTCGACAAAATATCACATAATGTTGTCCTTTACAAACTAAAATTGCTTGGTTTCCCGCCCCTGTTTATATCATGGCTAAGTTCCTATTTAAATGATTGTCTTTATACAGTCCTTTTCAGATCGTGTGCTTCAAATCCTATTCGTGCAACTTCAGGAGTTCCGCAAGGTAGCCACTTAGGACCACTGATTTTCCTGCTAACCATTAATGATGTCGAGCTTATTCTTTCAAGATCTGACCTGGAAATCTACGCCAATGACATGCGGATCTCTAATCATATTTCATGTAACGCCGATGCTCATGCGCTGCAGTCCGACTTGAACAATTTCTTTACATGGTGTCAAAAAAATCTCCTTGAACTAAATTTAAATAAATGTCAAGCTATAACCTACTCTCGCAAACGCCATCCTTTGTCTCAACGGCAGTATTTTTTCAACAACGAGCCTGTCCCATATGTAACCTCGATTACAGACTTAGGTGTAATCTGCGACAACAAGCTTAACTTCCGAGCTCACATCGACAGCATCATATGTAAGGCTAACTCTACCCTTGGATTCGTAAAACGTTGGTCCAAGGAATTCTGTAACCCCTATGTCACTAAGTCTCTCTATGTAACCTTTGTTAGACCTCTTCTTGAATATGCCTCCCAGGTCTGGTCACCGTACCATCACGTCCATGTTAAACGCATTGAAGCCGTTCAGCGTAGATTTATCCGTTTTGCGCTACGCGGGCTGGGTTGGACAGACCCATACAACTTACCGCCCTATGAAGACCGTCTTAAATTATTAAACATTCAAACATTAAACTCACGCCGCGATAACGCTGACATTATATTCGTACATCATTTATTAACTCGGTCTATCCACTGCCCAGTCCTCCTCGAAAAAGTTTTTCTTAATACTAACCCTCGTCGTATAAGATCTGTACCATTTTTCTCCCTTCCCTACCATATGGCCAACACGAACCTATGACTAGAATGCTTTGCAAAGTAAATAAATCCAATTCCTTTGACCTGAATCACTCTAAACACTCCTTAAAACATGCCCTCCTAACATCACCCTCCTCCTGACATAACCATACTTATATTCAATGTTAGTTTTAAGTACATATTTATTTATTTATTTATTTATCTTGTTAATCTTAATCTTAAGTAATTTGCTTGTATTAAGCGTAAATAAACTCAAATTTAAATTCAAATTTTCGAAATGCTTCAACATCGATCGAGTAAGTTCCTAACTACGAACATTTTATTCAATCGACATATTAAAAAAGTGGTCTGGGTGCGACCCGCAAGGTCCACACGACTAACTTCCCAGTGGGATCAATATGATTTATGCGATTAGTGGGAAATTTTGAAATGTGTAAATTTACATGTATACGAAACTAGCTGCACCTGCCCGGCTTTGCCCGTGCCCGAGAATTCTATTGGCCAATATGTTCGAGTAGACTTCCTTATAATTGTCTATAGCGGGTATCCGGCGTATGTTGCTGCGCCTAAAAAAAGAAGACACCAAAGTTCACAGAAACACTCTCAGGCCAATACCGAAGATTGCCTGATTTGAGCTCAACCGGTGAAAGGGACTGCACGTTTTTCTCCGCATGGCTTAGGCCGCTCACACAACTTCGTTGTTCCGTTTAGGGTAGGTGCTTGTTGTCTGGCAGGCGCCTATGTCACCTTACTTCTGCGAATCAAACAACAAAGCGAAAATAAAAAACTTCGATTGAATCACTTTTCATTCACTTCCACACTGATTGTTATCAATGTTGGAAAAGCAACTTTCCGATGTCCGATTCACAAAAAAATGCAAAAAATTTCAATAAGAGTTATTTGAATAAAATATTGAACACACGATATCTCAAGAATGAAAGTGCGCACAAATTCCACAATAAGCTTGAAACGTTCGTGTGGTCTCCCTCTTTCATATGCTTCTTCGGATAACAAAATAAGTGACGTCTGTACGGTCTCTGTATCTGCGTCGTAATTTACACGCATACGCACATATGCATGTGTACTCACTCAAATGCCCATATCTCACACACCGATGCAGATATAGCCAAACATAACAACCTTCGTGCAGACGTCGCCTTTCAAGGAAAAAAAATTCATTGGAATCGGTTAACGCGTTTGGCCAAACACCGGCAACAAACAAAAATATGGATTGATTTTTATATATAGAAAATATTACACAAAAAAACTTTTTATTATTTCACTTAAATTTGTTTTTTTTTTCAAAGCACATGATACCTACATATGAAACACACAGTGTATAAATACATTGTCAATTTTTTTTTCTTTTTTAAGAAACACATAATTTACACACCGATACAGATACAGACATCGCACATACATAACATCCTTCGTATAGACGTCACCTTTCTTTAAAAAAAAATTTCATTGAAATCGGTTAACGCGTTTGGCCAAACACCGGCAACAAACGCAAATATGGATTGATTTTTATATACATATATATATAAATAGATATAAATATATTCTCATATCAATTTTAATTCACAAAAACTCACAAAATCGCAATGAAGTTATCCGAATCCGACAGCGCCACCAAACATGACACAAAATTGGCTTCTCCATTGATCGATAATAGATGGCGTTACGTTACGTGTCTATCTGACAGTTCAATTGTGATACGATATGTTACATACAAATGTGATTCTTTATTTGGTTGTTGCCAAAATAAATAAATACAAAATGAAAAAAAAAAAAAAATTTAAAAAAAATCGAAAAAAAAACCTGTCGTAACACGCTGGGTGGTCAAAATAAGCCATTTTGAAATTTATATTTTTTTTTTCTTATAAAACCCGTGCTGAGAAAATACCTTTCCAACAAAGTATAAATCATCAAAATCGGTTCGGCCAATCTCGAGTTATGCGGTTACATCGCTTCGGATACTTTCTTTTATTTCTCGTATATAAGATAACGGAGCACAATGTAATAATGATTTGCTCAATGACGAATGACAATAAATAGTACAAATATAGGCAAATTATTTTAGTTATTTATTTACTAACAAAAAACGGCTGGACCGATTTCGCTGGAAACTTAATCTGAGTTCCGTAATTACGCTTCGAATAAACCCGGTCCCATGTCAATATCATCTTTGGTTCTCCAGATAATCGTGGCAATTGCAATTTTGAAAATATTATGATCGTAGGTGATCTGAATGCGAGAATTGGTAAATATCAAAATCCTCCCATTGACCAAACTTTCCCCAACACGGGTCTGAGTTCCAACCGTAGCTCTAAAGACTGTGTATATAATAGAAACGGAAGACTGATGACAGATCTTTTTGCAGACTTCGGCATTTTCGTAACAAACGGGGTTCTTGAAAGGGACTCGGAAGGTGAATTTACTTATGTCAGTGGACAAGGTAGTTCTGTAATCGATTTGTGTGCTATAACTGGCAAGTGGCTCTATTCAGTACAGAATTTCGAAGTAGTAGCTGAAAGTTACTCTGGCCATTTACCCATCATAATCAAAGCTAATTTTAATGGAGAAGCGCCGCAGGTTAGATCAGATAATTTTCAAAAGCTGAAATGGGTTGAGAATAACTCGGCCAACTACAGGAAACGTCTTGACCAAAATTGTATATTTCTTCCTTCTTTGGCCTCTAATACGCCTGATCAAATTGAGAAAAGCCTAGTAAAAGCCATTCAGCTGTCAGTTACCTCGCACAGAAGGCATAATACCAGGCCCGTAAATAAATGATACGATAATGAGTGTCGTCAACTCCGTAAAAAATCATTTGCGTTTCTTAATTTATTTCGGCTCACCGACTCAGTTTTTTACAGAAATATTCATATCTCCTTGAATAAGCAATATAAACGGCTGTGTATGCATAAACGCACAGAATACTTAAAGGATCTTGGCAAAAAGCTAGTAGGCTGGTAATAGTCGACATTCCCATAGCTCGATCCAATTAGACGCGCTAGCCTCTCATTTTCGCTCGCTGTTGACTGCTGATGCCTCCTTCAAATCATTTCAATACGCCATCCCAAATATTACAGTGCATGACACGGACAGCCCTATATCTATGTCCGAGCTAGAAACTGTATTACTCAAAATGTAAAATGGCAAAGCCCCAGGTATCGATGGAATTCCTTCCGAGTTTTATAAAAATACAACTGTGCAGTTCAAGCAGTACCTATTACTCTTTTTTAATATGCTCTATAACACGTCCAACGTCCCCGTAAGCTTCAACAAGGCACTGATAGTTGCTATCTTTAAAAAGGGGAATATTAATATAGCTGAAAATTACAGGGGTATTTCAATCCTTAAAACAATCAGAGAAATATTTGTTGGTATTCATAGAGAATACTTGCAAAATGGATTGAAACAAACAGTCGTCTGAGCGTGTTCCAAGTTGGTTTTCGCGCTGGATTTTCTACGATCGATCACATATTTGCTATTAATAGTATCGAGTAGTATATGTACATTCACGACTCGAGATCGAGTGTGAATTGTTTTTTCCACTTCAAATGTTTCTTCAATTCGAAGAATTAACATAGGAAATAATTATTCAGCCTGTATGTGGCTATGACTGAAAGTCAAAAATTGGGTATATAAAGTCAACTATTTCTAGTCTGACTATATAAAATTGGCGTTTCACCCAGATGTGGTGATTTTTATTAATAGTATCGCCCAAAAATTTATAGAGAAAAAGAGGAAGCTATATGCATGTTTCGTGGATTTCAAAGCGGCGTTTGACACCGTGAATAGAAATGCCCTAATTTACAAGCTGTCAACAATGGGACTATCTAATAAATTTTTAGCGACTTACGCTAATCTCCTCGCCTCTACTAGTGCAACGGTCTATGATGGAGTGGATGTGTCCAACTGGTTTGATACATCCTCTGGTATACCACAGGGTTGTATCTTAAGTCCGATCCTCTTTGTACTCTACATCGATGACATATGTAATTGTTTGCCAGGAGGAGTGCAGATTGCTGGAACTTGGATAAAGGTCTTACTGTATGCTGACGATCTCGTCATGGTGGCTGACAACCCTTGTTCATTGCAGTTGCAAATCAATAGGATCCAAGACTATTGCAGCACATGGGACTTGCAGGTTAATGTCCAAAAAACTAAGATTATGATATTTGAACAGCGTCATCGTCGCCGTCGTCCGGCAGAAGAGAATTGGTTTCTTCTTGCTGAACGTATCGAAGTGGTCACAGAATTCAAATATTAGGGAGTACTGATTACCAGTAATCTAAACCTAGCGAAGCATGCAAAGGTAAAAAGCACCGAAGCTAAGGCAGCGTTAAGTATTTAGTGGCCGAAGTTTTTCGGGAATCCGTACATAGACTTAGTGTGTAAGTTTCATTTTGGTTTTTTATGTTCCCTGTCGCTTTTCTCATCGGCATGTGAAATAGATGCTGAAAAATTATCTGCGTTCGATTGCGACTTCGTTGTGAGCTTTTATAATGATCATGACCAGCAGCAATGACACTAGTTTTGGCAGCATAAATAAAAAAAATTATTTTTTGTTAAACACTCTATGCAAAAGTCATAATGGCTTGCATATTTGTCACATAAATGCACAAAGCCTTGTGAATAAATTTGATGAGTTCAGATTGATATTTGAAAACAGTTTAATTGATATTGTTTGCGTATCCGAGACCTGGTTTCACCCCAATTTAAAAAGTAACCTATTTCACCTAAACGGATTCAAAAAGCCTTACCGAGCTGATCGAACTCACTCTACTGGTGGAGGTGTTGCTATTTATGTTAGAAAATACATAAGATCTAGCTTCATCAAGTGCTCTGACGGCACCCAGTCTTGTGACTACTATTTCATCAATATCCTTAACGGCGAAAATAAATGTATTATCGGAACTTTTTATATGCCTCCACATATTGCAAGCTCGCGTGTTATATCCCCAATTGTTGAAGAAATTTGTCATCTAGCACCTAAATTCATTCTTTGTGGCGATTTAAATATAAATCTTTTCTACTCCTCATCTATTAGTTTGAAAACCTCTATGAATTCACTTGGCCTTTCTTTTGTAAACCTTGCTGAACCAACGCACTTTAAACCAAATTGTATGCCGTCTTTGTTAGACTTATTTCTTGTTAGTGACATGAGTCTTGTTAAATGTTTCAGTCAATTATCAGTTCCCGTTTTTTCGTATCATGATCTCGTTTTTGTTACTCTTGACTTACATTTTCCTAAATACCTGTCTCAGTCCATCCAATATCGTGATTTTCGCAATGTCAACGTTGAAAGTCTTTTTAGTGAATGTTCGTCCATTGATTGGTATCCAATCTGTTTGACACCTGACGTTAATAAACAAACTGATTTCCTGACCACCACTATTGACTACCTCTTTAACAAACATGTTGCACTTAAGACCCGTGTTATTAAGTGGCACAGCTGCCCTTGGCTTTCGAATGACATTCTCAGGGCAATCAAAACAAGAGATTCCGCATATCGCCGTTGGAAACGCTTCGGCTGTGATGAGATGCTTAGATGTTTTAAATCAAATCGTAATATTGTCACTAACCTTATTAAATCCGCTAAGCTCAGCTACTATAGTAATCGATTTGATTCTAATCGATCCTCTAAGTTTCTGTGGAGTGAAGTTCGGAATATTGGTTTGAATAAGGAAAAATCCATAGCCTCGGAAGACAAAATTGATTTGGAAGAGCTCAATCGAAGATTCTCTACTCCAGGCGCACCTCTTGCCACAAGCCTACCGCGACAACAAGAAAATAGAGAAAATGAATTTTCCTTGACTGCTGTTGACATATACAATGTCGGAAACGCAATCTTCTCTATCAAATGCAAGTCTGTTGGCTTAGATAAAATTCACCCTGACTTCATAAAAATGCTCCTTCCTCTTATACTTCCTTACATCACCCATATATTTAACACCATCATTATGACATCTACCTTCCCGTCCGCCTGGAAAAAATCTAAAATCATCCCGATTCCTAAAAAAGGAACAAACTCTGAATACAGACCTATAGCCATCCTCCCTTTCTTGTTCAAAGTTTTTGAATCAATTGTAGGCGCCCAAATAAAAGTGTTTATCAAAGACAAGCAGCTTCTTAATCCGATGCAGTCAGGTTTCCGGTCCGGACATAGCTGTACATCTGCTTTACTTAAAGTCTCTGACGATGTTAGACAAGCAATTGACACTAATTATACAACTGTTATAACATTACTTGACTTTTCTAAAGCATTTGACTGTGTTAATCCAAATATTCTCTATGATAAACTTATGACATACTTTAACTTCTCTGACACTTCTAACAAATTAATTTATTCATATATGACTAATCGTTTGCAAGCTGTTTCATGTAATAGTAAACTGTCTTCGTTTCTTCCTGTTAATTGTGGTGTTCCTCAAGGATCTATTCTTGGTCCATTATTGTTCTCTCTATTTATTAATGATTTACCTTCCGTTTTATTGCATTGTCAGTATCATATTGTTGCCTGTTTGCTTGAACTGTGTCATTCACCATTAATTAGTCAACTACGCCATCTAGTAGAAAGTGGCCATATTACCGATTTTGGCAGCATTGGAATAGCAGTTTGAGTAGCTGTGGTATAACTTGGTATGTTGTTCTCGAACCTTCTGAACTTAACGAACCTTCTCAGCGAATCTGGAAATTTCGAGAGGTGTCACTAGGAGATATAAATAGATGTCGCAGGAGCACCCAAGACATTCGAGTTGTGAACCGCGATAAAGAAGGGCGATAGATGACAGTAGTGAAAAGTATAGAGAATATTGAATAAGAGAAGTGATTGTTTATTTAAAGTGATTAATTGTGAAAGTGAATTGTTGAATTAAATAAGTGAATTATTAGAATAATAATCAAGAAGTAAAAGACATTGAAAGAGAACTAATAAAGATTAATTAAATAGAATTACGTTTTATCTTTTCGAATCCTAGCCTGGATGCAACATTGGTGTCAGAAGTGGGATGAAACACTTCAACAGCTGCAAGCAGATATCGAACGTCTGGCACATTTGTCATATCCTAATGCTGGTGAGGTTCTCATCAATGAAATGGCTGTGGAGGCGTTTATCCAAGCCATTGAAGATAGACAACTGCAAATGGCCGTAAGAATGGCTGGAAAGAGAACTCTCGCTGAGGCCCTAGCATTTGCCTTGACAATGCAAGCTGCTGATCAGGCATCGCATGTGTTCCACCGCGTAAGGGAAATGACAGCCGTTGAATGTTCATGTCAAAGAGCAGACGTCGTAGACCGGAGCAGAGATAACAGAGGTCAAATGCGCTGTTGGAACTGCAACAAAATACGGCACCTACAGAGACAGTGCAGAGCTCCACCCAGACGAGGCAGTTGTCCGCATTGCGGGCCTAGGAGGGGCAACGAAGAAGCATCTGGCAGCGATAACAACCATCCTGCAGATATAGCTTCGCATAACCAGCAGTCGGGAAACGTGTAAGGACCAGCTTCGTGGGGCAGAAGTTGGTTTCCGGAATCGACGACCCCAGGACCACAATTCAAGTCTCCCAAACCAAACGAGGAAACCAGAGTCTAACAGTGGAAGCCTATATCGGACAAGATAAGTGCGTGGCAACCATCGACACCGGTGCCACTGCTTCCATCATAAGGAGGGACATCGTCCGTCAGTCTTGGCTGCACAACACCAGCAATTACTGTCTGAAAACAGCAACAGGAGCGACAGCGAAAGTGTATGGAGAGGTCATACTAACAATAAATTTGGCAGGATTAATATTCTCCCACGCTTTCCTAGTAGCCGATATATGTGACGAATGCATCATTGGAATCGATTTCATGAAGGCGCATGATGTAGTATTGGACATTGGTATGCAAGTACTCAAGTATCGAAACGTAGAAATTCCGATGGTGTACGGGAACGAGAACGTCGCATCCCTGAGGACAGTCATTAGTAAGGACGAGGTCCTACTACCTTCTTCAGAGACACTGATTTGGACAAAGCTGGAAGGTGATCCTGGGGCCCACCGATTCTTTCTAGTCGAGCCAGAAGACAACCACTGCCGAAATTGCGTGGTTGGAAAAATGCTTGTCGAGCCGAAGAACAATATGGTTCCCGTACGAGTTCTTAATGCGGAACACAAAAGCGTCAAATTGAAGCAAGGTGAGGTGGTTGGAAAGTGTGTACCGGTTACTGCCATCACGAAACTATCACAGGAAGGAGTTGCGAAGCCTCGTTCACTAATGGGAATGACTGAGGTCAAAAGAACTTTATTCCAGCACTGCGATCTGAATCGGGAGCAGCAAGCCATGGCAGGGAACCTCATCAACGAGTTTGCTGATATATTCGCTTCGCGGGACTGCGAGTATGGCCGAACACACCTTGTACAACACCGGATAGACACTGGAGATGCGAGACCGTCAGCCTCCCAGACGACTACCATTGGCTAAGCAGACGGAGGTTGCAGAGATGGTGTCGACGATGGAGAAGGAAGGAGTAATCGAATGCTCTAAAAGCCCATGGGCATCTCCAATTGTCCTAGTCAAAAAGAAAGATGGCAGCACTCGGTTCTGTGTAGACTATCGCCAACTGAATAATGTCACCAAAAAGGATAGCTACCCTCTACCAAGGATTGACGATACGCTGGTTACACTGTCCGGAGCTCGATGGTTTTCCACTCTAGATCTGAAGAGTGGCTACTGGCAAGTGCAGATACATCCGGAAGACCGTGAGAAAACAGCTTTCACAGCAGGAAACGGGCTCTGGCAATTCACAGTAATGCCATTTGGACTGTGTAACGCGCCGGCAACCTTTGAGCGACTAATGGAGCGTGTTTTGTTGGGGCTAACATGGAAAACGTGTTTGGTCTACTTGGACGATGTAATCGTGGTTGGAAAAACGTTTGAAGAACATCGAGATAACTTGAAGGAAGTGTTCCAGAGACTACGAAGTGCACAATTAAAGCTTAACCCGAAAAAGTGTGATCTCTTTAGATCTGAGGTAAAATATCTGGGGCACATCATCTCGTCCGAAGGAGTAAGGACTGACCCAGAGAAGGTCGATGCGGTGAAAAATTGTCCCGTTCCCAAAGACAAACACCAACTGAGAAGCTTCCTGGGACTTGCAACTTACTACAGACAGTTTGTGAAGGACTTCGCTAGGATCGCAAAGAGCTTGCATCAACTGACGGAAAAGGGAAAACCATTTAAATGGTCAGGTGAATGCGAAGCGAGTTTCAAGAGTCTCAAACACCAACTGTGTGATGCTTCAATTCTAGCGTACCCTACTCCAGGAAAGACATATATTGTAGATGCCGACGCTTGTAATGTTGGGATCGGAGCCGTTCTTTCGCAGATCCATGATGGCCAAGAGAGAGTAGTTTCCTACTTCAGTAAAGTGCTATCCAAGCCGGAGAGGAATTATTGCGTGACCAGGCGGGAACTCCTGGCTTTGATCCTGGCAACAAAGCACTTCCACAAGTACTTATATGGGCAGAAATTCATCCTGCGTACAGATCATGCGTCTCTAAAGTGACTGCTGCAGTTTAAGAACCCTGAAGGACAAGTCGCGAGGTGGATTGAGCGGCTGCAGATGTATGACTACGAGATACAGCACCGAAAGGGAACTCTTCACTCCAACGCAGATGCCCTCTCCCGGCGACCCTGCAAGGCTGATTGTAAACATTGCGTACGCCAGAAGGAAAAAGATAAAGTGTCAGTCCAACGGTTGAGAGCTGAGCCCATTAGCGACTGGAGTGCACGGGAGATCCGGAATGCTCAACAGGAAGATCCGGATATCGAGCCGATTCTCGCCTGGAAGGAACATGAGGGCAAGCCGGACTGGCAGCAGATCTCCAATAGGAGTCCGGAATTGAAGGCATACTTGGCACAATGGGACTCACTTCATGTCCAGGATGGCATTTTGAAAAGAAAATGGGAAAGTTCGGATGGAACATCAGCCGTGATGCAACTTGTGGTACCCAGATCGAAAGTCAACGAAGTACTTAGGGAACTACATGATGGAGTGTCCGGAGGTCACTTGGGAGTAAATAAGACACTCGAAAAAGTGCGAGAACACTTTTACTGGATCCACGCAAGAGACGATGTCGAAAACTGGTGCCGAAAATGCGCCGCTTGCGCAGCCAGTAAAGGCCCGAGAGTAAAAATGCAAGGCAAGATGCATCAATACAACGTTGGAGCGCCCTTTGAAAGGATTGCAGTTGACATCGCAGGACCGTTTCCAGAAACCAACACTGGAAACCGCTATATCCTCGTAGTGATGGACTACTTCACTAAATGGCCTGAAGCCTTTGCTATACCTAACCAAGAAGCTAAAACCGTGGTAGAGCAGATTGTCCACAACTGGGTAAGCAGATTTGGCGTACCAATGGAATTGCACTCGGACCAAGGTCGCAACTTCGAGTCGAAGATCTTTCAAGGAGTATGCCAGCTACTAGGGATTAAGAAGACAAGAACAACCCCGCTTCATCCACAATCGTACGGAATATTGGAACGCTTCAATAGAACCTTAAACGAACACCTTTCTTAGGTTGTTGGCGACTGCCAGCGGGACTGGGACAAGCACATCCCCATGTTCCTATCAGCTTATCGAAGCGCAGTTCATAACACAACAGGACATACTCCATCCGAAATCCTTTTTGGTCGAACCATCCGGTTACCTAGTGAATTGATGTTTGGATCTCCGACTGATGAAGCAACGAATGAAGATGATTATGTGGCGGATCTCAGAGAAATCATCAGAACCATTCATCGGAAAACTAGAGATAAGATTCGGATATCCAGCGACCGCATGAAGACGAGGTACGATACAAAAGCGACCACCACAGGATTCCAGGAAGGTGATCTGGTATGGCTATACAACCCTCATCGCCGAAAAGGTATGTCACCTAAACTACAGCAGGATTGGGAAGGACCCTATAAGATAGTGAAGCGCATCAACGATGTTGTCTACCGGATCCAGCGAGGAAGAGGCAAGTTGAAAGTTGTCCATGTGGATCGTCTCCATCGCTACCATGGGGAAAATATTGACGGCTTGTTCGGGACGAACAAGTTTAAGAGGGGGATATTGTTGCATGTTTGCTTGAACTGTGTCATTCACCATTAATTAGTCAACTACGCCATCTAGTAGAAAGTGGCCATATTACCGATTTTGGCAGCATTGGAATAGCAGTTTGAGTAGCTGTGGTATAACTTGGTATGTTGTTCTCGAACCTTCTGAACTTAACGAACCTTCTCAGCGAATCTGGAAATTTCGAGAGGTGTCACTAGGAGATATAAATAGATGTCGCAGGAGCACCCAAGACATTCGAGTTGTGAACCGCGATAAAGAAGGGCGATAGATGACAGTAGTGAAAAGTATAGAGAATATTGAATAAGAGAAGTGATTGTTTATTTAAAGTGATTAATTGTGAAAGTGAATTGTTGAATTAAATAAGTGAATTATTAGAATAATAATCAAGAAGTAAAAGACATTGAAAGAGAACTAATAAAGATTAATTAAATAGAATTACGTTTTATCTTTTCGAATCCTAGCCTGGATGCAACAATATATACGCTGACGATGTTCAACTGTACATAAGCTTTCCTATTGGTATGATTGAAGATGCTGTTTCAAAAATAAACGACGATCTGTGTTCTGTTTTCGAGTGGTCAACTCGCAATAGGCTAAAGCTGAACCCTGGCAAAACAAAAGCCATACCAATATCCAAACATCAACCACATCTTTCAGATTTTCCTCCTATCTTTTTAAATTCCTGCCAAGTTGAATATGTTAACCAAGCAAAAAATCTGGGAATTATCTTTAACAATAAGTTGACATGGGATGTTCACATAAATTCAATTATTAATAAAATATATGCATCGCTACGTGGTTTATCTGTTACAAAAACAATCTTACCTACCCAAGTCAAACTGAAATTGGTAAAGGCACTAATAATACCCATAATTTCATATGGCTGTGAGCTGTGAGCTGTTTGCCGATCCTGGCTCATATTCGCTTCAAAAACTGAAGGTTGCTTTCAACTCAATTGCCCGGTATGTTTTCAATCTTCGAAGATTCGATCATATATCATCTGAAGCTCGTCAACTCCTTGGATGTAATTTAGAGACTTTTTTCAAATATCGTTGCTGTGCTTTACTCTTCAAAACAATTCACGTGAAGGAACCAAACTATTTGTTTGATAAAATTAATTTCTGCTCATCAAATCGTTACACAGTCTTACGTCCTGCTACATTTACCTGCTTGACATCACGCAGGCAATTTTTCATTTATGCTGTCAAACTCTGGAATAGTCTACCCATTCCTGTGAAGTCCTTAATCGAACGCCGTAAATTCCTAACAGTTTGTTTCGAACACCTCTCCAGTTTGAACTGATTTTTTAACTTTTTTTAACTTTCTTGTTTTATATGTCTTTTTGATCTTTCTCTTCTTTGGTTGCGCTTCTATTTGTTGTACTCTAAATTTATTCTATTTTACTTATATACATGTATTTTCTTTTATTTCCATTAATTTCAACAAAGCATTCTTGCCATTAAATGTTATATTCTTCATTTATATCCTGTACTAATTATAAGTTAATCTTGATGTACAGCGTTTCTGAATCAATAAATATCAAATATCAAAATAAGTATCGTGTGTTCAATGCAACAGTTAAAACCTGTATGTGCTATGGAGTGCAGGCATTTGGTTACATCCCTTTTGAAGAATTCGAGAAAGTTTAACGTTTCTTTTTCAAACGTTTGTTCAAACTACCAAACTCCACACCGACTTACGCGATACATGTGGAGTCTGGAATTGAACCGATTTACATCCAGAATCTAAAAGCCCACTCAGAATATATCACCAGAGTTATGAGGAGGAATGGTAACAACTTACACAAGACAATATTGGCGTCTCTCCTCCGAACTAATGCTTCCCCGTTCACGGAATGGAACCAACTTGCGCTCTCCCACGAAGTAAGCCTAAATCTGAGTGATTCGAACGTTGGAACGGAATGTTCTCTGATGTGATAGCTAAAATTGGTGAAACGAAGTATCTGCAATGCCTGGCCCGCGCATCCTCCTCGAACTCAAGACATATTTACAAAAACTTGAGCCATCGTTTGGATAATAGCTACTTTTCTAATGTTCACTCTGCTTCTTCCATAAGTACCATTTTTAGGGCTAGGGTTGAAATTCTCAACCTCAATTTCGTACCCCATAGAAACTCGACCTCTGATCTGTGTATCCTCTGTAACAGAAATGAGAGAGAGGATATCTACCATTTTTGCAAGAAATCCGCAGGTTTTATTTGAATGTCAGCCCGTTTTCTATTAGTGTGTGAGAGACATCTTGAATGGCTCTTTTGGTTGGCCTATTTTACTTAAGTACTGCAAGCATGCTCTCTCTTACCGAAATAGTTTCGAAACTTTGTAATCAATTTAATATTTTTAATAGTTACAGACAGTTTTCCGTTTATTGAACTAAAGTAAATATTGTGAATATGCTGATTCAGATAACTTTCTTTTTCTTATGTTCTTCCACATTCTTCAAATTAATTAAATTTAACTTAAAACAAACTCTTAACTTTGCTTATATGTATATGTATGTTTTTTTTATCTTTATTTTTGAAATGTAATAAAAAATAATCGTGGCGAAAGATAATTCCGAACGCACATACGTACATACGCACATACGTGCATACACACGGACAGACATCTCTATAAAAACGTTGAATTTGGATTCTGGTGACCTTGAAACGTGGAGATATGTCAAAATCCGCGATTCACAAAATCGACCCCATTACAAGAACTTCCACTGGGAAGTTAAAAACATTCATCGATCACTTTTGAAAAGACGTTGTACCGATCGATTTTGATTCGACTTTTTTCCACTTGAAATGTTCACAAAAATTACCCATATCGACGCCATGGAGTCCAAGCACTGCACCTGCCCGAGTGTCCAGTAATTCGATACACTTCGAACATCTTGTAAACATTATAGTTATTCAAACAAGAAAATAAAAAACCTACTTAGCCACTTTTTTGAGTACAAACAAAGTGGGGAGCATCACGCATCCTCCATCAAATGGAACTTCGTTCATGTCTTTCTCGCAGCTAACAGCTGCTGATGGCGTTGTTGGTATTTCCACTTAAAGACAGAGCTGCTTCTTCGAGATTTTCTTCCCATCTTCTTCGTTTATTTTATTTTTTTCTGAATTCCCAATACGTTGTTAATTAATGTTTTTCCTGGATCTCCGCACGGTGCCAATAGGAACAGCACACATTCACGAAGAAAATGGATTTTCCTTTTGGATGATCAGACAACAATATTTGTTCGCTTTATCGTCTGTTGATGGAACGCACTTAGGACCTCGCATAAGGGCTCAAATTAAAAGCCAATTAACGTGTCCAAAACAACCCTGGCCTGAGCTTAGGATCTCCATATTTTGGCAGCCACGACCCTCGTGTATTTCTGTTTTTATTACGTCCACCTTCAACCTGTGGAGAGAGTTTCTCAGAACTGCGAACAAATACAACAGGTCGAAGCAGTGCGGCAGCGGCGACACGGCCCTAAGAGATTACCTGGCTGACACAAACAGGTAATGTACCTGATAAATGTCATAAAAATCGAGAAAAAGGCAAAGGAATGGATGCGGATGGACGATGGAGCGTGTTTGCACACAGTGCGCTAGTATGTTTACAAATTCAAGCCGCGTGCGGCGTATTCTCGAAGCATGCGGCATTCCCGAGATCTAAGGGCCGTCTGTGTGCATTTGATCGTTTATTATGTACTGCTGTTTCAGCATTTCTCTTTTTGTTCGTTTGCTTTGTGTTTGTTGAAAGCATTTTATCGCGAACATTACCCCGTCATTGTGTTTACTCGCGCGTCGAGCGAAATATGACGGACGAGCAAGAGCGACGACACGACGTTATCGTCCGGCGAAGCACTAAAGAGCATCATCATCATCATCCACGATCATGATAAAATATAGCGAACGACAAATGAGATAGAGAGAAAGAGAGAGGGAGAAAGCTGAAACGGAGATGCTTTGATTAATTTCCCGTGATAATATTCATTGCGCGATGAGAGAGGGAGTGCTCTATATTGTGGTCTAAGTTTATGCTTTTGTTTTTGTTTTTTTCGGTACCGCTTCTTAAATATCCACACATTACGCCGGGTTTATGGATAAATTTGATCTTGTCTGATTCTGGCGGTTTGAATAGTTCTAAGAGTTTCACGTAAATTACATAAAAGATTGTGATCATCTTCCCAATGGGATGGGCATGAGATCGGGATGCTTCGAAATTGTGAGAGGTGAAAACGTTTCAAGTTTTGCTTATGAATATTAAGAGGGCTTTTTGTTGCGCAAAGGAAGGTAGGTACGTGTGCCGAAGTGATGCCCGCGGTATATGGCATTGAGGTAGGCGATCTTATCGGTGACAACATAATGTTGGCAGTGGGTATGGGTTGGAAGATTTATGTTTATGCTTTGGGAGAATCTATAAAGAAACGTGAGGGCTCTTTAAAGCCGTTCGTACGAAGTTATAAGCTTTTGGTTAAAATGATAAACATTTCCATTGAGTTGCTGTAGTTGAGCGAATAACTTACTCACCAAAAGCAAAGTACATCTCCTGCCATGAGACATACGAGTATAGCCGAACAAGACAATTCAGATGCAAAATTATATAGTATCTGCGGGAACACTAGTCATAGACCAAATTTTCAGACTGAGGTACATCCTGGAAAAGACCAACGAATAAAGTCGAGACTCATAACCTTTTCATTGAGTTTAAAGTCGCATATGATAGGATTCATCGTCAGTAGCTCTACACGGCGATGGCCGAATATGGAAACCGGCAAAACTGATCCAGTTATGTCGCATAATACTTGAAATCACGCAATGCAATTTGCAGTTTGGAAGCAGCTCTTCCGAATTATTCCAAACCCGCACCGGATTTCGGCAAGGAGATGCGGCAAGGAGATGACTTCTTCAATCATGTTCTGGAGAAAATATTGCCAAGAGCAGGCGTCAGCAGGGAAGGCACTATCATCGGCCGTTTCCAGCGTGCCGTCTTAGAGGCTTTCACGGCGATTGAGGAACAGTCGAAATTGGTTGGTCTGGAAGTAAATGAGGCAATACCAAGTACATGCTATCAACAAAGAATTCATTGCTTCTTTCTTTAAGCAGTTTTTTGCCGACAACTCCTTCGTACCGGATCCTACCTACTTCGAATATCTTCAAAACTGCAACATTGGTTCTTCTTTATATCAAGGTTGTGATAATACAGTAATAGAAAAAATACTCACCCAGTCCAGATGGTCTTCCAGCCATATTTCTAAAAAAAAGTGTTAATCAAATTTCTCCCTCCCGCTCTTTCTCAAGGAGAATTTCCTCAGATATGGAAGTCCTCCTTCATAACACCAATACACAGAAAGGGATTAAAGAGCGAGGTGACAAAATACCGCTCCATAGCCAAATTTTCACATATACCCAAACTTTGTGAAAGTATCTTGTATGAAGCCTTAAGCTTTCAGTGCAAGTCTTTTATTTCCCCTAACCAGCACGGCTTTTTATAAGGCAGATCAACGTTCACTAATCTTGTCGAATTCATATCCTCTACACTCTCAGCCATAGAAAGTCGTAAAGAAGTCGATGTTGTTACAACAGATTTCAGTAAGGCTTTTTACAAGATTTCCATTTTGCTAAGATGGATCGATTCATACCTGGAAAATCGTTTTTACAGTGTTTGCTTCAGGTCCGTTCTTTCGGCACTTTTCTTAGCCAGCGCTGGTGTTCCACAAGGCAATCATCTAGGTCCCCTTTTATTTATTCTAAAAATTAACGATCTTGAAAGGATCATTCAACAATCAGCACTCTCTCTCTATGCTGACGACACCAAATTTTTCAAAACCATTTCTTCACAACATGACTCCAGAATCCTTCAAATAGATCTAAATAGTTTTTCCAACTGGTTCCTTAAGAACTGCCTAGAACTTATTGTATCCAAATGTCAGTCTATAACCTTCTCACGCAAGAGCAACAAGTCTCCTCCCCGAATTTGCCAGCTCCACGATCAACCTATATCTCGTGTTCAATCAATTCGCGACCTTGCCATATTATGCGACAGGGAACTAAGCTTCCAAACTCATCACTTGGCTTCGTTAAAAGATGGTCCATAGAATTCTGCCTCCCATACGTGACCAGATCCCTCCCTCTACATCACTTTTGTTCTGCGCCTAGCCAAGCGTGGTGTCCATTTCGACGAGTTCATGTATTCAGAATCGAAAGCATAGAACGTCATTTTCTTTAATTATCTCTTCGTGGTCTCTCTTGGAACGATCTTCTAATCTTACCTCCTTATCGCGACCGTCTTTAACTTATTAACGTTAATACCCTTGAGGAACGCAGAGACGCAGCAGACATTCTCTTCATTAACCGACTCCTTTCAGGCTCCGTCGATTGCGCGTCTCTTTACAACTCTATCTGCCGTAACACTAATCCTTGTAGTCTACGTTGCCCACGACTTTTCTATCTTCCAACCTACCGTACCTTGTACGGCTCCAACGAACCCATCCCACGTATGCTACGGAAGGTTAACTCAAACCTTAATGTTTTTGACTTCAACCGCAGCACTCCCTCCCTCAAAATCGATCTCCTTAAGCATACAATCCTTAGATTTACTCCTTAGTTATAAGCTCTAGTTTTTAACCATAGATTTTAGTACTTAGGGTAAAGTCATTAACCCGAATAAATGGGGGTTTTGCTCCCACCAAAATTAAAAAAAATATTGCGGAAGGTAACTTCTAACCCCCTCCTCTTTTATTTTAATCCCTGTACCTCTTGCGCCAAATCCGCGCTCCTATACCTCCCCCCTCCACCACATAAGCAGTTTTAGTTTTTAAGTCCAAGCTATAAGTCTTAGTTTTAGAGATTTCTTTTATGGGAGAGCACAGGAGGTAAAATGTAGTAGTCTCCTCCTCCTCGTCCTTGCAGCTTCTACAGAAGTCTTTTGAATAGACGCCAAGCCTTAATGCGTGATTGCCTATTAGACAGTGTCCTGCAATGACACCTATAGCAGAGCCAATTTTCAGTCGGTTAAGTGAGATCAAACCCATAGAGCGTCGTAGATCCAGCTTTGGCCAGATATGCTTGGTCGCTAGACACGTATTACCACCTATCCATTTAAGGTTTGACTGCAGATAGCTTAAGCATTAGTTTACAGGTAGCGATAGGTATACCTAGAGAACCTTTATCAGGTAAAAGAGGTAATGCGGTTCCTTTTTTGGCGAGTTCATCTGTCCTGCCATTCCTTGGCTATCCGAGAATACGGATGTCCTTCCGTAAAAAGGCTTCTCGGGTAAAAGGGTTTAAAACTCTGGACACCTCTTCGACTCATACACCGGCCGGCCGGCGGCGTCACATACAGGTCTCTAAGCACCGGCATGCTTCAAAGGTTTGAAACTCTGGGCACCTCTTCAACTCACAAAAATAATATATTCTAAGAATACTCAGAGCGAATATGTTATTTTAGGTGTCCAGAGTCTTAAACCTTTTTAAGCGCGGAGTCGTCTTTATGAGCTTTGAAGCATTTCCATGGATTCTATTTCAGTTTCGGACTTTGGTTTTGTTCGCAACTGACGTTCGGCGTTATTTTACTTTCTCAAAGCGAAATAAGGCCGAACGAAAAAACATCGGCGTTATTTCGCTTTTGTAAGTGAAATAAGGCGGAATTTTGAAGTCGGCGTTATTTCGCTCGGCACACTTCGCAGCCTGCAAAGTGACAAAAAACATTTTTTACCTCAAAAATCGAATATTCAAAATAATTGGTAACAATTTGGGGCCATTTTGCATAAATAGAATAGGACATTTTTCATTTTGAAATATAGCCCCATTTGTTGGGACCTTTATAAATTTTGTTATAGGCCATTATGCTTTGGAGTCTTATTTCATTCCGCCGCCTAATATTAATTATCTGTGATTATTCATGATTTTGAATTGCGTTCTTTTTGTTGTCGTATGTTCGCGAGCTGTGTTTTTGGCAGGAATGAACAAAGTCGTTGGTTTTTGGCGTACTGTTTCTTGGTAGCCTAATTGCTTCTGTCACAGCTTATATGGGGGCTAAATCATTGGATATTTTAACTGTCATGGCCGTGTGTGTTCTGCATATCTAAATGCCGCAGCGAAATGGCACTTGATTGGCAGGAGGTCTGAATACTGGCAACGTCGTGAGTCAGTCCTTAGTGTTTTAAGGTAGTCTTCGAAGGCCAAGAATAACGTTGAGATAAGAAGTTGTACTCTGAGGAAACTTTGAAAATGTGTAAATTCAGAAACGTCAAACATTTGCGCAGTGATGCGGCATCATGCTGCTTATTTGCGATGCTGATGCGATGCACAGTTTAAGCTGATGCGTTGCTGGTTGAATATGGCGTTTGAGTTTTAGAACGCATTGTTTAAATCAAACATTTAAAGTGGAAATTTTGCTAATCAAAGTTTTAGTCCATAACTTTGATCGTAATGACGATAAATTTAGTTTTAATATGTGTGAAGCAAGAAGAAAGAGGGACTATTAGGGATTGGGGACTATTTCAAAGTTCTAGAAGAATATCCAGACGATGTATTTCAAAATCATTTTAGAATGTGCCGCTCCACCTTCGATGTAAGTTTACTAATGATTTAACTTTTCGAAATGAAAACCAAACCATGGTTCTAGGATTTGCGAAAATCATTAAATCCTTTTTGGACACCTTCTTATAGCATCTATCAATTAAAATGTTTGTTTACTTACTTTTCTTTCTCTTCCGACATTTTTCTTGCTTTTTTTCCGGCGAATCATCAGCGCATCAGGTATTTTTATGATGCTTTTTTTTCGTTATGTTTGCGCATCAGTTTGATCAACTTTGCAATAATGAACACTAGACGTTGAAAGTGATGCCAATAGTTGCGTAAATGAACATTTTGCAAAGCATCATGAGCATGTGATGCGTTACTGAATTTACACTATATGACATATTAAGTATTGGAGAAGATTTTCTTCTGATTTTTTGTATCCGTTCACTCCTGCTTCTTGATAAATTAAATACCCCTCTCATCAACATACAAGGTTACAGTCCTTCTTTCCTAATGAAAGTCGCAGATATTAGTTCTCCTGATGCCCAGACTGCACTATTTACGAGTAGATGACCGTGTTATGCCTCTCTTTATATCAGGTCAACGTCCTTCACACCTTCATGCCTCTAGTAATTGACTTAAACCCTCCACCCGTCATAACTAAGTGTCAAAACAAGATCGAATGAATTTTGAAATTCAATCACAATAAATAAAAGTCATTAAGCGCCACTTGAAAATCTAAATTGCCTGAAAGAAAACAAAGTAATCAGAAGCCACCGATCTTCCTTTACTAGTCGCAATATAGAACCGCCTATCTATTTCAAAAAAATCTCGATTACTTGATGAAGCCGTAAACATGTCTCCATATTTAGTTTTGTCATTGATTGTGTGTGAAGTAAAATTTCTCTTAAAGAGTCGTCCATTGTGTTAATATTCCAAAATTCAAGATTTCTATCTCATCCGATTTAACATATTAATCTTTGGCTTGCTGGAAGCGCGGTGTTTTGGTTGATTTATGGTCGACTTTGAGGCCGTGGTTAGATTAACCTTTGGAAGTGGTAAACTCAAAGGAGAAGTTCGAATTTAAAATCAGAGCTGCTATATTTAAATGAGCGAATGAAAAATTTTTCGACCTTTTCTGACCAAGTAGGTAATATATTCAAACATGTTTTTTTCTGGTGCCCTAAACTAGCCGTGTTTCTTTGCACCCGGATATAGGGATAATTTGAAATTTGCATGTAAAATACAACAACAACTTATCCTATATACGCTAACTTTAGCGGGGATAGCTATCGCCGCTAAGTCAGTTAGCGGGGATAAACAGTGCTTCCAAAACCCATTTTCTTCGTTTCTGATGAACCGATGCGATGAATTTTTCAGGAAATGTCAAAGTTTGACATCCCTCCGACCACTAACACATCCCGCCGAATATTTTGTTCGTGATTTTATTATTATTATTTTTTCAAACTTCATTATAAAGGTAATTGAATTTTAGCAAATCTGTTAATGTGAAATTGTTTTTCATAATTTTGGAATATGCTTGGCATCAATTTCAATTGGCGGAAGTAAATATTTTTCAATTTCAGGATTTTCAATACAAATTTCTTAACTACAACTTACAGCTGTGTTACGGTGCATGTCATAGGTGCATGTGTGCTGCCAAGTTTTTTTTTTGATGAATTCTTAAGCGGCGATGGTCGTTTTCTGATGCCATCCCTATATCCGCGTGCAGAGAAACACGGCTACTGTCTGCTAATAAGTCAAGTTTAGTCAAGATCATAACTTCGCCGATAGAGAAGAAAGTTCGGACTGATTTTTGCATTTTCAAGAAAGACCCGCATTCTCATCTCATCATAATCTTTAAATTACTGAAAAAAAAAAACACAAACTTTGGGCATATCTCAAGCGACAAAGTCTTTTAAAAATATTTACATTGTTATCGCCCATAAACCTTTGGTCACTAGCTATACCCCTTTTTCCCAAGCCGGCTTCTGTTCTACGATTTATGTCATTTGTTGTTTATAGCCCTACAACTCTTTTTTAATGTCGCAACAGTTTGTTTTCGAAACATAAAAATACCTTCACTGCAGACTAATCCCTCGTGATACACCAAAAACAAAAAAAGAACCCTGGTTATTTGTTATTAAGTTTGTCTCTCGTTTTAACACAGTTTTCCTGTCTTCATCCAGATTGAGTTCATCTACAGCATCTTCCTCAAGTGGCTTGTCAAACGCACTCTTGCCGCGTCTGTCGTGTACTTCAACCGTTTTCAAGTGTTTACATCTCTTTCGGCAAAAGCTAGCGGCTCGGTGTGGGAAACGAAGATTATAATCGAATGTCTTGTTGACAGTTACATGATGACGACGCCATATGCATATTTATACATGTATCCATAAGACGGTTGCATGTATTTATTGCGCTGGTTGGAAAAACAACTTTCGAAGGCGATCTATGTATTAACTTAAGGCCTTGCCCTTTGCATTTCATCCTTTGTTCTTGACTAACTCCGCTCCGATAAGAGCGGGTTTGACTTACCTAAACTAAATAAACGCCATTATTGCTGATTCGCATGAATGATGAACTTTTTCGCAGAACCATTGCGCAGTGAATAAATGACACATGAGCTGTCAGTGGTGGTGGCCCAACCACAGCAACGGCACATTGAACCAATTCTAAATGAAAATTGAAACGGTTTCGCAAGCAGCGTTTGATTTTTGACGAATGACTAACATTAAGTCAAAGACCCAATCAAGTGTTAAATTTGCTGACGCTTTGAATAGAGTTTTGTTTTATTCCTTTGTCACAATTAAGCTTCCGGTCAGCTCCAATGAACTCATCACGCCAATTATTGTGAATGTGTCTCATATTTTTGTTTACATTGAAAACGAAAAGCTGTGGTGGCAACATCGTTGTTCACAGCTAGACTGGTGGAAAGATGTGTAGGTGGCAGCGGTAGTACTTCAAAGCACGCTCTACAGGCAAAATCAGCGGAAACAGATAGGAATACGAATGATACTCAATTGGATGGCCCACCCAGTCACTGTGGTGCTATCAGTTGTCGGTTTTAATACATATTTGCAAAGCCGACCCACTTGTGTAGGTTTATTTTTCTGGCATAAATTTGGCATGCGGTGTAATTGGTTACTTGGCAAACTCAAATTATGTAAATAAAAGAATTAAACTTTAAAATGCTTAAAATGTTGGGCGTGCATTCATTGGAATAATAATTATGGTTCTGAAATCCGTTTTCAATTTGGAATTTGGATTCGCATTACATTTGCAGCTTTTACGCATGATATGGTCCAGCAATCTGCTGGTATGTAATTGGATTTTGCACGCTTTGCCACCTCTAATATTGGTTTAGTAGCTTTAGTGCAAATTTAACACTGATTGAAGAGCGTTTATGGAAATAAATGAATTTTGGGTAATTTTCGGAAATTTGTAGAGTGCGTTTAATTCATCCATAAATAACAGTACACCTGTTGTAGGAACTCGCACCGCAGCAGCCTGGTTTTTTATATTTGAAAGTTGGGACTCTTACTACGATAACAGCTTCCAGCTGTCAAGAATAATTTGCAGAAAAAATCAACAAATAAAGGGTCGTTCATTAGCACCTTGACAAATTCGAACTTTCATTTTAAACGCACGCTTAAACGGATTACCGAACTGTCAATGTCAAAATATTCAATCATCATCAACATTTTCATCATGGTGAAGTACACAAAGAATCAACAATTAACTATAATTAAAATTTACTACCGAAATTCCTTGTCGGTAGTCGCAACTTTAATAGCGTTAACGCAAATTTTCGGCCGTAATTCTCGTCCCAGTAGACAAGCAATTCATAGTCTAGTGAACAAATTTGAGTTACGATATTCGCTGCTTGATGTTGCCGTGCCAGTGCGACTTCATTTTGCCCGAAGTAAAGAGAATATTAATGCCCTAGAGGCGTTCGTCGCAAACCAGCCAAATCAGTAAATTTCTCGGCGTTCTCAAGAATTGGGCCTCTCCCGGACCAGATTATGTGCGAATTTTGCCTAAGGATCTTGGCCTACACCCTTACAAGATCAAGCTGACTCAAGAACTAAAGCCACTTGATCATATAAAGCGACGTACGTTCTCGAATTGGGCTCTGGACATGATGGATGAAGAATTTCATCACAAAATCATCTTCAGCGATGAAGCGCATTTTTGGTTAAACGGCTTCGTCAATAATCAAAGTATGCCTTACTTGACAGGTGAGAACCCTCATGTGCTTCATGAAACAACACTTGATCCGCAAAAACTCACTGTTTGGTGCGGTTTTCTTGGCGGTGGCGTCGCTGGACCGTTTTATTGCGTCGATGAAAATGACCGTCACGTTACGGCAAATAGTTTTCGCTACAGAGACATTTCTTGGAGCAATTGCACGAATTGGACATCAGTGATATGTGGTTCCAACAAGACGGTGACACAAGTCATACATCGGGTGCAACAATCGACTTATTGAAGTTTCAGTTCTGTGAACGTATTATCTCGAGAAACGGACCCGTCTATTTACCTACTACACCACCCTTCAGACCTGTTTTGACAAGAACTTCAAGGTCAACATCCTATCCAGAACATTCTGGGTGGTAGGTCTCCCTGTCGAAAATACATCGATCCACTTTTATACCGATGGATCCAAAACCGACGAGGTGGTACATGGAGGTGTGTTCTCTGACAGGCTGAACTTCAGCCTCTCCTTTCGCCTCCCTGATCACTGCAGCGTGTTCCAGGCGGAAATAATGGCAATTAAAGAAGTCCTATCGTGGCTGAAGAGGAACGTGATATCGTAACGTAACGTAAAATAACGTAACGTAAAATAACGTAACGTTAAATAACGTAACGTAAAATCTCTGGATTCTATCTCCACAAACTACATCGCAGTCCGTGACTGCCGATCATCTCTAGTGGAGATGACAGAGCAATTTAACATTCACCTATGCTGGGTGCCAGGATATACAGATATTCCAGGGAACTGTAGGGCGGATGAACTCGCCAGAAACGGAACTGCCCCTTCTACCTGCTAAAGGTCACTTAGGCATCAAAATTGCTACATGCAAACTCATGTTTATGAGGAGACCATTGAGAAAACTAACCTTAGGTGGACAAGTGGAAACACTTGTCTAGCGCCAAAACAGATTTGGCCAAGGCTGGATCTGAAACGCTCTAAGTGTTTGATATCTATGTGATTACACATTGGTGCTACAATTGGTGTAATCACCGGACACTGTCTCATAGGCAAGTATGCAACAAGGCTTAGGGTCTATACAAATGACTTATGCAGAAGCTGCTTGGACGAGGAGGAGGAGGAGGAGGAGGAGGAGGAGACTATCCTCCACCTTCTCTGCACATGCCCTGCTCTCGCTCAAAGACGAAAACTCCATTTAGGATCTTTCTCTTACAATGATCTTAACGATCTCATTAACATCGACATCAAAAGTCTGTCAAGCTTCATCAAAAGCTCCAACTGGTTCAACGAGTAGAAAGAAGATATATCCGTGTGGTATCGCAATGGACCTTATCATTGGTCTAAGTGTGTCGGCCTCTGCCGACTGCCACTATAACCTAATCTAATCTAACCATTGGCCGCCGAGACCGTGTGATTTAACACCTCTAGACTATGCAACTAATGGGGCTATGTAACTTTGAAATGAATGAAGTCACTCTTTACATTGTCTACATGAGTGCGTAGTTTCTTGAGGTTAAGTCAGGGTTGTGTAGCATTGCGCATTGTCTGCAATATAACTGATCACTGACTGAACAGTCATTTGAATTCTTCAGAGTAGGTACGGATATTCCTGTGATCACATAAAACTCACCTTTGTCGAAAAAAAAATCGAAATTTTTAGTCCGAAAAAAGTTTCGAAGAGCATATACAAAATTGGCAAATTATGTTGCAAGATCTCTCCGATCGATATCTCTTACATTTATTATAACTTAGGTTTTCACTTTTTACTTTTAGCTGCCATCGGAAGAAATCACCCTGGATAGCTCCCAAAGACACTATGCCCCGAGCAATCCAGACTCAACCTTAGTCGAATCGAGTAATTCAATTGCCTCATCACAATCAGTGCAATATGATCAGCAATCAGAACCCGACAACCCAGAGCTACAACAACACAACATGCAACTAAAGCTGCTCCAATTCAAACCGGCGATCAACGATATACAACCACCACAGCAAAAGTTAGGCCAACGGCCTCTGGCAGACATAGCTCCTCCACCGCTGCCCTACAATCTTGCAACCCAGCAGCAAACTACGGTGATCATCCGCAAAGATATACTTAGTTTCAATTTCTCCGATATCGAAGTGTCGGAGCGCCCATCAATTCTGGACGACATTGAACGGCGTGGTCGTAACGGCGAACTTTTGCACGATCTTAGTCAACGTGCGGTAACGGCAACACCGAAACCACCGATCACCGAACTCGATGACATTTTCATTAGTGTGAAGACGACGAAAAATTATCACGACACCCGATTGACGCTGATTATCAAAACGTGGTTTCAATTAGCACGGGATCAGGTAAGTTATACATGTTTAAGGAGGTGATCCTCAAGTGATCTTCTTGTTATAAGAAGGAGTGATGATAAGGCCATTGATCTTGCAATTATCGATTTCAAATTCAATATCATTTTACGATACCTACCTTACCGATCGCGTAACAATGCGTAGAATGGATGACAGTCATTCGAACATGATCAATTTACCTCCACCGATCAGTGATCGCGATCGATCGATATGGTGACGGGTAAGACAATATTGGTAAGAGCTGATCTACCATTCAATACGACCAGACAAACTGCATTGCTCAGATAAATAATTGACAAAGAAAGATAATCGCGAAAGGCACTGACAGATGAAGATGACGATCGCGATTACAAGTGTTATTCTTGTGTTCAAAATGGAAGCGGTACATGCTACCATTTGTGGTGTCGTTGCCAAGTAGGTAGGTGATTATTTTTCCTCTCCACTTTATGTGTGCAATATTCTTGCAGTCAATTTGACATAAAAGGAGGGTAAATTCATTGAAGTAGGAAAACTAGTTCGTCCAACTCTCTCTTGCCAGCCAAATTGGCATTAGAATGCCCTGAAATAGTTTTATATCGATTGCCGGCGATTGACAGCTCACAGATAGTTTTTCTTTCAGCAAAGGTGCCAATATATTGAAATGCAACAGTTATGGCGTTTGTCTGTCTGACACTTTAAACAAAAAATGCCCACTGTCACAAATGATACGTCAAGGTGGTTTCACATTGTTTGTGCCCAGAAATATATAAAGTTATCTTATTATAGGTATGGTAACAAATATTCGACAATATTGTAGGCGTTCCATTAGAATCACAAACGAATCTTAATTGAGTCATTTAATGAAATGTGCGTGCCTGTTTGAGAATGGTTTTCCTTGACGCCTCCCATTGCTAATAACAGCCGTCATTTGAAAAATAAACGTTAAATGTTGATTGTGGTATTTATAAGCGTTTTATTATTTATGGCCGCCGCTGTTTTACTCCGACACGAGATAAACCAACGAATTTGCATTCTACAAAAAAAGGCTTGGGATGTTTTTTCTTTTCGGATGTCAAAATCATAATAAAACGCGGGAAAATAAATCAACGGAAAGGTGTAAGATATAGACAGTGGAATGAGATTTTTATGGATATTTAATGAAGTTTCTGGTTAAACAGAGAGCGAGAGGGAAGAAAGGATTATTTGTCTTGCTTGGGAAGTTTTGTTCCTTTCGGCTGATATCAGCGGTTTTTTTTTGTGTTTCTGTTAAACAGCGGGGGGTGAATGACTACGAGTATTAACTAATTTGTTCTCGCCTTGAATTTGTGGGATTAGTTGGATGAACCGATCGCGGGATTTGATATTAAATGAGGTGGAGGGTGGGAGGTTTATACGGGCTATTAATTATTAGGATGAACTTTTTAATTAGGTGGAGGGGGGAGCCATGTTGGGTTAGGAGTGGCAGTGGGTGTGGTTCAATGCCGTGGCGAAATTTTTATTCCTCGCGGTTTGAAGGTGATGAACATTTGAACTTGCAAAAAGTGTGTGCGTTGTTTTTAAATTCTTGACCTGGATGCAACTGGTTTTGATCATCAATCTATATTCTATTGGCTATTACTTCCAAAGGCAGTCGATGTTTTCAGACAGGAAAGATACTGGTCCTCTGCACTTGACGACATGACAGTACTTGTTTAAAGTCTCAGATTTAAGGAATATGCGGCTAGAAAGTATTTTTTTGCAAGCTTCCACGACTAGAGGAGGAGGAGTTTGAGCTTAGAATCCCTACGGGAGCACATATACGTTAATTCAACGCTCCCTCTGCTAAACATCAAACTTTGATGAGAAGTTTCTAAAGCCCCATTTAGACGATCATTTCAGTTTCAGTATCAGTTAAGATTTCAGTTAAACTGATGTCTGAATGCAAAAATTGAAGCGTTTAACTGAAACTGAAACTGAAACTGATGGAATTCCCATAAGTTGTTAATTCAGTTATCAGTTAAACTGATGTGTAAATACGTTTCAGTTCAGTTGTCAGTTCAGTCGTCATTTCAATTACAGTTGACGGTGAATCAACATTTTCGAGTTCCTGTTTTTTTTTCAAAATGTCGAAACGGAGTGATAATATGGTCGATTTCATTGAAATTTATCGCGCGTGTCCATGTCCATGTTTGTGGAAGAAAAATGACCCTTCTTATCACAATTCAGTGATAGGGCGATAGGGTTCGTCTTTTTAAGTACCAATCTTTGCTCCATTTCTTTCTTCTTCTTTTCGATTTATTAAGCGACAAAACTATAGCTATTGCTATTAGGCTTTTTCATAACGCAATGTATGTCTTCTGACTTTCGACTGCTCACAAGTAAAATGAAAGCTCAACTGAACACCGGACTGACGTCTAAATGCACCGTCTTTTTTAACTGAACTGACAACTTTACTGACAACTGAACTGATAACTGATCGTTTAAAAGGGCCTTTAGATTTGTTCGAAACCCGCGTAAAGCAGTAGGTCCCTTTCGAAATAAAAATATTAAGCATTAGTGGCCCATATTGGACCTAAGACCTAGCTTCTCAAACCATTTGCGTGTGCGAAGTGGAAGAGACCTACAACTTAACGCCGGCTCCGAAGCGCGAATTTGAGAATCTTCTCGTGACAATTGATACTCTTGGATGTACGTCAATCTTTCGCAAGAGTTGGGGGCAGTGGACAAATACTTAAGGCGTTACTGGGTCCCGGTGTGATTTGAACTTGATCCCTCGATTAGTAGTCCAACGCACTAACCACTGGGCCACAGGTGCGTTTCATTAGTTTCTAAAAATATAACATCGCACACACGAACGCCTGGAGAAGCTAAACTTAAGGCCCGTATCGGCGCTTGTAGGGGTATAAGCTATTTTTGAACCCTTTATCTCTTTGCTTTTGGTCTTAATTACACATGAAGTCGCACTCGCTTAATCGCGTCGCGCTGTCAAAGTAAAACAGAATTAAAAATTCGAGCAAAATTCGTCGCTGTCGCGTAAGCTAACGTGTGTGTTTGAACTTTAACGCGTGTCGTGTCAGACACTTTTTGTGTTCTTTTATGTGGTGTATTTAACTTTGACAGCGCGACGGGGCAAAACGACCGGGACTCCAGTAACGTAAAGGGAAAAAAATGTTGATGACTCATCCATTACGTCGACGTTTTCAACGCGCAGCTGGATAGAAAACACACTTTCGTATGGCAAGTGACTGCTAAGTAACGCATACGCGGAAAGCTACGGTGAAGTAAGTCTACTTTATACTTTTCTGTCCGTTGAAGTTTTGACAATTTTACACATCGGCGTTCTTACATTGAAGTTATTGAAGGTAACGCAGTACAAAATGAGATGATGTATGTTAATTGGCAGGAGCATTGAAAAAATGAGAGAAAACTGTCATTGCCGATTGACATTCCAAGGAAAATTATGAGGGAAATTTTGTCATTCGTGCTTTTTTTTTTATAAACTTTTCACTTTGCATTTGTGATAGCCTCCAGAAAACACTTTTGAAAATGAGGAATGGCCATTTGCCACGGATTTTATTAAAAGCGCTAACGTCGACGGACGGATGCAATGGATTCTATGGGCTGAGGCCTGGAAAACGCAATAAGGCAGTATGTGACTGTTTGTAAAACTTCAGACAGTGTTTGCATTTAGTCGTTAACATAATGTATGTGACATAAAAACAGCTCATGGTTATGTTGAATCACTAGTTTAAAATGAGAGAGTGTTTCGCCTGTAATCCTTCGCTTTTTATATGAATTTGTATTACTCCACTTTATCCCCAATCAAAAATCTATGGTAAATTAAAATTAAAAATAAAACCACTTCCTTGGTTGTAAGTATAGAATTATATATTAGCAGAGAAGAAGATAAGAATATCAATCAAAACGAGGGAAATAATAAATTGGCGATAAAGTCAGGGATGTTCATCGTATTACCTCAATGGGAATCGTTCGATGATGGTGCTCGTTGCGAACAGTGTTTACGGAGGGGAAATGTTAAACTGAACTTATTATGTAATTATGTTTAATGAAAACTAATCTAAACTGTTCATAAAATATTTTTTTTATTGTTCATTTAACCTGAAAACAAATTATGACAGTTTTGTTGTGACGTTTAAGACGTCTTATATTTTTTATTTAACATAATTACATAATAAGTTCATTTCAACAGAGAGCTAACATCAATTCTATCTACTTTATTTGACATTGTTGGGTCATCTTCTTTCTTTTTGTTGCATTTGTGTGATCCATAGGCATGGCAAGTTTTTTTTTTCTTACTATTTCGGCACGTGCATAATCCCATTATTGTTTATCGTTTGATCTTCCTTTTACGACACCGGCCTTCTCCGGTCGTGTCAACAGAGAGATTTCTTACCCAACTTGCTTGTCAGTATCAAGACGTTTTTCATTTAATGTATCGCAAGGGCTCACATGAATGGTAAAATTGTTAAGATGTGATGTTTGCTTTTAATCGGTTTTAACGACAAACGGTGTTTTGTGGGGCCGCTGCAGTGATTTTCTTAGCTGGTCCTTGCACGGGTAATTTTACATTGTTGGAAAGGTTTTCCTGAAAAGGGTTTCAGAGAAAAATAAAGACTAGCCTATAGCTCCGTGCTGCTGATATTGTATATTTAAATAGCCCGTCGAAGTCACTGATTCAGCACCCAAAAACTGAGGATATCTGAAAAATGCGTTAATATCAATGACGTACAATACGTCAAACCAAGGGAATTCTCTCCATTTCTTAGTTGCCATTTATTTAAATGTAATAAATGGCGGGACGAATGGCATGGCGTTTTTTATCCTATCTCCATTGCGGACAAAGCTATTACTTTTTCTTAACACATGGCACAAAACATGACACATTTAACAAATAAAATAAATGACATCAACAGGTTCAAGTTTGTGTATCACTTTCCTTTCATACACTTGGACACCTGGATTATATGTTTGCATATCCATACAACGTTATGCATTGTCAACACACTTTTACAAGTCAGACTCAACCCTACTTTCAATACTTATCACTGTTGTCTGGTCACTTTGCAAATATTGGCGATGATTTCATAAGTGACACAATGACAAATGTTAGTTTAAACTTTTATTGATTTGACAGATTTAATTGGAAAAATCTTTTAAGCAGTACTTCTAGTGCCATATGTTGCTTGCTTACCCTACATCTTTTGGGGGCGCCAGACCACTCAATCCTTCAAAGACCAGTCCCCGTGCTTAATGTTTAAATAAAAATAAGACAAATTCTTTCTTTCTCTGTAAAAAAATTATGTCTTCCATTAATTTAATGAAACAACTTGAGAATGATCGCAACTATCAGATGAAATTGTTGACAATTTTCACCCAGCAGCATCGCATCGGAAACGAAAAGAACCGCCATCTGCGGGACACAAAACATAGTCAACCATAACACCCCTACAACAACAGCAACGAAAACATGACAGAAGAACACCGATTACGGAGAAGGCGAAAGAAATAAACAACATTTTCGTTGATTTTAATTTGTATGTTTTTTTGTTCGTTTTTCTGACAAAAATCTCAAATTGACTCCTGTTACATAATCATGGGCAAAATCTTAATTTTTTTTTCTAAAAACTAGAAAAACTAAACATCGCAGGAGACAACAAATCCAAAACGACGATAGACAGTATGTGTGTACAACTTGTAAGAGTCATGGAAAAGATATGGTGACTAGAGACCACTACCATCAACTCCAAATTGTGTTTATCTCAAGTGATGTCATGTGCATGTTTTTTGGTTCGTAAGAAAGATTGTCTCTGCGACATGAACTCACTCTCATCTCATAGGTTGTATCGTGTGCCTGGCTCATAGTATCCAACTATCTTAATGCATAAGTTAAGTGCGGGTCCAAAACTAATGACACAAACATTTATTTCCCAATTGAAAACACGAAAATGGAAGAAGGAACGAAATGAAAGAAAATGTAACACTACCCTCTCGCGGCACAGCCGGCGATAGTTTTATTCTCTTATGAATGACAAGTCTATGTCAGTTGTCATTTTGACAGTGGGGGGAGTTCAGAGTCAAAGACGATGTTACGTTTTCGTTTTATGATCACCCGAAGAAGTTGGTAGTAAAATGGTTTGACCTCAAGCGGGGGAAAAGAAAGGATTGTTTTATTTTTGAAAAATGCCGCTCGATAGAGTGGGAAATCTAGTTTGGTTAGGTGGAACCAACCTAATGATAGGAAGATGTTGTTAATTAAATTATCATCTGATAATAAAAACGATTTGCTAAGTGACATTCTCGGTCGGGTTTTTTTTTTTCTATTTTGTGTTGTACAAGTGTGGGAAATGGAGGTGTCATTTTTGCTTGACGTTTGTCTTAATTGACTTAAGTGACTTTTTATTGAATGATGCGTGCGTCAATAAAATGCGTGGGAGGTCTGGAAGTGCAACATAGAATTGCACAAATAATTGTAAGTAGATAAGTTCAGTGGTTATGTCAAAATCGTTCAAAAATAAAACGTGGCAGAGTGCGGCTGTTCGCTTCGAATTCGAATTTATGTAGAGTATGTTGTACCACTTTCGTAGAATAAAAATGCTGCTAAATGCATAAGTCCGACTCTCAGAAGCATTAATCGAGGCTAAATAACAATAAATAAGAACTGTCACAACGGAATAAAAAGAAGAATCGGGCGTTTTCTGCAAAAAATGAGTTGAAGAAATGATTTAACCATTACTCAAAAAATTAATTACGTTTAGAAAAAGCCATTTTGTGAAAGAAGAGTTTAAGGAGATAATTCGAATTAGTAAGTGCGAAATTTCCAATGTTCGGAAACAAAGAACAAAGTAACTTATGTAATTCGATTCTACAACAAAAATGTTCGAATTCGCAAAATCCGTACTCCGTCCATATAACCGAAATCGAATGGGTCTCGAATCCATTATCCACCTTAAGTTGATACTATCTAATTCTGAATTGAATGTCTGTCTACTATTATAAATATAATTGTTTAAAAACTTGTTCAAATCGTTACACAAAAAATCATTGTTTATTGCTTATTTTTTCTGTATCTGTCAGTCAATAAAAATGCGAGACTCCTTCGAAATTCGCAATTTTTTTTGGGGAAGAGTCAATTTTCGAATAGAATCGAAATACATAGAAGTGTCACTAAAAATTAAGAATAAGAAGTTTGATTACGACTTTCGAATTCGAATAACTGAGTATCAAGTTATCGCCTTCCAATGATTTAACTTTCGGAACGTTGGGGCACCTGATGTAGTGGAATTCCCGAATGCGTCATGATCTGTAATTGATTTCGTCAACTACCGATATCGACGATGGTTGTTAAACGGTATTCCCAAATTAGATCCCAACGATTTGCATCGTTGAAACTGTCAGTGGTTAACGATATTCGTTCGCTAGCGTAGCCATGAAAACTTTTCCTTCATTTAGTCTAACAAATTTGTTATTTATTAATTTTATTGTGAATTTCTTGATTTCATGGGCTTGTTAGCCAAAAAAAGCTGTCAAAAAACTGTCACTGGAAGTAATGCATTTGTTATCTAATGACAAGTGAAAGCACTGCATATAACCAATGCCAATGAAGAGGACGATCAATCTTTGTGCACGACATTTTTCTTTTAAAGGTAGAGTTGGACAAAAACAAATTTTTGACTTTTAACCCACGCGAAGTTTTTAGCACGGACATATTGGTGGAAAAGTTGTTTTAGGCTGAAAACACACCGGATCAAACAAAACGTTTTTGATTCGATAATTAAAAAAAAACGATTTTTATTTGAACACACCAAGCGAAACAGAATGTAACAAAACAAAACGTTATGTTTTCTTGTTTCGTTTGGTGTGCATTGAAATAAAACAAAAATGGAATTCGCGACTTGCTTTTAGTATTGTTCAACAGCCAATCTTACATACAATTTTTGAAGCAATTGAGGAAAAGGACGTTATAATAAAGTTAATAGCAGAGTTAAGAACTAATTCTGAAAAATTTAAATAATTTCACCAGAATCCGGATTGAAACTTTTGATTATTTGCTGGGATTAATCTAAAATGCTATCAGAAACAAGATACGAACTATCGTAAATGCATAACTCCGTCTGAACGATTTATTTATAACTCTACGATAATTAAAAACAAAGAACAGAGTAAACATAGAAGCAAATAAAGCTGTAAGGTGCAACGAACGAAGAAAATAAAAACAACGTAATCAAAATTTCGTTTTGCAAAAAACAACAGGTTTTTATGTTTCGTTTTATTTGGTGTGCGTTGCGCCATAGGAAAGTAGCCAATTATCATCAAAGACGCTGGTTCGAAACAGTTTTGTTTCATTCGGTTTCTGTTTCTTTAATACAAAGGCATGTATTTTCGACAACCACCACCGAAACACTTCAAAACAAAAACGTGTGTTTGGTTTCGTTTTCTTTGGTGTGTGTAGTCTCATAAGAAACAATGATATATCGTTTCACGAAACAAAAGAACACGTTTTGCTTTATCTGGTGTGTTTTCAGCCTTATACTTTCCAATGCCTTAGGCTGAAAACACATCGGATCAGACAAAGCGTTTTATCGTGACTGATCGAACAACAATACAGGGACTCTTACGAGCCAACAAACACTGAATCGGGCGACACAAAAATACAAAGGACACACGAAAAATATTATGTCTGGCTTTGGGTACTGTCAACACACACCGAATAAAACAAAACGTTTTTAAACCAGGGTCGTTGTCGAATATTACACAGCTTCTTAGCGCAACACAACCGCATCAAGCAAAACAAACGCAAACAACCTGGTTGTCCATATATGGATTGTTGTTTTGCAGAAGCAAAATTTGATTGTTGTTGTTTTTGACACTTGTGTTTAGTAATTTGAGATTTGTTTGCAAGAGATGGACGTTGGTGCAGAGAAACTATTATTTCTGATTGCAGCAAAAAGTTCTTATATAACTAATTTATCGGCGTACCTATTCCATGCAAATTTCACAGGTGACTACTGACTACCATTGTCCTTTAGATTTCCCGTGCAGGGACGGGCCAATAATATCACATGGGAAAAGTGACTTCTACGCAATTTTAGCATTCAGGTGACCCAGGCGGCACATTTGCCATCTTGAAACTCTCCCAATAGTGTTTATGTAAATCCGTGGACTGACACGACTGGAGATCATCGGTGTCATAAATTGACCATCAAACAATAGCAGAAGCATGCATGTGTCGGGATGTAGCAAGAGGCAGACCTAACAGCTCCTGGATCGCACAAATCCAATAACTTCCGCATTTGATTGGTACTAGCGATTCGAAGCCGAGATGCTTTGAGGACAAATCGGCGAAGCCCGCACCATTCAGTAGGGATGCAGTAAAGTGGTAGGGCTTTGACCCCTTCAATACTAATCACAATTTCGCCGTAAGAAAGAAGACAGTCGAAAACGATTTTTTAATCTGCAGTTAACCTCTGCAATTTGAAAATAAATCTGTGTACCAAGCCAAGCTAACTATTCTAAAGAACCTGCAGTTTGAGTTAGGCTCAGTAGTTAGTGTATCGGACTACTAATAGAAATGTCTCCGGTTCAATTCCCGCCGGGCCAAGTAACATCTAGATTTTTTTTCCACTGCCCCACCTCTTGCGAACGTCTGGCTAACATTCAAGAATATCAATTGTCATGAGAAGCTTCTCGAATTTGACGTTCGGATTCGGCTTAAAATTCGCACAAGAAAGTGATTTGAGAAGCTAGGTTTTAGGCCCTGTATGGGCCGTTAATGCCTAATATTTTAAGTGGGGCTCATAAGCCTTAAACCTTTTGAAAAAAAGACGCATGTTACATATTTAAAGCTGGCGCACTTAAGTTCCAAAAGCCAGCCCCACCAACGTAGCTCTCTTATATTGGTCTATAAAGTTCTTTTTACCAGCTAATTAAGGCACATTTGCTTTGAAACTCATTTCCACAGAATCCTTTTTAGTGAAACTTTTAATTGCAAAGAAGCAAGAAAGAATTACAAAATCCAATGGCGGCATTATCCACCTCAAACATGAGGCTAACAATGCTTCAAATAGATACACCATGTTTTAACTACATTAGCAGAACTATTATGCCCGTTTAAAGGAAGTACAACATTGAAAAATGGATGCACTACCAGGACATCTAGCCACCACGAACAACAAAACACGAACTAAACGACGACCATACTATAACCCACTCGACTGTAAAGTTTAGAGTTCTTAGCAAATTTGAAACTCACTCCCTTTCGAGTAAGTACACAGTTCTGCCAGCAAGTTGGCAGCAGGAGCTCTTGATATACAAAAGGAAGATACTCCAAAACAAGAGAGAAGAACTTTTTGTTTAGCGATGAAAGGTTTTTGCTTTTTTCATCGTCATTTCATATCGCATCCCGCTAACAGATACAACGTGCAGCGAACATCATATGCAAATGTTTTGTTGCCCAACCCTCCCCGAAACCAGGATGAAATCGAGTTCGTTGCTTAAAAGCGCAAATTAAATCACAGGTTGGCATCATCATACAACCAGCACGTTTGTGTGCGGAACTATCTAGTAGTTTGTGTTAACCAGAGAGACTAGGCTGCAACACTATACTACTCCTGCTCCTACTGTCGCTGATTGTCCTGGCAGTCTTTGAAATGCATTTTGGTTGCCTATTCTCGTGCTCCGTCTGGACAAATTTGTAATTCAAACACAAATTTAACACGAGTTTAACACGTTTAGCATATGAGCCGCAGATAGCAGCAGAGCGGTATGTGAGTGGGGTGAGAGGGTGCAGAGCGGTGTATGTAGTAGATGCTGTTTGGGGTTTTACGAAATTTGTTTTTTTCTATTTTATTTTGCTGAAATAAGAGTTCTCTGTGCTGACAGTCCTTAGGATGGTATTATCCTTGCAATGGAAATTGAAATAAATGTTGTTTAGCAAATTGCTTATGCAAGGAAAGTCCTGGGTTTTTTATGTGGTAAATAACTTGATAGGGGATTGGTTTGCATTCGATTCAAGCTTTCTTAATTTTCGTAAAAGGGAAACTTTTTGCGCATTTGGTGTTGTCTGGGCATTGGGCAAAAATAGAAGGGTTGGGAATTCCTTTGTACTTGTATCTGTTCTGGCCGTACGGTGCTTTAATTTAAACGCATAATGCAAAAAGCTGATTCGGAAAACCGCCGAATTGAGGAAAAACCACCCAACTAAAATCTGCAGTCGCAACTTTTCACAACATAGTTTTATGATGAGATCCAAATATTAAAAAAACCACCAGATTGTTGTTACCGATGCATTTATAACAGTTTGAGGCTCTGTTTAACCCCTGTGGAGTTTTTAAGCCCCCTTTGAGCAATCACTGGGCATAGATACCCCTTATATGCGAAACTTTCGCTGGTCTTATTAACAGGGACGAGGTTAGAATATTAATGCAGCGACACTGCAATAAACAGCGTTTGTTGTAAAAGGCGACAAAGACATGAAATCACACCTCATCACATTTAGCATCCTGAAACGCTCCCGCAAGACAGTAAGCAAATACGTGGGCTTACACTACCGGAGGTCACCTGTGTCGTTAAAGGACGATCAAACAGTAATAAATAAGAGGAGCATGCACGTGTCCAAATCTCTTAAATAAAAATAAACATGGCAGGCCTAGGTTAGGTTAGGTTAGGTTAGGTTAAACAGGCGTATGCAGTTCGCATACAGCACTAGGCACCAGAAGGGCCCATCGTGATCCATAGGCAACCGATTGAATCCGAAACCTCAAAAGGAGAAAAACCTAAAGACTTTCCCCAACAAAACATCCAATCAGGTTAAAAGAGGTAAGCTTTCGGTCATTCAAAGCCAACCCATCTGAGGAAAGCCGGAAAAAGTTGAAACAAGCAAGAAATGACCGCAATACCCACATTAATCGTGCCAAATTCTCCTATGACCAAAAGTTGAGGCAAAAAATACTACAAAGTCCCACGGGTAGTAACAACTTATGGTCATTTGTTAAAAACATCAAGAATTCGGCCTCATCATCTATCCCGACACTCATTTACAATGACATTTCAGCTGTCAGCTCTATAGCTAATCTGCTTGCTGCTCACTTTGCAGTCAGCTCAACGCTCCCAGATTGTGCTTTGTCTCCCCGTGTACTCGAGCGCGTAGAATACTTCATTTCCGTGCTCCTACAGTGGCTAGAGTACTTCAAGATCTTGACGTTCAAAAATCCGCTGGTCCAGATGGTATTTCCCCTATCGTTCTGAAGAGGTGTTCTTCCTCGTTGGAAAACCATTACGCAAGCTTTTCTATCTGTCCTATTCTTCAGGGCTCTTTCCGATTAGATGGAAAACAGCATTTGTCCAGCCTGTACCAAAAAAAGACGAATCTTCTTCTCCCTCCTCCTACCCACCAATTGCACTTACTTTCTAAGGTCATGGAAACGCTGATCAACCGTCAGCTAATGAAATATCTTGAATCGCGAAAACTGCTTAATGACCGGCAGTATGGTTTTCGCAGCAACAGGTCCACTGGTGATTTGATGACTTATCTAACCGAAAAGTGGAACCGATCTCTTCACCAAGGTGGTGAAAGTAAAATCGTTGCGCTTGATATTTCAAAGGCATTTGACAGAGTTTGGCATCAAGCTCTCTTGTCGAAAATGCGTGCATTTGGAATAGATGATACCTTTCTTCAATGGATTAGAAACTACCATTCGGACCGTTCAATTCAAGTTCTTTTGGACGGTTTCAAGTCTGCAACTCACCAAATTAATGCTGGTGCCCCCCAAGGCTCTGTTCTGTCCCCGACTCTCTTTCTCATTTTTATAAATGATCTCCTGTCTGTTACTTCTAATCCGATCCATTTCTTTGCTGATGACAGTACCCTCAGCTTCCCATATTCGTTTCTTGGTTCACGCCCCTCATCTTCGGGTGTGGCGGAACTGCAACGGCAACGTATGTTAAGCTCAATTAATTCCGATATTAACAGCATAATTCACTAGGGTACAACCAATGGAGTGGAATTTAATGCTTCCAAAACACAATGCTGTCTCCTGTCATTAAAGCAAAACCTTAATACAATGCTATTGTCCATGAATGGCACTTGCATCGTTGAAACCGAACGCCTTTCCATTCTCGGATGTGTGTTAATTGTTTATACCCTATTCTAAGGGTATAAAGGGTTTTTCAACACGGACAGAAAATGATGCCGAATTTCTTGCCGCTCTTTTGACATTTCTCTTCAGTAAGGTTTGCCATTTCATGATGAAAAGATATACGAGCCAACAACGAATCGAAATTATTAAAATTAATAATAATTAATAATAAATTAAAAAACCAAGTTTAAAAACCGTGTTATCTCACGAAACTATTATTTCCTGTGGGGCTACGTTAAGTCTATGGTCTATGCCAACAAGCCAGCGACGATTGATGAACTTCGTACGAATATCGAACGTGAAATTGCAGCAGTATCGGCCGATTTATGCTTGAAAACCGTCGAAAATTGGGTTCAGCGTCTGGTTCCCGTGGTGGCCATACAAAAGAAATCGAGTTCCATAGATAATGGCATCGAACGTACTTTCACAGGAATAAAGAATTTCATTGATATGCAAAACCATTTTTGTTTTATTTAAAAAAAACTTTTGTAGCGCTCTTATTGAAAAACCCTTTATTAATTTTGACGCATAGTTTGTAACATACCTTAATATTGCCCGTAGACCCCTAAAAGTTACTATATTTATGATCAGCATCGGTAGTAATGTCGATCTAGCCATGTCCGTCCGTCCGTCCGTCCGTCGGCAAATATTATGCCTTTAAACTGGACCTAGAGAGCTGAAATTTTAACCATATACTCTCTAGGGTCCCGAAATAATCAAGTTTACGAATTTTTGAAATCCGCCTACAGACACGCCCACAAACTCAAAAAAACAAAATTTTAGAAAAAATCGAATTTTGAGCTAGAAAGCCTACCTATCCTGGTTGAAAGCACGAGACTTGGAATCAGAACTAGACTCGGACGAATAATAGGGGTAGGTGGAAAATCTTACATGCGACTCTTTCTCACTTAAGATAAGAAAACAAAAACCACCTCCCTTCGAAACCTTCGTACTACAACTAGGTTATTCCTATCTAGTAGTTTTATTGAAACTGTAAAATACGCGTTTGGCAGGCAGCTTCCCAGTGGCAGCACCTGCTAATACCGCCGTAAGCACGCGGTTATGGTTTTATCCTTTGTAATCGGCGCACTAGGTTAGTATCGTCTCAAATTTGTAGCATGGTGTTATTGCAATGACCGTGAAGGCGTGTCTGTTGTTTGCGGGCAAAATGTTTTATTTCATCTTTGACGGTAGCCATACTTAGGTTTCTGTGGATATCAGTGTTTCTGATAAACCATGGTGCATTTACTATTCTTCTTAGCACTTTGTTTTGAAAAGTTTGTAGAATGTTGATATTACTGGATTTGGTACAACCCCAAAGTTGTATACCGTATGTCCAAACCGGTTTTAGGACTTGCTTGTATAAAAGCAGCTTGTTCTGCATGCTGAGTTGGGAAAATCTACCAAGTAGCCAGTGCATTTGTTTACATCGAATGGCGAGCTCTTCGCGTTTCTTCTTGACGTGCGGTTTCCATTTTAATTTCGCATCGAGGGTCATTCAAAAATATTTTGCCTCGTTTGCGTACGGAATTCGTACCGAATCAATCAATGAAAATGGGTAAGTTGTCTACATTTCTATAAGTAAAATTCACGTGCGTTAATTTGGCCTCGTTGCAATACGCCAAGTCTTTGTCCAATCACAACTTTTGTCAATAGAACGTTGGAGTTTATTAGTTGCTGATTCAACGGTATTACTGACCGCTAATATAGCTGTATCGTCTGCAAACGTTGCTACTGTTCTGCCTTCTTCTTGTGGAATATCACTAGTGTATATTAGAAATAGAATCGGTCCAAGAACGGCTCCTTGGGGAACTCCTGCCGCGATTTCTTTAAATTCAGAGTAATCATTTCCTGTCCGGATTAGGACATACTCGTACTCGCCCGAAGATGAAGCTGAAGCTTTGAAACGCGTCGCGAGCGGAAGGAAAAATTGAAAAAACAATTATAAACAAATAAAGTTAAACTTTTATTCAAAAAATAACACACAACCGGAGACGAACATAAATAACAAAAATGGAATTTAATTTAAGTTTATTTGCCCTTAACCATATACTTAATCTAAGTAAGTCTTCTTGCATTCGCCGTTCGCATTCAACCAAGTTTTTTCCAGATATATATATAAGAGAATCATTGGCAAATAGGGATAACTGAGCGTATTCAAGCTGTTGATTTATGTCATTGATATAAACAATGAAGAGCAGGGCACCCAAAATTGATCCTTGGGGCACTCCTAGGGTTGTTTCAATACTGCTAGATGATACTCCATTGACTATTGTTTTCTGTAACCTTCTATTTAGAAATGATTCAAACCAGTCCCGTCCCTTTAATCTAACGCCGTATCTGTCAAGTTTAGATATAAGAATACTCCTGTCGATGGTTTCGAACGCCCTTTTAAAATTCAAAAAGACAGCATAGTTTTTTGCCGCTAGCTCCTCTTTCCAACATGTCAAGACGTTATTAAGCGCTGTCTCGCACGAGTGTTTTTCCCGAAATCCCGATTGATTTTCGAGGATTAGGCGATTGTTTTCGAAATAACTCTCCAGTTGGATGTGCACAATCTTGCCTAGAACCTTCTCATACACTGGAAGCGCGTTTATTGGCCGGAAGTTTTCGCATCGGTCGGTACCTTTGACTTTTTCCACGGGTGTAACAACTGATTCCTTCCATGTGTCAGGAAATATTCCATTGCTTAAAGATAGGTTTATCATCGCTCTAAAGCGGGTCCGATTACATCCATTGCGTCCAGAAGCATTTTAGCGCTGATGTAGTTAAAATCTTTCTTTTGATTAAGTGATCGTATCACCTTTTTTATGTTTTCCTCATTGACAAGCTCAAATTGAAATGACGTGTTTGCAATTTCTGTACTCTGGGCATTGTATATACACTTTATAGTATTATCATAACAGCGAGTTTTTTTATTTTGGCCTCACGTTGGTAGATGGCGTTTTAAAGGTTTGTGTCTTAAATTTTGCTGTCACCATTTTTTTTACACACTTTGAAAACGAAGAAAGAAAACCAAATAAACTGGTTTATCTCTCTTTATCGAACCTTTCATAATTGCATTCCCATGTCTGTTGTATTTTTTTTCTTTGTAAGAAGGAGCACAGGCATTTTTGTTGTTTAGCAGCACAGGTAGCATGTAGGATTTCCAAGTAAGTTAATTTGTATGGATAATGGATCTCGCATTATCGATTCTGTGGTCATGCCATATGATTTTCATTTGTATGGAAATGTAAGTATGTGTTTATTTTTCTGTGTAATTGATGATTTGCGATGTTGCCTTCGCTTCGGCAAGTAGTATGTTTGATGAGAGGGAGATGATGGAAATATAATAAATCTGACTTCTTCGTCTGCGAGTAGAAATGATGGAAGAGGCTATTCGTTTGAAGGGAAAATTTGAATAAAATTTGATTTCGGTATTTTTCAGCAAATGAGGTATTATGAGTTTGTCGCATTTTGGACTCTGACTGTTTCGGCTATATCTTGTCGCAAAAGGTACCGATTTCTATAATTTTTTTTTGTAATTGATTTAGAAATATTCGATCTAATTTATAAAGCAATGACATAATTTTTTTTGTCAGTATTGTGCCATGCCGCACCACCACTTCTTGTTCAATAGGTACCTATAAGATGAATATTTATATGGATAGTAAGAATTTTCGTTGTTTTGCGTAGAGCTAGATTGCTAAATTGGAGTATTACACAAGTTTATTTATCTTTAATCAACATGTGAAATTGTTGGTATATATTTTAAAGTCCATGTACCTTTTCAATGAAGCATTGAGGAAGGTCACTTGTTGCTATTTTTTGCTTAATGGAGGTTGCTTGATTGTTTCTCTTTTGCATTAAACGTGTTCTAACATTAGATGTACTTCGAGGCATTAAGAACGTCACTACAAAGATTATACTGGCTAACTTTAGAGCTTTTAGCTAAGCTCCAGCAATTGTAGAGTGTTCTATTGTGTCTCTTGGCGGTTCAAGTTGAGTATGACTTTCATTACTATAGTCCCAGTATATTCATAGTTTTAATTGTAATCCGCGTTGCGACAATATATATATCAGAAAGAGTTGAAATGCTTTTTGTATTCATATTGGTCTAATTTCATTCGTGAAAGGATAAGTTGTGCATATGAATATTTTTATAATATATAAATCCTAATTCTTTTATACCTAGTATAGGTAGTCCATTGTCTGGTAGTTATTACACTGGACTATGTTGCTACTATGTTACCTATAGTTGCCAATTATATACAGTCTTGTTCGTATTGTGTTCATTGTTTGCACAGTCCGTCTGTTTACCAAGACAGATATGTTGCTCTTAAGTATATTGTATCTAATCTTATCAAATTTAATATCTGATTTAATATCGAATTTAGCACCGACCGCGCTGACCCCAAATTATGCATGTATTAATTTTTTTTAATACAGATTTATTAAAAGATATTGAAATTTAAAATCTTTTGAAGTTGTATTTAAAATCCGAAATTTCCTATTATGGATAATAGAGTTCCAAATACGCGTTCTAGAGGAAGACCAAGTAATTTGAGAAATTCGTCCACTTTTCGAAATAACTCCCCGTTCAGGAGCAATGGAATCCAGGCCAATTGTTAGTCGTACTCCACCTGGGGCTAGTGTAGGCTTAAGCCAGGATCAGATTTCACCACAACTGGTAGATAACCACAATAGTGATGATAATAATGAGCGATGAGATATTAACGAACGTCCACCTGTTCAAGAAGAAGCCACAGACTCGAGGCAAACCAACGAGTTTTCATTTGTGAAATGCAGTCTATTAGAGATACCTTAGTTCGAAGATTGGACAATTGGACAATTTTTAAATAACGCTTCGTTTTCGACCTAACGCACAGTGTCACGAATCGCTGATTTAGCGGAATTAAATTAAGATTAAATTTTTGTTTTTTTTTTAATTGAAATTGTTCACAGAATAGAATATAACACATTTTTTTAACATATGACTACAAATTTCAAGACAAAACAATACATACAAACCAGCTTATTTTAATTTTTTTAATTATTTGGTACATATAAAAGTTGCAAGTATTCATGTTCCATGACGCTTTTCTTTCTTCTCGGAAAGTATCTTAGACTTGCTAAGAATTGGATCTGAGGTTATAAGCAATCGATTTAAGAGTTCAGTATTTGTATCTACACGTGATATTTTTCTGGTAGGAAGTTCCCTAAACCTTCTATTTTCCTTGTTTCTTGCGCTTCTTCTGAAAGTTGTCCGATTGGAAGTATACAAGTCGAAATTATTTGTTTTCCATGAAAGAAGACCTTATGCACACTTACTGGCTTAAAATACCAGGCAGAATTTTCAAAAGCATCTGCATCTATTGGGAACCCAGACCCAAGAGCTTCTAAGATGATATGAAACTTTTTGATAATTTCTTTATCAATCACTGTAATTTGGGCAGTCTTTTCATTATCTCTAAAAAATCGTCTAGCCTTGTTCCCGTTATTAGGATTACCATACTGTTGAGTTGGCATATCTACCAATAACCCTGTTTCTCTTGTAAATTTTTCTTGGATTAGTTATTTTCTGGCTTTGACTTTTTCTTTACTGCCTTGGTGTTTTACCTGCGCAACTTGACATCTAATCTATAAGCTTTTTTCGGTCTTCCTACTCTAGATGCAGAAGGTATTTCATCTAAGATATGTTGTGGTAATGTTAGACTTTCATTTAGCCACGGAGAATTTGAATTTTCGAAGCGCTCTCTATGCCGACCACTTTTGGCCCATGTCTCGTCAAATCTTAAACATAAAGTTTTAAAGGTTAATTTGATTGACTTTGTTGCAGCCTCAGAAAATATTACATGGCTAAAGTAACCCACAACAAAAGCAGAAACAGCATCTAAGCGCTTAATTTTAAATTAAGAAATCCAAACATAAAAAATTTGCTTTTTCGTGATTTCCATGGGCATCCTAAAAAACGAAAAATTTTGTTGAAACACATTTTAGCAGTGCATATGCAAGGCATTAGAACAGACACGGTCTCCAACTTGGACAACACTGAACAACTAGGTATACTTTTCGGTTAATGAATACAAAAAACACATATTTTATCTATAAATTTTACTTTTATTTACCCCTTATACCTATTAAACAAAATCTTTAATTATTTAAGAAAAACTTACTTTTATATCAATTGACTTTTAACTTATTGATAAAAGATAAAAAAAAGCTATAAAATATACGCGAACCAATTAAAACCGATATAAACACTTTCTCTTCAAATTGACCTTCTTATAAAAAAAATTATATACAATTTGGAGTTTGAGATGATTTTTTTTTGTTGCAGTAAGCAACAGCAAAAAAATTGCACAGTCATTACGTAGGAGGCTTAACCGGTTTTTGTTTAATTTTGTGCATGTCATTTTCCTTATTAAACCAAGCTAAATCAGCGATTCGTCACACTGTGCAACGCAGACAAGCACCACCAATAAGTCAACAAACTTCTTTAGTAAGTTCAGTTTGTAAAATTGAAAAGTGGCAAATTGCATTCGACGGGTCCGAAAATATCCACGATTTTCTTTTTAAAGTGGAAACCCTTAAGGATCGTTCGCAATGTAGCTGGGAATACACTATAACTTGTCTTATCTTTTTTTATCTCTGCCTCAATTAATATTTTTTCACATGCAAATATGGTTTATAAACCATTTGGGAATCCTCAGTTCTGAAATGCGAATCTCCTTCACCGATGTGAACATACACACCAATTGTATTAAAAACAAAGAAAACAAGTTACAGGTGACTGTGATGGTCTAATTGCAATATGCCATAACCTACCCCAAACATTCATCAAAGCCAACAAATAATATACCATCAACTACTCGACGAAAATTCTTCCACCTTCCTTTATCCACCATCGCCCCTACCTTTAAATATGCATATCCATTTTTCACTTGCAAATATGGATTATAAAGAAAATCATTCGAGAAACCTCAATCCTGAAATGCGACTCTCCTTCAACGATCATACACACACATTCCAATTGTATTAAATACCAGAAAACATAACCTACCCCAAACTTCCATCAGAAGTAAGTAAGTAAGTAATTTTTATTGAGATTTGTTTTTCTTTTTTTACACATTTAGATATTTTTACAGAGAAGTGATTCTTAATCTAGTTAATATTAATATTATCGCCGACTTAGAAGTGGCCAGGCTACACAGTTTTACAAGAGTAATGCTTAACTAAAATTACAGCATAAATAAAATAGAAAAATTTCTGAGTTTTTGTTAAATATGTCCACTCAACAAGGACGATAAATTATTACTAAGAGCTTAACCTAGGGGAAAGGGGGGAAAACAGGGAACGAGGTAATAACAAAGAATGAAAGAGACGACAGGGGGTCGAATCTATGTTTAATATTAACACAAAATGTGTGTACAGCATATCAAATGTATCTAGCCATTACTTTTAAGAATATATGCATAAAGTCCTTTCGTTTTAGTGTGAAAGAGATACATGTTTACAGATAATTAAATAATAAATTATAAATTACGTAGAATTATTTTGTACTTCATGTTTTTTTATTTTTTTGGCCTTTTCAAATACTTGTCTTTAGATCATTCTTATGATTTATTACAATAATATTTTGATTAAATTGTACATTTTTTTATTTTTTTTTATTTTTTGTAAGTGAATGGAAAGTTGCATGTTAACTTTATCCTCTATAGTTGTTAGAGGTATTTTTTGTATAAAACGGAGAAAGAAAAGAATAATCATCGTTATTAATTTCAAAAAGGGCGTTCGAGCTTTCACAAGCTAGACCAATTGGGGAGACATAAAACCTATCGGAAACTGAAAAGTTTATATTCTCCTCGAAAACGTTTTGAAGGATGGGGTTGGAGTGGTGTTGAAGAGCAATAATCCTTTTTTTTGAGAGGGAAGTCATGTAGTTGAGTATAGGGTTAATATCGGACTCTTTATAAAGGGTTTTATTATGGAACCATTTACCAGACGGCCGTCTAAATTTCGAAATACATTTTCTAATAATTTTCCTTTCAAATCCTTGAAGCTCCATTGCCATGCTAGGTGTAATATGGAACCAGGACGAGAAACCATATGTTATTACAGGTCGGATAAGGGTTTTATACATTAAAAGTTTGGTTCTTTTCTCGACGTCTCTTGAATTTAGTAAAGATTTAAGCATTGCAGCCGCAGCTTTGCCTTTATTTAAAGCTCCTCGAGCGTGAGGGTTCATTTTGAGACGTTCATGGAAAGTTATTCCTAGATATTTAATGCATTTTTTAAGCGGAATTGTATTATTTTCTATGACAAGTTCCAATTGCTTACTTTCAGGGACAGACAGGTGGTGGCCGCGGCCTGAAGCGTTCCTAAAGCAAATTAATTCGCATTTATTAAAATTTATGTCTATTCCCCATCTCTTATAATATGGTAAAATTAGTTGAAGGTGTTTTTTGACTTCTTTCAGTGCTTCATGTGGTCTCTCATGGCCGCTAAATATAATCGTATCGTCGGCATAAAGAACAGATTTGGAGGTGGGGCATTGGATAGGGAAATCCGAAAGGTAAATGTTGAATAAAAACGGGCCCAGAATTGATCCTTGAGGGACTCCTGTTGATATAGGGATTAAATTGGAGATTTCGTTATCAAAAAGAACAGACAGACTACGGTTAGAGAGAAAACTTTTCAGGATTTTTATGAAATGAGTAGGGAAATTCAAGAGGTGAAGTTTATAAATTAGCCCATCGTGCCAGACAGAGTCAAAAGCTTTTGTTAAATCAATCGCACATGCAACTGTACATTGTTTGTTTCTCAAATTTTTTAAAATGTTATTTTGAAAAAATAGAATAGCGTGTTCTGTGGAATGGCCTCTTTTAAACCCAAACTGTTCATGTTGAGTTAGTGAGGTACCGTCAAAATGTTCATGAATTTTTGTTAATAAGATTTTTTCCAGGATTTTACCGATATTGGACAGTAACGATATGGGGCGGAAATCTTCAAGTCTATTTGAGTGAGCCTTTTTTTTTAAAGGAATGAGACTGGCATGCTTCCATGCTCTTGGAAAATAACAATTGTTTATGCAATTGTTAAAAATGGGTGTCAGATATTTGGCCAAGCTAACTCTAGCTTTACGTATAACAAAATTTGGAACTTTATCAGGTCCTGCTGATTTTTTATTGTTAAGGGAATTTATAATGGTTTCAATAAAGTTAGTTGACGCAAAAGTTTCGGCGGATATTAAGTTAGATTTATTAGAAGGTGAGAAGTTGTCTACAGTAAAATTTCTATTCCAGGTTGAAAAGGCACAGTTAAAAGTATTAACTGACAAAACATTTTCTATATCATCTTGGGGGGTTTTAAGGGCAAACAGATCGGCGTAAAATTGGCTAAAGGCTTCAACTTTTTCACTAGAGGTAGACAAAATGCGGTTATTCCAAGTGAGTTCCTGAAGCGAACCCTTTTTATTTTGTTTTCTCTGAGTTATTTGATTAATTGCTTTAAAGACATTAGGCGATGGTTTGAGACTTTTGAGTTTCAGACAGAATTCCGCATTTAGATCGATTCTGACCTTATCCTTGATTATTTTGCTCAAGCATTTTATCCTAGCTGCAAGATCTAAATAATCTTGATTCATACGATCCCCGTATCTATGAAAAATTCTTTTTAGTTTAGTTTTCCAGTTTTTCCTAGTTTTGAACAAATTCAGAGTATCTTGTTGAATATTGAGATAGCGGGATTTTGACGATTCTAAAGTACTGTGTCTTTCGATGCAGTTTGAAAGTCTGTTGGTAAGTTCCAAGATAAAAGTGTCTATCTCTTCATTTGACAAATTCCTATCAGTGCGTACAGGAACATTCAACAGTTGAGTCTCCAAGGAATTATTAAAAGCTTGCCAATTCGTATTTTTAAAGCTCCGGAAGTTTGGTTGTTGAAACGGGAAGGGAGAAAAATTTTGAAAATGAATGTGCATTAGTACTGAGTAGTGATCAGATATCGGGTCGAGTGTGAGGCACACAATATTGTTTCTTAGGTGACTAGGATTACGTAGATTAGATGAAATTAAAAGGAAATCAATATGGGATCCTGAGCTGGGCCTAGTTGGACCTTCGGCTGCTACCAAATCAAAGTCCAGGAAATGATTGTCAGAATACCATTGGTAGAAGTGTTGACCATTCAGGTTGACTTTTGTATCACCCCAAAGTTGGTGTCTTGAGTTGAAATCACCACCTATTATGGTATATTCATATTCACGCAGACAATCCAAAAGATCATTGAGGGCTGCCACAAGTCGGAAGCCAATATTACAAGGGATGTAGATAGACACCAGCGCTAAAGTCTTAGTAAGGTTTTGAACACTAAAGGGGATGAGTATAATTGTGGCTGAGATAACACTGTTGTGAAAAGTTTTAGGGAACGCTTTGTAGGTATTTTGAACCAAAATACCAGTGCCGCGGCCCGAGCAGTTATTTATCAGATCGTAGTTATTGTTAAAACGAACTTTCTTTTGATTTTTAAGACAGGTTTCCTGCATTAGTAAAGCAAGAGGCTGAGTTTCTTTAAGAAGTAACTCAACCTCAATTTGTTTGTCACTGGAGTTGAAGGAGTTGACGTTGGCAGTGACTATGTTTATATTCATGGATTCAGAGAGGCAAGGAATGCCAGATACGCCTCTGGCTTTTGTGAGTCATCGAGTCTTAAATACGAGGGCCAAAAATTCTTGATTTTTGCGAAAAGGGTGTTGAACGGTAGTCCAAAAAGGTTTTTGGATTCATTTAGAAAGTCTGTAAAGACATTACTGTTAGGAGGGATGGTCTGTTGATTGGATAATGAAGTTTTGGTTCCTTTTACAGCTTCAGCAAACGACATACCCATTTGAGGGGCACTATTTGCATGGGGAGGTAGACTGTCATTAACGAATGTTTTTTTCCGGCTGACTGAAGAACGAGTTTCTCTACTAGCCAAATATTCGGTCCTTTTAGGACAACCTTTGAAGTTGGCGGGGTGTCCAGAGGCACCGCAATTGACGCAGTAAGCCACCGAGTTTTCCGCTTTTGGGCCGAGATCACACTCACCTACTGGGTGCTCTCTAAGGCACTTAACACATCTAGCTGGGGATGTACAATAGTTAGAGACATGCCCAAATCGTTGGCATCTATAGCACTGTATAGCACCTGAACCCTTTATAGAGTCCCACTTTACCCTATGGCTCATGATTGTTTTAATTGCTTTTAGTTTCAACATGCTTTCCCTATCCCCCAGAACACATAAAAATAAGTCAAGGGAGATGTCGTTTTCTTTTGACCATTTTGTCTCGAAACGCTTAACATCCACTATAAGAGAGGCATCCTTAGCAAGAATACCCGCCTTAATAGCCTCGGGAGTGAAATTACTCGAAATACCCTTTAAAACTACGTTAAACTTTTTAAACTCCTTAGGAGTGAACGAATGTCCGTTTACATTTATACTTTTGAGGAGATTAAGGATAAAACCATGCAGCTCAACATCTCTTACCTTTATTTTAAGACCAGAGTGTCTGCCATCTATTTCGTAGTCGGATGGATCTATTTTGGCCTTCATCATGAGTTCCACAATACTCTTAGAAGAGATACCTTTGGTGAAAATCGTTGGGCACCATGGTTTGGGCTTCGATATCTGATGCTGTTGTTTTTCTGTTGTTGGAGGGTTGTTGTCCGGATTTTTGGTGTTGTTTCTGCTGTTAGGCCTGATCATTCTGTCCTCTCCTATGCCATCGTCAGGCTTAGTTACATCGTCACCTTCGTTAAATTCATTGCCCAGTAGATGGTAATAATTCTCGTTTTTTTTTGTTGCTTTTTCTGTCGTCATTTTTTTCTTTGCAGAACCAGCAGTGTGTATTTGCCGCCTTTTGCGAACAACAATTTGTGTGAAATGATCCTTATCAAACAATTCTTTGAGTGCCGCTACAGTATCGGCGCTCATTTGACCAGGTATCACACTTACATTTGTTTTATTAGGGGTGCCGATAATTACGTTGCTACCTAGAACACTTTTTCCAGCGTTCGCATTGTTTGGCTCTTTTGTTTGAACTAGAGTCTCTGTCTCCATTATACGGGAGGGAGAGCGAGAACGTGAACGCGCACTTGCATTGGTATTTGTTGAGATATAATTCTCCTCATACCAGCAGAACCGTTTGTCGATGTCTTCTTTTTCTTGTTTGTTCAACAAGTTAGAAGGCAAAATTAAATTTCTTTGTTTAGCTGCACTATCTTTAGGTTTATCTGGGAGAAGATAAGTGTTCGGACTTGAAATGTCCTCCATAATGATAGGTTTAAGTTTCTTTTACTCTTAGTTTTTTTTTTCTTTTTTTTCACGATTTAGCACTCGAATTGAAACACGTCCGTACTTGCCGACGAACAAACGAACACGAAACTTCCATCAGAGCAAACAAATAATATGGCATAAGTCTACCCGATAATAATTCCTTCACCTTTCCGCCCTACCGCACCGTCCACAAACAACGCTACCTGTGTCTTCTTACTTCTCATATATAGTCCGTACCAAAACAGTTGGCCAACGGTCGATTGCGCAGAGAGAGGATTTAAGAGAACAAAAATGACGCGAAAGAGATTTAATCACTAAGCGTTTTTGCCTGTAATTTACAATGCGTAACCCAACTTTACAGTGCTTAGAACTAAAATGCTGTTGAATATCTAAATAAACTTAATTTTTTATTATGAGGTCGACTTTTATACATTTCTACCTAGAAGTCCGATTGTATTTGAAAGGGTTCCCAACCCTTTTTATGGTTGAACATTTCGTGGTTTAGCGCTAGGTACCTGTATGGGTGGTGTGCTTGGTTAGCATTAATTTTATGATGTTTGATTTTACCTGTTTGACTTAAGTGTAAAAGTTTTACGACATGATTAGTGTTTGCATTTGGTTACCTGTAGGGGCAAGGAATAAATTTGTTGCTTGGTTTTTAGAGTTTTTTATTTTAAGATAACGCATATATATTATGGATTTCCTATTTGGAATTCACTTTCACGAAAACAAAAGCATTGCTAGGACATAAGTTTATTAAAATAAAATAAATTGTCATTGATCTTTCAAGAAAAGGAAAACCAATAGGAAGTCTAGGACGTAAGATCGTTGTTAGGATATATTACAAAAAAATTGAAGAAGCTAGGAATTTATGTATAGATAATCCCATCACATACGCAAATTCACAGACAGAGGAGTTTACGGGAATTTCGGTGTGACACTGCAATTTACTTTACTTTGCGTGCCAATATCAGTACCTACATGATCAATATGCACGACACAATTAATAATGATCAACGAAAGCATAATGAGCAAATAGGGTTTAAATCTAAAACCGTACACCTTCATACAGACACAGTCACACAATCAATTCATGTGCAATGTTTTGCTTAATCTATCCGACCGTGATCACATCATACTCCTACAAAGAACCGACAAGACAAAAAACGAAACAATATATTTGCCTTCAAGTAAAGTTGACATATAATGGTCTATATTTTTCCTTCGCTCCTAATTTCAGTATAAAAGAAGGAAAATGAAGAAACCACCCTCAGTGAGATCGCGACAGCGATCTTGAACACAAGGCAGGGTATACGTCGTTTTTTATTATGGCTCCGCCCATTTTCGTCTCTTTATGCTTGTTTTTGCAATTTAAGAGATTGTAAAACACATTTTAAGAGACCTGCGCAGTAGAATGGCCAACTGTTTTGGTACGCACTATACCTACTCACGAGCATGAAGGAGAACAAAAAATCAGCTGTTTGCGCAAAACCAAATAAAAATATTCTGCTGATACTTCCATCAGAGCCAACAAATAAAATAAAATAAAATACGATAAATCTACCCGATGAGAATGTCCGCTACGTCAAACATCAGCCACTATCGGCATCGGTAGTCGTAGTCGCTACCTGAATGATCTTCATTCACATATTCCCATTCAGGAGATTGGAGGAAAACAAAAATAAACCCACATAATGTGCATAAACTAATATAATTTGTTTTGGCCTTACGTCGTATGGTGGCGTATCGTCGTATACACGAAGTGAGAATACTATAAAGTGTATATACAATGCTCTGGGTGAACCGTGTATACGGAATGGTTTGGGTAATGTCCAAGACACTATTTATAAAAAAATTGTTGAACTCGTTAGTAATATTCTCATCCCCTTTTATGCACGTGCCTTAAAGTAAATATCATTTATCGATTGTCTTCTTTTTTTTCTTTAAAACGTGCGTTTTAATCACTCTTCACATAGCTTTTTGGTCTCTAGCTCTTTCAATTTGTAACCTAATGCTGTTGTTTCTGCGAACATCCTATCAAAGGCGACACGATGAGAGCTATCCCGTTTGTGGCTGATGTTTCCTTTGAAGCACTCTCTGAGCCTGACGTCAGTTTTAACCGCCTTGCTGGTACGGTAGATATAAGTGATCTCTTGAAAGCATACTACTAAGCATTAAACATAATCTCATTTATCAAAGGGGGTCTTTTCTATGGAATAATACCACGGATTGTCGAAAGTATTAAGCAATCTCTAGGAAGGATTTGAGGGCGATTTCTTTCTTCTCGAGCGATTCTTCAAACCTCTATGACTTCCAATCGAGGCTCGGTAACTCGCCATTGAATTTATTGTACAACTCTTTCCTGGTTTGGAATCATGACAGCACTTTCGCCATTCGCATCTGTGTCGGACTTATTCAGACCTTCAAATGACCTCTTTTGGTGTTCACCGTTCAATCTATAATTAATCTCCATCTACCTCCTTTCAAAATTGCTTTGTGGTATATCTAAATTGATCAGATGAAACAGAAAGTGGGTGTTTCTTGTGGGTGCTGCCAAGGCACAACTGCTACGCATTCTCTTCGAGTCCTTCCACTGTTTATGCCACAGGTAGCTACATTATACGACAGCGCCTATAATTACTGATTCCATCGCTTAGGGCGCATACTTTGTGCACTCACAAGAAGAGGTTTTTAATTACACATGGTGCCTGCTCATTTTGTTAGTTTCGTGCACTCAAAAAACGAGGTTAGGATTTTATTTTCATTTCGACAAACTTGGGCTTGCTCTAATTACAGTAATCACAAACACTGACTACTGTTTGGGTTCGGAAAACTATAATTTGGATATCATTTAGCAATTCATTAGGATCGTTATGTCAATGGATTTGCTCATTGCTGGATTGAGACATTATTTCCCTTTTTGGGAGTGTGTGCGGAGCATACCGACAGAGCGGCATGGAATGCTAATGAAATATGGCATTCTCGAAGCGAACGGCACGTTGTTATAGGAAACGCCAGTCGGCGGGATCAATTAATCATATGGAGATGACGGTTTATTTTTTTAATGGTTTTTTTTTTGTATTTTTTTTGTACATAATTTTTTTATGTTGTTGTCGCCGTCTTTGCGCATTTAAATTGGTTTTATCTTTGCGATCGACGAGGAGGGAGCGATTGGCCTTAGGTTCGTCGGTAGGACGACTGTTCTGTAGTACGTACTCCAAGTTCACGAATGCTTATGAATATTTATGTGAACGTTCTTTGGGTAATCTATCTGCTGGTAATGTGCGTTGACATTTAAGTAATTCAATTTGTTTTCTGTTTTTTTTTTGTTGATGTTGTTGCTTTTTAGTTGTCATTCAATTAAAGACAAACATAGAATAGAAAAAGAGATAGATACAAAAAAAAAACCAATTGGAGACATGGTATTTGGGTTGGTTTCGATTCAATTTTTGGCAAAAAAACCTTGATAAAGCTTTCTCAAGAAGATGCGTATATTTTTGTTTCCACATTCGTTGGTGTGGTGACGTAACCGATGGGTTCAATGAAGGTCGATGTAACCAAAAATTCGTCAAACATATGGTGAGGTCTCAGAAGTTAAAGGATTTTTGTCCTTACCGTTCACGCAATGAAGATGTTGACTATTATTTTTTTAAAAAAATTTTCTTCATTTTGATAATATTTCTCTCAGAAATAGGTTTATTCTGTAGCATATTTCAAAACTGTAATGCAAATTTGAAATTGTAATCTTCACTTTTTTATAGGACTATTCTGTCTTAAAATGTAAGGTTTTCACGGAAATGAATGAGCCTCAATCGTTAATCAGGTCCTCTGGTGATCCGATGGTAAACCTACATATCCAACCGAGAAGTGGAACCACGGAAGACAGTTGCTCTCGATATTTCAAAGGCATTTGACAGAGTTTGGGCATCAGTATTTATGGAACCGACTTGCCTCTTCTTCAATGGATTAGAAATTAGTTTTGCGGCTGTTAAATGCAAGTCGTATTAGATGGCCATAAGTCTGAAAGTTAGCGCACTGGCTTACTGATTAGTGCGTCAGACTACTAATCATCAGCGGGTGGCAATGGTGCAGTAGTAGTGTATTCGCTTACGGAATGGAAGGTCGTGCGTTCGAATCCCGGCCAAGTCCATTACTTTATACCGAATACATGAAATCGTTATCTCCCTAAGTAACTTAGACACCACCCGTGGAGAAAAACCCTACAACTGCACCCAAACACTTCTTTCCTATCTCTCTATTCTTTCTAATACCAAGTAGCTTACACTGTGTTCCTAGCATTATAAGGGTACTGTAACAACAGAAAAAAATCCCTTTAGCGTAAGCAAATTATAAAAAAAAAAAAAAAATCTCAGGTTCAAATCACGCCCGGGGCCCAGTAACACCTGAAGATTTTTTGTCCATGCATCGCCTTTTACGAAAGTCTGCCAAACATCCAAGAGTATCAATTATCATGAGAATCTTTTCAATTTCCTTTCGGAGTCGGCTTAAAATTGTAGGTCGCACAAGCAAATGGTTGGAGAATCTAGGTTTTAGACCTTGTACGAGCCGATAATGCCTTATATTTATTTATGTTTCAAGTTCGATATTCGCCATATTATTGTTGGTGTTCCTCAAGGCTCAGTTCTGTCTCAGACACTCTTTATCATTTTTATTAATAACTAGCTGACCCATGTTCGCATTGCTTCGCCAGTCTGCCACTTCTCAAGTTAAAAAAAAAAACTTCCTGATAAGAACTGATAAAGAAGAACGTCGAGAGTGTCCCTTCTCATTATGTGGATATACTCTCAGTGCGTCTCCCTCTCAATCTCAATTACACTTCATACCCTATCTTTCTCAATCCCATGCGCCACAAAAAACAACAACACAAACTACAAAAGGCGCATAAAAAAAGAAAGAAAAAGCACACAGCACAAAAGGTACAGAAAGAGAAACAGATTTCTGCCGCACACACACACACATTTTCCTCCACTGAACGCTGAGAAAATCCAACGATCTAGCTTCAATCGGACATTTTACTTTTTTTGAATTGTATAAAATGTATAGTTTAATGCTTATTGTTCAACTTCAGGATAACCTACAAAGATGATTTATATCTTAAAAGCTTTGTACATAATTAAACTTTATATTAAAAAAAATCCTATTTCATTTGGATGAGTCATTCCAAAGCTAGGAGCTAGAAAACATTCGAGAGTTACAACTTTTCTTAGATATCAGCTTAGATCTCCGCTTCCGGACAGCAGATGAAGCATTTTCCCGGAATAAAAAGTAGCCTATGTTTATCAGGGATAATGTCCGCTTCTAATGGTAAAACAAATTTTCAAATCGGTCCAGTAGTTTCGGAGCCTATTCGAAACAAACAAACAAACAAATCTTTCCTCTTTATAATACATATTAGTATAGATCAATAATAATATAAATAAAATCTATTACATTTCTTTGCTGATGATAGAATTCCCAAATTTTTATTTACATTCCATAATTCACATACTGTGATGAGCTAGCTAAATCGCTTAAGACCCTTCAACAATTTTACCGCAATACTCGTCAGCCATAGCATGCCCATCAATTTAACGCACCCATCAGCCTATCTTCGAACGTTTTCTTTGTGACGTAGTGCGAGACTTTCTACACTGGAGCACTCAGACTTAATACTGGTCCATTGTACAACCAAGAAGACACACCACATTTTACTATGAGAATTTACTCGGTTTCCTAAGAAAAACGAGAAGGCGCTTCAATGATAAGGAGCTTTACAGCGCTCACCATATCAGCACCAAATACCTGCCACCTGATACGAGCAAAAGCAGGACAATCACAGAGGAAATGTTCCGCAGTGTCGTCGCTTTCTCCACAGGCTTCGCAGTTGGTGGTATCGCTTAGGCCTAGCACCTTAAGGTGTTTGGCAAAAGCGTAATGGCCGTAAGAACGCCAGTAGTCTGTCTGCAGTCTTTTCTGTTGATAGACAATAAGAATGCCGCAGATTACCTACAGACGTCGTGGAGAATTTGCTTAGTCTGTCTGCACCCTTTAGAGTCATGCCATCGGCGATTGTGTTCATATGAAACCCAACCGTCAATGGAAGCCCTGACCGAGGACGCAGGCAGACATATCGCTGGTTCAGGTCCAGAGAAGTCCTCCTCTGAGTCTTGTCTAGCAATTTCATTGGATATCCATTTCCCGTGATCCCGTAATGACCCGGGACCCAGACAAGTCTAAGTCAATTCAGCCTTTCGACCGAATTCAGACAGATCTTGCATCCACGAACTATTTTCGATGTGGTTAAGGGTTTGAGCAAGGCCTTAAGCGCAGCCTGACTGTCGCTACAGACGCAGATACTTCGCCTCTTCCACCAGGTTTATTTTTGTCACCAAAGTTGGAGAGTAATCACTTTTTTTGTAATCTAATTACCAGGTAAGGTAATAACAATTGCAGCACATTACTCATAATTAAAATTTTATTCAATTACATTTTAATTACAAAGTAATTGTATGGAAAAATTCCAGTTACGTTACAAGTTGTTGGCAATTTAATGGCGATTACACCTTCCAATTGCAATCGTTATGAATTTCTCTAAGTTAAGTGTAATTTAAAATGTAATTGAATATCAGTAATGACAGGCCTTCGGACTTAAATTTCAAAGAGTAAAAGACGCTAAAACGGACCTCTTAATATTATTACACATATCATTCTGCATAGCTTTTATTACATTGAAATAACTCTTAGACTACACCTTTAATAATGTGTTTACGTAACCAATTACCAACACGTAATTGTAATTAGAGTTGTTATTGACAATTGAATTACACTGTGAATTACCATTAATTAATTTGTATGGTATTAACCACCAGTGCAAAGTCGGGCTAAGAATGGCAATGCTGTGTCGCCCCAAAAAACCGAGCTTGTCGTTAAAGGTGACTAAGGGAAGAAATCACGTTTAGGCAATTTTAACATCCAAGTGAGCCTAGCGGCACATTTGTTGAAGAACCACTAAAGTCTGTAAAACTAGGATGCATCGAAATCGGAGAATGAGAGTTAAACTGTTATGCATCGCTCTCCGCCGGAACATGGAATATGTTGATTATTCGGTACCCGACCAGTTTAAAGGCTCGCGACCGAATGAATAAACGCAAAATAAGTTTGAATTATCTTTAAGCAATGAATTAAAAGAGAAATCTTAATAACAAACTTTTTTCTTAAGTTAATTGACGTTGATAAACATGCAATCAACTAAATCAACGAAGTAGCTGGTATTTCCATACCAGTTATTACTTAATGACAATTAGCTAACGCATAGGCATGATTTTTAATTAATGAGCCGTGAATTAACTTTTAACCCACATTGTAGTTAATTTGTGAATTAGAGACAAATTAAGTAATTTTAATTCGGCTGTTAATGTTATGGCATCAACTATCGTGAATCGCAAACCTATTCGGTATTAATGAAAGTTCCGAAAAACCTCTTGCTCTGATGTCCAATTTGTTTTGACTGTAAATTTCTCGAATCCAACAGTCTGACGAATTTGACTGATTTTACACCGAAAACGTGGGATAAAATACATAAATCTGTATTCAGTTCACCCTCATCCGAGACATCATTAATGGCTACCACACTGATTTTAGGAACAAAACGTCTCGAAAGACATTAAATTATGTTCACCCCCATGCGACACACCATCAATGAATATTTCCCACGTCACCTCCAATATACATTCTCAACCAAATAAACAATGCCTAAAATTGTCAACACCCTTTTATCTACCCTTCCAGAGACTTTCTCTAGAGATTTTTCATTCCCAATGCATTTGTGGTGAGATAATTCCAAAACCCATTTCCCAGATTCACTTCGCGCTGAGATAAACCGAAATGGGAAATGACTGATGTCACATATGTTCATAGAGACCCTCTAATCCCCCTCCTGGCTCTCGGCTCCCCCGCCCCCAAGAAAGGATTAACGCACACTCAATCCGAACCTCATGCGTACGGCTGGTTCTGTTCTCGCGTAAATCTCTTTCCCACAATAATTAAAATTCAATTCGATTTGTATCTGTGTACACAGTATATCCACAAACCACGACGTTTGCTTGATTTTTCGCACCATCCTCGCAACCCCCTTCATGTCTTGTAATTTATTTTCGTAATGAAAATGCAACTATGGAGGAAAAAAATGTGACGACAGAACAAAAACAAAAATCCACAAAAGAAAAATGTAATTACAAAGGAAATAACAAGATCCTTTAAGAAATACATACATATAAGGACGACCTTAAAAAAAAAGGAATATGAATTTACTCAGGAACAACACAAATATTTGCACATATTCAGGAATGAAAAATGAAGATTATTACGCAAGGCACACACATATTTGCGATAGAAAGGAGGATATTTTTCTTGGAGAGAATTTTTCTTCATTACTGCTTCACATGCTAAGAAGAATGATGATAAGAACAACGCGACGACGACAGACAAAAAAATGCAAACAAAAATAAAAAATTAAATTAAATCTAATTTTAAGGATAAATGCGAATAGCCCCCGGCTAACTCTGATGTGAAGGGATCAATTTGGAATTTATTGGTAATAAATTTGAAATTTCATTATAACTTTTTGATTAAATCTCAAGGATATGGCATTTTAGGTGGGCAGAGTAATTCATCCACGAAATATTCGCTTTCAAATTGAAGATAATTAATGAAAAAAAAGTCACAGTTCTATCGGGGAATATTATGCAGAGCGTATAAGGGGGATATGTATCTATGTTTGTCTATTCACAGGGGGGAGTGTGACGTGGGACAATAGGAAGCGTATCTGCTGCCAAGTGGGAGGCAAGTCAGGCCAGATAAGAACCAGATTAAAAGAGGACATCATAAACAGATTTCGGTAATAAATGCGGGTTGTTTATATTCAGTGTTTATCATGCAGAAGGAAAAATGATACAGATTTATTTTCATATAAGGATATTCTTTCTGTCAGGCAACTGAAAAGAAAACAAAAGCGAACCGAACACATGTATGATGAAATAGATACTTGCTTGTATTAGAGTCTGGTAAGTGTGAATCTGTAACGATAATCGCACGGCGAGTTTATGACCTAAAAATGACATTGGTTTAATGCTGGTGGAATGTGTTGAAGTATCCGTTAATTGCAAACATAAACTATATACATAATAACTCGCAGTTGATTTTATGCGCCTGAGTAGGGTGAATAGGCGCATATGTTCGCATTGAATAAGACATTTTAAGGGCGGTTTTATTCGAAGAATAATAAAAGGGGATTCAAAGTTGTGACAAATATATCTGCCATTGTAGGTGGCCTCAAGCCATAATCGCGTTAGTCGATTTTGCTTACTTTTTAGGAGAGCAGTTTTAAGATTCGTCGCTTCTTTTAATATCTAGCGCAACTATAAAATGATTATTAAATGCCTGTCCGTCCGTTCATCCGTCACCATTTTCGAGGCCCAAAATTCGCGACATTTGGAATATTAACTCTCTGGCGGCCCGAAATGATCAAGTGCTAAGATTTTGAAAACCGTTCACTGCCACGCCCACTACAGGGTGGGCCAAAAGTGGCTTCCTAAATCAAGCGATTATTTTGAAAATAACATTCAATTATGTTGGTCCTCTCTAAAGCGCTGTAGTTCATTTTAGTAAATCTCCCAAGTTTGTTTTATAAGAACCTTAAAAAATAAAAGAAAAAAAATTAAAAACAAAAGAGTTTTGATTTTTTTCAAATTAGGAATTCGCTTTTGGCCCACCCTGTATTAAAAAAAAAAAAAACGTTTTAGCAATACCAAAGTTCGAGCTAAAGTGTTTAAATTTTACTTATTGACAAAGCATCCGTATTTAGTTTTTTTGACACATTTTTGGGGGACAGAAAAAGGAATAGGGAATCCAACAGTTCGCCCAATTGCACTCTAGCCTTTAAGAGCTGTCTTTAAGAGCTTCTGAACTTGAAATTGAATCTTAACATACACATGCTGAGCAAGTGAGTCATATACAATGCCTAAGGCCTGGATTCTCCAACCTTTTGCTTATGCGAAGTGGAAGAGAGTGTTCGAATCTCAGTAGTACAATTTCGGAGCAGATTAAAAAAAGTGAAGTAAATAAAACTTCCGGAGTAGATTAGAAAACGAAAGAAAAACTTGAGTTTTTAAAAACTGTATTTTTAACAACTCTCACACACATACATATATACCTTGCTAATGAATACGAAATGAATAAGGAACGAGGTAAAAAAAATTATGATTCCGCTTAGAAAATTTCAGATTCAGAACTTCAGAGAGGTTAGGTTCGGTAAGGTTGAGGTGGTTGTCAGATTTAGCCAACAGACTTAGGCCAATGTGAAGTCGATTATGATACCACGCGGATCTAGGGTGTATCTCCACTACTCGTTTAGCCAGTTGGAGCTTCTTATGAAGCGCGATAGACTTCTAACGTCAGTTTTAGCCAAGTCACTTAAATTATAGACAGAGATTTATTTTATCGGAGAAAGCAGGGCATTCACAAAGTCCTCTCCTTCTCCTCGTCCATGCAGCTTCTGCAGACGTCGTTTGAATGAATGCCAAGCCTTATTGCGTGCTTGCCTGTTCGATATTCTCCTGTAATGACACCTGTAGTGGAACTAAGATGCAGTCGGTTTAGTGAGATTAGACACTTATGTAGATCGTCAGAGGTACAGCTTTGGCTAGTCATGATTAGTCGCTGGACATGAATTCAGAGTCAGAGTTGGTTGGAAATTGGAATAATTGTCATTTACTTCATCTGGTGTGGCTAAAGAATTTTTCAGTGCGGTAAAAGGAGGGGGCAGTGGAAGAAACTCTAGATGTTACTTGGCCTCCGCGTGATTTTAACCGGGGACTTTCCGAATATTAGTCCAACACCCTTGCCTGACCCACTGCGCCCACATATAAGAAACAACATTTCTAATATCGGAAAAAGAATGTTTCATCTCACTTTGTATAGTTTTTAAGGACACCAGCTTTGATTATCATCAAAATCAGGGATCTCCAAATCATGGATCTCCAAATCGATTGCAAACTGCTGACCCTTCTTGAACAATAGGCCCTGTTGTTTTAGCATTCATTTCTTATTTCATTGCGGGTGGCAATGGTGCAGTAGTAGTGTATTCGCTTACTAAATGGAAGGTCGTGTGTTTGAATCCCGGCAAAGTCCATTGCTTTATCGAATACATGAAATCGTAATTTCCCTAAGCAACTTAGACACCACCCGTGGAGAAAAACCCTACAACTGCACCCAAACACTTCTTTCCTGTCACTATATTCTTTCTAATAGTAAGTAGCACCGAAAAGCATGCACTGAAATACAATATTGCCATGTGCTGCTTAAAAAAAAGATACAATGGGCCTTATTAATAATCAGCTACAAATATCGACTATTAGTAAGTGACAGATTTTTTCCCGTCTAAGGACAGGGCTAGAATATCACTGCAACGTCCCTCAAACAGCGCTTGTCGTAAAAGGCGACTAAGGCAGGATATCACATCTAGGCAATTTTAAAATCAAGGTGGTGTGCATGCAAGTCCGTGGGTTGACACTACTTCAGATCACCAGTGTCGTAAAAGGTCGATCAAACAATAATCAATTACGCGTGCATGCATTTGTCAAAATCATAGAAAGAGGCAGGCCGTAAAATTCCTGGATCACACAAATGCCAATATTACAATATTCCCATTCCCATTAGTGGTGTTTTTTTTTTGCAACTCAGTAATAACTCAGTCGTCATTTTATCTGTAAACCAAAAACGAACCTCCACTCACTATTTTTTTGTAACTGAACCCAGAACTCAGTATAGTTTGTTAAGATTGAAAACCAGACGGCTCTTAAATCAATTGAAGGTTGGGCAAAAATTTCGATTTTGTACCGTGGTTACAGACGGGCAATTTGAGAATGTCTCACAAAAAAATTTATTGACGAAAAAAAAGGATCTTATTGAAAAACATGTTATAAAAATGGAATAATAATCTAAGATATGACATTAATAGCAATTACTGACGCTAATTTATTTGACGTAATTTTATTTTACCAAAAGATCCCTGAATCCCCAAAAAGTTCTTTAAAACCTAAGAAAAGATATTTATCTTCTACGCTGACTAATACTCCCCACTAAAACATTTTCTTTTTAATTGCATAATTGTTTCCTAACAATATTACCGTGCGGTCAGTGTTACAACAGGAACGACATGCGGGAGCTGCAGAAATTACTCTCACGCAATAACCCGTGTACAAAGGGGAGCAATTCAAAAGAATTACCTCTTTACTTCAACCTCAACAACTATGCCACGTAACCCACATAATTTTACAAGACATTTCCAGAACTCATTCCCTTCATGTGCAGCCAGATAGACCGGCAAACCAACCAGCAACTCATGACACAAAATAGATGCGCGAACTTCTGCATCTTCGGCGACATGTTCCTGGAAATAAGTGTATCACTTGTACCATGACGATTTTTCGATTTGTTATATAGTTGGTTGGCTTTCCTCCGGTGTGTATCGACTACAGCTGTGCATCTATCTATCTATTCCCACCACCCATCACGTGAAGAAGATTTACATTTCCGTCCCCACCATCGAAACCCTTGTATATCCGCCCGCTGTACAACGAGCTGCAAAGCGAGCTGAATTTTAAGTAGTTCCAAGATGGTCAACTGCGCTGTGCCGTGAAATGTATCCACGAGATATCCGTATATACAAACACCCAAGAGCGGGTTTGACTTAAATCGATTTGCGATTGAATGGACTATTAATAACTGTTTGCGAAACTTACAAACAACCTACTACCGCACGTTTGCCAGCGAAGAGATGATGATTGTGTTTTTCGCTCGACCTGGTCAAAGATTAGATGCTGGAACGGGCGTGCAGAGCTAGTACTCCTTTCAGCTTTGGAGTAGCTATCATAAATTTCCCTACGCCTCGATTTGTGCTTGTTGATTTGACATTTTTCGGCTAAAGAATTACGTTTTCAATTTATTGAGGCATATCATTAAATCAGCAAAGGAGCAATTGATTGTCCGTTGCAGCTGATTTAGGATAGCGAAGCTCTCTTTTCTTCGGAATAGCATTTGCAAGTTGCTTATTTGTATGATAATACAGTTGGGCAATAAATCCAGCGTGCACTGCAATAAATTTAAAGTCAGCGCAAAGAAAACCAAATATAAAAAACAAAACAGCAAATAGTTGCGGGCCGCTGAGTCTCCCCTATGGTACTCCAATCGAAATTAATACAATCTCTCATTTTTTATTAATATGGAAATTTATTTAACTGCAATTCCGAGCTAACCACAACGCATGACCATTAAACCAACAACTAATCCAAATCAATTATTTATGACCACAGGCGCTAGGAGAGCGCGGAGGCGTTAATCAAAAGCAGCGAATTCAGCTAAAATGAATTATGGTCGACGTCATTAGGCCAAAACTCCTATTTATCCCATTTATTGTCAATAAACTCGCTTGTATTTGTAGATTGTCTCTAATTAATGTATCCCTGTACACTGGGTATGTACACCTACGTGAACACGGACAGAGCTGAACATTCCGGTGGCACACGTTTGCGGAATACAGACTTAGCCGGGCGGAAAATAACCCGGATGGCAGATTTATTATTCCCTTCCGCAGTATGCGCTTCAATATGGAGCACGACTAAAGGGCTGGGGCAATGGCACCATCCAATTTGGAGGGGTCATGCGTCGAGACGAGAGAATATGTAAATTTGTGGGTAAAGTAATTCTGTAAATTTTCCAAGCGCCCAGGTTTAGAAGAGGGTTTTTTGGTGACACACTGCGTGTCAAGTGTGGAGGTTAGTTAAAATGTAACTTTTGCTTCTATAATGCGGGCAATTAATCGTTGCTAGATGGATGAAAATGCGTTGTAACAAATGCTAGAGGGAGAAAGAGCAGTAGGCAGAGTTATTTATGGATGAAGGTTAGAATCGAGTGCCCAAGGGAGGTAGGTAGACAGTGGTGTCGTGGAGTCATCGAAATTGGTTTAATCTTCTGAGCTTAGCAAATGAGAGGGATGGTCGGAGTGTGTGGGTTGTAATTTATCATGGTTGATATTTAATTTATTGACTTTAGATACATTTCAATTTTAAAGCGATCAGGAACTGTCTAATTGGGTATCAAAACTAAATTTACAACAGTTTACGTTTCGGAGGTGCATCAGAATCAGAAAATGTTGTAGGCCAAGTTTCACCGTCTTCTTGTATTCCTCGATGGGACCAGGAAATTCTTAAATGACATCGTCGACGTTCTTGACAAGCGCGCCGCATATATCGCCAGTCCGTACCAGTTTTCGGAACGCAATGGAATATCGCGTATGCTAAACATGTTTTCAGTTGCACTGTCAGATTTGGGAACTCGGAAAAATCGTCGCTAAATCAAAGTTGTTATCTTATTCGTTCTTTACGCGGATCTCCATCCATCAGACGCGGTTGCCAAGTAGAATTCTCCCATCAAGAAAGTATCATCAACACGATGTTCTGAATGTTACGACATACGATGCAGGACGTTCGGTCCATTGGAAACATTGGAAACAACTGGATCGCTCGGTAGAGCATCCCATTGATGTTGGTGAAGAACTTGATAAGAATGAAACGATGGACGTTCAGCTCATTGGACTTCAGAGCTTTGCCGTGCATGGATAAGTACCTGTAAGTGAGATTGGGCAAAGGGCACTTCAGCATTTTCTTTTAAACATAGCCGATAGCGAGGGGAAAGATCGTTCGATGGGGTGCATGGAAATAGCTCCACAAAAAAGAACACCTGTAGTGGGAAATAATTTTACTTATAAAAAGTGAAATTTTTTCCCACCTACACTTAACTTTTATGTGGAAAAGAATTTCACTTTTTAACTTTAACGGCTGAGGTGCAGTGTTGTTCCACGACGTGTCGTTTTATTTGTCGACACTGGATGTCGTCAATAGCGTCGTTATTGTCGTCTAAGTCCTCAGTGTCGGTGTCGTCAATTGGGTTGTCAATGTCAAAAAACGTGGAAAATGCTGTTAGTGAAACCTCTCTACATACTAACTACTAGCATAAATATAGTAATCGTAAGCACTGTACTGGTTGGATATAAATTTACTAATAAATACAAACTTAAAGGCTGGATGTCAAAACAGAGCGTATGATGGACTTGGTTTTGAATTGGTCAAGTTAGGAGTCTCTTTTCAAGCTGGGCTCATGTTCATTACCCCACAAGAAATCGTTTTGCGTTTGAAAGATAAATTAACTTTGGCACATCTATTATTTGCTCAGAATCAAAGACGCCTTTAGCGAAGAAGTAGAGCAAGAAAAGAATCAATTTTTAATCAGCGACACTTATTTTTGACAACGCGTCGACAATTGCGTAGTTCATTTAGTGTAGTCGACGGTGCACATCCCTGGTGACGTATGGCGTTGGGGGCGAAATAAAAAAAAATCGTTGATAGATATTCGACTATAATCTGGCCCTATCGAATTTATTACAGGTTGGACATAACTTCACGAAATTACAGGTAAAATTCGTTGTCGCACGACAGGAGCTTAAAACCTTTGAACGTCGAGAGTTGCTCAAAGAAGGGTAGCTGACCCTCTTTGTTAACGATAGTTCCGTTAACTCCATCCAGAAAACGCAACTCTATGAGCCTCAATTAGTCTTTGCTTAACCTGCTTACTAAAGCCAACAACCGCCACTTAGAGGTTGGGGTTGATAGTCGCAATCATCTTAGCCTTCCTACTGAACCTACTAGAGGGTGCCGATATCGTGTCGTCATGCCTACCTCTCTTCGAACTACCCGCCGTCGGCTCGGATGCTTGTCCGGAGACTGGTTCCGCACCGATTGGTGGTCGCTTGAGTCTTTCCGAGACTGAGGTGGGTGGCAAAAGGCTTTGCCTCGCCCTCTCGGTCAGTTCTCCAGCTGTCCGCCTATTCGTCCCTAGAATGTGTCGTCTGCCGTATGTCGCGTACGTTTACGACTTGTTTGGAACAGCTTGCAGCCGGATCGGAGTCAGGTGATTTCGAGTCGGTTGCTCGCCTAAGCCTCTAAGCAAGCGGCTTCCGGATTGGTGCAAACATTTTTGAGATAACAATTAAACATGACATTACGACGATAGGGAGGTAGACAAAAATGTGTTGGAAAATTCTGTTCGTCCTTCTGCCAGTTTGCAGATCTACAGCCTAAGAGGATGGGACGATTTGCAAACTTGCTTCATAGTGTTTATTTTATAGTCTCGCACTAGCCGTTGTTGAAATTGGAATTTTAGCTCTAAAACAGTGGTAGGTATATGTCATATAACGGTTTGTTTAAACTTAATTTTTCTAAAAACGGCCTCAACGATTTAAATAAAACTGTCTATCTTTTGGTAAGAATGCATTTTGCGAGATTATATAGATTCGTCATGTCTGTCTGTCTGTCTGTCCGTCCGTATGTCACAGCCACTTTTTTCCGAAACTATAAGAACTATGCTGTTGAAACTTGGTAAGTAGATGTATTTTGTGAACCGCATTAAGATTTTCACACAAAAATTGAAAAAAAAAACAATAAATTTTGGGGGTTCCCCATACTTAGAACTGAAACTTAAATTTTTTTTCCTCATCAAACCCATACGTGTGGGGTATCTATGGATAGGTCTTCAAATATCATATCAGGTTTCAAATATCATTTTTTTCTAAACTGAATAATTTGCGCGAGAGACACTTTCAAATTGGTAAAATGTGTGTCCTCCCCCCCTGTAACTTCTAAAATAAGATAATGATAAAACAAAAAAAAATATATGATGTTCATTACCATGCAAACTTTGGTTTGAACGAGATCTAGTAAGTAGTTTTTTTTAATACGTCATAAATCGTAAACCGTAATTTAATTTCATAAACATAAACCTTATGCGTAAACCGGGAACCATTATTTTCTAATAATAAATCTGTATTAGGTGCCTAAGTAAATAATAATTATAATTCGCGCGGAACCCTTCATGGGCGAGTCCGACTCGCATTTGGCCGCTTTTTATTTAACATCAGAATTTCTTGCTAACAACAAAACCGATTTCAATTAAATTTAAAATTTAGCAAGGCTTTTATGATCAAATTCATACATAACTTTTTCGGTTTTTTGAATATGCTGGTTTATTGAATTTTTACAGATTTTTTTTCAAATGAAAACTACAGATTTCCTTGTATTGAAATACTCAAAAAATTGCAAAATATTTTCCAAAAATTAAAAAATAACCGGTTTAAAAAAACTGCTTCAACGATTTTCAATATTTGTTTCCAAGGTAGACTATTGCTAATAAAATACTAATGCATATTTAGTTTTTTCCAAGAAAACTCTCAAACAAATTTGAAACACTAAACGAATTTTCCAATATTTTTTTAAATAATTTTAAGTTCTTATTTATTAGCTACATATCATCATTCCTTAAGATTTTATTATTACAAAAAGTATTACATAACATGTAGGTAGGGATCATTTTTATAAAATTAAATTTATTCTTCTGGACTTCTGCGCTGCAAATATATCTAAAACTTCGTCAGTGTCAATCTAAATTTTTCGATGAATTGACATTAATGCCAATCCTGTTTATCTTTCTTCACCGGTAGATTTTTTTAGATAAGTTTTTAGACGTTTCATTGTCGAAAATGTTCTTTCCGGTGTACATGTTGAAACCGGTAGTGTCGCCAAAATTTTAAGAAGCTTGTGGATGTTAGGAAACAGATCCTTATTGCATTCCCCAACCGCTGCTATTGCACTCTTTGAAAGAAAGAAAGCTTAAAAGATTGTCTTTTTGATGATTTATAGTACATTTACAACACCCGTATCAAAATTGCCGTGTAGGACTTGTGAAGAACATTTAATTTTTTTTTGCGCATATACTTAAATGAAAAGTGAGTGAATGATGATTCCTTGTGACGTCACATTTAAGAAAGAGATAGGATAACGAAATATATTTCCTTCTTTTCTGTATATCTTGGCCTGGGGTATATGTCGTTTGGGGTTGTATTTAAAACTTGTCAGAGTTACCTTACTAAATTCATCGAAAATTATGTTGGTACTACATCGGCTTAAAACTAGAATCAGAAATTTTGAACATAATCAATAATTATTTGAGTACAAATTTCATACTGATGCGGAAAAGTATGATTTTCAGATTCTTTTTTAAAAAAATTCGGCGGCGGGGGGGGCCTGGCTACGGACTTGTCTATCTGTTACATCTAATCCAATCCCCCATTCGCTGATGACAGTACCCTCAGCTTCTTATAATCGTTTCTTAGTTAACGCCCTTCATCTGCGGGTGTGGAACTGGAACGGAAATGTATGTTAAGCTCATAAAATTCAGATCTTGACAGCACTATTCAGTGGGGTTAACTGTCTTCTATCATTAAAGCAAAACCCAAACATCCTGCCATTGTCCATGAACTCAACAGAATACAAAAACGCGCGATAAAACTTACTAACGATCGGGATATCGCGGAAACGTTTGACTCTCTTAGTCATAATCGTAATGCTTCATGTCTATCATCTTCTATCTATCTATCATTTCGCTACACACTTAGACATTTTTTTTACTTGCAACAAATTTGCTCTATAATGCTCCTAAAAATAATCTATTATGGTATTTTTCATTCCAAACTGCAGTATGGAATCGCATGTTGGGGAGGTGCTTATCTAAACAAAATTCAACCATTATTAATTCTGCAAAAATATATGTTACGGAAAATATGCCGCAAACCTAGTAGACATCCTAGTTTTCCATTGTTCTGTGAACAGAAAATTCTTCCAGTTCGTCATATGTACTGTTTTAAGGTGCTAAACATTTTTTTTTCGAAGTCCGGGAATCGTAATTATCGGTTAATTTCAAACTACAATTTACGTGGAAACTTTTCAAACATGGTGTCTGTACCAAGTTTTCGTACTACCGCATATCGAAATTTTTATACTATATCCTCATACCGTCTATATAATTTGTTACCTCATTCAATAAGGATGATTTCAACGTCTGGAATGCCTATAAACCTTGTAAAACACTGGCTTTTCAATTTTAACTTTGATAATTTGGAATCCTTTCTTTCAGACATTCTGGTTTAAATTTTAATTCCAATGAATTATGTATATAATATATGTATTTATTAATTTTTCGCACTTATAAACATAGCATTTGTATTTCTAAAAAGTAATTCGCTTCGAGTTATTCCATTTGTGTTTTTATGTTCTTACTCATTTTTTATATTTTTATATATTATTTTTGAATTCTGTTCTGTTAATTTTCATTTTCTAATTGGATACTTTGAAAATACTATATAGGGTCACCCCACCCAAAACCAATTTTGTGAAATTTGTAATATCTCTTTGATGTGACATTCAACACTATTTTTTGTACTTAGTGCATGAAAATATAGAATGTCTCTAATTTTCTTAAATTCTATACTTTTAGTACTTATAAACATTTTTCGTATTTGTGAACCTTGAATTTTGTACTGAATTTAAAGAAATAAATTATATCTATCTATCTATCTATCTATCTATCGCTGTTTTATTGATTATTCCACCATAAGTGCTAGAAAGGTAATAGCCAGCTGCGTTCACCCCTTAAAAGATTTCCACCTCAATACCCACAGTGCCAGGAATGCGCATCAGTTCACCATTAAGCCAGTATTCGGTCGAGTGAAATACAAAGAACCTTTGCTAAGCTGTAAAATACGAATTTGGAGTGCTCTTAATCGTTAATTTTTCCTTCACATTACAATCTACAAATATTCAAAGCCAACATTTTTCTATTATTCTTCTTATCCTTAATCTTTAATGCTCGTGCCGTTTATGTATTACATTATAAAAGCACTAACAAAAATTGTGTGCGTTTATACGAAGAAAAAAAAGAGTTAATCAAAGGGTCCCGCTATTCATTGAATACATATATTTATATTATAGGTCTCAGGCAATATAACAGGCGTTAAGCTTTTCTTTTTAACAGCTTAACCAGACCCGTGCTTTTAAAACAGGCTTCAAATAGTGTAAATACTTTTATGGCTCTCGTTTCAAAACTGTTTTCATATTATCCTTTTTTTTTTATTAAAGAAAGGAAATCCAAATCCCAGAGCACTCAGGCTCGGTAACGTTCCATTGTACTACCAGGCAGAAATCCTCCTTTTGGTGTAGAGGCATGTGATTGGGTGGCGTATGTTGTTGTTCCCCATGGGGATTGAACCTGCACCGCACGGGTCACAAGCCAACACACTAACCTCTACACCGTCGCCACCCTCATATTATCCTTACTTATGGTGGAAGTATTAAAGCTACACATGCCAATTCGTTTCTTATACATTTTAACATTTCGGTTCAATCGGGTTTTTTCTAAATTTTTACTTAGTCCGTTTTGGTGCGAACCCCACAGGCGAACCATTACGGATGCAGTAAAGTCGGAGCGGTACGATCGCTCTAGTCTGGTAGAAGAGGAAGCCTTCTGATTTATTCGGAATAGGCCCGAAATAACCAATTATGTAATTCTGTGTAAAACTAGGCTTCAAAATTTCCGCCAAAAGTCAGCGTAAAATGTCTAAACTAACAACACCAGTAAGTTCGACATGGTCATTTTTTTTTTTTTTTTTTTTTTCTTTTTTTAAAAAAAGGAGATCCAAATCCCAGAGCACTCAGACTCGGTAACGGTCCATTGTACTACCAGGCAGAAATCCTCTTTTTGGTGTAGAGGCATTTGATTGGGTGGCGTATGTTGTTGTTCCCCATGGGGATTGAACCTGCACCGCACGGGTCACAAGCCAACACACTAACCTCTACACCATCGCCACCCTTTGGACATGGTCATACGTGTAAGCTGAACTCCAAGCACATACTGCATACCTCCCATTTAATATATTCCACTCCACTTACTACCTGTTCACTTCGCATTTGCAGCAATGTTCTAGCGAATCACAAATACACTTTCTACGAATCCTGCTATTCTTGGTCTTCAAACTTTTGTTCTTAAGTCCAGCTTACATGTGTTCAGCTGCAAGACCAGCGTACTCAAACTGCCCGCTTACTGAATTATTCATGATGTCGTCGGTGAAGCAATTTTGGCATGGACGACCACAATGCATTATCGACACGTGCCTACTTTATATACCCGCCAGAGGTACTCTTCTAGAATTAATTTATTCTTTTGCAAAATCGAAATCGAAAGGCCAAAGCAATTTGCTCATAAATTTTGCTTCTATGAAATTTTATAAAGTTAATGACACTTGATGGATGCAATGGCGCTGAATAGTTTCCAACTTCCTGATTGAAATGCGACTCAAAAGTTGCAAATTACCTGCTGACTTGAACTGAATTTTAAATGGTGCGCAGTAGATATGGACACTTGAGATGGTGGTCATGATAGTGCGGAAAGATTGCGGAGTTTGAGATAAATAGGCCCTAATCTGGGCCTGACCTATTTGGTACCTATGGTTTTGTGGGAAGCATATGCAAATGGAAATATGGAATAACGCAGTATACGGCATATGGATTGGAAATCCTTTAGGATTTGTTCACTTCTAACCTTGCGTTGGTTCCCACAGACCCTGTTGAACAACTTCGAGTACTTTTCCTTGGAAGAATTACATAATTTACGCACTTGAGGTCCCGGGGTCGCATCGTCTCGTTGCAAACTTTTCAATTCTTCCATCAATAGCAGTGGAAATGCTGCCCCCGTCTGCTCTGCACCATCAGACCAGTCTCTGCTTTTGGAAACAATTTACAAGCAGCAGCGATGGAGCCTAATTGCATGTCTCCACGATGTTAACAATATAACAAACGGTTATAACGTTTGTTTAATTTTTTTTTCTATTTTTTGTTATTGTTCCACCATGATGTACATTTCACGTGCATCAAGCCAACAACTTGTGTTCCAAGTTCCAAAGTGCAGCAGCTTTTGGTTGGTTTTTGCCTGACATGCTGATGATGGTTGCACAGGGATTGCCAAGAGTCAGCAACAGAGTCGCGCACAGCAGGTTCCATGGTTTGGCAAGGGAGATGGCATTTTTGCTCCGTTAATAGCCCATGTGGGCCTTAGTGAGTCGTTAAGGGAAAGATGCTGATGTTTCTGTGAAGCGGCCGCGTTAAAATAAATTCATCATCATCTTCTTGGAGCTTGGAGGAGTTTTTTTGTTTGTTTGTATTTTGTTAGTCCCTTGTCAGTGTGTGTTGAGTGTGATGGCTTAGTTGGAGAGAGGTTGGCAAGCTAATTACCGCGCGCGAATTGTGCGGGCGACTTTATCATGCTGGCGGAGATATTCTTCTAGTGTTTTTTTATTTTTATTAATGGAACAATGTTTCGAGACATAAAAGATGTTTAGAGGTAGTATGCAGCGGTTAGCTTCAGTCTGCGCTACCGGAGACGATGTTTTAACAATAATTGGGCAATTAGGTGACATTTAAGGTGAAACCGCGTTGGGGACAGAAGAACCATTAAAGTGAATTGTTGGTTCCGATGGTAGAGCTATAACAAGTGATGGTAAAAGCTTGGGAGTAGGTGTATGTTACTGTGTATGCGGTGAGTGGTATTAAGTTCACTTGAAGGTAACCTTCAGTTTTAATTTAGAAAGTGAATAGGGGAATTCGCTTGGTTCTAAGGGATGTGAGTGCATGAACTTTCGAAATGTATGTCTTTTGGAGGATAAATATTTGGTTTGTTGGGCCTTGAATATTGTATACTATTTTTATCCCGCGCGATTTGCTGGATACCTGGCGACGTAGGCATTATAGGTGACGGGGCATTTGATTTATCTGGTAAGAAAAAGGAACCCATTCTGTAGGATAGGATAACACCTAGAGAAAGAAACATGTGGTTGAACCTTTCTAAATTCTAATGTCTGAGATAAGGAAAGAAACTCTTGGAAGACTATAACCGAAAGAAATTCGGAGCGTGCATTAGCATACAAAAAAAAACTTACGAATCCTGGCTTAGGTCTCCTTACGGGGCACTACAGACTGGGACCTAAGGAAAACAGATGAAGGTATCTGCAAGTTCTGCACCGCTGCCGCTGAAACTCCACAACACATTCTGGAAACCTGTGGGGCATTGACTCAAAAAAGGATCAACTATTCAATAAAACACAAAATAAGAGACAAAGATATACCAACCATAGATCCACAGCTCATTCTAGGTTATGTTAGGTTAGGTAAGGTGGCTGCGAGGGTGTGAGCACAGGCACACTTAGACCGCAATTTCGGTCCATTGTGATACCCCAAAAAGGGGGGGGGGGTGTTCTGCCGGTCGTCGCTCATCCTCTTGGGATCCCTGTAATTTCCCCCTATGAGGTAGTGGTTGTAGGGGGAGATACCCCTGAAGGGATCAGGGCAGTGTTGCCGGAGGGAAATATTATAAGGTAGTACTGCAGCCAAAAATGTGGAGTATTTTGAAAAAAATAGTAGTATGTACAAACAATTTTTAGTCTTGAAAATTTTGTTTGCAACTTTATTTAAAAATGCTTCATTAATTTGCATTCAATGTATTTCCTTCCAATCTGTTCCGTTGTTTATCTTCAATGAGAAAACTTTGTTGGGAAAAAACTCGTTCTGCCACTGCGCTGCTGTGCGGAATACTGATCTTAGAAAGTCCCTTGTCAGATGGAAAAGTGTTTCATTAAGGGCATTTTTTAAGACAAATATCTCTGAACAAATCTCTGCTATTTCTAAAGAAGATGTGGTAGGTGTATAAACTTCATCAGCATCAGAAATCTCAACATAGTCGGTTCTTTCGGCAGGGTATTCAGGAACCGAATTTGCAGGAACAGCAGCACTCATTTGGTTTTTACCAGCAGCAGAAGGCTGTTTGAACTTTTTTTGCCTTAACCGATTTTGATTTGGTCGGTGTATCAAGTTCAACAGCAAATACTTTTTCAGCATTTGAAAATTCAATATCGTTGCCTCTTGTAGCAGGTGATTTTGGTGCTAAATTTTTAGGAACAGCAGCAGACTCATTTGTCTTAGAACCTCCAGCAATACAAGACACATTTACAGCTTTTTGCATTTAACGCCTCAAAGGAATCCAATTTACTAAATATGTAAAATACAAGTTTAGTTTGAATAATTATTCTAACAAGAATTACAATAAATTCGAATCTCAAAATATGTAAGCATATTTCAAGAATTAATTTAACAATCTTTTTCATTTTATTGAACTATATATACTCGTACATACGAATTCACAGAGTTTAAACAAAAAAAAAAAAACGACCAAGAAAACACAATCTAAGGTAACAATAAAATAAATACCGAACTGACAGATGAAAATTGCATGAGAAATGAAACCAACGAAACACAAAAACAAACAAGAAAGAGAGAAATTTTTGACTACAGTTTGGAAAAAACTGCTGATAGATTTGCATTCAATTTTAAGTGAATTCAATTTATTTTAGGTCTTTAAATAAAATAGGAGTACATATGTGAAAGGAAGAGTACGGGAGTACGGAGGTGTTGAAAGTAGTACAATACTCCTATGGGAGTACTTTCGGCAACACTGGTTCAGGGTATGCAGCCTGGCTGTAGTTTGCATAGATTGCGATGTGTACAGAGTGACTAGTGCAGTGGCGACTCTCGGCCGACTTCCGAATCATGGGTTGGGATCGAGATGAGATGATTGATGCAATCAAACCTTGGGCCGATCCCATTTCACTGCGTAGCGGAGGGAAAGCTGCTGCTTCTGATCCCTGGGAAGGAAGAGCCTTTTGAGATGACTGTTACAATCGAACCTCAAACTGCTCTTTATTCTCTTTGCGGGTAATACCGTGGAGACTAGTTCAATCGAATCCCGAGCAAGCTATTACATACCATAGAGGGGGGATCGAGGTGTATCGGCTGCACAGCCAAGTTGTTGGTTTCAAACAGCTCATTCTAAGATTCAACAAAGATACTCGACAATAGGCTGTGCTCTAAGATGCGTGTTCGAGCCAAGGCTCACTCTGAGAAAGACTCAAATACAATTTACAAATGACTGAGGCTCTGGAGGAGGGAACTAACCTCTAAAAGGTTTAAGCAGATCATACAAAATTATATAATTATATATGTTCTGTAGTTTGCTGAAAAGCAGTATTTCAACTATGAGAATGATGTCGCACGTTGGGCGCCAGTTTGAACCGATTATACTTTTTCGGTTATCGAAGAATTTCCAGTGAAATACAAAGAAACCTTGCTTAGCCGTTCAACACGAAGTTGGAATACTTTCACCGCTCTATTTTTCAAACCCATTATAATTTACAAACATTTAAAACCATCGTGCATCGGCTGCAACTCTGTCATTCTTATCCTCATTTCCCTAAGGTCCACATTATGTAACTATAAACATGTCTACCTTATAAGAAATAAAAATCCCTAGAGTGCCCGCGAATTAAACAAATAAAAGCAATTTTTATCCCAACCCAAAATCGTGGCCATTCGAAAAAATAAAATAAATTTTAGGCATTAACGGCTCATACAGAGCCCAAAACCTAGCTTCTCCAACCACTTTCTTTCCGAAGTGGAAGTGACCTACAAGCCGAATCCGAAAGGCAAATTCGAGAACCTTCTAATGACAATTGATACTCTTGGATGTTTGTCAGACGTTCGCAAGAGGTGGGGCAGTGGAAAAAAACTCCAGATGTTACTTGGCCCCAGCGGGGATTGCACCGGGGACCTTTCGATTAGTAGTCCGACAAACTAAGCATTAAGCCACTGTGGCCGATCATTCTAAGCGAATATATCAACATGCTAACGTGTTGTCGTTTGCTGAGGGGTAGTATGCCAACTAAAATAATGTCACTGCACGTTGGGCGCCAGTTTAAACAAATTCTATTTTTTCAGTTAATAGTTTTTGTCTCCACGCAAAATCGTTTCTATTTAAGATCGAATATATCAACATGGTCGCGTTTCACGATCGCCTGCATATTAACTGCAGACTGAAAGGGTATACGCTTACGTTGGGCGCCAATTGTTGAGACCAAACCTATCTTTTCTGTTAAAATTTCGCAATCTTACTCGATATTTAGGCTATATTATGGACCTAGGTTAGGGTAGGTGGGTGGGCTAGCTTAATGCCACACTCAGGTCAATACTGAGCCATTGTGATGCCCATCGGGGGTGGAGATTTGTCCCTTACTCATTTTAACCCTGTCAACAAAAACTGAGATAAATTACTCACTGTGTTGTTCGATACAACCTATCCTGTGGATTTGGTGAAGTTCATTATCCTGTCTGTAGGTGTACTGGAGAGCTCGTCTAGGTCATGCTAGAAATGTCTCCCCAGGAATCTGTACCTGATGTGTTGGAGACCCGGGCAGTGACATCCAGAGCTTCCTCGTTGCAACAGCCTCTACAGAGTTCTTCTTCCGTCAAGCGCAATTTGTTCATGTGGTACCGCAGAGTATTGTGCCCCGTTAATATACCTAGAGGGTAGATAGTGATTTCCTATTCTTTTTCATGAGAGGACCGATGTATTTATTTGTTGTTGTTGTAGATAAATTAATGCAAACTGAAATTATTTAGGCTCACGATGGGCACACGTTTGCAGCAAAGTCAACCTGTTCCCTTAAAAGTCGTTGGGAGCAAAATCTTGTCATATTATGTAGGCCCAACTGTCGAACTCTTCGACTTCCATTAGATGCGAATCCTCTTTTAGGGCCTCATGACGCCATCACAATTTGCAGTTATTTAAGATAGAAAACAGTAACCCTAGACATTTTGGGGCGTTACTGACGTACCTAACAACATCTTCATTTCATTCGAACAATATGTGACCGCCGATAAATCGGGCATTTGCCATGTCAGCATTTACACTATTTAGAGGAGGTTGGACCGGTATCTAGATATATAAAGGGGCTGAAACCAGGTCTTAATTTTGCTTAAATTGCTTCTAGCTTATGATCCCTTGCTGCCTTTATTTAAAATATCTCGAATCAAAAAATTCTATTCACGTTGCTCAAAATATTGTTTGCTCGGAAATTCGCTTCCACCCACTTGTTGACAATGAAAATGCCGTCCAAGTAATCCGATCCGTATTAATTTTGCTGGTCATCTAGTATATGGCATCGCATCCTATTGTACTCAAATGATAAATGGCTTTGCCAACCAGACAGTCTCCACTGAATTCCATTGTTTCGTCCTGCTCCATTATGACCACTTGATCATAATACACACCATTGAGATACTGTGAGAGCTTGCCCCTATTATCTGGTTCCGTCTCAGCAGACGGTCCACTTTGGAGGAAAACAAGTGCTCTCCTCACCTGAAATCATATTCTAATTTAGCACGATATAACGCGTAATAACAATAGAACCGAACGTCTAGAAGCACAAGGACAATGGTATAATGCGGGGCTAGCCGATGTAACTTTCTTTTTGCAGGAAATGGCTTTTGAAAAGCAAAAGCTGAAATAGGTACATTGGGGAATACATAGTAGGTATCTGCGTGTTGTTGCCTTATTTAGAATACAACTCCCTTTGGGGAAGCGTTATGTAAATCGGTTCACCTCTTGTTCGGGGAATGTGTTTTGTTTATCCTCCAAGTGCATATAGCTGGGGGATTGTAATAAGATCCTATAAAGCGGATAGTGGTCTGCAGTGGCACTGAAGTGGTACTAACTTTCGAGCTCAGTGAGTGGGCATCGCATCGGTAGGTTTTTCAGCGTGATACGGCGTTGCGTGAGGCGATTTCTTTCTTGCATAGAAAAAGGAAAATAATTAAATCTCTCAGTTGGAAACGTGTTTATTAATAAGCAAAAAATAGTCCATATGAGAAGAATAGAAGTGACAGGAAAACTAGTTCGTTTGAGATTCGTTGCCTCGATAACGTGTGGGCAGGAGTGGTTAGGTACACGCAGAAAAATTTGTTATTTAAAATCAACCAACTTTCGGTTAATAACAACTAAGCAATACTGCTTATATAGCTCCTATACAGAATTAGTGGATTAAAAATAACTGAATCAAGTTGATTTTTGGCTCTAGAAGGTTCTAGAAGGTTGCATCATCAATCATTTAACATCGTTCTTGAAGCAATTGTACGGAACTCACAAGCCAACACCAGAGGTACAATTTTTCAAAAGTCCGTTCAACTACTTGCCTATGCTGATGGTATTGACATTATTGGAGGAACGCGGCGAGCTGTCAATGGCGCATTCGCTTGCATCGAAACGGAGACGGCGAAGAGGACAAAACGGCTGTTAATGAGGACAAAACGAGGTTAATGCTGTTAACGCG